>CP125978.1:71354797-72077294 GCA_030063025.1 Avena longiglumis | reverse complement strand
TGGCTAATGCAAACCGTGGTCACAATGGTTTTATGTCTGTCCGTGTGTTCACCGTCGAACAAGAAAGACTACTCAAATACCGAACCATTCACGCCCACCGCTTGATCGGTTTAATGCCCAGCTATAATTGTTGGACCAAGCACGGAGAAAAAGGGGTTGTGATGGAAGACAACGAAGAAGAAGAGTATGATGAAAACTATCATAATATGTATCCTGAATATGATGATAATGCAGCGGAGGTAGATAATGAAGATCAGAGGGAGCGAGATGGGCCCGGCGATGGCGATCTTGGTCGGGCCATTCGATGCAAAGGAAGAATGTGAAACAGAAAAGGAGAAGTTGAAGCTGGAGCAGATGTTAAAGGATCACAAAACATTGTTGTATCTAACTTGCGAAGATGGACACAAAAAGCTAGGTGCCACACTGGATTTCTGCAATGGAAGGCAGAATGTGGTGACGGCGCATTTTCAAAGTTGTTGGTAAAATGAAGAATCTTCTTCAAGAAATAATGAGTTGCCCTGAAGTACATACCAAGCAAAGAAGGTTGTCTCCCTCTAGGATTAGGCGTCACGGAAGATACATGCCTGCATTAATGGCGCATCCTCTGGCGGTGAGAAGTACGAGAATTTGGATGCATGCCGGTATACCGCCTTTGCAGTATAAGATCGACGAGGCGATCCTGGCGATGTTGAGGCGAGGCCCCTAGGAAGAAGGTTCCGCCAAGGTTATGTGGTATGCTCCTATAATACCACGGTTAAAACGTCTCTTCAGAAATAAAGAGCATGCCAAGTTGTTGCGATGGCACATGGAAGACCGTAAGAAAAGGCGATGTTGAGACACCCGCTGATGGGTCACAGTGGAGAAAAGTCGGCGAGAGTACCGGACTTTGCGTGGCGCAAGGAACTTAAGGTTTGGTCTAAATACGGCGGCATGAATCCTTTTGGTGAGCGAGCTGCAGTCACAGCACAGCTGTGACTCTATGTATCTATAACCTTCCTCCTTGGTTGTGCATGAAGAGGAAGTTCATTATGATGCCAGTGCTCATCCAAGGCCTGAGGCAACCCGGCAACGACATTGATGTGTACCTAAGGCCATTAGTTGAAGAACTTTTACAGCTGCGGGCCAAACCAGGTGTACGTATGTGGGATGAGCACAAAGGAGAGCCATTTGACCTACGAGCGTTGCTTTTCGTAACCATCAATGATTGGCCTGCTCTTAGTAACATTTCGGGGCAGACAAACAAGGGATACAATGCATGCACACATTGTTTAGATGATACTGAAAGTGTATATTTGGATAAATGTAAGAATGTTGTGTACCTAGGGTATCGCCGATTTCTTCCGAACCTGCATCCAGTAAGAAAGAAAGGAAAGCATTTCAAACGTCTGGCAGAACCCGGAGAAGCCTGTCCTCCATGCGGTGAGGAGGTATTTGGTATGGTCAGGACCTAGAAGTAATCTTTGGAAAAGGTCCGGCGGTCTATCCGTTCGAATGACGATGCGGACGCGCCCATGTGGAAGAAGCAATCTATATTTTGGGACCTACCCTATTGGAAAGTCTTAGAGGTCCGGCTCTTCAATCGGCGTGATGCGTGACGAAGAATGTTTGCGTGAACCTGCTAGGCTTTCTAGGAGTGTATGGGAAGACAAAATACACGGAAGCTTTCTGACAGACCAGCAACGCCCGAAGGCCCCTGAAGAGCCTATGCATCCTGAGAACGAGAAGGGTAAGCGATGCCACTTAACTCCCCGCCACGCTCTTACCAAAGCAGAGAAGGAAATCTTTTTGAATGTACGAAGCGTTATCAAGGTCCCGTCGGCTTCTCGTCGAATATAAAGGAATAATAAATATGGCGGAGAAAAAATTCCAAAACCTGAAGTCTCATGACCGCTGCGTGATTATGACACAATTGCTTCGATTGCATTGAGGGGCTTCTACCGAAAATGTTCAGTACCCATTGTGAAGCTATGTGCATTCCTCAATGCAATATCTCGAAGGTAATCGATCCGAAAGCCTACCAGGGTTACAAGCATGATGTGGCCCAATGTCTTGTCGACTTTGAGTTGGTGTCCCCACCATCCTTTTTCAATATTATGACGCATCTCCTGTTCACCTAGTAGAAGAGATTGCCATTCTCGGTCCTGTATTTCTACACAATATGTTCCCTTTGAGAGGTACATGGGAGTCTTAAAGAAATATGTTCATAACTATGCTAGGCCGGAAGGAAGCATCTCCAAGGGCTATGTAATGAGGAGGTCATTGAGTTCTGTGTTGATTTTATTCGACCTTAAGGCGATTGGTGTTCCGTAATCACGACATGAGGGGAGATCAGTGGAAAAGGCACCCTAGGATGTAAAGCAATGATATGTAGGGACGGGTATTCTCTCAATCAAGCACACTACGGTTTTACAAAGATCTATCTTGGTTGCCCGATATATCAATGAACACAAGAATTTAATACGCCTCAAACACCCGGCGATCGATGAATGGATTATAAGTGAACACATGGCAAGTTTTGGCGTCATTTGCAAAGACTTCTCACGAATAACACCACCTGTTGGGGATCATTGTACTTGTTGGCTGGACACCGTCTTCATTATGTACTTTCCAAGGGTACTAGATAAATGGGAATACATTTTACACAATAGGCCAAGATAAAAGGAGCACCAACCAAAACAGTGGTGTCCGCTTCGATGCAGCAGAAGACAATGGGCAAAAGACCACGTATTATGGGTTCATAGAGGAGATATGGGAACTTGACTATGGACCTAATTTTAAGGTCCCCTTGTTTCGATGCAAATGGGTCAAGCTAACAGGAGGAGGGGTTGAGGTAGACAAGTAGTACGGAATGACAACGGTGGATCTCGACAATCTTATGAAGAACTTAGGCGAACCATTAGGCCCTAGCCAATGATGTGGCTCGGTTTTCTATGTGAAGGACATGTCCTCCGGACCAAAAAAAGAAAAAATATGCAAGCGAATACATCATATGATGAGCCAAAGCATCACATAGTTCTTTTCAGGAAAAGAAACATCGTGGGAATCGAGGACAAGACAGACATGTCAAGATTATAATAAGTTTGATGAAATTCCGCTTCACGGTGAAAACGGCCCAAGCATTCCGTTAAGTAAAGAAGATGCTCCATGGTTACGTCAAGCGATCATAAGGAAGGGCATATGCCAAGAAGTTCATGCTCATATTATGTAACTCTAGTTCATGTTTTTAATATTAATACATGTCTTGAGTGTTAGTCATGTTTTGTGGATGGACCGGGACTATGAGAAGAAGTTGTCCGATTCGTACTTACCATTAAGATCTGATCTCCAAACGCCATGTCACATATTAGGAGTGCCTCTATGACCAGTTTCTTGAGAATCTTGGGAGGACTAGGCTCGTCGGCATCTCCCCGAAACTGGTCAGTGGTGTCCCTGCTCTCGAAAACCATCTTGCAGCTTTGTAACTTCTCTAACTAGATCAATACACCAGGAGCTAACTAATTTCATATTAGGAGTGCCTCTATGACATTTCTGGAGATGCCGGAGGAGGCTCGGCATCTCCCCGAACGGCCGTAGTGGTGTCCCTGCGTCAAACCGGCTGGAGGACTGGACTCACAAGGATGCCTATTTATAGTACAAGCAGCTCGACATAGTGTTGACACTTACAAAATAATTTCGACACTCACCTATTATTAGTCGGTTGGTGTCTCCAACCGACTAAAGGTTCATCTTTAGTCCCGTTGGTGACACCATCCGGGACAAGGTACACGCCACGACATAATGTCGACATGCACTCACCCCTATTATTAGTATGATTGTGTTTTGTCCCGGTTGGTGTCTCCAACCTGACTAAATTCATCTTTAGTCCTCATTGGTGTCTCCAACCGGGACTAAAGGTTCATCCGCCATTTTTTCCCGCCATTTTTCTTCCGCCATTTTTCTTCCGCCAGCTTCTTCCTCCATTTTTTCTTCCCACAAGAAAGAGGAGCTCAAGAATCTACCAACAAAGATGCGAAATTGCACAAGTGGTACCTTCATTTCAAGACGAGAAAAGAAGAATGGATCACGCATATAAGAGATCAGATTTTCTTGTGCGACGCAGCCCGATCGACTTCAAAATTCAAGACTTGCATTTTCTATTCAATCGGAAGGAACTTCAAATCTCGCCATCGACCTTTTTTGTGTGTGTAAGTACTATTTCTGTAATTTTATCTCATCTCATTCACTTCATTAATTGCATGTATATATATGCTCACCATATATGTATATACTATTATGCAGGAAAAAGGTTATGGAATGCATGAAAGGAGGCCCTTTTGACATTGGGTTCGTTGACCCAAATAGAGTTCATGAAGAAGTGGTAAGAGACAAACCCGGCAAACAAAAGATTACTTGCTAAAGTCTTTACCGAGACAACAAACCAAAAGGAAATACTATTGCCTTACAACTTCTCGTGAGTACCCTCTCTCTTGTACACATTCTTTCGCCACTCGATGTTAAGTGTAATTGATGATGAGTTATGCGTGCGTAGGTTCCACTTTATTCTGCTAGTCATTCAACCCGACTCGTGAAAAGTCCTTGTCATGGACTCGTTCTGAAAAGAAAAAGAGTTATGGGCAGACTTTAGAGAGATGCTCTAGAGGTAATTTCAATCATATTATCGCGCTAGATCGGCAACTTCGTGACAATAAGTAATTAATTACTCCTTTATCCATTTTCTTTGTCGAATGTGGTTTGGAAAATGTTCACGGGCAGTGGGTGAATGATCGAAGAACTAAAATTTGTAGACCAAAATGTAAGTAATACTAGCTAGCTTCCAATTCCATTATATCATGCTTTATTGATTATTATTTTGATTGAACTCTCTATTCTCGTAAAGTGCGCGCATCGTGACACACGGCAATAACTTATGTGGGTACTATGTTTGCGAATTCATTCAACCGATAAAAAGACAAATGTGCCAAGCCGACTAGAACAACTTAGAGTAAGTAAACAAAGTCCACAACATTATTTTATTACCATCAATTGTGTTGAGTTTTATTCTTATATATATATTGACCCCATTCTTCATATATATTCGATCGAACGGATCGGGACCAAATCCTACCATTTGAACGCATAACAGCCATTCAAGAGGAATTGGCGGGTTCATACTTGATGAGGTCGTCACGCATGGAGATCTCTTTAGATATCCACCAAAATGAACGGCGATATGTATGTGCCATGACGATGTATGTGCCGACGATGTTTGTGTATAATAATAGTTGCTTAATTATTCATGTACTCAGATGTACCGATGACGATTTATAAGTATACCGCTCGATCGATTTCCCTCGCCCCTCCCCGTAAATCGCCCAACGGGCGAAATGTTGCTGGCGAAGAGATTTAGGCCGTTTCCGCCAAGGCAGAGTTTCGCCGCAGAAAACAGTCTAAATCTCTGCCGCTAAGAATTTCTAACACCGTTCCGAATTTAACCGGTGTTAAAGAGCTGAGGCCTATCGCAGCCACGTCGCCATTTTAACACCGGTTCGTATAAGAACCGGTGTTAAAGGGGCCCCCCTCTAACACCGAACCCTCAACAGCGGTTGGGGAACCGCTGTTAGAGGGCCCTCCCAACCGGAGTTAAAGGGGGGGCTCTGCACTAGTGCATCAATGCTTATCTATCTATCTACTAATTTACACATAGGTAGGTTCGTCCGTTTCAAATTTTGGTTCCGATTTTACGTTGGACTGTTTTGTTCCTGGCTGTTTGTGGATATTACGTAGTATGCCACCGCAAGTCAAAGTAATACCTCGTTCTCTCTTAGAGTCAACACGACATTATCCCCTCGAACGCCGACAGTCAGAAGCCGGTAAAGGGTTTCGCGGCATAGTAAATCAAAATTTTCTACGGATGTGAACAGAGGGAAAGCCAAGATCTAATCTAGGAGATGCAATCAACGAGAGAGATTGGATTAGATCTTCATACCCTTGAAGATTCGCAGACAATGAACGCGTCGGAACGTGGGTGATGTAGTCGTTTCGCTTCTCCTCCTGCGATCCGATCCGATCTAGCACCACAAGTGGCGGTGCCTCGTGAGATGCACACGTGCAGCACCTCGGCGTCTCCTCCTTCCTCGGACCAGTAGTATGGTGGAGATAGATTGGATCTACAACCGACGGCGTGGTGTATATGGTGGAGAATTTCTGCAGGTGCGGGCCACAAATAGTCGGAAGGGAGAGAGGTAGAAAGGGCTACTAGGGCTTGGAGGAGGTGTGTAGGGGGGGAGGCACCACCCTCTATATATAGGGGCAGCCTGCCCTCCTCCAAGCCTATCTCTAGTTTAAACAATTTAAACTCTCCTTATCTAGAAATCCTATCTCTAGTTTAAACGATTTAAACTCCCTTATCTAGAAATCCTATCTCTAGTTTAAACGAGTTTAAACTTATCTAGGATCGGCTGGGCCCTATGGGCTGTGCCCCTGGCCCAATGCGCCAGGACACTCCCTCATAGGCCCATGCCCTCCCGAAGGTGGGGCCTCGTTGGTCCCCTTCCGGAAGGTTCTAGAAGCTTCGATACAATACCGATTAACCCGGAACAATTCCGAACTCCAAAAACTGCACTGCCTTATATGAATCTTATTCTCCGGAACCTCTCGTGATATCCCGGATCCCATCCGAGACTCCGAACAAAAATTCATAAACCAATTATCCAATCTATCCTAGCGTCGAGACACGTTAAGTGTGTGACCCTGCGGGTTCGAGAATATGCGGACATGATCTTCTATCAATAATCAACAGCGGGGTCTGGGCACCCATATTGACTCCCACACATTCATCGATGATCATATCGGATGAACCACGGTGGATTCAATCAATCCCATATATATATTCCTTCGTCTCGCGATATTTTACTTGCCCGAGATTCGATCGTCGGTCTTGCATCATACCTAGTTCAATCTCGTTCACAAAGAAGTACTTTACTCGCTTAATCCGATATCACTTTGTGATTAACTCCTTAACCACATGCTTGCAAGCGGTGTTTATATCGACACAGTGGGCCCAAGTATATCTCTCCAACTTGGGAGGGACAAATCCCATCTCGATACATACAACCCAATGAGATTTTCCGATCACCGAGAGACACCTTTATGATCACCCTCTCATAGGATGACGTTTGATGACCTCAAAGCTTCCGATACCAGGGAGTTGTATTATCTCATGGTCTAAGGAATACAATATTTGACATAGTAAAAGCTTCAAAGATGAACACGATGAAACGATCTAATTGCTTCGCTTAGTTTGGTCATCCATCATATCATTCTCCCAATGATATGATCTCATTATCAATTGACAACTCATGTCTATGGTTAGGAAACCTTAACCATCATTGATCAATGATCTAGTCCTTAGAGGCGACCGGGGACACGGTGTTGTTCACAAACCACACAAGTATTAATGTTTCCGCTTAATACAATTCTAGCATGGAATATAAACTTTATCATGAATAAGAATTATAATAATAACATCTTTATTATTGCCTCTAGGGCATAATTCCAACATCTCCACTTGCACTAGAGTCAATAATCTAGTTTACATTTGGCAACAATCTCACACCCATGGCACCGAGGTGTTGATCATGTTTTACACGTGGAAGAGGTTTAGTCAATGGATCCGCGACATCTGATCCGTATGTACTTTGCTAATCTTCATATCTCCATCCGCTATATAATCTCGGATTATATGAAACTTGCAGTTGATATGCTTGGTCTTTGGATGATATCTTGGTTCCTTAGCGAGTGCTATGGCGCCCGGTGTTGTCACACAATATCTCCAAGGGTCCAATGCACTTGGAACCACGCCAAGCTCGATGATGAAGTTTGATCCAAACTCCTTCACTTGACGCTCGCGGCAGCCATGTATTCCGCTTCTCATCAGATCCCGCGATCACGCTTTGCTTGCGCCTTCTCCATTTCAGATCCTCCATTCAAAATATAAACGATCCTGTCGAGATTTGGAATCATCCTTGTCGTCGAAACTAGCATCGACGTAACCTTTACGACAAGTCGTTCATCACCCCCATAGACTAAGAACATTTCTTTAGTTCTATTTAAGTACTTTAGGATGTTCTTCACGGCTGTCCAAATGTTCCACTCGGATCACTTTGATATCTCGTCACAAACTAAGAGCATTGGACACATCCGGTCTAGTACACAGCATGGCATACATGATGGAACCTATGGCCGAGGCATAAGTCACTTTGCTCATAGCTTCCCTATCATTTACCGTAGCTGGACACTGAGTCTTCCTCAATATCTTACCTGACAACATAGGCACTGAACCTTTCTTTGCCTTATCCATTCTGAACCTTTTCAGAACTTTGTCTAGGTATGTACCGCTTAAAGCTATCGGCGCCTTTGTCTATCTCTATAGATTTTGATGCCCAATATATAAGCAGCTTCACCTAGGTCTTTCATTGAAAAACACTTGTTCAAATAACTCTTCACATCGTTAAGCATGTTGATGTCATTTCCAATAATCAATATGTCATCCACATATAGTACCAGAAACGTCACCGAGATCCCACTCACTTTCTTGTAGATACAAGCTTCGTAGCAATTTGGAACAAATCCAAAGCTCTTGATCACTTGATCAAAACGAAGGTTCCAACTCCGAGATTCTTGCTTCAGTCCATAAATGGAACGCTGAAGTTTGCATACTTTACTAGCATCCTTAGGATCGACAAAACCTTCGGGTTGCATCATATACAACTATTCATCAATGTTGCCATTGAGGAAAGCAATCTTGACATCCATCTGCCATATTTCATAATCATGAAACGCAGCAATTGCTAATAAAATCCGAATGGACTTAAACATCGCTATGGGAGAGAAAGTCTCATCGTAGTCAACACCTTGAACTTGTCGAAAACCTTTTGAGACAAGCCGTGCTTTATAGACGGTAACATTACCATCCGCGTCCGTTTTCTTCTTGAAAATCCATTTGCACTCAACGGCCTTTCGGTCGCTAGGAGGGTCCACCAAAGTCCATACTTGGTTTTCGCTCATGGACCCCAATTCGGATTTCATGGCTTCCAGCCATTTCTCAGAGTCTGGGCTCATCATCGCTTCCTCATAGTTCGTAGGTTCACTGTCTTCTACCAACAAGAGTCAAATAAGACAGGGTTGCCGCATTACCACTCGGGAGGGGCACGCGACCTTGTCGACCGCGACGTTCAAGAGCACATCGTCCAAGCTTCATGATCCTTGTCATTAGCTTCCTCTATTGTTGGTGCGGTGACCTGGAACAATTTCAGGTCTTTGCGCTACTCTCCAATTCAAGAGAAGGTTCAATAACCTCGTCTAGCTCTACTTTCCTCCCACTCACTTCTTTCGAGAGAAACTCCTTCTCAAGAAAGGAACCGTTCTTGCACAAACACTTTGCCTTCGGTTCTGGATAGAAGGTATACCCAATAGTTTCCTTAGGGTATCCTATGAAGATGCATTTCTCCGCTTTGGGTTCGAGCTTGTCCCATCAACTTCTTGACGAAGCTTCGCATCCCCAAACTTTAAGAAACGACAACTTAGGTTTAGCACCAAACCATAGTTCATACGGTGTCGTCTCAACGGATTTAGATGGAGCCCTATTTAAAGTGAATGCAGCGGTTTCTAATGCATAACCCCAAAATGATAACGGCAAATCAAGAAGAGACATCATTGATCGGACCATATCTAATAGGGTTCGATTCCGCTCGCACACCATTGCTGTGGTGTTCCGGTGGCGTGAGTTGTGAAACGATTCCACTTGCTTTAAGATGCGTGAGAAAATCATAACTCAAATATTCACCTCCACGATCGGATCGTAGAAACTTAATCTTCACATTGATGGTTCTCCACTTCATTCTGAAATTCCTTGAACTTTTCAAATGTTTCAGATTTATGTTTCATTAAATAGATATACCCATATCTACTTAAGTCATCGGTAAAGTGAGGAAATAGCGATATCCACCGCACGTCAAACACTCATCGATGCGCATACATCGGTGTATGATTTCCAACAAGTTCGTTGCTCGCTCCATCATACCGGAGAATGGGGTTTTGATTATCTTGCCCATGAGGCATGGTTCGCATGTGTCAAATGATTCAAAATCAAGAGACTCCAAAAGTCCATCAGAATGGAGTTTCTTCATGCGCTTTACACCAATATGACCTAGAGCGATTGCCACAAATAAGTAGTATTATCACTATCTACTTTGCATCTTTTAGCCTCAATGTTATGGATGTGTGTTTCATCCCTTTCGAGATTTAGAATAAATAAACCATTCACAAGAGGTGCATGACCATAAAAGATGTTACTCATATAAATAGAACAACCATTATTCTCTGATTTAAATGAATAACCGCCTTGCAATAAACATGATCCGAAATAATGTTCATGCTCAACGCAGGCACATAATAACATTTATTAAGGTTTAAAACTAATCCGAAGGTAAAACTAAGGAGAGCGTGCGACGGCCATCACATCAACTCTTGATTCGCCAGCAACGCGATCGTCACCTCATCCTCGCAGTCGCCGCTCATTCCGTAGCTCTGCTTCGAGTTACAAATATTAGCAACCAACCGGTATCAAATACCCGTGCACTACAACGAGGATAGTAAGGAAAACATCAATAACATGTATATCAAATATACCTTTGATGGTGCCAGCCTTCTTGTCCGCTAAGTACTTGGACGGTTAATGCCCATGACCCCTGTCCTTGTAATAGAAGCACTCGATGTCCGCTTAGGACCGCACTGAGCTTCTTCGCGAGGGCATTATGCTGCCGCCTTCTTGAAGGGCTTCTTTGCTCCTTACCTTTATTAAAGGAGGGCTTGTTGACCATCAACACATGATTATCCTTCTTGATGTCCACTTCCAGCCTTGACTTTGCGAAGAGCTCGGTGATCGATCTGGAACCAATCTGATTATGAGTCACTACAAAACTTTTGTAGCTGGGAGGGAGTGATTGCAGAACCTGTCAATCTTGAGCTCCTCCGAATCGCATTCAGTTGCTCAAGGCGTTGAGTGTAGCCCGACATCTTTATGGCGTGCTCACTAACGGAACTCCCTTCCTCCATCTTGCGTTAAAGAACTTCAGAGATCTCATATCTCTCGAGCGGGCTTGAGTCTCAAACATGGTTTCGGCTCCTCGAGAATCTCAAAGGGCCCGGATAGGTTTCAAAACGATTTTGAAGCTCGGTTCCATAGCAAACAACATGGTGCTCTTAATCACACCATAATCATCTTTGCGCCGATAGACAGCTTTCTCATCACCGCCAGCTTGCAGGCAGGGGTCACCTAACGCTTTACCAAGGACATAGTCCTTTTGTCCGCCATGAATGATTCTTAGATTACGGAACCAGTTGGTGAAGTTAGACCCATTGTTTCTAAGCTTTTCTTTCTCAAAGAAAACGTTGAAGTTGAAGTTGGACTTGGCCATTGGATCTACAGATTTGCAAGTACAATTTAGACTATGTTCATGATAAATAGTTCAACTTAATCAAATTACTAGATGAACTCCCACTAAATTCAACATCCCTCAAGTTGTTTAGTGAACACGATCCAAATTCACCACACCTAATCCGATCATCACGAGAAGAGATGTGGTTTCAATGGTGGACAACAAAGTGTCGATCATATCATTCATATGACTCATGCTTAACCTTTCGTTCTTGTGTTCCAAGGCCATGTACGTACATGCTAGGCTCGTCAAGTTAGACCCAAGTATTTCCGGCAGTAAACTGGCTTGCACCCGTTGTATGTGAGTAGAGTCTATAGCACCCGATCATCACGTGATGCTTGGACACGTTAACTTTCTAGCGGTGCATACTTGGGGAGAACAGTTTTTATCTTGATCTTTAAGTGAGGAATCATCTTATAATGCTACCGTCGCGATCTAAGCATAATAAGATACATAAAGGGATAAACATCACATGCATATAACTTTATGTGACATGGTATAGGCAATCCTCGCAATGATCTCCATCTTGTGCGTTCCGGCATGATCTCCATCACTCCACCATGATTGCCTCCACCACGAATAGCAACTACAACTATTGCTAACTACTTAGCGATAAAGTAAAGCTATTACATGGCGTAAGAAGTTGACTTCAGGTCATACACAATTATAAAGACAACCATATGGCTCTCGCCGGTTGTGTACTCATCGACATGCAAGTCGTGAAACATTACAAAACATGATCATCGATACAATATACACATCACATCTTGGGCCATACCATATCACAGAACACTCCTCGCAAAAACAAGTTAGACGCCTCTACTTTGTTGTTGCATGTTTTACGTGGCTTATGGGAGTAGATGCTAAGAACGATTCTTACCTACGGAAAGCCTAGCGGTGATATTATGGTTGCCAAACTCAGTGTTAATCCCATGACAACTATAGTGAGAGAAACCGACATCCACTAGCGCATGTGTGGTACAAGCCAAGTGCGGAGCGGTCTCAACGACGTCGCGTAAGGTTGGCCTGACCGCTTCAATCTCACTATCCCGTCATAAGAAGAACACAAACAAGAGGCTTGCAACAGAAACATAAACGCCGCAACAACCATGTTGCGTTCTACTCGTGAAACACATCTACGCATAGATCTAGCTCGATACCACCAAGGGTTTCGGCATAGTAAATCAAAATTTTCTACGGATGCGAGAGGGAAAGCCAAGATCTAATCTAGGAGATGCAATCAACGAGAGAGATTGGATTAGATCTTCATACCCTTGAAGATTACGCAATGAACGTTCATCGGAACGTGGGTGATGTAGTTGTACTCGCTTCTCCTCCTCGCGATCCGATCCGATCTAGCACCACAAGTGGCGGTGCCTCCGTGAGATGCACACATGCAGCACCTCGACGTCTCCTCCTTCCTCGGACCAGCGAGTATGGTGGAGAGATAGATTGGATCTACAACACGACGACGTGGTGTATATGGTGGAGAATTTCTGCTGCAGGGCTTCGCCTACAAATAGTCGGAAGGGAGAGAGGAAGGTAGAAAGGGCTACTAGGGCTTGGAGGGAGGTGTGTAGTAGGGGGGAGGGGGCGCACCACCCCTCTATATATAGGGGGGGGGGGCAGCCCTTGCCCCTCCTCCAAGCCTATCTCTAGTTTAAACAATTTAAACTCTCCCTTATCTAGAAATCCTATCTCTAGTTTAAACGATTTAAACTCTCCCTTATCTAGAAATCCTATCTCTAGTTTAAACGAGTTTAAACTTATCTAGGATCGGCTGGGCCCTATGGGGCCTTGTGCCCCTGGCCCAATGCGGCCAGGACACTCCCTCATAGGCCCATGCCCCTCCCGAAGGTGGGGCCACGTTGGTCCCTTCCGAAGGTTCTAGAAGCTTCCGACAATACCGATTAACCCGAACAATTCAACTCCAAAACTGCACCGCCTTATATGAATCTTATTCTCCGGACCATTCGAACCTCTCGTGATATCCCGGATCCCATCCGAGACTCCGAACAAAAATTCATAAACCAATTATCCAATCTATCCTAGCGTCGAGACACATTAAGTGTGTGACCCTGCGAGTTCGAGAATATGCGGACATGATCTTCCATCAATAATCAACGGGTGCAGGCACCCATATTGACTCCCACATTCATCGATGATCATATCGGATGAACCACGATGCCAGGATTCAATCAATCCCATATATATTCCCTTCGTCTCGCGATATTTTACTTGCCCGAGATTCGATCGTCGGTACCGTCATACCTAGTTCAATCTCGTTCACATCAAGTACTTTACTCGTTCCGTAATCCGATATCACTTTGTGATTAACTCCTTAACCACATGCTTGCAAGCGGTGTTGATATCGATTACCGAGTGGGCCCGAAGTATATCTCTCCGACTTGGGAGGGACAAATCCCATCTCGATACATACAACCAACAGATACTTTCCGATCACCTGAGACACCTTCATGATCTCCTGCTCATAGGATGACGTTTGATGACCTCAAAGCTTTCTTCCGATACCAGGGAGTTGTATTATCTCATGGTCTAAGGAATACAATATTTGACATAGGAAAAGCTTCGCAAAGATGAACACGATGAAACGATCTAATTGCTTCGCTTAGTTTGGGTCTGTCCATCATATCATTCTCCCAATGATATGATCTCATTATCAATTGACAACTCATGTCTATGGTTAGGAAACCTTAACCATCATTGATCAATGAGCTAGTCCTTAGAGGCGTACCAGGGACACGGTGTTGTTCACAAACCACACAAGTATTAATGTTTCCGCTTAATACAATTCTAGCATGGAATATAAACTTTATCATGAACAAGAATTATAATAATAACATCTTTATTATTGCCTCTAGGGCATAATTCCAACAGCCGGGGCCGCACGCGGTGGACCACGATCTGGACCCCGGCGCTCCCTCTCAGGCACGCGGCCAGGTCCCCGCCATCGGCCTGGAGCACCACCGGCAACGCACAAGCATTCAACTAGCTGCTCTCACCAGGTAAAAATAAACTGGTTTAATAAAGTATTTGTATACTATTAGTTTTTGGAGTTTTTGTTTTGTTTCCTATTCCAGCAAGATAAGCGAAACGAAAATGATAGCGCATGTTCTGTCAACACTACTTAGAGTTTTTTGGTTGAGCCCGAGCCAAACCGTATTTAAGTAGTTATTACGATAGCACAAAAAATTGTATACAAGGTCAAAAGTGGGTGAGATAATAGTATAATATACAATCATTTTTATGATCAAATATTTTCAATAAATTTATAATTTTATAGAAATGTATGGGCGTGTAGCTATGATCTCGTATTTTTACATGTGTGATGGCAAAATAAATTTGAATGTCCGTGACACCGGGGCATTCAACTGCAACGATTATTGTCCCGTAACAATGCACGGGTATTATGCTAGTATCTATTTAAAAGAGGTAGCTAGTTAGGCATCTGTCTAGTGTCAATAATCACTAGTGCTTAAAAAAATCGATATATTTTTCTAAGCATCCCTCTAGGCATCTTGCACTGTGCAAGCCCTCACAGGGAAACAATCGAGGACTCCAACATACCTCAACCTGATCGAGCCCCTACCGTTTCTCCGTTAACCGCCCTCTAGAATCTCCCAAACACTTAGAGCATCTCCACTCGGCTATCCAAGAGGCTGATCCGAACGTCGAATTTCGGTCCGGACGCCGAAAATTGGCCCAGTCGCGTATCCAAGGACCTGTTTTCGTCCGGATTTCGACGTGTTTTGGTCCGGTCTACCCAGGTCGAACCCAGCATCCTGGGTACGCCCTGAAAACGCCGGACGAAGCGAATTCGACGAGTGGACACGCCTAGTCAGCATATATTCGCCCTTATTCATCCAAAGTTCGCCCATATTCGGCCAAATTTCGCCCATATTCGCCCAAAGTTCGCCCATATAGACCATATTCGTCCAAAGTTTGTCCATGTAGACCATATTCGTCCAAATTTCGCCCAAAATTCGGACATATTCGCCCAAAGTTCGTCCGTATCGCCCATATTCGTCCAAATTTCGCCCAAAGTTGTCCATATATACCAGATTTTCCCAAAATTTAGGCATATTTGACCAAAGTTGGTCGACCATATTCGTCCAAATTTCGCCCATATAAACTAGATTCGTCCAAATTTCGCCCAAAATTCGGCATATTTGCTCAAAGTTCGTCTGTATTATCCATATTCGCCCAAAGTTCGCCCATTGTTCGTCCATATCGTCTATATTCGCCTAAAGTTCGCCCATATTCGTCCAAAGTTTGCCCAAAATTTGCCGAAATTTGTTAAATTTTAGCTAAACGTGGGAACTCTCCTGGGTACGCGAGTGAAAAACTGAGCGTACTCAGACCGAAATCAAGCTCCGTCCAGCCAAAAAAAGGTCCGGATTTCGGCCTGGTTTTGCCCAGGGCCGGCCCTGAGGGGGGACCGGAGGGGCAGCTGTCCCGGGCCCAAAATTTTAAGGGGCCCAGATATACGCTATATATATGGTCTATAATAGATATTAAAAAAATAAAAAATAGCGGTTTCAAGCTTTCTATTGGGCTAGATTGGGCCCTCTATTTTTCTAGACACACATATGTTTTAGATTTATCCATCCAATCAGCACGTACATAACCTACGATTAGATCAGCTATCGATCTCTTTGATCGGATCGTATGAAGGCAGGACGCATGCTAGTTCCTGCCTCGACCTTGACTCGACGTTGCGCTCTCGATCCTAGGAAGGCCCGCACGTAGCAAGTAGCAAGCCGTCTCCTGTCGAGATGGTCGCCAATCGCCTCGCACCCTCTCCCTCTGTCTGTTTCCTGCCTCTCGTCTCGCCTTGGCCGTTAAGCGTCTGTGGGATTGAATTTCTGATCCCAGTCTTCTGCAGTCTAACGTTGCCCTTAATTTTGTTCTAATTAGTAATTCTTCTTTATATTTTTAGTGTGGTTAATTGGTCAAGACACCTGATTCTGGTGCTAAGAAAAGGAAAAAGAGAAAGGAAGAACAAAAGTTGATTAACTTACAGAGAGGATCCCTTCATAAATTTTTAAAGAATAACGCAAGCACTTAGAGAAATCCAGTTGAGTTAGTGACATGGTTATACCCTATGGGTACGTAACTTCAGCATACCTGGCCCATGAAGATTTTCGGGTGGCCAAGGCCCATGACGTCTTCGGATCCTTGGAGAGCAAGACTAGAGGAGATAGGAAATTCAAAGGGGTAAAACCCTAGAACTTGTAACCGACTAGGACTACGCCCGGGACCTGCCTAAGTCTATATAAAGGCTAGGAGGGCACGTCCTAGAAAAAACTCGACTCATACTTTCGCACACGCATCCACGCCAGATCGAATCTGCGCACCCTGTAACCTTCGGTTCCGCCGTAATCAAAGAGCAGACAAGCAGGAGTAGGGTTTTCCCTCCGGGGGGCCTAAACCTAGGTAAATCTCGTGTCCCCTGGTTGCTTGTCTGTTAACCGTGCCACGATCTCCAGCATCCCCATCTTCTCCAAAACCCAAGTCCATAACAATGGGCATTGACGAGATTAAACCTCGTCAATTGGCGCCGTCTGTGGGAATTGGGGCTGCTGATTGTGCGGTCGTGACGGTTCCGACCCGATCGATCTACAACTCCGCGGCGACGGAGAATCACCTCCTCTTCGGCGCTTTCGACTTCACCGCCCACTCGCCGGCTACCATGAAGGATTTCGAGCCCGTAGGCGACGGACTCGAAATTTTGTTCGGGAGCTTCTGCTTCCAGGTGGGACAAACTGGCACCCTCCGCCTCCCTGAGCGGGTGCCCGTGCCGTCAATCAGGCCCGCTTCGTGGGCTCCACACCCCGTGCTACGCACGTCACCATCAACAGATGAGTTCTACAGCAGCAGCAGCTGCAACTCCGATCTGTGCGATCCACCTTCGGATGAAGGGACCTACGGTTCCGGATCCGAAAGCTGCGGCAACAACCAATCTGCGGCGCTATGCGCGCGATCATCAAACCGACGAGGAAATGCTAACCCGCCGCCCAACCCCAACCCGCAGGATGAAGCGGAACGGTGGAAGCGGCGATAGCGGGAAAAGCGGCCACCTCATCCAACTTAGCAAAGAAGGATGGGTGAAGCACGCCGCCATCGCGGGTGAAATAGTCCTACTGGACTCCCACGTGATCTGCTGAGGGCATACCACTACCTCCTCATCGAGGCACAAGAAACAAGTCGAGATGCGGACGCCGACAACGCAAGCAAGCAGCCTCGAGTCCGGTCTGCGGCGAGCTGCTCTCCGCCATGGAACCCGGCTCTAGCACAAACAGAAATCAGGGAAACAAGCACCGCTCTCGGGTGGAAAACATGGACCCCAAGGAGCGGCGTGACGTGACCCGAACTCTCCATACATCGTTCATGGATATGGACGCTGACGGCAACATCATCCCGAAGACGCCACAAGGTGCGATCATGGCAGCCACTGCGTATCTCGCGGCTCACCCACCTCTGGAGGGGGACCCAAAAAGAGCCATGCATAAGTCCGCACTCACCGGACTAGGACTAATCGGAGCTGCGCTCCACGAAGACGCTCCTGCGGAGCCGAAGAAGAAAGCTCCGGCCAGCGCGGCCGGGCCCACCCCTCATCCGAGGAAGAGCACGATCTCCCTCGAAGAAAGAAGAGCTCGCACCACCATAAACGCGACTACGACGCCAGAGACAAGCTTACACAGCACAAGATCTACAAGGCACGCGCTAAACGCGCATGCTCGTCTGAATCTGAGATGGATGAAGACGAAGGAGAACTCTGTGGAGCCCGATGCTTTAGCAGATCTGTTCGGCGAACACAGATGCCACGCAACTTCAAGCTTCCTTCGGATACTCCGAAGTTCAACGACACGCAAGATCCAAAGTCCTGGCTCAGTGACCATCTGTCATCCGTCAAGATTCACGGAGGCAATAAAGAAACCGCCATGCAATGCCTTGCCGGTGGCGGGCGCGGCGTGCAGCTTGACCTATCATCGAGATCCATCGAAGCTGGGAGGAGCTTACAGCTTCATCCGGCTTCAAAGGCACCAGCAAGAGGCCCGCCTCAATCAAGAATTGCGAGCCTGCACTCAAAGAACGGGTGAATCTATTCGCTCGTACATACTCTGTTGGTCTACACCAAAACTCCGCAACACACATCTCAAGAGAGGGCCATCGGCCTTGAGGGCGGCGTCAAGCGCCAAGACTTCAAGGAGGAACTTGGGCGTGTAAAGCCCAAGACACTCGACCACCTCATGGAAATACATGTGATTGGGCAGCGGCGAAGATTGCATCCGAACCGCAATCGAGATGAAGAGGGCGATTATGGCGAAGACGCGCCGCACAAGGAGATCGGCGTCTCGAGGACATGACCGGACCCGACATGGTCGGCGGCTACGCCGACCGCGCAACAACAACCCGCAGCGGAGGATACCGCAGCGGAAACTTCCGCGACAACGGACGACCAACGCAGTCGTGGCAACGCCGCGACCGCGACAACGGACCCTCAGCATTCGACAAACTTTCGGGTCCATGCACCATCCACTTCTACATCGACAAACAGGATGGCAAAAAGAAAGCCAACCACATGCTCAAGGACTGTCACGAATTCCAGAAACTCAGCGAAGTCATGATGCAGATGAGGCAACAAGCTCCAATTCCTGCGTTCGGAAACGCACCTGCACCAGGTGAAATAGCACATGGAGCTCCTCCACCGCCGCCTATTGGAGGCCAAAACAAACCAGTCGCACCAGCGCAAAACAACACCGGGGTGCCATATCCCCCACCAAAGGGAGCACTAAACACGATCCAGAAGGGACGCCCAACAAACAGGGTGCAGAAGAAAATCACCCGACAAATCAACTTGGCGTAACTCCGCTGCAATCCACAGTACCTCAGCGGATCGGAGTCCTGCATCACATTCACTCGCGCGGACCACCCTTGCCAGATCTCTCGCCCAGGTCATGCTGCCCTGGTGCTTGAGGCACAGATCGGAGGCTTCGAGATGAGTCGCGTCTTCATGGACGGCGGCAACGGCATCAACCTAATGTTCGCAAGCACTCTAGCAGCTATGTGAATCCCGCAATGCAGCCTGGAACAATCAGACACAACGTTCCACGGCATTGTCCCAGGGAAGGGCATCTTCCACCTGGGCAAAATAGGACTCGACGTAATCTTCGGGAAGCCGGACAACTTTCGGCAGGAGCGCCTAGAATTCGAAGTGGTATACTGGCCGTCGCAATACCACGCCATCCTGGGACATGTAGCATTCGCAAGGTTCCTGGCCGTCCCACACTACGCATACCTACTACTCAAGATGCCAGGACCAAGGGGCGTCATCATAGTCCACGGGAGCTTCACCCGATCGGACCAATGCGACAGGGATTTCAACAAAATCTCCCAGTCCTTCGGCATGCAAGACGAGCTCGTGGAGCTCGAGAAGACAATGGGCTACCCCGGTCAAGGCGTAACGCACCCGACATGTCCTTCGACTCCACCATCAACACCAAGAAAGTGCAGGTCCATCCGAAAGCGCCTCCAAGGCGGCGCTGATCAACGACCTCGGCACCGCATAGGAAGCGCTCATCGAATTCCTCCATGAGCGGGAAATCTTCGCTGGTGTCCTGCGGACATGCCGGAGTTCGAGTCGCGCCGACACGCACTCAATGTCTTTCCGGACACCAAGCCAGTCAGCGGTCTATCCGAAGACGCCGGATCCTGACGAAGCTATCGGCAAGAGATCAGATTACTCGCAGAGACTTCATCCGGAAAATCAAGGAAGCGGTGGGCAAAATACGGTGATGGTCCCGAAGAAGGACACGGACATCCTGCGGATGTGCGTGGACTTCACGTCACTAAATAAACACGCCCAAAGGACCACTTCCCTCTTCCTCGGATCGACGGATCATCGATTTACTGCGGGGTTGTGAAGCTCTCCTCGACACCTACTCAGGCTATAACCAGATTTGACTCAAGGTCGAGGATCAAGAGAAGACGGTGTTCATCACACCGTTTGGAGTATTCTGCTACAACACAATGCCCTTCGGGCTAAAGAACGCGGGTGCCACGTACCAGCGATGCATGCAGGCCTGCCTCAAGGACCAGATCGGTCACAACGTCCAAGTCTATGTCGACGACATAGTCATAAAAACCAAGGAGGCAAGAACACTTATCGACGATCTCCGCGAGACGTTCGACAACCTTGATCGCTACAGGATCAAGCTCAATCCAAAAAAGTGCGCCTTCCGGCGTCCCCTTGATTCAGCTCGGGTACTTCATCTCTCAACGAGGATCAAAGCGAACCGAAGAAAATCAAAGCTATCATGACAATGGAGAAGCGAAAAACCTCAAGGCGTTCAGCAGCTCGCATGGCGATGGCACTAAGCGAGTTCATTAGCCGCATGGGCGAAGGCCCTACCATTTTACCAAATTTGCGCCCGGCGGACAAGTTGATGGACACGAAATAGCAGCGCATTCGAAAGCCTCAGCGGCTCCTCTCCACCTCGCCAGTTTGGTCACGCCAAAGGCGTGAGCCCTGATTGTACATAGCAGCCACACACACGGTGGTCGACCGGTACTCATGGTCGAACGACCGAAGAAGGCAAGACCCACGGATACAACGCCCAATCTACTACCTCAGCGAGGTTCTCACTCCAACAAAACAGCGGTACCCGCTGCGAAAGCTGGCCTGACGTGTTCATGACGGCTCGGCTAAGCCACTACTTCCGGGAGCATCGGTGATGGTGGTCAGCGAGGCACCCACAGCGGCATCACAGATCCCGGAGGCCACGGGACGCGTGGCCACGTGGGGCATTGAACTATCACCCTGGATATCATCTACGAAGCGACACGCAATCAAATCTCAAGTCCTTCCGGACTTCCTGGTGCCGGATGGAGCTACAATTTGCTGACACCCCAGACATGTCGCGATCTGGACAATGCATTTGACGGCTCCAAGCGAAGCGGGGCGAGGGCATGAGTCATACCGACCTCCCACAAGGTGACAAGATGAAGTACGTCCTTGGATGAAATTGAGCCTCAACAACGAGGCGAATCTGAAGCCCTCATCCATGGCATGAAGATGGCAAAATATGCGGACGCACTGGTCATCTCTGGTGACTCCAACCTTGTCGTACAGACGATGAATGAGTCGACGGCACGCGAAAACATGATCGCGTGCATGCGCTACAACGCTTTCGAAGGAGAATTTGGCGGGCGAACTTGGCACGTTGGAAGAAGCAACGAGGAGGCGATAGACTGCCAACATCGGCTCCACTTGTGCAAAGGTACCACCATGTGTGTTCCTCGAGCAGATGCGTGCCATCCATCAAGCGGAAATTCCCCAAGGATCACCGAAGAAGCGAGAACACTCGGGGCTCGCTGCGAAGGTCATGAAGGACCCGAAAAGTTGGATACCGAAGTTGCCATGGTCAACCTGATGCAGGTCATGGCAGTCGAAGAAACTTGGACACGTCCATACCTCCAGTTCCTGATAAACGGAGAATTGCCAGACAGTCCAACAGATGCCCGTCGCGTATCTCGTCGGTCAAAAGCCTTCACCACCATCAACGGCGAGCTGTACAAACGCAGCATTACGGGCGTACTACAACGGTGTGTCACCATCAACGACGGCAAGGCCATACTCCAAGATATCCATGAAGGCATCTGCGGCCACCACGCAGGCAGCCGCTCCCTCGTCGCCAAAGCTCTGCGAGCAGGATTCTACTGGCCAACGGCCATGAGCGACGCGAAGGACATCGTCCGAAGATGCAGCGGGTGCCAACGGTTCGCCGACAAACCGTACGGACCTGGGTCCGAACTTTGACCCATACCCATAGCCTGGCCTTTTGCCCAATGGGGCCTCGACATGATCGGCAAACTGCCAAAATCCTCGAAGGGAGGACACGTCTTCCTCCTGGTCGCAGTCGACAAATTCACCAAGTGGATCGAGGCCATGCCAGTCACCAACCAGAAGGGCAAAACCGTCGTCAAGTTCTTCGAATCCATTGTCTACAGGTTTGGCGTACCGCACAGCATCATCACCGACAACGGATCAAACTTCATCTCCGAAGAATTCCAGGACTTCTGCGAAGGCCTCGGGATCAATATCACGTATGCCTCAGTGGCACACCCGCAAACAAACGGGCAAGTGGAAAAGGCCAACGGCCTAATCAGCGCAGGCATCAAGAAGCGCCTCATGAGCTCACTCGAGCACAAAGCTGGAAACTGGATGAAAGAGCTACCGTCTGTCCTGTGGAGCTTACGGACTATGCCAAACAGCTCCACCGGCTACACACCGTTCTTCATGGTGCGGAGCCGTGCTACCAGGGTAATCGCCACGGGCTCCACGAGTCGTCGCTTACAATGACGAATCCACGGCTGCACTCGAAGATGCCGTCGACACACTCGACGAAGCGGGATATAGCAGCACTAGATCGGTGTACCGGCAAGTCTCGCAACTACCACCGTAGCTGCGCCCAAGGTCCTTTGTCGAAGGAGAACTCGTCTTGCGACTCAAGCAAAAGCGACCGAACAAACTCGATTCACCATGGGAAGGACCCTACGCCATCACCGAGGTCATCCCAGGTGGCGCCTATCGCCTCAAACACGTGGAGTCTGGAGTCGCATACTCCAACCCGTGGAACGTCTACTTTCTGACGATTCTACCCGTAGCAACCTACCCCTTTTACTTTCAATAAGGCTTTCATCCAAGGCTACTCAGCGAACCATGTACCTCCTCCATTACGATATAAATAAAGCTAAGTGTCTACCCCAACCTTGGTTGACTATTTTCTGCAACTTTACTACATGCTACAAATGCACTCGGGGCTCCCCCCTCACGATTTCATCGATGAGGACCAAGCGTGTACACTGAGTGGCTCACGTCGAGCAAGCGAAAAGGGCACGTACTCAATCAAAGCACTGCGTGCTCACAAACCTTTACAACAAAGGGCACATAAGCGCCCAGCCGCAATATACAAATTTTACATTTATCTGTTTATTTTCAGGTCCTACCTATTCTGAAGAATAACCTAAGCACGCTGCTCAAACAAATCTACAATCTGTTGACATACGCTTACAAGCGTATCTGGACGCATGTTCCACTCGCCACCATCTGGTCGAGGAGGTGGCCCAGCCGCCATAGCAGCCAAATCTACGTCAGGGCGGTGCACCCTCACAAGAGACAAGGCAACCTTCACCCCTGCGACGAGCTGCTGCCGCACCAGCTCCCTGACATTGCTGGCACTCCGAAACCTCGACAGAAGACCTGCGAGGGTCGTCGGCACGACATCCAAAGGAAACATGACGTGCAACACCGAGGAAAGTGATGTCTGCACCTGGCGGAGCACATGCGAGACCTGATAGACGCGATCCTGCACCGTCGCCAGAACCATGGCACGATCGCGGTCCATCCAGAAGAAGCCGCCGGCCTCCATGTCCTGTTGAGTCAAGCAATTGACTCGAACAGCGATACGCTCCTTTTCTTCCCTCGGAGCAAGATTGGCACCTGCGACAACCGCACAGAACAAGAGTAAAGCCAGCAGGCTCACCCGAATAACTATGCTACAACCCGAAATAAGGATCAACTTACATTGCAGCTGCTCGGGCAGCCGACCCAGCTCCGCCATCAAATACTCCTCTCTGGCTGCACCACGGTCTGCTTTGGATTTCCAAACGTCAACGCGACCGCGTAACCCAAGCAAATCTCTCTCCAAGCTGCGCACGCGATCCCGAAGAAAAGCGAGCTGCGAAGAATCATCCAATGATGCTCGCAAGGACCTTTTGGATGAAGTGTCAACTGGGTCAGCACCCAAAGGAACCTATAGCAGCAGAAAAAAGAAGGCACACAGACATTCAGCCAAGGATAGAGCACAACAAGGAGGAATTCATTAAAATATATAAGGCCACTACGTGGCGCAAGGATGGTACTACAGCAGATATTTACAACAAAAGAAGACTACAAACTAAACTACGTCTACTATGCCTAAGGTGCAGGACACTGAGTCGCCTCAGAACCAGACTGCCTAGTTTTGGCCTCGCCCTGCTGCCGCAGTGCGTACTCGGACAACAAGTCAATGAGCTTGGGCCCATATCGTCTGCAGCGAGCGGAGTAGGCGGCGAAGGCTACCTCGGATCCATCCGCAGCCGTCGGCATCCGAGAAGTGATCTGGGGCAGGTCCAACTCCGCCCCAGCCGCCATGGCCATCGGCAGCCCGACGGATGCACCGATGCCCTTCTGCTTGCGCTTATACGCTGCGGGCGCTTCGCCTGACAGAGCCTCTGCCAGGGTATCCACATCGTCAAGGGATGCGCCCTTCGGGAAGAGCTCCTGGTAGAAGCGACCAAGGACCTCTTTCGCCATGGCAAGGGAGTTGGCAGTGGCTGCGGTCTTGACCGCTCGGTGGCATCATCTAGAGCACTCCGTGCTCCGAAGGCATCATGATCGAACTCGATGCCTACGGCATCTGAGACAAAAAAGAAGAAAGCATGGAGAAAGGCAACATAGAAGAAGATCCGTCGAAAAAGAAGCAAGTACAAAAGCTAACTCTCACCCGAAATAGCCTTGGCAGCATCCATGAGCTTATCCGCCACCCCTCTTTCACGAGCAGCAGCGGTGGCGGTGTGGCTCCTCACGATCTGCAGCCTCTGCTGCAGACTCCTTCACCGGCTGCCTTCGTCGGCTCGCTCAAAGCTCTCTCGCACTCAGCGGCTTGACCTTCTGCTCCGATTGGCCAAGGCTCTTCTTCAGAGCATCGACCTCACGGAGAGATTCGTTATTCTCCTCTGCGGTTACAACAAGCAAGTGTCAAAATACAAGACCAGGATAAGCAAGAGAAGTACTACAAGGGAGACGAATATCTTGAAGCTGCCGCAGTTTCGCCTCCAGCGTCAGGCGCTCCTCCACCAGCCGCTTGGCCTCTTGGACAAAAGGCTGCAGAAAAAGGCAATAGCAGTAAGAACAGGACTTGGGGGCTACGCCCAACACAAAGAAGCAAAAACAACATCAGCACTCGAAGACACTCGGGGGCTCCCCCCGTAAGATCAAGCAGAAAAACTTACGTGCTCCGAAGGCGAACCCGCAGTTCGCGCCAGAAATTGGGCGCAACCAGCCTCTCCTGCAGGAGGAGGCTGGTGCAACGTCGCCAGTCGCCACGATCGAGGAGGAGGCGACGCAATGTTCGACTCCCCCATCATCTCCTGCCCACCATCACTAGAGCCGTAGGAGGATTGCCTGCATACGAAGCCAATCAACACAGGTGCAAACACCATCAAGGAAAAATGACAACAATGGCAACAAGAAAACTTACGAGCCCAACGCGCTCAGGTCGAACATAGGAGAAGCCCTTCGGACCCCCTTCTCTTCCTTCTTTTCTTCCTTCTTCTCCTCCTTCTTTTCTTCCTTCTTCCGCTTTGCTGGCGGGTGTGGAGCAACATCTCGCACAGGAATGGCAGGAAGAGGAGAGGAAGAACCCCCATGAACATCATCATGACGCTCAAGGCCCAGAGGATTTCTGGGAGTCAGAGGAGTCGAGGCATTCGAAGACTCGCTGGAGCTCCGTGATCGCTTGCGCGAATGGTCCTCACTCGACTCGTCGGCATCCTCCGCTGGAGATCGCGCTGACGGTAGCTCGGACACGGAGTCCACCACTTCATTATCCGGGGCATTCGGATACCTCTCGGGCAACGGTGGTGCCATGCCCGGCACTTTGAAGCTCTGCAAAAGGAAAGGGAACTTTTTTAGCAAACAAAGGAAAAAGTAAACAGCTGACAAAAGCAAAAGGGGAGCACTACGTGTGCAAATCTACACCTTCGGTACGACCAACGTCGAAGAAAAGGGAGGAGTCTGCGACTTCCCCGGTATTTCTTCGTCGGCCTTGAACTTCAACAGCGCGCGAAGAGCCTTGTCAAATTCCACCTCGGAGATTTTCTCACTCGAAACCCTCGTCGGATCACGGCGCCCAGAGTAAAGAAGCATCGGATGCGCCCTCGCTTGGAGAGGCTGCACCTGACGCTCAAGAAACGTCCGTTGGAGATCCTCCACCCAACGGTACAGGGCCTCTATCTCCGCCACCTCACCGTCTAAGATATGGTTTTTCCAGGATCTTTTCTTCTCAATCAATTGGGAGGGGTCAAAAGGAACGAGACCAAAATCTTGCCCAGGCAGTACGGAGTCACGGATGTAAAACCATTTCCTCCGCCAGTACTGGACAGATTCGGACATGGAAAAGGAAAATAATTGCACATTGGGACTGAGGGAGATGATGAAACCCCTAATGGGATACACACCATCCGAACCAGACTGCCTCTTCACGGAATACAGCTTCCGGAAGAGGCCAAAGTGCGGCTCAATGCCTAGCCAGCACTCGCAAAGGGTGACAAAACATGCAATGGGAGAAGAGAATTGGGAGACAGATGATGCAACTGAACCCCATAGAAGAAGAGAAGTCCACGAAGGAAGTCATGGACTGGATACGAAAACCCACGCAAGACGAAGGCAAGAAACATAACCCGGTACCCAGATGGGGGACGGGGGATTACCTCATTGCCGGGGAGTTTGACGGCCGTCGTATCCTGCGGGATCGAGCCCGCCGCCAGCTTTGGAGATCGCTATCCCGCGTCTCTGATCGCCGCCAGCCACCATCGGTGACGCGAGCAGCGGCGGTGCTTTTCTTGCCTCCGGCGGCGCTGGTCCCAATCGCAGATGAGGACTTCTTTGTCTTCCCCATGGCGCTGCAGCGGTGGTGGCGATGACAACGCAGAAAGAACGAAGGAAATGTGGAAGGAAAGCTCAGCGCGCAGCAAGAATCGCTCAAGAACAAGGAGGCAGTGAACAGATGAACTGGTGCGGTGAAAAACAAACCACGATTTCACCCAGGATTATAACAGCGAAGACGACGCACGCTGGCCGTCCATCGAGAAGACCTAACGCCAACGGTAGATCTGGCCGTACACGTGTCAACACCACAACGAACCGTCGTTACCACGCCGTCCACTACGCGCGGAAATCGAGGAGACGCCGTAATCATCTCCACGCCGCGCGTGACCGGTCAATTCAAAGTCAGCAAGTGGGACCCACGCTTCGTCCAGTCAAGTCATCTCTGGCGTAGCAGACGCTTGAGGTCATCGATCGTAAGCACTGACGTCATCAAAAGCTATACTAGCACCACTTCGGCTCCACAGCTAAGAGTACTCACTCGAATCTACGATTCGACTAAATACTCGGGGGCTACTCCTATCAGGAGCGCTGGCCGCGCACCCGACAGAAAAATGAAGGCAAAATTACTTCTCTGAGTCCTACGTCGAGTCTACGACTCCACTACGGACTCGGGGGCTACTCCCATAGGGAGGATGGATTTAAGCATCCGAAAATTTTCGAGTCCTGCGGACCTAATGATTGAAACAATGCTTGAACTGAAAGTCTCCGTTCGAACAGACACTTGGGGGCTACTCCCATAGGGAGCGCTGGTCGCGCACCCTATGAAATCTTCGACTGCGATCTTTCGGATCAGCACGCAAAAAGTTTTTTGGCAACTCTGCCCCAACAAAACGCGGAGTGAGCGACAATTTCCTTGGCCACCCGAAGCACCTCCGAGGTGATAAATGTTCGGATGCTGCGTCTGCGACGCAAAGATAAGACCTACAGATATCATCTGATGGCCTGGCAACGCACCTGACTGCGCTCTGCTAGTATGAATCCGTACCAGCAGGTACGATGAAAAATCCCGACGGGCGCGTTGGGTACACCAATTAAAATCACTGGAATTCCACTCCTATAAGTCCTCCGAGGCCTGAGTTGAATTACGCCAGCATATGTTCCAGGCTTGGGTTAAGGGACCCGAACCTGAAGAAGATCGTGTTGTTTTGTCCTAAGACAGTTAACTGACCCTGATCCGTCGGGTGAGTCAGGCACACGCATCAACAATCCCTACACACATATACTATTAACATATAGCTACTCCCGAAGAATGGAAGAGTCCTCAGCCGAATCTACGATTCGACTGATCACTCGGGGGCTACTGACATGGTTATACCCCACGGGTACGTAACTTCAGCATACCTGGTCCAGCCCAAGGAAGGCCCACGGCAGACATATGCTAGCCCATGAAGATTTTCGGGTGGCCAAGGCCCACGACGTCTTCGGATCCTTGGAGAGCAATACTAGAGGAGATAGGAAATTCAAATGGGTAAAACCCTAGAACTTGTAACCGACTAGGACTACGCCCGGGACCTGCCTAAGTCTATATAAAGGCCAGGAGGGCACGTCCTAAAAAAAACTCGACTCATACTTTCGCACACGCATCCACGCCAGATCGAATCTGCGCAGAACCTTCGGTTCACCGTAATCAAAGAGACAAGCAGGAGTAGGGTTTTCCCTCCGGGGGCCTGAACCTGGGTAAATCTCGTGTCCCCTGGTTGCTTGTCTGTTAACCGTGCCACGATCTCCAGCATCCCCATCTTCTCCAAAACCCAAGTCCATAACAATGGGCATTGACGAGATTAAACCTCGTCAGTTAGCACTAGTTCTTGTTAGGGAACAGAGTAATATTGATCTAGAGGATGATATCGGTACGGAGGAAAACAATGAAATCAACACGGGTAATAACAATGTAAGTGATCATGATATCGCATTTGATTCATCTCTTATGAAATCTGCTAGTGTTGATTTGGAACCAATTAGTGTGGATATTTATGATCCGGCATCGAAAAAAAGTTTTTGGATGAGATTGATATCGATTCCATTGTCACCGACTTCATTTCTAGGAATACATAGAGAAATTTTGAAGGTAATATATAAACATTGTCATTTTTATATGAATATTGCAAATAGGTATACTTGAAGTATGTATCCTTCATCATTTCATACATGTATATAAAAAAATAGCAAGGGGCCTTAAATTTTAGTTTCGCCCTGGGTCCCTAAAATCTCAGGACCGGTCCTGGGTTCGCCCGACGAGTGGAGATGCTCTTGTTAAGATGTCGCTTAGCCAGCCGACGGTACACCCGGGGCAGGCGCCGCTGCTGCTTCCGCACTTGGAGGGGCATGAGACTGCCGCCCAGTTTGGGTTGCTGATGATGACACACAGGGGACCCCGGAGACGCTTGGTGGGCTTGGCCTCCATCTTGCGTAGGCATCCTGATCGGCCACCTCAATCGCCTCTCCATGGCGTCCACTTGCGCCCTCCCCTCTGTGTCCGCGTTTCGGTGCCTGACCCCTCCTGGCTCCTGTCTCGTTGGTTGTACTCGTCCGTTTTCAGTTTAGATTGTTGAATATAAATATATTGTCTAGTATTTTTTTATAAGATTAGTCTTTTGGTTAAGTTGGCTAGTCAATAAATCCTTTATGGTATCAGTTCTTCAGTTCAAGACTCTGCTCACGTAATATTAAAGAAAAAAGATGTTGCGGCTACACCAAACCTATGCAAACGACTAAAATAGCCTAGAATTGAGAGAGAGTGTTGAATATAAATATATTGTTTAATTTTTTTCCATCAGATCGGTCTTTTGGTTAAGTTGAATAGTGCATCAGTTCTTTACAGATTTGTAAGATTCATTGTGCCGGCCATGAGCGTTAGGATAGGCTCACTAGTATCCATAGGAGATATGTAGAGCAAATGTCCCGTAGAAACTATTATTGGGATTTATTTCTTAACTCCACAAATAGAATTTTTATGTTTGCTCGTGCATTTAAATATTGTGCGCATTTCAGAATTGATTTGGCATTCTGAAAGAAGACAAAAAGTGGCAACACACTGATATAAGTAAAAAACATCATATTCGCTGTGGTGTTATTTCAGATTCCTAGTTATATTCTTGATTGTAGCATAAATATTACTTCAGGCAATGAATAGCTTCAGTCTTGTTTGCTGATCGTAAGCCTTTCTATTTGTTGAAATTAGGAGTTTGTTGTTAGCATGCATGCATAGTTTCCGTGGCAGTAACCAAAACTCATTTTGTTGTTTAGGTTGATAAACTTCTTGGTTACATAATTCAGAATATTGTGATTATACCAGATATTCATATGAATGCATGCTGTGTTCGTGGAAATATTTAGAGACGTACTTGGAGATCGATTGTATCCATCTGCGTGAAAAGTATATTTAATCTTCGTATATCTTATTTATATGGTACATTATTAAGATTGCGTCAACATTAAAAGCTATTTCACCTAGTACGTCGCTGTTAAAATTCACAATACACGATTCATTTCCTTCTATATATGAACTTACTGACGTTCCACTACTAGGAAAATGGCTATAGGTAATCAGCACATCCGTGGCTCATATGGTTGAAGTGCCCACGACTAAAACAGGCGTGGCTCACCTATGGACAGTGCTCTACTAGTAATTAAAATAACCGTAGCGCACATGATCATAGTGCGTCACAGATACGTGTGGGCCAGGGCCCTGCTGGCCGCACGCCAGATATCCGTAGCGCACATAGGGTAGGTGCGCTACGCTTGTTAGTGTTATCCGTGGCGCACGTTGGGGGGTGCGCTACGCATAAGCGTATGCCCGTCTGCTCCGTAAAACGGGTAGACATATCCGTGTCGCACTATGGCATGTGCGTCACGGATGTTATTAATCCCCGTGGCGCACTGGGGCCACGTGCGCCACGGATGTGGCGACCCTTTTTTTTGGCAGCTCCACTTTGTGCACATGTGTGATCATCCACCACCCCACACTTCACTTTTCCCTTCTTCTTCCTCCTTAGATCTAGTCGGGATCCTTCTCCTTCCCACCTCAATTTATCCACTCATTCACCATTTTTAGCATGTAGAACTTGTTTTGGATGTTACATACGTAATAGAGGAAGCTCTTCGGTCTCTCCTTCTCCGGTCTCGCGCGCGCACCTCTCCTTTCCATCTTCTCGCGATCGGTCTCTCATCTCGGTAAGTTGTCCATGTAAGGATGTGTTCATGTGTATATGGATGATATGCTCATACGTATGTACATGATCGATGCTCATGATGTGTGTATGGAGAGGATCTCGATGGTCATTGTGTGTATATGGAGAGTATCGATGATGCTCATGCATGTGTGTATGGATAGGATAATGATATGTTCATGTGTGTATGGATCGGTCTATCTCTCTCTCTCTCTTGTGTCTATGTGTGAACAAGTTGCCATTTGTTTTGCCAAAATGTTGATTCATTTCCATTTTGGCAAGACTTTGGCATTTTGCAAAGGTCCTAATTTTAGGATAGGTCATGCCAAAATTTTCTATCGACCATTGCATGCATGCATTCATTACGTGGTTCTAATGGACTTCTAATTGTACCATATACATAGTGCAGGCAAAAATGGTCCGCATAATGAGCGAAGGCATTGTGGCTAGATTTTTGAAATGTGCGAAGGCCGACATGATACGAAATAACAAGACGGATATAAGATGTCCGTGCAGAAGATGCAAACTCAACTGGGTGATCGAACCAGATTCCGGGAATCTGCAGGCGCACCTGCTCTGCCATGGTTTCATGGATGGATACACTCGTTGGATAAGCGATGACGAAGACGATGTAGACGGTGAAGGTGGGCAACATGACGATGATCATCATCACGGCGAGAACGAGCGAGATGATGAAGAGTCTCCTGGAGATGGTGAAGGTGCGGAAGCAGACCAGGATGATGATGATCTAGATGCCGGAGGAGGAGACGATGATGGAACAACGTCAGGCTGGGTGCGGGACCCTTATGTGCAAGAGCTGCTTCTCAAGCAGACGAGTAACACCAGGGCTGCCGCTAGAGAGAAAGCCAAGCTTGCGCAACTTGAGAAAGACGCGGTTACTCCATTGTATGAAGGATGCAGGCCCGATGATACCCGGTTGAATGTAACGCTCAAGGCTATGGAGATGAAGGCAAAACACAAATTGAGCGACGCAAGCTTTGACGATATGATGTTATTCTGGCACGATCGTCTCCCAGAGGGGAACACATGTCCAACTAGTATCGAGGACACCAAGAAAATCGTCTGTCCTCTCGATCTACCACACGTTAGATATCACGTATGCATCAATGATTGCATCATTTATCGAGGCGAGGACGCGGAGAAAAACACATGTCCGGTGTGCGGCGTGAGTCGATACAAGAAAGGGAAGAAAGCACCTCGAAAAGTGGTATGGTACTTTCCTATCACTCCTCGTCTGCAGCGCTATTTCGCGGACCCTAAGGAAGTGAAGCTCATGCGATGGCATGCGGAAAGGAAGAAGCCAGGAGATGACGATGATGACCCCGAAAAGGATGAGCTACTGACGCACCCTTCAGATGCTAGCCAGTGGAAAGCATTGGACCTCGAATTCCCAGAATTTGGTGGAGATTCGAGAAACATCAGGCTTGGTGCGAGCACCGATGGACTCAATCCGTTCGGTAGCCAGAGCAGCACGCACATCACTTGGCCCGTATTTGTATGGATGTACAACCTCCCTCCATGGTTGTGCATGAAGAATAAGTACATACAAATGAGTATGCTAATTCAAGGGCCGAAACAACCTGGTACCGACATCAATCTGTATCTCGTGCTGTTGAAAGAGGAGCTAGCCACGTTATGGGAATCTGGAGCCAAAACTTACGACGCCGTCACACAAGATTATTTCACTATGAGAGTCGTGTTGGTCACTACGGTACAAGACTATCCAGGTTGTGGCTATATCTTGGGGCAGGTTATCCAAGGATTCTGCGCATGCATTAGGTGCATGGATAACACAAGCTATCTCCAACTAGAGAAAGATCCAGGGTCTTCGAAAACCGTGTTCATGGCGCACCGGAGGTGGCTCGGCAAGAATGATCCATGGAGAAAAAGTGGAGACCTGTTCGATGGAAAATCCAAGACCCGAGGAATCCCAGAGCGTAGGAGCAGCGAAAAAGTGGAAGAGTTGTTGAAAAACTGGAAAGATTGTCCTAAGCCTGGAAAGAAGCGAAAGAGGCAGCAAGACAAGCCGCTGATGAAGGTATGGAAAACAAGGTCTGTTTTTCGAGTTGCCATATCGAAGTTTCTCCGCACGCCTCATAGCCTCGACATCATGCATATCACGAAAAGCGTGTGCGAGTCTGGTCGCCACCATAATCAACATGCCGATAGGACGAAATATGGTCCAAAGCAAGGCACGACTGATATGCTTGGGTATCCTAAGGAGCTTCACGGAGGACGACTACCCCGATGATGGAAGATGACGATGATCATGAGTCGGAGATGACACAAGGTCGTCGGAAGGGTAAAAAGTTCAAGAAGAACGAATATTACTGCCCTCCTTCTTGTTTCACTCTAAGCCAGGATGAGATCAAACAGTTTTTCAAGTGCCTTCTAGGAGTCAAATTTCCTTACGGCTACGCGGGCAAGATAAGCAGATACCTAGACGAGGCGAAGCAGAGGTTCAGTGGCATGAAGTCTCACGACTGTGCCGTGCTAATGACGCAGGTACTTCCTGTTGCACTAAGAGGGATAATGGACGAGCACGTCCATGAAACGTTATTTGGCCTCTGCAAGTTTTTCGACGTCATCTCTAGGAAGTCGATTGGCGTGAATCAGCTCGGGAGGCTACACGAGGAGATAGTGGTGATACTATGCGAGCTTGAGGTCTACTTCCCACCCGCATTCTTCGACATTATGGTGCATCTACTGGTCCATGTCAAGGAGGACATCGTCCAACTCGGGCCGATGTTCCTACGCAGCATGATGGCGTTCGAAAGGATGAACGGACACATCAAAGGATACGTTCACAACAGGCCCCGTCCAGATGGAAGCATAGCCAAGGGCTTTCTGGCCGAAGAGTGCATCTCTTTCTACACGAATTATCTAGACATCGAGAACCCTGTCGGTCTTCCCGTCAACAGGCACCTTGGCAAGATCGATGGATCTGGTCACCGAGAGGTCGCCGACACCGCATGCGCATTTTCGATTTTCGACGCGCAGACTTTGATCGAGCAAACCTCGTCGCGCTACAGCATTTAGAACTGGTCGATCCTTGGGTACAGAAGCACAAAAGGTTAATCGAGAAGAAGTATAGTGACCGGGGCATATAGAGGACACAGGGAGAAATAATCAAAGAGCACAACTCAGATTTCACGCGTTGGTTTAGGCAGACGCTCCTTGATAATCCCCCGCGATCGCATTCTTCTGACACGGAAAAGATCATATTCACCTTGTCGCAGGGACCGATGCAAAACCTGGTGACCTATCAAGTGTATGATATCAACGGCTACACATTCTACACGGAGGAAAAGGACAACAAGTGTGATTATCAGAACTCAGACGTAATGTCAGAATTCTACACCGATGACAACGTGAAGGAAAGATTCTACGGAAGAATCGAGGAGATCTGGTAGCTCGACTACTATGGAGAAAAGGTGACGATGTTCCGTGTCAGATGGGCAAAGAGCGTCGAAAGAGAAGACCGGTATTTCACAACCATGGTTATACCCGAAGCAGCCAAATCCAAGTAAACGCGGGCCGCAAAAAATGAACCGTGGGTACTGGCTACCAAAGTGGACCAATGTTTTTTCATTACCGACCCGACAAAGCCTAGCCGTGTTGTCGTGAGGAGAGGAAAAAGAAACATCATCGGAATAGATGGAGTCGCCAACGAGCAAGACTTCGACCAGTAGGACGATCCAAAGATTGAAGATGACGACGACTACGATGCAGCAACATACATCACAAGAAGAAAAAGGAAAACCCTACCCAAAAAGGTCGCCCGTTCGAAAGAACAAACATTAAAGTGCTGGGGCTAAATTATTCAACCGCGACAAAGAAGGGAAAAAAGATTGTAAAACGCTAGCTCAAAAAATATTGTGAAACGCGTGGTCGAAAAAGATTGTAATATTCATGGACAAATTATTATGAAATTTAGTTATACTTTGAATCATATTTGTACCACTTTTATGACATATATTATCACTTTTGGGAATTTTTGGAATATTTAAAAGTATTTTTAAAAATAAAACAAAACTTGTATGGCATATATCACCACTTTTGGGAATTTTTTGGAACATTTAAAAGTATTTTTAAAATAAAAATAAAAAAGGGGGGCACCAGGATTCAAACCTGGGTGCTCACAAGTTTAGAATAGAACAGTGGGCAGAACCAGTGGGATAAGCAAGTGTAGTTGCTCGAAGGAGTGCTGCATAGTGCGCTACGCCTATCTGGGTTGTATCCACGTCATCATTCCCAACTCCCCCCATCTCACACACTCATCGTCGATCCCCCTCCCCCCTCCGCCGCTGTGCTTGATCCGCCGACCGCCGCCGTCGCACTCGATCCCCCCAGCAGCCACCGCCAGCCTCCGCCGCACTCGAGGAGGAGGCCGTGGAGGATCACCCCAGTAGCCACCGCCAGCAGCCGCTGCCCAGGTGTCTCGTCTCTGCAGCAGCGACCACCACCACCACCAGCGCCGACGCTCGGCTCCACTGCACGTACATCCTCCTCTCCTTCTCCGAGCGAGCAGCGGCGCCGGCGTCCCTCGCGCCCGTGCGTCCTCTCACGCGTGCCGACCCCTACGTACGAGTCCTCCTCGCGAGCACAGGCACCGGCGACAGATCCCACGCGGGGGCTCCTTCTCCAGCTTCCCCCGCCGCGATCGCCGTCCTCCTCCTCCGTCCGGTATCCCTCCACTGCGTCGACCGGCTCTTGTAAGGTCAAGTTCTCGGGCCTTCCTGCTCTTTCTTGTTCATCCCGTCGTAGAACTTTTTAGGGAGGTGGTTAGCGGTAATTGTTTGGTCAGCATTGTTTCATATCCTCACATGCTAAATGTAAACCTAGCTCATGAGCATTTCGTTAGAGCTTCGAAGGTATCCACCTGATGGTCCTCGCTGTTCTTGTTGGGGGGTGGTTGTGCATGGCTGGAAACTGCGCCATGAACGAGCCCTGGGAAATGTTAGCCATCTTTGTTTTCTTTTCTGAAAGAAATTTTTTCGTCAGTCTTATGTGGTAGAAATTTCATGAACATGGGTTACCTGTGCAGTTCATGTGAATTCGTGCATATGTTACATTTTCTACTAAAGATGCAGAGATCACACCCGCCCATTGTTTCAGTCCAATGCACACACCCATGAACACATAACCATTGCACTAACATGATTGCTAGTAGGCAGGCTCAATCCATTGCACTAACATGATTGCTAGTAGGCAGGCTCAATCCATTGCTAGTTGGTAGGCTCAATCCATTAATAGAAGAAGATATTTGAGGCCATACACGTTTGGTCAAGAAAATAAATTGAGATCACAGCAGAGGTTTTTTTGGAGAATAATATACTATGGGTACTTTTATCTTTCAATATTGATGGTTTCTACTGTGATGGGTGTAGGTTTAGATGGTAGATACTCAATATCACTTTTACACAGTGTTAATATTATTTGATGGTTTATACTACTCAAGATGCTGGAGAACATAGTAGTACTGTATGTGCTGCTACCATATGTGCAAAGCTACTGTTTTTGCAAAGCTATCTGGAGCTACTGCTTTTTGCAAAGCTACTGTATGTTCTGCTACTATATGTGCTGCTGGTTGCTACTACTATACGTGCTGCTGGTTGCTACTACTATATGTGCTGCTAGATCTGGCCATTTATTTTTATATACCTAGTAATGATCTGGCTGTGCTGGCTGTGCTTGTGCTTGTATGAAGCACTTTCTTATGTCGTGTATGCAGGTTCTTGTATGAAATGAGTCCCGATTTTTGCCGGAATGTTGATTAACTTCCGTTTCGGCAGAAATCGGGCACTCCTAGTTTAAGAAAATTAGCAAAGGTCATGCCGGATTTTTTCGTGCATTTAACAAATTATTTGTTTTTTATTACTGCAAAGATGTGTGACAACGACGAGGCTGGATGTTCTAAGCGCATCAGTGCTGAAGGAGAACTCAGACCTCCGAATAAACAATTGACATTCTAGGAGGCGGCCCAGCGGCTAGAAGATGATGAATAATACCATCCTTCGGAGAGCGAGGATGATGAGATGGAAGACGCGGAGGAAGAAGCCGAAGGAACGGCGGGTGATGAAACCACTGATGGCGGCGAGGGCATAGGGAGTGGTAGCAATCCTCCTAAGAAGAAAAATAAGCCGAAGGAACGGCGCCCGAACACGGTCGGCACCGTCAGGGAGGAAATTACCGAAGTGAGCCCATCAGGGGTTCCTTTGGAGCCCGCCCTTGTCGTCAAAGGGTACGGTGGGAAAGTGGCGGCGATCACCCGGACAACCATCTCGATCAACACCGAGAATCTCCCGGCATAAAGATAATGGCCACTTGCACACTCCTCTCGAGAAGTGCACGCAAGATACAAGTTCCCCGCTAAGTATCAGAACACAAATTATCATGGGAACGAAGTAAACAAATCCGCCCTCACAAAGATGAGCACCGCCCTGGCCAGCTGGAGAACCCGGATAAAGAAGAAGATCTATAAAGAAGGCAAAAGTCTCGAGGAGATCCAGAAGATTGACCCGAAGATCACCGAAGATCAGTTCCGGGAGTTCAAGGAGAGGTGTGAATCCGAAAGAGCCCTGGCCAATAGTAATCGGGGAAAGGTGCTGCAGGCCATGAATATAGGTCATCACCATCTCGGATCTGGTGGATACAGAACCACGGAGGCCAAATGGAATAAGGAGGACGAAGAGTATAGATCCAAGGGGATAGAAAACCCCTTTGCAAAATTCGAACCCGAGCAGGTTCGAAACTTCATCAGGGCCCGTTACCATGTGGACCCAAAAACCAAACAACTCACTGCGGATCCTGCGGTGAAGGAATTCGAGGAAATTGTGGTAAGTAATCTAATTACCGCAGATCAACTCGATTGCATTCTAATCGATGATGTAAACAATTCACTGTTACTTCTTCTGCAGGAGCAGGAAATTGTTTCTAGTCATGGATCCCAGGGTTCCTCATCCCAGGGGTCGACGGCGGCCACCCGGTGGGATAACCCTTTTAACAGGGCGATGAACCGGGCCAATAAAATAGAGCCGGTTACCAAGAAGCCGTCGTTGGCTGACCGTATGGCCGGCCTCGGGGGTAAGAATTGGATGGATCATTTTGGTCCACCGCCGAGGACGCATGTGGCGCCATCGGGAAGGAGCGAGGAGGAAAACTGCGAGGTTCAAGAACTTAAGGAACAAGTGGCGCGGACCCCACAGATCGTCCAAGACAACCTGACAATCACCCTCACGTCCTTCCTGCCTACCTTGGTGGAGTCAATAGCGAACTGGAGTGCGGGTGGTCGAGTAGGGCCATGCCCGATTCCAAGCATGGTCAGCAGCCACTCGAACAACGCAGCGCCGACGAATCAGGCGAACTATGTGTTCGTGACTCCGCCCGCTAGCACCGCGGTGCCGCAAGTGTTGGTGACTCCCCCTGCGATAACCGCGATGCCGGAGTACATGTTGGTGGCCCCTTGCCATCGTCGCGGTGGCACCGAAGGTCCAAGCACCCGGCGGTAGGGAGAATACACCGGCGGCCAGCACCGCGCCATCAAGCAGCCCTTCCGTCTCTTGCACGCCCGTCGCCGTATGCGGTGCCTCGACATTAGCCGATATCGGCGCCATCACGGTAAACAAATAGCTTTACCGCCTTTCACGCCATCTATTACTCTTATGGCATCTCTGACGACGCCGTACATGTTTTTCGCAGACGGATGTTCCTTGCACTCTCTTATGCTACGTGAACAACGAGCTGAGGGATGTTGCCAAGGGTACCATCATTCAACCCTTGCAGCGCACGTTCCACTCAAGGCCGATGCCAGATAGCGTGCACAGGGTTAAAATTAGTCGGGCGCTAAGGGGCTGCGACGACCTGGGACCTCCCATTCAACCCCCAGGAGCGGATGAAGAAGAGCCGGCTATCCTCAGAAGTTGCTTCAGCTTATTCTTGCAATGGCCAAAGAGCATGATCCGTTTGGGGACGGCGGGAGCCATCACGCCACAGACAACAGCACCGCTTGTCATGCCAGCGACAAGCGGTGGCAAGGCCCCCTTACCGCCCTCGCCGTCACCTCCACACGGTAGGTCGGATGATCATGTTGATGATCACATGGCGCAGGATCCGGCCGAGGACGACGAAGAATGGAATGATCACTTCTTCAACACTCAGTTTAGCAACGAAGACCTAGCTGGTGGCCCCACAGAGAAAGCCACTATCACCAAGCGTCTGTTTGGTTCTCAGGAGACGCCTCCAGCTAGCGCCTTTACAGAGCCAGCTGATACAAACAACCGACCCTTTATTCTAAGCCCTGACACACTACATAGGGCGGCCGGTGCTCAGATTGCGGTGCCTTCCCGCTCTCCAAAAGGAAAAAAGGGCAGGAAAAGAAAATCTAGCAGCTCGAGCCAGCCGGTGGCGTCAACAACTGCGAATCCGATCAGGTTTCGGGATGGGCCACCAAGACCCGAGGGTATTATGTGGAGGATTCATGTGGCGGGTGAGCCCATGCTACCTAAGAATTTGCGGAGGCTCGCCAGTTCGGAACTGCAGAGTGTGCATGACGACGTGCTGACGATAGAGAGACGCCTTTTATCGGAGAAAGATCCCTCGCACCCGGTATTCGTGGTTAAGGTGCCACCAGGCTTGGGCTTCGTCGACAATGCCCCTGCGGATATGTTCTTCCTGTGGTTCGACGACATCTTCAATATGTTCCACCTATACCCGCTGCACTATACCATGGTCCACCTGTTTTCTCTCAGCCCGGCCATGCAGATCATTAGAGAGAACACACCGGGCATCGCTATAGTGGACCCCTACTACATGCGTGACGGCTGCTTGGGTTCCCCCGCCAAATGACGTATCGTGGCCTCGTACCTAAAAAGAATTCTCGTGGCGAACAAGACAAAGGAATACATTCTCGTGCCTTACTTTACCTAGTAAGTCGTTATTCACTCGCCACCGTCGATTGGCTTTATTAGATTATCATCATTCTTTTTCCAACACATTCCATTTGATTTTTTTGCGCAGAGATGAACACTGCACGCTCATCTCCTTATCGCCGAAGCATTCCCACGTCACGTATTTTGACTCGGGGAGTCTAGAAAAGAAGAAAAACTACGACAAGATCCAGGAAGTTCTGGATGATGCTCTCACTGGCTATGCCTCGACGGAAGGCACCACCTTCGTGCGTACGAAGGTCAAGTTCGGCAGGCACGTCTTCAACCATGTAACGGAGTTCCCCTGCGTGAAGCAGCCGGAAAACAGTAAGAAGGAAGCCTACTACACACTCCATCACATGAGGGCGTTCCTACTTGACCAGCAGAATTCTACGTTGCCAGATCATCTCAAACAGTGGGCCAAAGCAAAGGCAAAGATCACTGATTCATATATTAGACAAGAGATGTATCACATCCAGCAGCAGTTTGGGACAATGATCTTTCGTGATGTCATGACTCCGGGGGGGGGGGGGATCTTCTACGGAGGAAATATCCCGAATAACCGTGACATAGAAGATCGCCTAGAGATGCAGGGTGACTATAGGAAGTTCATGACGAGACAAGGCGTCCTCCCATTCCCAAAGCCGAGCCAGAAGGCTTGATGTTGGCCTAGTTGTAGTTACAAACTATAGATGACCTTTGTGTGTGTGTGGACAAGTGTACATGCTACTATACTTATCTTATTAGGTTTATGAATCATCGCTTACTTCTTCTGCTTATTATTATATATCAATCAATTTTTGCTTACTCTTTGGTCCTTTGCTCACTTTGGTCCTTCTTTTTTCCTTACTCTTTTTTCGAGAATAATACCGATGATTGAAATGTCATGGCACACTATATATGTGAATGTGCTACGACGGGATTGTGAGCCTTGTGATATGCACAAGTCCAGATCTTGTGCATCCTACTTGGCTCACGGTTCCGTCATAGTATATTTCTGTGTCCAACGACCTATGTATGTATATGAGGCAATCTTTTTGATTTACTTTGGTCTTTTTCGAGAATAATGCAGATGATTGAAATGTCGTGGCACACTATATGTGAATGTGCTGCGATGGGATTGTCCGCCTTGTGCTATGCACAGGTCCAGGTGTTGTGCATCCTACTTGGCAGACAGTTCCATCGTAGCATATTCCTTTGTCGAACAACATAGTTATATATGCGGCATGCTTTTTGAGTATGGTCTTTTTGATTTAGGAGTACTTTCTATAAGTGTATCTTCATATGCGACTTTAATTATATATGTTTTTTTTCAATCATTGGTTAATTATTATTGTCAACTTGTAGATGACGTGGTACATCGTGTACAAGGGACGGGTTCCCGGAGTCTACGATGATTGAGAAGACTGCCGGAGACAGGTGCACCGTTTCAGCGGCAATAACTATAAAGGGTACAACACTATGGCGGAGGCAGAAGCTAGATACACGCGCTATCTAGCGGGAGTTAGGATGAGGAACCGGATGAAGACCTACACCTTCGTCGCGGTGATCATGCTTATCTTCTTTGGTTGTTTATCCCGCGTTTGTGTCTAGCTAGTTTAGATGTCTAGGCGAGCTTCCAAGCTCTAACTTGTTCGACCGACACATGTATTTGCATGTCACCAACTACTTTATAACTTGATCGAAATAATGTATGACTTATGTATTCATGTATGAGACTTATCTATATGTATTTGTTTAAATCTTGTTTTGCGAATTGTGTATTTATATATATAACTGTATATCTTATATCTGTGTGTATATCTGCTTATATAATCTTTATTGTATATCATCTGGCCCTAAAATTAAAAAAAAAGACACCCGTGGCGCACATGACACAGCTTCTGTGGCGCGGTACAACTAAAGCGCACCTGCGCAGCTTAGTGGCGCACTGCAACGTGCGTCACAGAAGATTCAAGACGTAGCGCACCTGCCAACATATTCATGACGCACTAGCAGGTGCGCTACGCCTATCTCGATATAACCGTGGCGCACTGCGCCACGGCTAGGAGATAGCCGTAGCATAAGGCCCGTGGCGCACCACTAGTGCACCACGAATGGGCCTTTTAGGTACGCCATAGACGACCGTTTTCCTAGTAGTGTTCTTTCGACCAGCTAAATTGTAGCGGCAGGAATTCTGCAATGTCTGTGGAGCCTTGCTCTAGACTTTGTGGAGATCTATGCATTTCTCGTCAAACGTTCATTGATAAAACTCAAAGTTATATGCATATAGAGAAAAGAACTAACGTGCACACGACTGATGCACGGACGATTCATGTACGACGCATATCCAGCGGACTCCATTGGTCTGGCCTGCTAAATAAAAGCCCCATGGGCGTCGTTGTATAGGAATCGTGCACAATATGTCGTGTGTACAGCTGCACTCGTATGCATATTTTCCGTTGGGGACGGGGTGAGTCGCATATTTTCTTTGGCACCTGAATCAAACAACATCCTTTCATTCCTTACGTGGACTTATAGAGTTGGCGGAAGGAAGGAAGCGAGAAAAAAAAGCCCCTCACGCTCTCGCGACTGGACGCCCCCCGCGCGGGCGTCTGGTCGCGCCGCCGCTGCTCTCCTCCGTAGCTCCCCCACCTCCTCCCTCACCGCCGTCGTCGGCGTGCGTCCGCGGGCAAGGCCCGGGCGGCGTCGGCGGCGGCGGCTTCCTGCCCTTCCCCTTCCGGAGGCGTCCGCGCGTGGGGTGGCTCGGCTCCGGGTGGTGCTCCATGGCTCTGGCGGCGGTCCGGCGCGGCTTCAGGCTGCTGCTTGGAGGGTGGTGTCGCAGCGGCGCGCCAGTTGGTGGCTGGTCAAGCTCGGCCGCCGGCCGGTGATGCCCTGCAGGCCCAGATCTGGGCCCGATCTGGGTCAGTTTGGGTCGGGCTTGGCGGCGCGCGGTGTGACAGCTCCTCTGCAGGCGGCGGTCCGGCACGTGGCCGGGAGGGCGACGGGGTGACGACGCAGGATGCTGCGAGGTGGAGCGCTCCGGCGGCGCGGGTTAGGGCTCGACCCAAATATGGGCCCCTCGGGCCTGGGTGGGCCGCCCTGCTGGCGGGTGCTGCACCTACTGGTGATGGAGGCGGCAACACCGCTAGGACTTGGGACTGCGCTCGTGCCTTGCCTGTTGCAGCGGGGTGACTGGGGCTTCACGGGTCCATTCTAGGCCCGGCCGGGCCCGGAGAGGCCTGGTGTGCCCCGGATACCCTGTCCGGTCGACTACCACCTCTTGGTGGTGGAGGTTGGTCCCTCCCGCACGGCTTCGGTGCTACGGTACCTCGTCCAGCGACGGCGTTGTCCTCCGTCTTGCAGGACACACTCCAAGGTCCTCGAAGAGACGGCGAGGGTGTTTTTGAGAGCGTGGTGGCGCAGGCTTGTGGGTGGCAAGGTTGGTGGTGGTGCTCCGGTGTGCCTCGGGGCGCCTTGGTAGGGAGGGGATCGGGAGAAATCCTTGTCGGCTTAGCCGACACTGCCGTGGTGCCGCTTTCGGGTGGCGCTTTTCCTTCTTGGAGGGCGTCGTGGAGATCCCTCTCCCTATGTGCCCCGAGTACCGGGGGAAACCCTAGGACCAGTTCACTGGTCCGGGTAGCTGCGTCGAGCGTCGGCGCCTCCCTCCGCGAGGGTGCTGCTTGGTACGGGTGCATCGGAGGGCTTGGAGCGTGGTGGGACATAGTCGGTGGGCGTAGCGGTCTCGGATCGCCCTTGTTTAGTCGACTCACTGCCATTTGTGTTTCCTTTTCTTTTTGGACATGTTTGTCCGTGCTTCTTGTATCATGTTAAGTTGCGCCTGTTTTAAGCAGTCAGTTCGCCCAAAGCAGCGGTCTCACCTGGTTGCTTTATTTATAAAGCGGGGCGAAAGCCTATTTCGAGAAAAAACTTATAGAGTTGGCATATTTTAAATTCATAAATAATTAAACTATTTTTTATTTCCTATAAACCGAATATATTAATATAGTGAATATATATCAATTAAAAATGCTTCTGCACCAACACAATGACTTAAGACATCCAAGATGCACAACAAAAAATAAAAAAATGACAAAAGTCCTGCCACGGTGATAAACCACTCACAACAGCAGCACTCTTACCGCCATCAACAAGAGTACAAAACAGGTTCTCCAAAAGAGATGCATTAAAGAAGGGAACAATGTACAAGCGTTGTTGTCACCCAATCGAACATGATAAGTTTTCATCCTGGAGAAATTCCGAGTTATCAAAACAATTTCTTGAACAAGATCATTGTCAGATGCAACCAATAAAGGCCAAATCTTGGGATTTCACCTGCAAATATCGACTCGGTACATGAGGAGCACCACAAAAAATGTAGTCCTCTAGTGAAGCCGCCAACCACGTGCCGAGGCCGCTGCTGCAATTCACTAAACACCAAACACACGATCTTCCTTGCATCCTATATACCACTCTGCCATAACTTGACATCCAATCGCAACTACCATGACTCTCTATACCTCTGTCACTACCATGGAAATCTACATTTAGACACGTCCCATGGAATTAACAGGAAAGAGAAGCTTTCTGTCGCATCCCGTTGAAACTGCGGTAGTGTTAGGGTGTGACCCTTAGGTTGGCCCGATCTTTCACGATTTTGAAGGATTCACGGTGAATCGAAGAGGGGAGAGAAGGAGAGATGAACTCAATGAACTCCACGCACGAAGAACACGGCGAACATACGCAAGACACAAACACAAATACACACTGTTGGCTCGCACTGGAGACTACCCGTCCAATACAATCCGACGGGATTGGTATTGGACAAGAGATCCTTGTCAATCCGACACGGCAAGGCGAGATCCTTGACAAGATCTTGATAGCTTTATAAGAGCAAACTTAATATGAAGATCTTGTACAACTGAACACTATAAAGGAAAATCCGAGAGGTTTGGGGTATTAGGTGCTCCTCATGAAGGAGAATGAGACCAACTGGATAGAGATCCTCAAATGGGTGTCTTCTTCTAGTCTAATATCAAGTATAGGGTTTACAATAGAGGGGTGGGGCTATTTATAGGCCAGACACTAAAACAGGGGTAGTTTGAGGATAAAGGGTACAGTCTGGACGAAGTAGGGGTGTTACATGGGCCAAGCCCAACAATTTACTCGTGGGCTTGTTCACTTAGAAGGAGACTCCGAGGTGGATTCCAGGTGGGGACAAGTTGTAGAGACTCCGAGGGGCGCAGACCGGAGACTCTGGGTCTTCTTCTCCAGCCGTAGCATCTTCGCATCTAGCTCTTGTTTCACCATCTGAGGAGGCTTCGTACCTGAGTATGCACAGTGTTGGGGCATGAAGTAGGAAGCCATTCAAGGGAATATTGAAGTCACACAATGAGAGGAGCATATTGACCTTATCATGGAGTAGTTTAGCTCATGCACGAGTCATAGGTCCGCTTGGGGGACTTGGAGGTGGGGATGTAGGGGTGTCCGTATGACGGGCTGCATCAACTCCCCCCTTGGGAAAGATTTATCCTCGACTCTCCACCATCTTGGTGCTCATCAACTCAATGGGATGGTGATAGGTCAACCACATTGAATGTATTGCTTACGAGGTACTTGGAAGTGGGGATGTCGATCACGTAGGCGTTGTCATTGATCTTCATTAGGACTTTGAAGGGGCCATCTCCTCTTGGATTTATCTTGAATTCATGCTCATGTGGGAAGTGGTGTTTGCGTAAGTGGATCCACACAAGGTCACCTTCTTTGAAGATCATCTCCTTCTTGTTCTTGTTGAGCCGTGATGCTTGATGAAGAACTTGTTGCTCGATAATAGCTCTTGTCTCCTCATGTATTTTCTTCATGGCTTGGGCACGCTTGTCAATGTCCATGCTTGTGCGTTCGTGAAGGGGTAGTGGTATCATGTTGTGTGCGGTCATGTGCTCGAATCCATAAAAGAGCATCAATGGTAACTTGATGGTAGTAGAGTGCTTGGAGCAGTTGTAGGAAAACTTGGCGTGCAGAACACACTCTTCCCAATCTTTGAGGTTCTTCTTGATCAATACTCGGAGTAGAGTGACAAGTCTTTGGTTGACGACCTCGGTTTATCCATCTGTTTGAGGGTGCAAAGCGGATGAGAAGATTAGCTTGATGCCGAGTTTGTACATGAGTGTATTCCACATATAACTCATAAAATTGATGTCGTGGTCGGAGACAATGGTTCTTGGTACACCATGAAAACAGATGATTTCCCTAGAAAACAGATTTGGTAAGGAATGAAGTGTGCCATTTTAGAAAAGATATCTACTACCACAAAGATTGATTCATGGCCATGCTTTGATCTATGCAATCCTAACACAAAGTCAATTCTTATATCCGACCAAGATGCATATGGAATAGGTAAAGGCATATAAATACCAAATGAGTTAGACTTAGACTTTGCTTGTAAGCACGTTATGTATCGTTGGACGAGGCACTCCATGTCTCGCTTCATCTTCGGCCAATAGTAGTGAGTAAACAACATGCCATATGTCTTGTCACGACCAAAGTGACCCATCAAGCCTTCACCATGAGACTCTTGGAGTAGCAAAATTTGGAGAGACGACTCTAGAATGCAAAGTTTGTTTTGTTTGAAGATAAACCATTGTGCAAGTAGAAGTCATCAAATCCCTTGTGAGTTGAGAACTTAGAGAATATTCGACCAAAGAATGGGTCAAAAGAATATAATTTTTTCATGTCATCAAGACCCAAAACATTCACTTCAAGGCGCATGAGTAGGGTGGTGTTTTGCGGGAAAGATCATTCGCCACCACATTATCTTTTCCCTTCTTGTATTTGACAGTGTAGGGAAAGGACTCCATAAATTCAATCCATTTCGCACGCCTTTTGCTAAAATGAGCTTGACCCTTAAGGTATTTCAAGGACTCATGGTCGGAGTTTATGATAAACTATTTGGGCTAAAGGTAATGTTGCCAAACTTGCAATACACGAACCAAATAAAAAAGTTCTTTTTCATAAATCAGATAGTTAAGACATCCAACATCAAGTTTATCATTGTGGTAGGCCAGGAGACGTCCGTTTTGCATAAGGAATCCTCCAATGCCAATCCCACTAGCATCACACTCTATCTCAATTTTTCTTTAAAAATCCGGTAAAGCTAGAAGAGGTGCTTCAATGAGCCTCTTTTTAATCTCATCAAATGTTTTTTGTTGTGCCTTTCCCCAAATAAAGGTGACATTATTTTAGTCAATTTTTTTAAAGGACAAGTAATGGTAGAGAAGTCCTTCACAAATCGTCAATAAAACCCCGAAAGTCCATGAAAACTATGAGGTTCACTCACATTTTGGGGAATAGGACACACTAGTACAAACTCGTTAATTATTGTCCGTCTCCTTAGATCACTCAACCGCAGCCGGTGAGAAATATTAATCGCCTATAGCGGTCTACTGAGGCAGACCATTATGCCGCCCGCCTCGAAATTGCGCGTGTTGTTAATGCAATTAGAAAGTAGAGATCATGCACTAGCCCCCACCCACACGTGTATACTCGTATATAAACCCGCTAGCCTTTCTTCTTCCACGAGCTCGTGTCATTTTCCCCCAATATGTCTAGTCACAAAATGCCAATCTGCACCTTCCGCGTGCGCCGAATCTCCTTCTCTTGCACCATCGCCCTCCTCTTAGCTGCGCCATGAAGCGTACGCATGGAGATGATCCAGAGCTGAAGCCAGTTGGAGGCGCAACAACAGATTGCTCTATCGTCACCGAGCAGGCAGAGACGACTTCTCTAGGCACGCACATCGCTCGTCTCAGTGCCGTCAATACTTCAGGCTCCTTCCAGACAATCGCCGTGGAGCAGTAGGTGGCCGACAACATCGTGGTGCCAGCAGCAGATATGGTTGAGGGGCATGCGATAGTGGAGGCAACTCGGTGCTCATCATCAACGAACCCATCCTCCCCGAACAAATAATTTTCAAAGAAATAAATGAGAGCGACGAGTTTGAGGAGGAGCTCTACGATGAGACATCCAAGGTACTACTTTGCTAGCTTCCCTAGTCATTGCAGCCGCAAATTTTACTATTTATACGTAGAATTTGCTTAGTCTCTATAGAATCTTTTGGTTTGCCGCACGTCTTCTTGATGTAGGGAATATATATGGTTCGAACGGTCGATGTTTTGGAGATTTGATTAGATCTGTTCATCTGCCATCTAGTAAATTTACATCTGCTTAGATCTGCTCATCTACATCTAGTAAATTTACATTTTCTTAGCATATATGTTACTGGAGTGTTGATTTCGATACACAACATGCATATATATATATGCTACATGGTGTATATTACATTTCTATTTCTTAATGAGACCAATGATTCAATTTTTCTCCAAAAGAGTGCAAGGGAAGACACATATGATCGATGGTGTCAGATTTTTTTAGGGATGGGTTAGTAAACCTGAGACAATAATGTACACCAATAATATTAGTTGTGCAATTCGTACTTTGGTTTGATAACTCCATCTCTAAAAAACTTATGAGGCCCTAGATTTATTCTACATTCATATGAACTATTATATTTCAATTCCGCAGTGAGGCTGATGATTGAAATTTGCCCCAAAACAGTTCGCATGCATTCATAGTGTATAAGAAGGATTACATTTCAATTTCTTATTATGGTCAATGATTCAAATTTCCCCCAAAAGAGACAGACACATTAATTGGTCTCAGATTTTTTCAGGGATGAGTTGGCAAACTCAGGGCAATGTACAAGAACAATATATATGTTGTGCAATTGGTACTTGGTTCGCTCACGCCATCCCTGAAGAAACTTATGAGGCTCTAGACTTTGTTCTACATATAACTCTCACCCAATTAATTGTCATTTTTTTGCATACATGAAAGTTATATGAACTGATCAAACTATTTCTGAGATACATTCTCTTTGATATCAATTTAATATTGTCTTACATATATATGTTGTCAATTCTTGAGTTGTAATACAATTCAATCATATGTATGAGTTCTAAGTTATATTCTTATAAATTAATAGGACGACTCTGATGACGTGGACTCTAGCAAGCAATCCAGGGACAACAAGAACCTCTACGTGCTAAGGCGCTTACCGTGGGTGCTAATTCCTTTCCATCGTAAGGGGGAATTGTTTTGCCCATTCTATTGCAGAGCCATCAAAACGGACATCGACAACATGATCCAGCATGCATCAGCTGAAGGCCTTGGCGCAACATGTAACCTATAGCAAATTCCTCCGGGAATATGTCAACACTGGCCTATTTGCCATCGAGTAGGCTGATGCTCCTGCCAAGGCGGCTCCGTGTCCTTGGTCATGCTGCTGTTATCCCTGCTTGTATTTTGTTTAAGTTAAATATTACCTCTGGTTGCATATAAGACAATATCTACATCCATAGTCTCTAGTGGTTGAACTATTATAAGTACCTCGTTTATATATTAATCTACACCTTTATATAGAGTTCTTTCAATTTTTTTGTGTTCAATTATATTGCTGATAATGTTGTCGCACTGATCTATATTCATAGTCTCTGGTGGTTGAATTAATAAGGATGGAAGCGTAACCTTTATATGGAGTTCCTTCGATATACGAGTCCATTATATACCTTTCAGGTTACCGAAGACACAATATTTAGGTTAGTACGCACACAAAAATATAACCTATCTTAGGACTCAATTTTTTAGATTACCCAAGGTACTACGCCATGCATTTTCTTCGATGTATGAACCTCATTTACTCTTATGACTCAATTTCACTCTATCAAGCATGTGTAAACACCTTCCTTTGCCTTTAAATTATAAATTATTCTCTAAATTTAGGATTAATGAAGTCCAGAGTTCTGAATATATCCGGATTTCCAAATATTCACTCAACCGTACTTTCTTCAAATAATACATGAAAAATGGTTATATTGGTGAAAAATTCATAATTAAGAAACCAAATGATCTCACTTCGTGATTAGACATTTGAATTAGTCAAATTCAAAACACTTGCACCTTATTGCTCTGCCCCAAGCGCATGAACACTAGGAGTCATCATGTTTTTCAGGGCAAGATCTAAGGTTTGTACTATGCCAATTATTTCCTTCAATTTATGGACCTCATTTAGTTTCAGGAGACTCAATTTCATTCTAGCAAGCATGTAAACACACCTTTATTTGCTTTTAAATTATGAATAATTCTCAAATTTTAGAATAATCAAATGCCGGAGTTCCGAATATATCCGGAGTTTCTAATATGTTTGTTTCAAACTACTAATCGTCTTGGCGGCAAAATATTAAATATTCGGAGGACGGATGTTCTTAGAGACATTTTCCACTTAAGCTAGTACTTGACGGAAAATATCTGAAAATATTTGGACAAATATTTCAGATCGGTACCACATTCCGCCCGACCAAACCCCACTGTCCACCGCCACCGCCGGTCCCTTGCCTCTCCACCACCGCTGCTGCCGGTCCCCTGCCTCTGCACCACCGCCGCCTCTGGTCTCCTGCGTCTCCACCACCACCTCCTCTGGTCCCCTGCCTCTCCACCAGTTCCGCATCCGTTCCCCTGCCTCTCCATCGTCGCCGACTCCGGTCCCATGTCTCTCCAACACCGCCGCCTCCAGTCCCCTGCGATGCGAACGCTATCCCTCGCCTCTGAGGTCCCCTTCGTCGTCAAGGTAGGTATGCGTGAAAACCAACCCCCCAAACCCTAAATCAACAGCTTCGATTTAGTAATTTTTCCATGGAATTTGCCAATTTTCTTCTCGATTTTAAGGTTCAGGGTTACCGAGCTACAAAGACCCGACGACACCGTCGGAGAGCCTCCCCCAGGTGGCCTGCATATGTCCCAACTCTTTTCCCCTTGTATAAATCTCAAAATCTGCAATTCTTTATTGATTCCTCATTGTTCGTTGCCCTTCTAGCAATAGAGATTTAATTTTCACTTCATTGTTCTATATCTATTTAACAAATGGGAACCTGTAGTGATGATGTAATAACGTTTTCTTGCAACGATAGTTTTCGGATTAGCTTTGGTGGTTTTGAATTATAGTCATCATATGAAGAGCCCATTGAGAGGATTGAGTTTAGAGGTATCAAAAGAACATCAAAATTGCAATCATCTGTTTTGTATCCATTTAGACGGTAGAAATTAATATTCCATTGCATTGAAATTTTTATGTGTTGTTGCATCAACACAAGGGGGACACTGCTTTTTATGTATACATGCTTCCCTATTGATCTGTCATGAAAAATAAGTGCAAGATGGTAAGATGATAAATTCTTGATCATGATATCAACAAGCTACACTGTGATATAATTAATTTCAGTAATCACAAGCATGCGAATTCTTCAATTCTTTGTACTTGTCCAAACATTTGGAGCTGAGTTCATAAGAAAATACCTAAAGAATTACCTTGATGAACCTATTGATGTCCATGTTTGGAAAATGAATAGAAAAAATCCAAGGATGGTTAGGAAGAAGATAGGAGCTGGCCAACATTGTCCTTTTTTTCTCTAATTTCCATAGGTAAAATACAATCTTGACGACTAAAGGTAGCATTGTCCTTTTTTGCTCTGATGAAAATAATAATGGAGAGGTACATATTCTGGTTCAGCAACTTCCACCGGGTGGCCCATTATAAATGCAATGCTAGTTTGTTAGAGAGTACTAATTATGCTATTCTGATTGATTTATGGACTGCACTTTGTATGTACTGCCATAATGTGTAATGGCTAAATTTGTATGGATTTCCCCAACAATCTGGCTAATATTATCGTGATCGAGCTTCTATAAGTTCTTGAGTTAATCTGTCTATCTGGCTGCTAAATCATAATTATGTGTCATATCAGCTATGATCAAGTTTGAATTAGCATTCTACTATTTAAAATTGTCTACACACACTGGATATGATCACTTTAAAAAGTAGTTTCGAGGCACACTAGTTCTAGACACGGTCTTTGTTAGAATTCGACTCAGGTCGCCTTACTATTGGAGAAGGTCCATAGTATAGGACGTCTGAGGTTGAAGAGTTCTTGCAAGCAGTCAGAAATATTGCTCATCTATATCTAGTAGATGTTAGAGAGTTTGCCTTTGTGCACCGTCTGAGGTCGCGTATCTTAGAGACGCAAAGAAAAACCGTCTCAGGTGGTGTGCTCTTAGAAGCTATGCGCTTGAGTGAAGGGAATATGCCCGAGAGGCAATAATAAGGTGGTTATTACCGTATTCCTTGTTTATGATACATGTTTATTTTTGCATGCTATAATTGTATTAATCGGAAACATTAATACATGTGTGTTTAACACTACTAGAAAAAGGCCTATTCGTGGCGCTGAAAAAGGCCTGCGTGGCACTAGCGATGCGCCAGACCTCGCTTCTGACTATCTAAATGGCCATTGGGCGCCTTGTCTACAGGTAAAAGTGCGCACAGATGTTTTTTCAAAATAAAAAATGCAAAACACCTCGTTTTGAATTGCAAAAGCAATCGGGTCCGCATCGCCGCCGTCGTGTCGCCTCGCTGGAGCATGGTGGCCGTGGCCACGACCTACCACCGCAGGGAGGTGCGGGAGGCCGTGGCCGTGCTACTCCTCGCCGGCATCGAGGAAGAGAGGGAGAAGGAGGTGTGGCTGGAGAAGGGAGGAGGTCGCCGCAAGGAGAAGGAGGTCGTCGGCGGTCGTCGGAGCTCGTCGTCGCTCTTCGTGACTGCAAGGAGGAGGAGGCCGCAAGGAAGGAGGTCGTCGCCGTCGTGACTGCAAGGAGGAGGAGAAGGTCGCCGCCGCCATCGCCATCGTCACTGCAAGGAGAGGAGGATGCCGGAGCAAGGAGGAGGAGAAGGCCACCGTCGCCATCGTCAGTGCAAGGGAAGGAGGAGAAGGAAAGGAGGAGGAGGAGGAGGAGAAGGGAGAAGGAAAAGGAGGAGGAGAAGAGAGAAGGAAAAGGAAGAGGGAGGAGAATGAAAAGGAGAAGAGGGAGGGAATAGGGGTAGGTGGGCGGGGTGGTGATTCAAATTTGAATCCCGCCCAAGCTTATCCGTGGCGCACTAGGTGGTGGTGCGCTACGGGTAAGTTGCCCTCTATTTTTTTTCTGCAGGAAAAAACGGTCTTTTGACCGTATCTTTTTACTCTTTTCGAATTTTGAAAATCTAAAAAATCGCTAAACTTGCGAGCGGATGCGAAATCTCGTTCTCGTCATTTTGGTATATTATACGATTTTTTTCGATATCGTATGCAAAAGTTACGGCCTTTTTACCGTGGCATGACTTTTTTTTGCAAATAAAGTCAAAACTCATGTTTGTTAATTTTACTAGAAGCTATACCACATTACCTACCTAAATATGAAAGGATTTATTTTTTTGAAGTGTTTATCATTTTCTTTTATTTTTTGCAAAGCCTAAAAAGGTGATCCACGGGGTGGTGGAGTTGGTGCAGGATAGTTAGGCGTAGGGCACCAGGGCAAGGTGCCCTACTACTAAGTTTATACATCCGTGGCGCACATGCCATAGTGCGCCACAGATGTGTCTGGTTGTTTCACAGCAGAGAGGGGCATGCGCTTAGGCGTAGCGCACCCCCTCCATGTGCGCCACGGTTGACACTAACAACCGTAGCGCACCTACCCTATGTGCGCTACCGATGTTTGGCGTGCGGCCAACAGGGCCCTGGCCCACACACATCTGTGGCGCACTATGGTCATGTGCGCCACGGTTGTTCTAGTTACTAGTAGGGCGCTGCCCATAGGTGAGCCACGCCTGTTTTAGCCGTGGGGCACTTCAACCATGTGAGCCACGGATGTGCTGATTACCTATAGCCATTTTCCTAGTAGTGTAATAAACAAATAAAGAGTTTCTAGTTATGCCTCTCATATAAACTAGCTCATTGATTAACAAGATGATCAAGGTTTCCTGATAAGGGACATTGGTTGTTGCTAATAACGAGGTCATAACATTAGTGGAATGATGCGATGAACATTCATCTGAAGTATAGTAATACGATCAAAGTAATTATGTTTAAATTTCTATAACATCATTACAAGTAACTTTAGTCCTTAGACCATGAGATCATGTCAATTACTAACATATGAAGAGTGTCTTGATAACATCAAACGTCACAGCGTAACAGGGTGACTATAAAGGTGGGTTCAGATACTCTGATAATGTTATGTAGAGGCTAATGGATCAAGAGTGGGATTTTTCCATCCCGATGACGAAGAGATATACTCTGGGCCCTCCTGATGATATCACATTGATATAGCTTGTAAGCAAGTTATGGAGATCACTAGAATGTTATATCACAGGAACAAGAAAAAAGTACATGTTGGTAACGAGATCAAACTAGGTATGGGCACTACTAGGAAACTAGCTATAGATAGACATAGCTTATGTGGTGCATGGTCCTGACCATGCGCCACAAAAGTTACCCAGTGGCGCATCCGGAGACATGCGCCACAGAACCACCGAACTTCTGTGGCGCACCTTCCAGAGCAATGCGCCACGAAAGTTTGGTGGGACCCACTCCAGCCGTTGGACCATGAATCTTCTATGGCGCATTACTACATATGCGCCACAAAAGTTTGGTGGGACCCACAGCAGGCGGGGTCTGACCGTGCTCTAACCAAACTTCTGTGGCGCATACAAGGTGATGCGCCACAGAAGTTTATATCTTCTGTGGCGCATATTGCGATATGCGCCATAGAATATATATGTGGGCCCCACTCTCTGCTCACCTATGTACAAGCTTCTGTGGAGCATTGTTGCTCATCAGCCACGAAGATCAAACTTCTGTGGCGCATGTGCTTGGTATGCGCCACAGAAAGCTTCGTGCTTCTCAGATTATTTTCCTCTTGTGCTTTTCCCGACTAAACAAGTACCTTGAACAGCAAAACAAGTACCTTCTCAGAATATACTAGACAATCTAGTAGATAGACATGTGCAGTGGCGTACATCGTTGCAAAATGCACATGCGCATAGCCTTGAATAGCAAAACAACAATGCCATACATTCGATCATTGCAAATACACAAACTACAACATGGCAAATCCCTTCAAAGATCTGGTGGGGGCGATGGCGGTGGAAGATGCCAAACCTCCCTGTTCATGCGTGCCTGTAGCCTGCAGACGTGGTCCTCCATGGAAACGTTGGGGTCGAGCACCGGACGCCACCCGATTGGTTCCGCCATGCGCGCCCTCTCCTCCGGAGATGCGAGCACGACGTACAACCTCATGACCTTGTTGTAGAGGGCCTCGTGCTGCAGTCTAGCCTCCTCCTCGATTAGGTTGACCTCTGAATCCCGCGGCGGCTGACTCCCAGCACTATCCCTCGACCTCGCCCCTCCACTGCGAGTAGGCTGCAGGGAACGCGAGCTGGCTGTGCTCTCTAGCGAGTCTTCCGACGAGTTGTGGGAAGAAGACATGAGGGCAGGTATGTTGCTTTGGATAGGGAGTGTGGCATATATAGAGAGGGGTGTCATTAAAGATCTCTATCTGCCACCTTTATTTGGTGCAGATCTGTGCATCAGTGTTCTGTGTCGCATGGGTCAGACATGCGCCACAGAAGTTTAGCCTTCTGTGGCGCATTCGTTGGCCATGCACCACAGAACATTGAGTCAGGGCCCACTTGGCCCACTGCACCCTATGGCCAAGGTTCTGTGGCACATGCAATCTGTATGCGCCACAGAAGATTGAACTTCTGTGGCGCATATGTCCTGTATGCGCCACAGAACCCTTCGACCAAATCTGCACAAAGGTGGCAGCTTTGCTTCCTCCTCTCTCCCACCATCCGTTTCACATCCTTCTTCCCCCCTCCCAGCTCGTCTTCCTCCTCTCTCCCACCCCATTGTGTCTATACTTCTCTACATTTTGTTGTATTTAAACCTACTATAGTTGATAGATTGGCTAGGGAAAGTCTTTCTCCAACTAGTTGATCTAAAACACACCTACTTTTCTCCTCCACATCTCTACTTTTCTCTCTATAGATCTATTGATCCACACTCTCTCACATCGCGCTCTCGAGTCGGTATTCTATCTATCCGGTGAGTAATTGGCCATGAATATGCATGTTTTGTAGGTGTAAAGCTTGTCGCGCGGGCGGTGTGTATATGCGATGCATGCATGGCGCGAAGATGATGTTTGTGCATGAAGCTTGTGTGGTGGATGAATGCTTGCATGGGAAGAAGATTCTTGTTTTTCCTTGTCTCTGTCCCGGTGTGGTGCATGGATGTTTGCCGAAATGTTGATTCATTTCCATTTCGGCAAATTTTTGCACCACCCATATGTCCTACTTTTAGGAAAGGTCATGCCGAATTTTTCCGGCGACGACCATGCATGTGTGTTTTGTGTGTGTATATTTCTAATTAACCTACTCTCTGTCTTTTTGTGTGTGTTACTAGGTATAAGAAAGACGCCAAGGCGGACATGATTCGGAACAACAAGACTCAGATAAGATGTCCATGTCGAACATGCAAACTCCAGCACTGGATCGACCCTGATTCTGGACAATTGGAGGATCACCTGCTCAGGCGTGGTTTCATGCGTGACGACTTTGATGAGGAGCTGGCAGTAAATGGTGTTGGTCATCATGAAGACTTGGGCGAGCGAGAAGACGAAGAGTCTCTCGACGGGCATGGTAATGATGGCGAAGAATATACCGGCGACGAGCATGATCATCATGACGAAGAAGGAGATGTCGACGGGCATGACCATCATGAAGAAGGAGAAGAAGCGAACACCCAGACGCTGCTAACTTCGGTGTTAAGGGATCCTCATGTTCAGGAACTGCTTCTCAAGGAGACGAGCAACGCCAAAGCTGCAGCCAGAGAGAAAGCCAAGCTGGCGCAAATGGAGTTAGATGGGATGACTCCATTATATCCTGGGTGTCGTCCCGAGGATCCACGCCTGAGTGTAACGCTCAAGGCTCTAGAGATGATGGCGGAACACAAATGGGCCAACGTGTGCTTCAGTGCTAACATGGAATTCTGGCACGATCGTCTTCCTAACGGGAACACATTGCCAACAAGTATAGAGGAGGCCAAGAAAATCGTGTGCCCTCTCGACCTACCGCACGTTAAATACCACGCATGTATCAATGATTGCGCACTTTATTGTAACGAGTACGCGGAGAGAACCACATGTCCGGTGTGCGGCCATGGACGGTACAAGAGAGGGAACAAGAAAGTTCCTCGAAAAGTGGTATGGTACTTTCCATCAATCCCCTTCTACAGAGATATTTCGTAGATCCTAAGGAAGCAAAGCTAATGCAATGGCACGCGGAAAGGGAGAAACCCGAAGATGATCCAGAGAAGGGAAAGATCATAACACACCCTTCAGACGCTAGCCAGTGGAATGCATTGGACATCGAGTTCGAAGAGTTCGGGGGCGATGCAAGGAACGTCAGGCTGGGTATGAGCACCGATGGACTCAATCCTTTTGGAAACCAGAGTAGCATGCATAGCACCTGGCCCGTGTTTGTATGGCCGTACAACATCCCCCCGTGGCTCTGCACAAAGCAAGGGTACGTACACATGAGCATTCTTATTCAGGGGCCGAAACAGCCAGGTGTCGATATGCATCTTTATCTCGGGTTGTTGAAAGAGGAGTTAGCCACGTTGTGGGAGACGTCAGCCCATACGTGGAACGCCTACACTAAAGAATATTTCCCTCTGAGAGCTGCGTTGCTCACGACGGTGCATGACTATCCTGGTTACGCATATGTATCGACCCAGGTGAACCACAAACACAATGCATGTGTCAAGTGCATGGATAAGCCCCCGCATCTCCAGCTACCCAAGGATCCCGGGTCTTCGAAAACCGTGTTCCAAGGAACTCGAAAGTGGCTTCGCATGGATCACCCGTGGAGAAAACGATGTGACATGTTCAATGGTAAAGACGAGCTCGAAAGAACCCTGCGTACAAGGAGCGGCGAAGAATTCGAGGATCTTTTGAATAATTGGGATGAGTGCCCAGCGCCAGGGAAGAAGCGACCAAGGAAAAAGCCTCTTATGGGTGTATGGAAAGCGAGGTCTGTTTTCTGAGACCTGCCGTACTCGAAGGTCCTCCGCACGCCCCATAGCCTCGATGTAATGCACATCACAAAGAACGTTACCGAGAGTCTGCTTGGCACTCTCCTCAACATTCCGGAGAGGACCAAGGATGGGCCGAAAGCAAGAAATGACCTGAAATTGCTTGGCATCAAGAAGGAGCTTCAGTACCCTGATAGTGATGATGATGACGATCAAACGGAAGGGACTCAGGGTCGCCGCAAAAGGGTTAAGAAGAATGAGGTGGTTGTGCTTCGCGCTGCCTGCTTCACTCTGTGTCAGGAGGAGATCGAGCAGTTTTTCAGGTGCCTCCTAGGAGTCAAAGTTCCTCACGGTTACTCGGGCAAGATAAGAAGGTATCTTGATATAGCAAAGAAGAAGTTCAGCGGTATGAAGTCTCACGACTGTCACGTGATGATGACACAGATACTTCCAGTTGCCATACGAGGGATAATGGACGAGCACGTCCGTGAGACGTTGTTTGGCTTGTGCAACTTTTTCGACGTCATCTCTAGGAAGTCGATCGGCATGAAGCAGCTCGACAGACTACAGGAAGAGATCGTGGTGATACTATGCGAGCTCGAGATTTACTTTCCGCCCGCATTCTTCGACATCATGGTGCATATACTTGTCCATGTTGTGGATGACATCATCCAGCTCGGGCCGACATTCCTGCATAACATGATGCCGTTTGAAAGGCTGAACGGTGTAATCAAAGGGTTTGTTCGCAACAGGTCCCGTCCAGATGGAAGCATAGCCAAGGGCTTTCTGATCTACGAGTGCATCTCTTTCTGCTAGAACTATGTAACCACCGAGAACGAGGATGTTGGAATACCCACCAAGAAGCACCTCGGCAGGCTCGCTGGGTATGGTCACCGCGAGGGCCACCGCTCACTGCATGTCGGCATTGCTAATCGACGCGCCGACTTTGCCAGGACACACCGAGTCGCACTACAACACATTGAATTAGTCAGCCCTTGGGTGGAAGAGCACAAAAGCTTGATCGAGCAGGAATACGTGGACCGGGCCCGCCCGAGAAAGAAAGGAGACGTAACAAGAGAACACAACTCCACCTTCACGGGTTGGTTCAAGAAAAGGCTGCTGGACAATCCCCCGCAGACGCCTTCTACGGAAGATCAACAACTCATATTCTCTTTGTCACAGGGCCCAGCGCATAATGTAAAGACCTATCAGTCATATGACATCAACGGTTACAGATTCTATACCGAGGAAAAGGACATGAATAGCGAATATCAAAACTCAGGAGTTACTATGATGTCCTTCGCCGATGACGAGACTACTGTCATGGAAAGATTCTACGCAAGGATCGAGGAGATATGGGAGCTCGACTACTGTGGAGAGACGGTACCGATGTTCCGTGTTAGATGGGCCAAGAACGTCGAAAAAGAAGGCCGATATTTCACCACCTGCGTTATACCAGATGCCAAGTCGGCAAAGAAGGACTCCACGAAAAATGAGCCATGGATACTCGCTAGCCAAGTTGATCAATGTTTCTTTATTACCGACCTATCAAATCCCAGTCATGTTGTAGTGAGGAGGGGAAAGAGGAGCATCATCGGAATGGAAGGATCCGCCAATGAGCAAGACTTCGACAAGAATGGCGATTCGAAGATCAAAGAGGAGTTCGACAAGTACTTCAACATGCCTAGTACTACTACAGTAAGAAGAAATACCACACTACCTACTAAAGGTTGTCCGTTCACGAGAAGAAATCTCATAGTGCCCGGGCTAAAGTATTCAACCGCGAAGAAAAAAGGCAAGAAGATTGTGAAGAGAGGCTAGCTAGCTCGAAATATCACACGACGATGTGTGACCTTTTTTGTGTATTAGTTAGAGACTAAAATATATCGTGATATTCGTGTGGGTATACAAATTCACATGTGTTTGTGACAAGCACAATATATACAATAATTCAGGGAGTTATTTTTAACAAATATACATGTGCTTGGTTTTAAATATATTAGTAACATGCAATTTGCAAACAAAGAAAAAAAAAGTGACCCAACCAGGATTTGAACCTGGCTGGGAAAGGTTTGTCAATGCATCATAACCACTGGGCTAATCTGTGTTTGATGTCCAAATACAGCCTCACTTTTTTTTGACTAAGTGCCAATGTTCTGTGGCGCATATCGCTTGAATGCGCCACAGAAGTTCAAACTTCTGTGGCGCATGGGAGCGATATGCGCCATGTAACATTGGCTTATTTTGGACCAAGCACACATGTTCTGTGGCGCATTCCTCCTATATGCGCCACAGAAGTTGAAACTTCTGTGGCGCATATCTGAGGAATGCGCCACAAAAGCTTCACACTTAGCCAAAATAATGGTTCGGCCTTCCCCTTCCCCTCACTTGCCAACTTCCCCCCACACACGAGCCCGCACGCACCAGAGAACCCTAGCGCCACCGATCGAATCGCCCGCCCGCCGCCGGAGCACGTGGAGGAGCCCGCGGCTGGAGCCCGTACGTGGAGGAGCAGGATCCGTCTCCAGAGCCCGTGGTGGAGGAGGAGCCGCCGCTGGAGCCCGTGGAGGAGCAGGCACAGGAGCCCGTGGTGGAGGAGTAACCGCCGCTGGAGCCCGTGGAGGAGCAGGAGAAGGAGCCCGCCCACGCCACCTCGCCGTCCACGCCACCTCGCCGTCTACCCCTTGGCGAGCATCGCCCAATTCTCCCCTCCCCTCTCTCTCTGTTATTATCCTCCCAGATGCAGTTCTTCTCCTCCTCTCTCTCCCCTCTCTCTCTGTTCTTCTCTGTTGATGCTTCTCGGAAGTGGACAAACTGCTTCTCGGAAGTTAATCTATATGACTGAGAATTATTATTAACTATGAGCTGCTTGTGGTTATGTATTAGATCAATTGGTAGTTGAACTGTATTCTTTGTTACCCAGTATAAAAGATGCCTTCAACTGTGGATGAATAATATCATCCGGTCTGACAAATTTTATTCTCAGTCATGTTGGCCTAATTATGCTACTGCTCCATCTGCTTCCCATGGTGAAGTCGTGAAGGTGCATCCGCTGCAATTTTTGTCTACCATATGACTCTGAATGCTGTGCTTCTGAACTTACTGTACATCGCTGCACGCTCGGCATATCTGGCCTCCTTCCATGGAACATTGGTAGGAGTAGTTGAATTTGTGATCATGCTAACTGAAAGATATATCCAAATGTTCTGATTAGTTTCCCAGGTTACGAAGTTTTATATACTGACTGCTTGTGGTTGCCTACTTGCCTCCCCATTCAGTTGGTAGTTTACTTCAGTAAATTCAGATTGTCTTAGTTGTTACTTGCTTATGAGATGCTTTCAGCATGGATGAATAATAACAGATCTCCAAGTTCTCCGGTGCGTGTAATGTTCGCTGAAACTTTTGAGAAATGAGTTCAACCTTGATTTTCTTGCCTATATGTGCCCTGTTTCATCTTACTATATATTTGTCAGCCATGTCCACCTGTGTGCTTGTCTGTCACTGTGTGCTTGTAGGAGAAGATAATAATGCATCGTATACTAAAAATTATGGTTCATTGATGTTCTAGATTAAATCGTGCTTCTGAACATTTTGCAGATTATGAGTTTGTGATCTTCCAGATTTTCAGTATTTCATTGTTCAACTGCTTGTGTTTCCCTTCACAATTGGTAATTGAATGTGTGATAATAATTATGTGATGACAGACTTCTCTTTTTTTAATTGGTTCTAATGTTGTTATTTATATGAAATGGTGTTGCTGCGGTTTGTGTACATGATATGGTGCTGCTACTGTTTTTGTATATGAAATGGGGCTGCTGATTGATGATGGATGATGGGGCTGCTGTTTATGTACTTGATTGATGATGGATGGTGTCAATGGGGTTACAATGGGGCTGGGGTGTTTTTTCTTGCAGGGATTTAAATTGAGTTGCCCGTTTCTCCCGAAGTGTTGATTCACTTCCGTTTCGGTTGAGAAATGGGCACTCGTAGGTCCAAAAATTAGCAAAGGTCATGCCGAATTTTTTGATCGATATTTGTGCTAACTTTTTGCCTCTTTTTTTAGTAATAAAGCGCAAACATGTCGACTAACGACGAGGCCGGTCCTTCTAAACAAATGAGCGTCGAGGATCTAGCCCGAGAGGCCAACAAATCGTTCTGGGGGCCGTCCCAAGAGCACGAGGAGGCGGAGGAGATGAGAATGACACCACCACCAACGACCGTCGTCAGAGGTGCTGGGGGCGAGGAATATCCAGATTACGAGGGGGACGACGACTACGAAGGAACTAGTGAAGGCGGGGAGGAGGGTAACACCACCACGGATGGTGGCGAGCGCACATATGGTGGTATCGGCAACCCGGCCACCATACAGAAGAAGAAAAAGGATATTAAGGATCGGAAGCCGCAAGTGCTCGCCAACGTCTGTGATGAGTTCACCGAGGTCACAGAAGGTGGCCAACCCATTGCGCCTTCATCGATTGCCTGCGGTTACGGCATGCAACTCGGGTGCATCGTCCGAGAAAGCATGTCGATCAACACGTCGTACATCCGACGTAATCATGCTTTGGTCGAGAACCTCCTTAAGAAGCTTCACAAGCGATACACATTCCCAGAGAAGTTCAGAAACCTGGAGAGTAATAAGAACCCGGTGAACAAACTAGCACTGACAAAGATGAGCAACGCCTTGAGCAGCTGGAAAAACCGGGTAAAGAACATCATTGACAAAGGTGAAAGCTGGGAGACTATAAGTAGGAAAAATCTGATGCTCGACGAAGAAGAGTTCAAGATATTCAAGGCGGACTTAGATACCGCTGCCTCTAAAGCATGGACTGAGTGGGGAAAGACTATGCGAGAGAAGAACATAGGTAACCACCGGCTTGGAAGCGGCGGATACAGAGGGAAACAACCCATTTGCGACAAGGAGGACGCCGAGCTTGAACGCCTAGGTAAAGAGAACCCATGGCATAAAATTACAGACCCGCAGATCCGAAAATTTGTCCGGGCCCTCTACTACCTGAACCCTGTTACAGGGGAGTTCGTCACCGACGACCCGGATGTGAAGGCCTTTGAGCATGAGCTGGTAAGGAATTTACCGTGGATCTCTCATTAAAATAATTAAGCCAAGAATCTAAATGCATGCATGGGTTCACCTCTCCTTGTATATCTGTAGGAGAAGGAATTGAACGCTAGCGAGGACTTGTCGTCCCAAGATTCGGCGGCGGAGCCATGGGACACTGTTTTTAACAGGGCAACAAACACTTACAAGAAGAGGGAGAAGAAGTTGCCGCCAAAATCAGATGGCCGTGTGTCCGGCTTCGGTACAAGCATGAAGTTTACCGAGTACTACAAAGAGGACACAAAGAAGAGGAGGGAGAGGAAGAACCAATCGGCGGCTAAAGATAAAGCCGAGGTTGAAGAGCTGAAGTTCAAGGTGAAGACATTAGAGGCAAAAGTGGACGAGAAAGCAATGGACAAGTTATTGGAGGAGAAGCTTCGCGCGATCATCCCCCCTGGGTTGATGGAGGGGCTAGCTGTTTGGAATGCGGGAGGTCGACAGGGGCCGATAAACATGCCCAGCTTTAGCGGCAGCAACTCGAGCATCAACGTTAACGCGTCGCCGGACTTGGTGACCCGCCGGCCACCATCAGCAGCGCGCGCAACAACAGCCCCTCGCTTCTCCGCCAAAATACCGAGATCGCACAGCCCGGTGGCACCGATCGCGGAGAATGCTGATGATAGGCCTGCCGCCGGGATCGGCCATGTGTCGACATTAGCTGAGCTCAATGCCCTCACCAAGGTAACTAATATCATACTCCGCTTCATCTTCTTTATGCGCCTTTGGTGATTTCCACCTCGATCATGATGCCCAACACATATGTGTCGATATTCAGGACGCTGCTTGCGTACTACTCCTAAAAGTTGCCGACATCGAGTTGAAGGATGTTGCCAAGGGCAATATCATACAACTGGTGAACCTCACGATGCACAATAATGCAATGGACGATGCCGTGACGAGGGTCCGGATTGCTCGGGTGTTGCCAGGGTGCGACGACATGGACCCCCCCTTTCAACCTCAGGGAGCCGACGAACACAAGACCCTTGCAGAATGCCACGGCTGGCTCTTGACATGGATGAAGAGTCAGATTCGTCGTACGGGGCACGTAAGCGCCACCTCGATCGCCCGGCCACCACCTCGGATGCCACCTGTCACCCGCGCCACCTCGATCGTCCGGCCACCACCTAGGAAACCACCTGTCGTCGGCGCCACCACCAGTCGCCACCAATAACTGTTGGGAGAGTGTGGGCCGCCCCAAGGCGATGCCGCCGTTGCAACGCAACCACCGTCGCCCCTGCCACCACCATCACCACATGGCGGCAACAACGATGATGATGAAGAATTTGTCAACATCGACGACTACATCAACACCGGCGCCGACATAGGATTGTACATGCCTGCTGTGGATGAAGAACCCTTCATCTCTCGCGAGGGTCAAGGTGGGCGTCCCACTACATGCACGCAACGCCTGGTCTTTGGAGGTTTATCTCAAGAGACGCCTCCGGCCGCCGATCAACAGGAGAAACCAGTTGGATTCGTATTTAGCCCTGACACACTCCAAAAGGCGGCCGTTGAGCACTTAGCATCCCTAGTGAGGAGCCTACTAAGAAGACGAAGAAGCATAGGAAGAGAGGTAAGAAAGCTAAGAGCCAACCTCCTCCGAAGAGGATCCGGGCTAAGGATGACGTTGTACCATCCCACGAGGATGGCTTGCCCATGATACATATAGCCGGTGAAGCGATACTGAATCCGGATCTGCTTCGCCTTGCTGGTGGACATATGCTCGCTTTGAGTGATAGTATCAAGACACTAGAGGGCATTCTTCTTAAAGACAAAGATCCAAATTACCCGGTTTTCACTGTCAAGGTGCCATCGGATGTGGACTTTGTCCATGAAGCCCCCGCGGACGTGTTCTTCATATCGTACGAGGACGTCGTCAAGCTGTTTCTCTCGAAACGGCTGGACTATAACATGGTCCGCCTATTCGCTCTCAATCTGGCTATGAAGACCAAGAGAGAGCAGACCCCCTACATCGCGATAGTAGATCCCTACTACATGCGTGATAGCCAGTTGAGGGAAGGATCTGAGACGCGTGCCAAGGCGGCGGCGTATCTCGAGAAGTTCATGGTGGACACTTAGGCTTTCTTATAGCTTTCTTCCTTTGCCCTTTTCTAACATCCCGTTTCAATCATGTTGTGCAGAGACAAATACTGCACACTCATCGTCATTTGCACAAAGTACTCGATAGCATCGTATTTCGACTCGGCGAGTAAGAAGAAGAAGAAGGACTACACCAGAATAAGGGGTGTTTTGAATGAGGCTCTCGAGGGCTACGCTAAAAGGGATGCCCCTTCGTCAACAAGGGGGAATGTATCAAGGATGACAAGCACGTGTTCAAGCATGTGCGCGAGTTCCCCTGCGTCAAGGAGCCGGCTACTGGCGGCGCCAAGGAGGCCTTCTATGCCATGCATCACCTTAAAGGGTTTGTTCGGGATTGCCAGAACCTAACTCTACCATCTAGTTTCCGAGCATGGGCCGAAAATTTGGCGCGAAGGGACGATGATGATCTTAGAGAAGACTTCCATCGCATCTAGGTTAAGTTGTCGGAAATCATCGTGGAAGATGTCAACATGAGGGGAAGGGTCCTAAAACACAATAGAGGGTTGACTAAGAGGGAGATTGAAAATATTCTTCGTCAACAGGGTGACAACAGGACGTGGATGACGAAGGATGGCTATCTACCATTCCCGAAGCCGAGCATTAGCAGTTCTCAACATTGATCGATGTGTGCGCCTAGAATTATCATAGATGTCTGTGTGTAGTGTTGTGTCACAAACTATATACTACCGTGGTCGTATGTTGTAAACTTCACTATTGTGGTCATTGTCGTCGAAGTTCTATCATTATGATCGATGTTCTATCTTCTATGTTTACTGATCTTTTGCTTTAGTTTATGTGAATATATATGCATGTGAACCAATTTAGTTCTTTCTGTTGCATGATTTACTAATATGCCTTATCTATAGAGATGACGAAGTGGTACGTGGTGTACAAGGGTTGGGTTCCAGGAGTCTACGATGAGTGGGAGGACTATCATAAACAGGTGAACAAGTTTAGCGGAAACAACTACAAAGGATACGCGACTCGAGAGGAGGCGGTAGCCAAGTGGAGGAACCACCTATGGAAGGAGAACCGGATGAAGATATTGATAGTGCTCTTGCTCTTGCTCACCGTCATCATAGTTGTATTCTGTTTGATTCTAGTGTAGGCGAGATGAATACTTTATTTGTAATGTGATGAGATGGTGAACTTTGTAACAAACACTTGTAACAAACCACTTCATTTGACTTGTATTGTAATGTGATGATCACTTGTCTATCTCGTTCGGGCTCTAAGTAGTGTGATGGCACTATATTCATGTTTGTATTATATTTATTTTCATATACTAGGTCAAATATACCGTTTCTGTATAATACTGTATAATACATGTATAATATTGTATATTTGGACAAGTTTCAATTTTTTTAATACCTGATACTCAAACCAGTGGCGCATCGTTTTAACCTTCTGTGGCGCATAGTGTTTCAGTGGCGCATTGTCCATAATGCGCCACTGAACAGAGTCCTGTGGCGCATCAACCGAAATGCGCCACAGAAGTATCATGACTTCTGTGGCGCATTTCGGAATGCGCCACAGAAGTTTTCATCAGTGGCGACGTAACAGTGGCGTCCCAGCCATGCGCCACAGAAGATCAATACTGATGCGCCACTGAAGAAGGATTTCCTAGTAGTGGGGGATACCGATGATCGAATCTCGGACATGTAAAATATCGCGAGACAAAAGGATTTAGTTGCAATGTAAAAAGGTTTACACGATCACTAGAAGTCATCGTTAAATTGTGGGAGTCAGTACGGATCTCTAGGTCTCACTGCTGATTATTGATCAAAGAGGGGTCTCGATCATGTCTGCATTATTCGCGAACCGTAGGGTGACACACTTAAGGAATACCGACACCATTTGGAGCAAATAAGATGCCAGAGAAAGAAAAAAGTGCTGGAACTATTTCAATGGAAACTGGAATTGTTTCGGGTGAAATTACTGAAATTGGTTTCGCATGTGAAATTTAAATGTTGCAAGGGGTTTTATGTGAATGTTTGTTAATTAATGTAATTAACAAAATTATGAATAAATAAATAAAAGGAGTTTTATTTAATGAGAGATCGCATTAAATTTGGTGGAAATTTAATGGAATTCTAGTGGGATTTTGAGTGGAGAAAATGGAGAGTCTTTTGGTGAGAGGGAGCTCCACTCACATGAATGGAGGAAGGGGTAGGGGCAGCCACCATGGTGCCGGACATGGCCCTTGGGGTGACCCCCATCCTCCTATGAAAGGCCCCCTCCTCCTATGTACTCTGGATGTATATCCACCCGTTGATTGTATCTAGATGGATGGATCGTGGCGTATACAGTTCTCATCGTAGGAAAATTTTTGTTTTCTATGATGCGAACCCAACACAAACAAGCAATATAAGATGCAACATAGAAATGTGTTCTTCCTTTAGTATGCTCCGTTGAAAAGTTCGTCGTTTTGAGACGCCACATGATGATCGGGTGTGACAGACTCAACGTTCACATACAATGGGTGTAAGACAGTTTTACATAGGCGACTACTAAGGTTCTTACTTGGCGAACCTAGCATGTACATACATGGCCTCAGAACATAAACCGAAAGGTAAATCATGAGTCATATGGTTGATATTATGCCCATATTCATGCACGCCTTTGAAGCTACACTGACTCACGTGATGATCGGACTTGGTGTAGTGGATTTGGTTCATGCAATCACCAAACCAACTAGAGGGATGTTGGTTTTGAGTGGGAGTTCATTTTTAATTTTGATTAGTCGAACTCAATTTATGATAAATTAAATCAAAGTGAATTTGCATAATTTATTATAGTCATTGACATCCGTTCAATACCTTATGCTTAGTTATAATTGAGATAATAGAACTATAGAATTCTGGATATTTACTTTACAAACTGGTATCATATTGTGTTGAGTGTAAATCTAAAGTTTAAAAGTCCTATTTCAAACTTTTAGCAAACTCCGTTTACTCCATGAAGTTTAATAATTAGTATTAAAACAAGAGTAAAAATTCCAGTGTTAGTATCTAAAGTATTATGTTTGCTGATGACTCCTTGGTGGCGCTAGAGAACTTGGTGCTTGATGTGGAGTCTTGTTGGGAACCCCAAGAGCAAGGTGTGAAGCAGCATAGCAACAAGTTTTCCCTCAGTAGAGACCGAGGTTATCGAACCAGGAGGAGGAAGGAAACGTCACACAGGTGTTGCAAGCAACGTGGAGACCTGCACAACACAAACTCAAGACTTTGCCCCAACGTATCAGTGAGGTTGTCAAGCTCACCTGTTTGCTGTAATAAAGGATTAAACGTATGGTGTGGAAGGTAATGGTTTGCAGCAAGTAAACAAGTAACAGTGGAAGATGTATCAATGGTAAAGATTGGACCGAGGTCCATAGTTCACTATAGGTACTCTCCTTAGATAAACAACATGGCATGAAGGGTAAACAAATTACAGCAGGGCAATTGACAGGAACTGAGCAAGGTATAACAATGCAATTACTAGTCAGAAAGATCCTATGAGATTCGATTGGGCAATACAACAAGATACATAGACCGACATCCAACTGCATCTATGACTAGAAGTCCACCTTGAGGTTATCATCCGAACCCCCTCCAGTATTAAGTTGCAAGCAACATACAACTGCTTTAAGCAAAGTGTGTAAGGTAAACAGTCCACATGTTCCATGAATAAGAGACCATTGTTTTCTCCCTAGTAGCAACAACACATCTACAACCGAAGAGATTATTGTCACTTCCCTTGGAAACTAGAGGCATGAACCCACTATCGAGCATAAATACTCCCTCTTGGAGTCACTAGCAACTACTTGGCCAAGATAGCTACTAACAACGGAGAGCATGCAAGATCACAAACAACACAGACATGATAGAATCATAAATACAAAACCATTAATCAAACCAACAACATAATAATCTCAATATCCATCGGATCCCCGCAAACACAACATGCATGATTACAAATAGATTAGATCTTGATCATGAACGGAGCTCACAAGATATATTCATGAAAGCACAAAGGAGGAGATAAAACCATCTAGCTACTACATGGACCCATAGTCCAAGGTGGAACTACTCACGAATCATACCGGAGAGAAGGCCTCCAGGATGATCTCCTCTCCTGCAGGGTGCAGGGAAGAACTTCAGATCCCCCCTATCTAGGGACGATGGTGGCGGCAGCGGCTATAGACGGTTTCGTGGATTTCTAATCGGGTATCGAGAGTTTCTGTATCGGGGGCTTCTTATAGGCGAAAGGGGGAGTCCCGGACGCGACCAGGGTAGGCAAACCCTACCTAGACGCGGGTCCACCCGACCCCGCGCCTGGGGGGGGTTTGGCCTCTCTGGCCCGCTTCTTCGTCTCTCCTCTGGACTTCTTGTTCCCCACGGAAAGTTATTGACTTCGGCATTTGTCCCGTCCAATTCCGAGAATATTTTTTTACTAACTTTTCTGAAACCAAAAACAGTAGAAAACAGGCATCTGGCACTGTTGCAACTTGTTAATAGGTTAGTACCAGAAAACATGTAAAAAACACCTCAAAGTGTAGACAAGTAAAGCAAAGTAGCACTAGTGCAGAACGGCCCATACGTCCCGGTTGGTAAGAGCCATTAGTCCCGGTTGCCCAACCGGGACGGGGCAATCGGGACTAAAGCTCTAACCATTAGTCCCGGTTGCCCCACCAACCGGGACAAATGGGTGCACGCGTGGCAGCAACGCGAGGGTGGAGCATAGTCGGTTCGTAACGACCGACTAATAACCTGCTGCCGCGCAGAGATTTGCTCATTTCTCGCGCGGCAGAATTCATTTTGCACATTTGGTTGCCGCAAGATTTTCGCCACTTTTTGTGCCGCGAAGAATTCATTTAGGTTGTTTTATTGTTTATTTAGTGTTTTGCACTTATCAATGAAGGAACCTTATATTACACAAGATCATCATGACAATATTACATTCAATAGACGGATCGAGTTCATGCACTACATACAAAAGTATTCCCCTTGTCTATACACGGATCGAGTTGCTATTTTTACAATCCCTATTGTCTATACACAGCAGAATAGTACTCCCCTTTCGGGTCTAGGACTTCTGCATCCAAGAATCCCGCCAATTCCTCCTGAATTGCTCGTACGCGATCCTTTGGCAGAAGACCGTCCCGTAGACGTTCGATCTGATTTAAAAAAGGAGTCAGTCTATATGAATGAAACTAAACACAATTTGTTTGAAAATAAAACTATAGAAATTGTTTACATACGTGGAGTTGCTCTAAATTTCTGCCCTTCTCATCGCACGTCTGCCGGATGAACTCGCAAACATAGTATCCATAGATATTGTTACCTGGTCCCTGTGTCAGGCACTTCACAAGAACATAGTTCAATCAAAATAATAATCAAGCATGATAATAACTGTATCAAAACTAGAATCAAAGAGATGCGCGGATATAGCTAGTGGTGCTTACATCTAGTGGTTGAAATGTAAGCTCCTCTTTCCAAACACCCCTAGCCTTCTTGGTGAACCGTTTCCAAGCGCTGCCCGGCGAAGAAAACGAATAAAAGAAGTTATTAAGTACTTGATATCATAAAATTCACGAACGTTGCCGATATAGTGTAGTAATGATTAGAATTACCGTTGGAGAAGTATCTGCATGTCCTTCCACGTCTCAAGGGGTTTATGTTTCGAGTCCATGACTAGTACACGCCCTTTGTCAAGTTGAATGATTAACAGAATATAGTGGAAGCTGCGAATGCATAACTAATCAATTATATACTTAACATCGAGTAAGCGAAATAGAAAGTGTATACAAGACAATAACACTCACTCGAAGTTGTAAGGAAAAAGTATTTCCCTTTTGGTTTCCAACGTATCACATAAAAAATTATAGATACGTTTCCAACGTATCACTCCTCCAGTCCCAATATATTCTTTGGGTGCGCGATGAGTGCTCCTATTAGAACTATCCATCGAGTATTTGGTCGATTCGTAGACTCGAGTAAAAACTCAATTGTTGACTCGAACGATATGGAGCCGTTGCTTCGCTTCTTCCTTTGTGGTCGATAATGACGTTATTGTTGACGATTGGTGAGCTTACCCGTGTGCGGTGGTAGTGTCGATGGGACGAGACGATCATGGGTCCCACATTCTGACCGAAATTTTACTAGTCACGCATAGATTACGTGATTTTAACCGTGTTTTCTCGATTTTTGTGTATAGTAGGGAGCGTTCTGGTGACGGTTCGATCGGTAGATGCCACGTGTGCGCTGCGATGCATGACACACATACCGCGCATGTGAATCAATGATCATCCTTCATCGTCTTTGATGTTTAATATCCCTAAGGGCGCTGGTAAATTTCCTCTTCTTCTCACTACGTTTCATCCTTCCTTTGCTCTCTTCTTGTGCGCCGCCTCTTTCCTCCATTGCTCCACCTTGCGCTGGAAGGCTTCCGTATTTTTCCTTCCTCAATCATTTGGGTGCAACGCAAGGCATATCGCATTAGGATGGGGAAATCGAATAAGAGCGCCGGCGTTGGGAAGAGCACCGTTGGCACCGCCAAGAAGACCACCGGAGGCCACTTCACCAACGGTGGTTGGCGACCCTGTAATGATGATTGTGTTTTAAAGAAATTGAGTTCAGGTAGGCTATCACCCCATTGATTCCTCAAAAACGAGTGTCATTCCAAATATTCCATTTATCCGGAAATAAATGACTTAAATTTGTCTAGACTAGTAAGTGTGCACGTGCAACGTCTCTAAATATAATGTGTTTTAAGCTTTATTTACTTTTTTGTGAGTTAATTGTGATGTATCTTTTGTTCATCAAGTTAGGGAGATAGGTCTAATGGTATCTTGGAATAATTTTTTATTACGATTATCCATGATACAACCGTCGGATGGTGTGAATGAGTTCAAATAGAAACTACTAGAAAGTCATAATTTTTTTGTTGATTCATTCTATAGAGCATTGATTTAACCTGATATTAAGGTCGATGATAATTGTAAAATTTAGAAAATGAAAATACCCCTAAAGACAAAGATATTCGCTTGGTATCTTCGTAAGGGACTAATTGTTACAAAAGATAATCGTATAAAGAGAAATTGGCATGTAAGTACACAATGTGTTTTTTGTCACCATGATGATACAATACGTCATTTATTATTCTATTGTAAATTTGCTTCCTCTATATGGTGATTCATTCAAATAGCCACTGGTTTATCTCCCCCACCTTCGGTTGCCAATGTTTTTGGTAACTGGTTGTACGGGATAGCTGATAAATATAGGACTTTGTTTAGGATGGGAGCACTTGCCATTATATGGTCGCCATGGCTATGCAGAAATGAAAATATTTTTAATAATATTGTGTCTTCTTCCCTAGAGGTTATATATCGAGAAACGGCTATCCTCTGATTATGGATTATTCTCCAATATATGGAGTTTCGTGACTTGTTTGTGGAGGGGTGTATATGACTCGAGGACATTGCGAGGGATATTTTCTCCCGACATGGTAGACCGCGTAATTTGCGGATTGATCTGTCATAGTCTGTAGCCGCTGCTTTATTCATTACTTTTGTATTTTTACTAAACTTTGTGATTTCTCTTTATGTGTGGTTTGTATGGCCATGGGCATTCTAGTTATGCAGAGGCCAGGTGTAAACTTAACTCAAAGTAATAAAAGCTCTCATTTCCAAAAAAAAAAAAAACATGCACGTGAACCAATTATCCAACGTGATCACGACATGACCTTGTATTATTATACTACAAGTACATCTACATCATGAGTTCTTAATTATTTATTACAAATGCATGTTTCCGAATTTCATGATCCAAAGCGAGCGGAGTGCAATTTAGTCCATGTTTCGCATCCATATGCTACTTATGGACGATTTGGGCATCCATTGGTCCTTCCCTTTGTGTGTGCAGATCTATATATAGGGCTCCTTATCTATTCAGTAAAGCGGGTAGCTACTTTATATATGGCCTTGCCCACTACCTCCATTTTCAGTTGCATATTAAGTTCGTCGATATCAAATTTGAAGGAATCATTGTTGACGTGTGTATATATATATATATATATATATATATATATATATATATATATATATATATATATATATATATATATAACATCCGGTCTACCACTCACCGTAGATAGTTGTGCACATGCTTAGAGAGTTCAAATATGATAACCAATCAAGCACGGCAGTAATATTAGCTAACTTTGCCCCATATTAGTCTTGGTTTTTTGCTAGTCCGTGTCCCTCAAAGTAGTCAGCTGGAGTGACTTAGGCTTGTGAGGCATGCGGGAGTTTTATGTGCGGATATTCATGTCAAATTGTTATTTCTGGAGGGGAGCCGCAATGCTCCCTCTAGGCAAGAAGATTGAAGAACTTCAAGGAAGATGCACCACACATTGTGCAAGAAAGACAAGAGGAATCAGTGCCAGTTGCCTGTTTTCTGTTGTTTTTTGTTCCAGAAAAGCTAGTAAGGAAATATTCTCGGAATTGGACGGGACAAAAGCCAAAGTCAATATTTCACCGAGGAGAACACGGAGTCCAGAGGAGAGACGGAGGGGCGCCACAGGGCGGCTGCACCCCCCAGGCGCGGCCTAGGGTGGGCCCGCGCCTGGGCAGGGTGTGGGCCCCCTGGCCGCCTCCCAGCCTCGCCTCTTCGCCTATAAGAAGCCCCCAATGTCTAAATCCTAATCACCCGATCAATAGTCCACGAAACCGTCTGTAGCCACCGCCACCATATTCCCTAGATCGGGGGGGGGGATCTGAAGCTCTTCCCGGCACCCTGTCGGAGGGGAGATCATCCTGTAGGCCTTCTTCTTCATCATGCCAGCCTTCGGTATGAAGCGTGAGTAGTTCCTCTTCCTGGCACCCTGCCGGAGGGGAGATCATCCTGTAGGCCTTCTTCTTCATCATGCCAGCCTTCGGTATGAAGCGTGAGTAGTTCCACCTTGGACTACGGGTCCATGTAGTAGCTAGATGGTTGTATCTCCTCCTTGTGCTTTCATGTCTAGATCTTGTGAGCTCCGTTCATGATCAAGATCTCATCTATTTGTAATCATGCATGTTGTGTTTGCGGGGATCCGATGGATATTGAGATTAATATGTCAGATTGATTAATGGTTTTGTCTTATTGATTCTATCATGTCTATGTTGTTTGTGATCGTGCATGCTCTCCATTGTTAGTAGCTATATTGGCCAAGTAGTTGCTAGTGACTCCAAGAGGGGGTATTTATGCTCGATAATGGGTTGATGCCTCTATTTAATCAAGGTAAGTGACAGAAATATCTAAGGTTGTAGATGTGTTGTTGCCACTAGGGAGAAAACAACGGTCTCTTGTTCATGAAACAAGTGGATTGTTTACCTTCCACACTTTGCTTAAAGCAGTTGTCCGTTGCTTGCAACTTAATACTGGAGGGGGTTCAGATGATAACACAAAGGTGGAATTCTAGTCATAGATGTAGTTGGATGAAGGTCTATGTATCTTATTGTATTGCCCAATTGAATCTCATAGGATCTTTATGTCTAGTATTGCATTGTTATGCCTTGCTCAGTCCTGTCAATTTCCCTGCTGTAATTTGTTTACCCAACATGCCATGTTTGTTTATCTAAGGAGAAAACCTCTAGTGAACTATGGACCCGGTACAATCTTTACCATTGATACATCTTCCACTGTTACTATTTACTTGCCGCAAACCACTTTCACCTTCCACACCATACAACTAATCCTTTGTTACAGCAACCGGTGAGATTGACAACCTCACTGTTAGTTGGGGAAAAGTCTTGAGTTTGTGTTGTGCAGGTTTCCACATTGCTTGCAACACCTTTGAGACGTTTCCTTCCTCCTACTGGTTCGATAACCTCGGTTTCATATTGAGGGAAGACTTGCTGCTGTGCTGCATCACAAGGGGAGGCTAAGGACGAAGCGCTCCCACGTTGATAAAGCGCCATCAAAAAGTTTTCTGGCGCCGTTGCCGGGGAGGCTAAGGACGTCTTCACAAGGGGAGTCCTCCTGAACCTTTCTCTTTACTTTGTTTTTCGTTTGCTTAGTTTGTTTTGCTTGGTTTTGTTTGCCTCTTTTTATCAAAAACTCAAAAAAATTAGTTTAGTTTGGTTTGCTTTCTCTTATCAAAAACAAAACAAAAGTTAGTTCCTGCCCTAGTTGCTACCATGTCTGGTTTTGGTCCAATCTCTATGACACCTATGTAAAATATCTTCACTTTCAAGCAAAAAAGTGAAGAGAGTTTCAAATAAGCTTGGTCTAGAATCTCTACTTTACAAAGGGAAACTAAGCCTAAGATGAGTCTTAGCTTGGTTATTAATAGTTTCTACCATGGCATTGCTCTTTCTTATAGATATGCTTTGGATGCTGTGGCTGAGAAAGATATTTTTTGATGTACTAAGGATGAAGCTTTTGATGCCATAAACAAATTGATTATAATTTATAATATGCCTGGCAAGTATGATTCCTCTTTTATAGAATTTTTGCTAGGTTGAACACTCTTGAGTCCAGTACTGCTGCTTTGAACACTTAGGGAGTACCATGATTATGTTCCAATAAATTCTGAGCCTTCAAAGTGGTTTCCCACAATCAAAGTCTCTATAAATAGTGCAACTTTTGATACGCGTTGTGATATCATGCCTGAATTTTTCCTTATGCCTAAAGATATTTATGAGTCTTTGAGTCTTTGGGGACTTTCTAAAGGAGGAGAAGGAATATCTCTTACCAATAATGCAACCTTATTACCCATTGGATTATCTAAAGGTGTGTTTACAAAAATCTCAGGGAAAATGGTGTCTACTGATTATCTTATTATTGAATGTGTAGGCAAAGGACAGATTACACTTGGAAGATCCCTACTAAAACACCTTGGAGCAATAATAGATGTGGGAAAAGGTATTATGCATTTTTCTCCTCCAGTAAGCAATCATATTTTCCCTAAAGAGAAGAAGAAAGGTAAGAAAGGTAGGAGAAAGAGAGTTGATGTTAATGCTTCTTCATTTGAAAACAATTGATTTCTTGCTTCTTGTGCCTAACTTAAAGGCGTTAAAGAAAAGTACTTGTTGGGAGATAACCCAAGAGTTTCCTTGAGTCTTGGAAGTTATTACTTCAGTAATGACCTCTTCTTATCCTTTTTGTTTGATTTTTGTGCCAAGAATGACCTCTAATGAGAGGGAACTAAGATTTGGGGAGTTGCTGTCCCAAAACAGATTTCTGTCCCCCACCATAAAAATTCGTGAGGAGTATCTGTAAGTCGGATTGAGATGAAAATTGACGAATAAATCCCCAAGTATGTTAGATAACTTTCGTTAGTTCAACACTTTTTGATTTGAGAAACAAAAGGTCTTTGAAAAATCTGTTTCTACCTGCTGGTCTGTTTTGACAGATTTCTGCCATTATTTGCATTTGCTTCTTATTGATTCCCTTTTGTTTTTTTTGGTAAATTGAGCTTTTTAAAGGAGTTTCTACAGTAGCTTGTGTTTTAGTGAAAGTTTTGCTGGTCTAAAGCTAAACCAAGGGTCTATTATATTTTAAATACACTAATGTTGCTAATGAAGATTGTGTGAAGTTTTGTATGAAGGAAAATTTCAGGTGTAGAGAGAGAATGATGTAATGAGATGAAGAATGGACAAAAGATCAAGCTTGGGGATGCCACCCCGGTGTCACCCCAAGAAATATCCAAGAGGTACAAGCGTCAAAGCTTGGGGATGCCCAAGGCATCCCCTTCTTCATCAATAAAAATCTCAGGTCTTTCTAGACACTTCGTTTTTATTGTTTCATGCATTGTTGTGTTGTTCTTGGAGCATCTTAGTTTTCCTTTGCTTTGCTTAGTTTGCTTGAATAAAGTATTTTGGACCCCCGCTCTAGTTGTGTTGTTTCAAATAAGTTGATTGGTGTTGGAAAGGAGTAGAAAGTTCTTTCTTGAAAGTGCAAGAGGATCTTGCATTGACAGTGACTTAGACTTTATCATGTCATGCTAGGTGTTGTTTTGACCTTACTTAGTGATTATTGTTTAGCATGATTTGTTCCAAACATTTGGGATTTCTTAGTGTGCCTTGAAGGAATCATGCGTTGTTTTAGCATGCAAAATCATAGTATTGTGGTATTCTCCTATGATGCTTTTTTGGGTTGACTTGGCGCATGCTCATACCATGTTATGACTATGAACCAGTCACCATAGCCTCTATGATCATTTAGTACTTGACTTGTAGTACCGCTCTATGCTTTGATTAGTAATTTTTTGTTGCTCTGCATGATTATCCCCATTATTGCTCTCTTAGTTGGTTGCTCCCAGTCTTTTGCTAGCCTGCACTTGTATGAGTAACCTCTACTCATGCTTCCAACTCCCAAGAAACCCAGTTATTCCAAAGTGTCCACTATAAATTCCTATGCATGGTGTGTTACACAATTCCAAGTATATTCTTGTTTTCAGCTATCTTCCAATTTAAAAAGTATTTTGTTATATGAAAACTTAGTGATTAAAGCTCTCACGAACTTGATGGCACACTTAATATTCCTTGCCCCCTAATAAACTTGAACCATTGTTTCATCTAAGTTTTATATTCTTTCACTTATACGTTGGAATTAGTAGAACCATGTTTTCATGGGTAACGTTTTCAACATTGCACTTGTACTTTGTACACAGTTGATATCATGCTATTTTGTCTATGGATGTCGCCGGTGTGAAATAAAAAGGGAGCTTGTAAGTCCATGGAGTTATGTATTTTGTGTTTGATAAATTCCTGGGCCGCTAGCCTAAACCATGCCTAATCATGGTGGAAACTTGTAGTATCACCATAATGAGCAATCTGTGAAGCATCCTCAATAAAAACCTATGCAAATAGCAAATAAAAAGATCGATGAGATGCTCATTGTCTGCTTGCCTTGTCATTTTGTTATGGGATAGCTCCTGTACCATGTGCACGGGGTACCCCGTTGGCGGTTCTCTATGATACACATGGACTTGCTAATGATAAGAACTTACATGTGACTAAAATTGAGTAGCATGAGGTGCGGCCCTCGTATTCAAGGGACATGACATTGCCAACTTATACTTTGTCAAGCATATACTCCATAGTTTGTTCACTTTAACCTTAATCACTTCAGTATGCTTATGATAGTGGCAATGAGGGATGAAAGCTAACTAGTACCATAATTTTTGGAAGCTCCTTTTGAAACTTGAAATCCCTGCTTCCCTTTATGAAGGGCCTTTCTTAGTTAAGAGAGCATAGTTGCCATTCTTAGTTCTATGTGCAGTGTCCCAAAACTTATTGATTGATGCATATTGTTGATATTGCTTGTTCTTTTTCTATTTGTATCTAGTCACTCTTATGAACTTTGAAGGTGTCCTATGCATCTATTTGCTACTCCTTGAGGGACAAGCTGAATGCCACTATTCCATGTTTTCTGTATGTAAAACAAACAAACGTTTTTCAATGCATGTTATTCATGATATTTGTTTGTAGCCTTTCATGTTGCATGCAAAGTTACTTTGTCTTATTGTTAGAACTCCATCTTTCATGCACATGTTTAGAGTTCTTTGATCCCAGCTTTCAATGCTTGCAAATGGTTTGATCTTGATTTTGATGGTGCATGTCACCTCAAAAATTATTCTTTTATCACTTACCTACTTGAGGACGAGCAGGTGTTAAGCTTGGGGATGCTTGATACATCGGAAACGTATCTATAATTTTTGATGTTCCATGCTTGTTTAGTATCTACTTTGCTTTGATTTGTCCATAATTTGAGGTGATTTTCATATGTTTTCTCGTACTAACCTATTAACAAGTTGCCATAGTGCCAGTTGCCTGTTTTCTGCTGTTTTTGGTTCCATAAAAGCTAGTAAGGAAATATTCTCGAAATTGGACAGGACAAAAGCCAAAGTCAATATTTCACCTAGGAGAACACGGAGTCCAGAGGAGAGACGAAGAGGCGCCACAGGGCGGCTGCACCCCCTAGGCGCGGCCTAGGATGGGCCCGCGCCTGGGCAGGGTGTGGCCCCCCTGGCCGCCTCCCAGACTCACCTCTTCGCCTATAAGAAGCCCCTGTTGCCTAACCCTAAGAACCTCATCAATCTTCCACGAAACCGTCTATAGCCTCCGCCACCATCGTCCCTAGATCGGGGGGATCTGAAGCTCTTCCCGGCACCCTGCCGGAGGGGAGATCATCCCGAAGGCCTTCTTCTTCATCATGCCAGCCTCTGGTATGAAGAGTGAGTAGTTCCACCTTGGACTACGGGTCCATTTAGTATCTAGATGGTTGTATCTCCTCCTTGTGCTTTCATGTCTAGATCTTGTGAGCTCCGTTCATGATCAAGATCTCATCTATTTGTAATCATGCATGTTGTGTTTGCGGGGATCCGATGGATATTGAGATTACTATGTCAGATTGATTAATGGTTCTGTCTTATTGATTCTATCATGTATGTGTTGTTTGTGATCTTGCATGCTCTCCATTGTTAGTAGCTATCTTGGCCAAGTACACTAGTAGAAAAAGAGTCATACGTCCACCCTAGTTTGGAGCATTAATCCCGGTTATGGTTGGACCCGGGACTAATGTGAGCATTAGTCCCGGTTCCAACGGCTAGAACGCCAGCAATCTTTAGTCCCGTCAACGGGACCTTTAGTCAGTTAGATCACCAACGGGACTAAAGGTGCCCGATAGCGGAACCTTTAGTCCCGTTCAGATCACCAACCGGGACTAAAGGTGACCTTAGTCCTGGTTACATTACCCGGACTAAAGGGATTGGCACCGGTACCCTTTTAGTCCCGATTGGTGATACGAACCGACTAAAGGTTATAAAAATGGAGCTAGCTACCAAAACTGTTATCAACAATTCAAGATGCAAACAAGTACTCAACCAGGCCATGAGCTAGCTACCAAAATGCATCAAATAACCTAATTTATGATGTGTTGTTGATTGTCCATTATAGTTTTTTGACACATTTTCGATGCTACCATATTCATAGTTCGAAACTGAAACCTGGTGCAAAAGAATGGACAGTTGGTTGAGGAACAAACAAATAGCTGGTGGTTCACTCATCGTTAGTGCAAAAGAATGGAGACAAGTACTTTGCATTACGCAGCCTTCTGATGTTTATGTAAATGCTAAACCGAGAAAAGATAGTCCTAGTAGATTCCTAGCAATGCATGTAAGAGTAAGATATTATTGCTTCAACGACCGACCGTAACCTATCAATACGCATAAAAGAGAAAATTAGACGGGCGCCAACCTATCAAAAACGCGTAAAAAATTAGCTCTTTGATTTCAACATACTTAGGGCTTTTGGATTCTTAAAATTCAAAAGAAAAAAAATTATTTCAGAAATTAAATTATTTTAGTATTTTTTATGTCATATTTGAATTCCTCGCATTTTTCGATAATAATGGATATATTATTTGTTAAATTTCGATTTACTGATTTGAGATATTGTTTATGTCATATTAAATGAATAAATGGCAAAAATGAATAAAATATTAATTTAATTAGTTTTTACTTTCATTAGAATAAAATATTATTATTAATTATTTATTGTTGTTTACTAAAAATAGTTGTTCTTAATTTCAAAAAATAAAAACGTGTCACATATCATATGAGTTAATAAGATTGATATACTAGTCTTGACAACAAGATATATTAGTTCTTCGCGCAGGTGGGAGAGATGGAATGAAGAAGTTAAGCGTGCTGGGGGTGGAGTAGTGCTAGGATGGGTGACCGGATGGGAAGTTTGACTGTAAGTATGATTTGAACTAAGATTAAGTATAAATTAGAAAAATGAGAGATGTGGAAGATTAACAAGTAAATAATTCAAAGGTTTAAAAAAATTTGAAAAAAAATTAAATTTTTTTTTTAAAATTTAAAAAAAAAATTTAAAAAAACTTTTAGTCCCGGTTCGGCGGCCACGTGTATGATCTTTTGTCCCGGTTGGTGGGGCAACCGGGACTAAAGGTTCGGGCTTTAGTCCCGATTGCCCCGTCCCGGTTGGGCAACCGGGACTAATGTCCCTTACCAACCGGGACGCATGCAACGTTCTCCACTAGTGGTAGTTGCTAGTGACTCCAAGAGGGGGTATTTATGCTCGATAGTGGGTTCATGCCTCTATTTAATCAAGGGAAGTGACAGAAATCTCTAAGGTTGTAGATGTGTTGTTGCCACTAGGGGGAAAACAACAGTCTATTATTCATGGAACAAGTGGATTGTGTACCTTCCACACTTTGCTTAAAGCAGTTGTCCGTTGCTTGCAACTTCATACTGGAGGGGGTTCAGATGATAACACAAAGGTGGACTTCTAGTCATAGATGCAGTTGGATGAAGGTCTATGTATCTTGTTGTATTGACCAATAGAATCTCATAGGATCTTTATGTCTAGTATTGCATTGTTATGCCTTGATCAGTCCTGTCAATTTCCCTGCAGTAATTTGTTTACCCAGCATGCCATGTTTGTTTATCTGAGGAGAACACCTCTAGTGAACTATGGACCCCGGTCCAATCTTTACCATTGATACATCTTCCACTGTTACTGTTTACTTGCCGCAAACCACTTTCACCTTCCACACCATACAGTTAATCCTTTGTTACAACAACCGGTGAGATTGGCAACCTCACTATTAGTTGGGGAAAAGTCTTGAGTTTGTGTTGTGCAGGTTTCCATGTTGCTTGCAACACGTTTGAGACATTTCCTTCCTCCTACTAGTTCGATAACCTCGGTTTTTTACTGAGGGAAGACTTGCTGCTGTGCTGCATCGCACCTTGCTCTTGGGGTTTCCCGACGAATCACTCCCACGTTGACAAAGCGCCATCAAAACCCAAGCTATCCTTCCTTAAATTTTGGTATGCTAGACATAAGTAAGATATTTACAACCAAAATCGAATGAGCGTGTCTTTGTAGGTTATTTCAAATAACCATTGGGTATTCCTCCATAACACCAAAGACAAAAGTGTTTGTCGCTTAGAACATAAAGTTTTTCGAAAATAATTTTTTTGTGAAAAGTTAAGTGGGAGGACAATAGAACTTTGATAAGGTTATTGAACCTTAGATATATGTTCTAAGTTGCGCAACGCTGGAAAATGTTCCAGAGGCAGTCATAATGCTCATGGATTACGTGCCTCAAAGGTTGTGGTCACGGAGTTCTAAGTTTTTATTGAATGAAGTAGGTCGATTAAACAATAAAATACTAAAATTTGAGAGTAAATCATTATTGTTTGACAATGATGAACCGACTACATGCAAATAAGCGATGATGGTCCCTGAATCCATCAGATGGCTTGAAGCCATAAAATCCGTGATAGTTCCATACACGAGAAATCAAGTTTTTGAACTTGGAAGACCCTCCGAAAAGTTGTAAAACCTATTGGTCGTATTTGGATCTATAAAGAAAGAGATATGGATGTTTCACATCTATGAAATAATAAACATGACGTAAGAGATTTTACGACAATGTTCAAGGAGTTGACTATGACAAGATTTGATCTTTCATAGTGATATTTAGTCTGAACGGATTAATATAGCAACCACTACTTATAATTTTGGTATATGGTAGTTGAACAAACAAGAAAATGTTCTCCTAATCAAATGGTTACCTAGGAAGTGTGCATGACACCGTCCAAAGGGTTTTGTTAATACATAGGATGCTAAAAGGGCATGCAAACTTCAATGGTTGAAGTAAGCATCGCAAAGTTGGAGTCTTCACCGTGATGAAACTGTTAAAAGGTTTAAATTCATTGGAGACGATAAAGACGCTTGCATTTGCAAGAAATTAAGTGGGAGCACTGAGACATATTTCTAAAATATTATATGGCGGAAATCTTGTTGATTGGAAATGATGTATATTTTATTCACACGGGTTAAAAATTTCATTTCGATGATAGACTTAGGAAAAACCTGAATATTAGGCATCTATATCTATATGAATAGATTGAGACGCTAATATGGTTGTGCCAAATGTACACAGATGAGATATTGAATGAATTTAATATGAAAACGACAAGAAAGGTTCTTGTTGCACAGAAAGGGTTGAATCAAGATTCAATTGTATTGACACTTGGTAAGCGAAACATGATTCAAGTGTTTTAACACTTGGTGAGTGAAATTATAAGAATATTTTGATCAATCATACCATGATATGTACACATCCAGATATGTCCTATACACTAAATGTTATGCACATATACCAGAATTACTCATAAGATGATCATTGGACGATAGTAAGGATATTCTTATGATCTTCTGGTAGAACTAAGAATATATTAATGTAGAGGTGACAAACATTTACAAATAGTTCATTGTAAAATGTTACACTGATACTAGTTTTGTCACAAGATTAAGTTTATCTCAATTTAAACTATGGGTGGCACAATGTAATGGAAAGGAGACTCCATGATGGATTTGGATGAATTCCAAAGTTAAGACATTATGACAGATACTATAACAAAAGGCTTAGTATATGACTACTATAGTAGCAACAAAGGAGGGCATTTGTGTCAAGTAGTTTGTTATCAAACTAAGGTGTGGTTCACAATGGACTAACACTATAAATATATATTGTACGACAATAGTATCGACATGATTTAACCCCAAGGAACTAAAGGTCTCACCAAAATACCAAATTTATACAATGCCATCTCATTAGAGAACGAGTGATACGTGGAGATGCAAAGACATGCAAATACACATGGACCTGAAAGTGTTAGATCTGGAGATTATGTTTACCACTAGCAAACGCGTATATACAACACTAGAAAGCCATATCTGTTGAATGCGTAAGTTTTTCAAACTAGATTATTATTGACTCTAGTGCTAGTGGGAGACTGAAGGGAATATGCCCGAGAGGCAATAATAAGGTGGTTATTATCGTATTCCTTGTTTATCATAAATATTTATTTTGAATGCTATAATTGTATTAATTAGAAACATTAATACATCTGTGTTTAATAAACAAATAAAGAGATCCTAGTTAAACTAGCTCATTGACTAACAACATGATCAAGGTTTACTGATCATGGAAATTGGATGTTGTTAATAACGAGGTCACAACATTGGTGGAATGATGTGATGAACATTTATCCGAAGTATAGTAATACGATCAAAGTCATTATGTTTAAATTGCTATAACATCATTACAAGTAAGTTTAGTTCTTATACCATGAGATCATGTCAATCACTAACACCGGAAGAGTAGTTTGATAACATCAAACGTCACACCATAACAGGGTGACTATAAAGGTGGGTTCAGATACTCCGATAGTGTTATGTAGAGGCTCATGGATCAAGAGTGGGATTTGTCCATCCAAATTACGAAGAGATATACTCTGGGCCCTCTCGGTGATATCTCATTGATATAACTTGCAAGCAAGTGATGGAGACCACTAGAATGTTAAATCACGGGAACGGGAAAAGAGTACATGTCGGTAACGAGATCATACTAGGTATGGGGATACCAATGATAGAATCTATGACATGTAAAATATCGCAAGACAAAGGGATTTAGTTACAATGTTAAAGGTTCACACGATCATAAGAAGTCATCATTGAATGTGTGGGAGTCAGTACGGATCTCTAGGTCCCGCTGCTAATTATTGATCGGAGAGGGGTCTCGATCATGTATACATTATTCGCGAACCGTAGGGTGACACACTTAAGGAATACCGATACCATTTGGAGCAAATAAGATGCCAAAGAAAGAAAAATAAAGCGCTGGAATTATTTCAATGAAAACCGAAATTGTTTCAGGTGAAATTGCTGAAATTGGTTCTGCATGTGAAATTGAAATGTTGCAAGGGGTTTTATGTGAATGTTTGTTAATTAATGTAATTAACAAAATTCTTAATAAATACATAAAAAGAGTTTTATTTAATGAGAGATTGCATTAAATTTGGTGGAAATTTAATGGATTTTGAGTGGGATTTTGAATGGAGAAAATGGAGGGCCATTTGTGTGAGTGGGATCTCCACTCACATGAAAGAGGGAGAGGTGGAGGAACCCACCTTGTCCGTCGGCCATGGCTTGTGGGCTGTCCCCCCTCTCTCCTATAAAAGGATCCCCTCCTCTCACTTCTCACTCACACCTCCTCGTGAAGGATCTCTCTCCCCCTCTAGTATTATTTCCCCATGGTCTCGGACTAGCGAGATACATGTTCCCGGTGCCTTTTTCGGGAGCGAGGAGTTGCTAATTCCGCGGCATTGCTAGAGCAAGGTCGCGGAGGTGGTCGGGGTTCTGGGCGTGTGTGATATCACAGATGCTCCGCTAAGTTGTGGGGCTGTCGGACTTCTACACTATCTTGAGATCGGGAATAGATCGACTACATCACCAACGAGTCCATACTCGTAAAACTTTGTCAGTCTTCAAGGGTATGCATTCTGGATGTATATCCACCCATTGATTGTATCTAGGTAGATGGATCGTGGCGTATACAGTTCCCATCATAGGAATTTTTTTATTTTCTATGCTGCGAACCCAACATTGAGACGGAATGAGAAACTGTCTGAGGCCTATGGGAAATTGATGTCTCTAAGTAGAGAGTTTGTACTAGTGATAATATCTTATGCCTTAAATACTTTGTAAGTATCAACTTCAATAACATTCGAAGAAACAATAAATCTAGGTAAAACCAATTTATCTTTTGCAAAGGAACATTTTGGAAGGTTTGCAAAGAGCTTTTCCTTTCGACGAATTTCGAAAAATTCCTTCACATGAATAACATGCTCAAGAAGTGACTTACTATATACAAGGATATCATCAAAATAAACAATAACACTCTGGCAAATGAGAGAACACAAAATATGATTCATGAGGGGCATGAAGGTAGATGGGGCATTAGATAAGCCAAAAGGGATGACCAACTATTCATAGAGACCAAGTTTTGTCTTGAAGGCGGTTTCCACTCATCACCCTCGGTCATGCTTATTTGGTGGTAGCCACTACGAAGATCAATTTTTTAGAAAATTGTGACTCCACTCAATTCATCAAGCATGTCATCGAGACGAGGTATAAGATGTCTATAACATATGGTGATAGCATTTATAGGATGACAATCCATGCACAACCGTAATGTATCATCCATTTTTGGGATAAGAATCACAGGGACCGCAATAGGACTAAGGCTTTCTTGAACCTAAACTTTGGAGATGAGGTGGTGGATTTGTCGTTCTATCTCCTTCATCTCCTCTGGGTTCGTGCGGTAAGCGGCGCGGTTAGGTAGAGGTGTGATACGTACAAATTGTATCTACTTTCTCGAACACTTTGCTATTGTTTCTCCTCTAAACTTGTGTGATTTGGATACAACTAACACGGACTGACGCTGTTTTCAGTAGAATTACCTTGGTGTCTTGTTTTTGTGCAGAAAATGAACTATCAGGAAAAATCCTAGAAAATAAGCCAAAAATTATATTTCACCAGAAGATCCACAGAGCCAGAAGACGAGACGGAGAGGAGGACTGGGGGTCCACACCCACCCCAGGCGCGGGCCCACACTGGCCGCGCCTAGAGGGGGTGCAGCCACCCTAGGCACCCCCTCGGCCTCCCTCTGTGCCTATAAGTTGCCTTTCAACCTAAAAACCAAGGGGGGTTCGACAATTTTCCAGAAATAGTTCCGCTCCGCCGCTGCCACCAGAAACCAAGATTCGGATCTAGAAACTCCGTTCTGGCACCCTGCCGGGATGGGGAATTTGGAGAGGATCATCGCCATCGTCATCACCAACGCATCTCCATCAACCACTGATGTTTCCCTCATCCATGAGTGAGTAATCCCCCGCTGTAGGATTGGGGATGGTAGGTATTGGATGATTTCTATCATGTAATCAAATAAGATCTATTAGGGCATAGTGCCTAGTATATCTATTAGTGCCTTTTGACTTTGTTGCAACTTGTTGTGCTTAATGCTTGTCACTAAGGCCCGAGTGCCATGAACTCAGATCTGAACTTATTATTGAATCATTATGATAGTATTGTTTGTGATCTTATCTGCGAGTTGTGTACACATATCATTGTCCGGATCCAAAGGCCCCAAAGTGACAATAATTGGGACAACCGGAGGGGATGGCTGTGGTGTGAGGATCACATGTGTTCACGGAGTGTTAATTCTTTGCTCTGGTGCTCTATTAAAAGGAGCACCTTAATTGCCAGTAGTTCCCTAGAGGCCCCGCTGCCATGGGCTGGCTGGACAAAAGATGTTGTGCAAGTTCTCATTGCGAGCACGTATGACTATATTTGGAGCACATGCCTAGGATTGTTTAGTACTTGGATGCTTGTTATTATTTATCTGCAATGACCTAGGTCTTGAAGTTACATGTTTAGACTTGTCCATGCAACGTCTGTCCATCCATCCCTATGCCTACCGTTTCGAATCTTACATATCAAGTATCGTTACTATTGCTCTGTTTCCTTTATTCTTTATCTTTGTACTCTTGATAAACTTCGTGAGCAAGAACTATTTCAGTGCAGCTATGACAACTCAATTGTTAAGGCTTGCAAGTATTCTTGGGCTCCTTCGTCGATTCAATAAATTGGGTAATACTACCATGAGATATGCGATCCCCTATACTTGTGGGTCATCAAGACTATTTTCTGGCGCCGTTGCCGGGGAGCATATCTTTGTAAGTTCACTTGGATCTATTATTGTTCACTGCTACTCCTTTCATCATGGGGAAGTCTCGTGATGGAAATTTCCCTATTTTACCATCCACTACAAGAAGAGGTATAGTCATAAACACCTCTGCTGCTCTTGATTCACCGTCTGTTATAAGTAAGCTTGTTACACCACCACCACATACACATTCTACACACACTGCTACTACTGCTGAGTCTGAAACTGCTTTTGATGCTCATGATGTTACTTCTACTGTGCTTGATGCGAGTGGTTCATTAGGTCCTTTTCTAGATGCTACTATGGCTAGTCTAGGAAATACCGAAACTCCTAGTGAAGACACTGTTACACCGGTTAGCTCACTTGAGTGTAGTGAGAGTTATGATATTAATGATGGTTACATTGATTTCACTGATGATTTTGTTGAATAGTGCCGAAACACACATGGTACTAGTGCTATTAAGAGTCTCCTTGATAGACGTACTATTATGGCTAAGATGTCCTCTGATCCTAAGTTTGCCACCTCTCCCATAGATATTAAAGATGAGACTATGATTTCTCTCTTGATTTATCTTATTTAGATATTGTTGAGAAAGAACCTTTTTGTGGGACTAAAAATGAGAGTGTTGTGGCTCATATGAATGAGCTTTCTACTATGAGTGCTTTGTTCTATGATGATTTTAAGATGCGCAAGTACTTTGTTACTAAGATCTTCCCTTTTTCACTAAAAGGAGAAGATAGGGCTTGGTTTAATAGATTACCTCCTGGTTCCATTGATAGCCCTGACTGCTTGATTGCTTCTTTCTTCCAGAAATATTTTCCTCCAAGTGCTAGACATGCTTCTTTGCAGAGACTTTTTTATTTTAAACAGGGAGAAGAAGATAAATTTCTTGAGTCATGGACAAGGTTCAGTGCCTTGATTCATGCACATCCTGGATGTCCATTACCTAAGAATGAGCTTCTTGATATTTATTATAATGGACTAACTTATGATTCTAGGACATACCTAGATAGCTTCGTTGATTGTGTTTTCAGGAAAAGGACTCCTACAGATGCTGAAGAATTAATGGCTAAGATAAGCAAGAATTATGATGATTGGACTTCAACTGAGATGAATGCACCTGAGCCTATTACTCCTGAACTAGTTATGCCTGAACCAATTCTAGCACCAACAACAAAGAAGAGGGGAGTTATTGCATTAAATGATGAAGGAAGCTAAGAAGTGTCTAAAGGAGAAAGGTATTAGAGCTAAAGATGTGAAGAATCTACTTCCTATAGAAGAATTATGTAAGCCAATTCCCCACTCATCTACTATTGAGGTACAATCTCTCCAACACTTTGATGAAGGTGATATGTTGGGGATATGCTATATGGGTATCCTAATAGCATGTCTCTTATCCGACTGACCCGGGTGGCCCATAGACGGTAGCGTGGCCTATGGCCTGCTGGGCGGCCCAGTTAGGTGGATCTAGAAGGGAAGCCCATGTCAGATAAAGGAAGGCTACGGTGGAGTCACCAGTGTACCCGGAGACTTGGAGTGCAAGATACACAAGACTAGTAATAGACAGTGTAGGACTCTGTAACCTGTCCGGCTAGGACTTTTCCTTGTAACCCTAGGACCTGGCGACTATATAAGTCGGGCCTATGGGAGCCTTTAGGGAACAATCTCACACGATAACTTAGACTCTCTAGTCACCTCGCACAGCAAACCTATCTCTATAACTCGGCGTATTGCCCTTATAGTGATTTATAGCAGGAGTAGGATTCCGCCACCGTCGTGGAATCTGAACCTGGGTAAGCTGTGTTACCTCGTACCCGTCAACCTTCCGCCTTACCCCACGTCTCTAAACACGCACTGTGAGGACCCCTACATGGCGTACTCGTCGGCAATACCACGACAGTTGGGGCCCACCGTGGGGCAAGAGGCGCTTCAGTCTCTTCAGCGGGCAAGGACCAAGATCTTCGTGGGAATCGGCGAAACCGTAACCATCGGCCATGTTCTCTTCTTCGGAACGTTCCGATCGTCCCCCCTGACGAATTCTAGATCCCGGTGAAGACGAACCCTACGCGGTGTTCGATCGTTCCTATCAGAGACATCCACTGCTTCATCGGCGAAACCGACTCGGGCACCAGTTCCCTGGGAGTCGGAGGAGCATCAAGACCCGCACGGACCGCCTACGGGCAGGATACGTTCGCGGAAGGATTGATGTCGGATCTCTCTTCAGAGTTCGCCGACAAAGATCAGAAAGCACCAAGGCCCGCACGGACCGCCCATGGGTAGGATACGTTCGCGGAAGGATCAATGTCGGGTCTCTCCTCGGAGTTCGCCGACAAAGATCGGAAAAATTCAAGGCCCACCCAAACCGCCCATGTGCAGGATATAAAGGTGGAAGATCACTGCAAATCCGCCGGCTTTGTCCGCGCGTCTGGACAGCAGAGATCCAAGTTCGTCGGCGTGGTTACCATCTTCGATCTGGCGCGCTGCGTTTATAGAGAAGGCGAAGAACCCCGCGACTACCTGGCCAGATGGCTCCGTATACGAGCCGATCTGGACCACTACCCCAATGATGATGCCATCTATCACTTTGTGGAAGGATTGGACCATGGCACGCTTCTCCGACATTCTCTTAGGCGTCAGCAGGCGTCAGGACGCCTTACCTTCGAAGGCATGGTGAACACCGTCAACAACTACGTGGAGGCCGAAGCGGCAACTCAGATAGCGCTTGCGCTCATTGACGGAGCCCCTCCGATTCAGCCACCACAACCACCGCCTCCGGCCACCATCGTCGTAGCAGCACCACCACCTCCAGTCATTGTCGAGGCCATTGTACCTCCACCGCCCGTCATCGAGGAAGTCCTGGCACCCTCCGACTCTGTCATTGACGCGCTTTATGTTGATTTCAGTGCAGATTCAGAGGAGATAGACTTCAGTCCAGAAGAGCTAGACTCCGGTATGCAGGAGATGGAGGAGTACTTTCGCATGACGAGCAAGCTAACAACACCGTCATGTCTTGAGGGTGTTCGTCACCATTGGAATGGCGATGGATGAAGATCAACCTCGAAAGCTCCGCCACGGCGCTGGAAAAGGAAGGGCCACTTATTGTGTTGACGATAATCGCCAAAGGTCATGCCTCCTCCGCCTACCCAAGTGCAGAGCAACAGAACTCGGACCGCCCGAGCAAGAACAACATCAAACTTGCCTCCAGCATCCACGGCAGAACCCATGTTACTCCAGCTGATAGAGTGATGTCGACAATCTCCTCGTCGAGCCACTAACCGTTGCTCATATCCGAACGTGACTCACTTTTGAGAAGCGCCAAAGAATTCGGAGGAGGCACAAGCCATCACGGAGCAAGGCGCTAAACTAGATCGAGATATGGTCAACGCGCAGAAGTCCATAGACAAAGCTAGAGCAATGGAAGCCGAGTACAAGACTCTGCTACGACAGTAGACGGCGAAGAAAGCTCCGGCTCGCGTCATCAACGATCCTGGTGTACGGCGCAACCTAGGATGGGCTCCCTTGAAGCCGGCATAGGCCAAGCCATACATTGACAGTGAAGGCAAGCAGGTGAGGCCCACCCCACTCCTTAACCTCGCCGTAGCCAAGACCCTTCTGGAGCAGGATAGATCACCTGAGGCAGTAGAACAGGTCTATGACCTAGTGGCCAAGGCGGTAAAGCAGCAGGAAAAGGCCACCTCTCAGAGGCTTGAGTCTGACCCAGCGCTCTGCCGATCTAGCCAGTACAAACCGCCAAGGGACAGATCTCCTCAGGATGTTGGGTCACGGACGGGTTCATCAGAATGAAGACGGAGGGATGCGCGCAACAGGAAGGATGCTATCCCTATATCCTCCGACCACGGAGAAAAAGCCCGACCTCGCCGCCCATCGCCACCGCCCCGATCCCCTCGACGTCAGGAAGACTACAAGGCTCACCATCGTACGGCTATGCCCCCACCCAAGCAGTGCGGCATCGTCATCCGTGACAACATGACACAAACCGTCATGATGAAGAGCGCCACCAAGGACGTGAGAGAAGGTCACACCACGAGCCTCCCCGTCCGACAAGCAACCGCGACAGGCTTGAGGCGTCGCAGGAGGGTAACAGCACGAAGGCTAACCCACCTTGATGGGGATATGCCTACTGGGGTATACCGAGCAGGACGTTTGCGACTGGCCCGTGAGCTGGCGAGTGGGCCTGCAGAACGGCGAGTGGATTGAAGCCCAACAAGGCACCAAGCAACTGGAAGCTGAAGGCCCAGGCGAGTAGATAGGCCCAGTCGGATTAGATTAAACGACTACCGAAGCTTTAACTGAATCGGTGTTATCGCCATATTTTGGCCAAAGGAGGAGATGGGCCGTAATCAAGATGGGCTTGGAAGATACATATATGCAACGTGTTGCTGAATCGGCCTTGTACGTGGATTTGGGCTAAATTGCCCGTGTATCTGTATATTGTATTAGGTTCCGTTTTGGTTTAGGTAAGAGATAGAGTTGTAGAGTTATTCCAAAGATAGAAAGTCTCCGGACTATAAATATGTACCTAAGGTTATTGAGAAAAGGAGGACAATCACGTTCACAACAAACACAATCTCGCCATACCCCTTGTTTCTAGGGTTTCTTTCGGGTAAGTGTCATGCTGCCTAGATCGCATCTTGCGATCTAGGCAGTATTTGCTTATGCGTTATTTGGTGTTACTCGTACTGAAGCCTTGTTGATGGCGAGTAATACTATTATCATAAATTTGTTTAGGTTAGCATCGGTACTTTTCGCTAGAATTGTTTAAGTTATGCTACCTCTAGTTACCTCGTTACCTTTGCACCTTTTCCCGGGTGTAAGGGTAGCATCTTGCTTGATCTTTATTCAGTTGATTTGATCTGTTATGGTTATGCCTTGTTCTCCAAGGTTTAGTTTGATATCCACGTAGTCAGGCCTTGCAAACGGGTTGAACGATCCAGTAGTGCGTAAGGATATGGTTTGCCAGTTCAAGAGGAGTTGTTCCGGTAATTGATCTTTCGTCGATTGTTAGGCCTCCTCTAGGATTAGTTTTCTATCATCTTTTGTATCTACCAGGCTCAATTACGTGTAGGACGTTCCAATTACGTGGTGAAAACGTTAAACTGTCGTAGATCGATTTGACTTGTAATGATGAAGCAAAACCCCATGTTATCGTAGATCTAATGCAGAACCATGGGATAATCGGCTCTAGGAGCCGATTCACAGGGAAACCTGGGAGCCGCTTACGGCTCGAATTTTACGTATACTTGTTTACCATGCAGGAAACTGATCGAAGCAATCCATCACCTTCGACCGGTATAGGTCGTGGCACGCCTGAACCAAGCCGGGGCGTGTGCGGAGTTTTGCGGGCCGTTGCCCGAGGGACCAGGCCCACCAGTTCTGGAAGCCTCCCGGCTCTTCGTGTTGCTCGCTGCTCGCCGGTGGGTTTTGACAGCAACACATTAAATCGCACGGTGGGACCTTCAACAACATCTGCATCAACATCCGGCGCTGAGATGGGGCAGACCGATCCACGTCTGACGAGCTGCCCGAGCACAAGGCAAAGTATGATGACATCAAAGCTCTCTTGAAGCCGATCTCATCGGCTCTTTTGAGAGGACCCGTAAGCATGGCATCGGTGGAAAGGTTTCTCACCAAGGTGCTCTTGATGAGGTGGATCATCTGTTCCTTGAGGAGCGCACTGTAGCTCTGCGACAGAAGTCAACTACATGGTGGCTCATTCTCTTCACCGCCATTCACGAGAGCACAGTGAACGCTTTCGAGCGCATCGCGGTTCGCGTGGTCCAGGAGATCATGAAACATCAGTACTCTCCGTCGGGGCCTACTCTGGGGACTCACCAGGGAGAAAGACCGCTCCAGGCCAGGCCACCGCTGCCATTCACACTTACAGCTCCGGAGCCACCAGGGGCAGCGTACGTCGTCTACAAGGTCGAAGGCGACCCAGCGATTGCCGATTCTGTTTGAGCCACCTAAAGAAATCCCACATGGATATGTGTGCACCTCGTGCCGGACTGCAATAACGACGCACCAACCGATTGCAACGCAGGGATTTCTGGCGGGAGTTCTGGGCAGGGCTTCAAGCGTTTACGAGCGGCGATGTGGGATGGACATCGACAAACAGGCGTGGCTAGCCAAGTATGCCATCGAGCAGTCATGAGAATCTAGCCCTGCAGCTCAAGCGGTGGAGCAAATCCGTACCATCTTGAGAGACCGATTCGGCCGTCAAGAGAAGGACAATCGGCTATTCAAAGCCGTACCCGAAGTTTGATCTGATTCCGCCACCCAAGTATCGGCTCCTGAGTTCTCAAGGTTTAGCGGATCGGAAGGTCGAGCTCGATCGAGCACGTGAGCCGATACAGCGCGATTAGGCATGATTTCAGCATCGGATCGATTCTTGCGTGAGGTTCTTTCGCCAATCAGAGGACCAGCTTTTGGGTGGTACACCTCACGCCACGATTCGATTCAGACACGGAAGCAATGGAAGCGGTTCCACATTCAAGATCATTCGGAGGCTAAGGTGGCATTGCGAGACTGCACGGTGCAAAAGCGGGAGAAATCAGTGGCAGTACATCGTAACCGGGGCGGTCAAGAACCGATGTTACTCTTTCGTTTAAGCGAAAAGGAAGCGGTCGAGCGCAGTATTGGGTCTCTCACCTGTCAAGGATATAGCTTTCAAGTAGAGTACAACTCATTGGCGCACATGGCCCGGTGACGATGTATGAACAGCGCCACCGAGTTGTACCAAGACAAGTTCAAGCGTCCGATAGGCCTGGTCGATCTGAAGAAGAAGATCCTACACAAGACCGAGAGGTGGCCGTGGCTGAATGGGCTCGGGGCGATCATGTATCCGCAAATGGGTTAAACGACAAGGGCACGCAAAGGTTCGACTTTGATGTGAGCAAAGCCGGCAGATATTCGATTCTGCGGCGAGAAGAAGCTGAAGTTACCGAAGGCCATAAAATCCCTGCTCAAGAGATGAACGGAGACCATACCGCAAGTGGCATCACTCGTTCACCCACACCACCAATGACTGCAAAGAGCTACGTCGCCAGATCCAAACGGCCATAGAACAGGGCCGTCTGATCCTTGGACAATTCGCCATGAAAGTAGACACAAACCCATTTCCCGGCGTCAACATGGTAGAACACAGCCACTCCACGAGGCGTCAGTTGGATTTCTCGTTCGATGTCAACATGGCAGGATCTGTGTACCACCATGGCACATACAAGGAGGAAGGCGGTCGCTCTCGGGACAAAGAAAGAAAGGAGGCTGGTCCACGCGACCGCCCGGCCACGATAATGACGGTATTTAATCGAGAACAGGTGAGGCGTGCGATATCGAAGCCACACTCCGCATCTCCTTAACAAGTATGAGCGTCGAGATGACCGGCGTCACGGTGCGATAGAGGCGGTGAAGGATATGAGCACCTCTAGGGAACGTCAAAGAAAAGGAAGGCGTGACAAACATTGGGATTGTCCTTTCTTCAAGTATTGCTGGGATGCGGAATGAGCCGATTGCCTACAATCGATAACTGCCGGAATGTGGACAGCGAGAAGGAGGACACGGGGCGGTTTCGGTGTTCAAGCGTCTGGGCCTCTCCACCTCGTAGCCGTCTGAGTCCGCTCGAGCAAAAGATCTCGAGGAGCCAATGGATGACAAAGAAGAACACAGATATCACTGTCAAGGTGGTGTCGACGGACTCGAGACACACCCAAAAGCGTAGAGTGCAGCGGCTGCGTAACTTGGAGGAAGCGAAGCGATACCTCCACGCTTTAAGGAAAGCACGGCCCGATCTGGCCGTTAAAATTGACGACCTTGAAGCGGAAGATCGCCGAAAAGGAAAGAGTGGCGCTAAACGGTAAAAGCCGATGCAAAGACATCACCGGCACAAACATGGTGTTCATACTTCGTTGGAGTTCTCGCTCCAGAACCAACGCTACGAGGCACAGTTTGGCTGCGCCCACGGTCGGTTATCTTTGAGAAGCCACGTGAGAAGGGCTACAAACATCGAAAGCCTGTACCTCCGAGGTTACATCAATGGGAAGCCATCGGCCAAGATGTTGGTGGACACGGCGGCGATCAATATAATGCCATACTCCATGCTACGGCGTTTGGGACGCTCCGCGAATCGATCAAAACCAACGTCACGTTAAGCGACTTCAATGGCCAGACTTTAGAAGCAAAGCGTCTTGAACGTGGATCGACCGTGGGCGGAAAAACCATCCCGTCATTCTTCGTCGTGGACGACAAAAGCACCTCTGCTGTCTTGCTAGGGAGAGATTGGATTCACGCTAATTGCATTCCATCCACGATGCACCGATTACTATCTGGTGGGATGGAGATGAAGTGGAGGTCATTCATGCAGATGATTCGATCGAGATCTCCATAGGCGGCATGAACATCGGGAAGAAGACCAGGAGCCGATCTGGAATCGGTCTAGGCTGTGGCGCGTGAAGCTACAAAAAGCGGGGTGAGGCTGGTCTTATCCACTGGCCTCGGAGTAGCAAAGTCCACGATCGTCGTGTACGGCCGATCTGCGATCGGCCACAAAAAAAAAGCAGCAATCTTCGACAAGCGAGATCATGTATGTCGGCAGGAGATTCCTGCCATTGTAAAACACAAATAAGGTGTAAACCGTCCTTGACTAATGCAATCAAAAGGGGCGATTCAGGCAATCGCCCAAATTATTTTTGTTATCCTCACCTCTGTTTGCCCGTGTTTAGCATCGATTTGACAGTGACGGAAAGCTAGGGTATGGGTTTACATCCACGACGAACTAGAGGAGATCGACATCGGTCCCGGGATAAGCCACGACCAACATTTATCGAAGAAGTTAGATCCAAGTCTGCGGTCCGATGATAGCTACATTGAAAGAATATCGCATCGCCTAGGACTATCTGAGAGATGCTGGGTTAGACAGGAGCATCATTGAGCATCGACTCCGCTTAAAAAGTTTCGCCATTCCAAAGAGCGAGCACGGATGAAGGCGAAATTTTGGAAGAAGTCAAGAAAGAGGTCGAAAAAAATGTTGATGCCAAGTTAATCGGGCCATGCGGTATGCTTTGGTGGATTTCTAGTATCGCACTGTAGAGAAAAAGGATGGCGGCGTGTTGCCATAGATTTTCGGGATCTCAATAGAGCTACTCAAAGGATGAGTATCCGATCTTGCAGTGTAAACGTTAATCAACGCAGCGGCTGGTCATAAGATCTTGAGCTTCATGGATGGCAATGTCGGTTACAACCAAATTTTATGGCTCGGAAGATATACACAAGACGCATTGAGTCGAGTTGATTGGGGTTGTTTGAATATGTAGTCATGACGTTTGGATGAAGAATGCCGCGCCACGTACCAAGAGCCATGAATTACATTTTCCATGATCGATCGGCAAGTGGTGGAAATTTACATCGATGACGTGGTGGTCAAGTGCCTTGACAAGGACACTTGGACGATCTGGCGTCTGGACCGAACAAGAAAATTGGCCACGGATGAATCCAAAGAAGTGTGCCTTGAGGTGTGACGGTCAGTTCTTGGGTTTCTTGGTCCATGAACGCGAATTGAGATCGGCCTGAAAAGTCGAGGAGGCGGTCACGAACAATGAAGCCACCTACCACGAAGAAAGAACTGCAGTCTCTCATCGGCAAGATCAACCGTCGAAGATTCATCTCAATCATCGGGAAGAATAGAGCCGTTCATGGGATTGGTGAAGATTAAATCTGACGAGGAATTCCGAAGCGAGAACAACAACGAGACTTCACGAGATCAAAGAATATCCGACGGAAGCCGATGTTGGTGCCGCCCACCCGGATAGGCCATTCTACATTTACTTATCGATGGTCGGCGTCCATGGCCTCGGTGGTGGTGCAAGTTTATGATGGGCTGGAAGCGAGTTGTATTTTACATCAGGAAGGATGCTTTGGATGCAGAGACAAGGTATCCTGAGATCGACAAGTTGTGCCTCTGCCTGTTTTTCACCTGCACCAAGCGGCGCCACATTTTGCTATCAGCGGAGATTGTCATCATATGCAAATTAGATGTCATAAAGCACATGATGTCGGCTCCTATGTTGAAAGGCCGACTGGACAAATGGATGTTTGCATTATCGGAGTTTGACATCCGGTATCAACCCATGGCGGTTAAAGTCGGCGTTGGCGACCTTATCGCTGAAAGGATCAACACTAATATAGCACCGCCTTCATATCTGGCGTGGGCTATGTTTTTCGATGGATCGGTTTGTGATGATGGGTGCGGCATCGGCATGCTACTCGTGTCGCCTGGGGCAACATTTTCCTTCTCCATCAGTTATCGCCCTCGCACCAACAACGTCGCGAGTATGAGGCGATACGAAGGGAATGGAGTTGCTCATGGAAGCGAAGCGGTGGAAATTTTGGACACTCCAAGTTGGTGATTTCTCAACTCACGGAGGAATACAGTGTGAGGCGAGTCGCTCTTCCCATTATGGCTGCAATGCCGCTGATGGCAGTTCGGTACATAAACTTCACCGATCCCGCGATCGTAGAATACCGAGGCGAATGATCTTGCACAAATGGCTTCGAGCTACAAGGGCGTAGTAGAGGAGCCGATGTTCAGGCCTGAAGCAGACGATGGAGAGCCGATATCTTCAATTACTTGAAAGATTCGCCTGGGGCACCTAAACGGATAAGGTACAAGGCCATGAAGTATGTGCTTATCGGGACGACATGTTTTAAGGACTGGAGGGTTATTGCTCAAATGTCCGGGGACAGCCGAGGCCAATCGGCTCCTACACGAGGTACAGGCGCTGTGGAACTCACCAATCGGCTCACAAGATGAAATGGTTGATCGGCGATCAGGGTTTTATTGGCCCACCATGCTTGAGGACTGCTTCAAGTACTACAAAGGGTGTCAAGCATGTCGAAATTTGGGAAAATTCAGATGGTACCACGTCGACAATGAACCCCATCATCAAACCTTGTCCATTCCGAGGTTGGGGCATGGATATGATTGGCAAGATCAATCCTCCATCAAGCAAATGCCACATGTGGATTTTGGCCATTACTGATTATTTCACTAAATGGGTGGAGGCTGTCCCGATGAAGTCGGTGAACTCAAAGGATGTTATCAATTTTGTGAAAGAACATGTCATTCATAGGTTCTGGATTCCCCAAACTATCACGATCGATGGAGGTTCGGTCTTCATTTCTCACGAGTTTAGAAAATTTCAGGAGGACACGGGATTAAGCCGATTCGATCATCTCCATACAATGCTCAAGCAAATGGGCAAGCAGCGTCAACGAGCCTTATCAAGCTGATCAAGAGGAAAGTCGACGAGCACCCTAGGCGTTGTACGAGGTTCTGTTAGAAGCTTTATGGGCTTATCGCATGTCATGCCATGGAGCGATAAAAACCGCCATACCATCTAGTCTATGGACAAGAAAGACACCTTGGGAAATTATGACTGGATCGAGACGTGTCACTTTTCAGAACAATCTAACAACTGAAGAATATGCAACCCTGATGAGTGACAGTGTTGAGGATTTAACCGAGCTCAGGCTGTGGTCGCTTGAGAAAATCAAAGAGAACAAGGCCAAGGTAGCTGCATATAACAAGAAAGTGAGACCAAAGGAGTTCCACGTTGGCGATCTGGTATGGGAAGCTGTGTTGCCATTAGGGACTAAGGATGCAACATATGGTAAATGGTCTCCAAATTGGCACGGACCATACAGAGTCGATCAGGTTTTAAGAGGAGCGTACATACTTGAGGAGCTGGGCGTAAAATTCCCGATGGTCAACGCCAACATCTCAAGAAATATTTCCCAAGCATGTGGGATGATGGATGTTGAAATGTGGGGTCGATACATGAAATCGGCCAAATAAAAAAATATATAGCCGATGCGCGATCGCCGACTCTAGAGGTTCAAACTGTTACAAGCGATGCGGTTTACATAAACGAGCTACTGAAGAAATGCCTCGAAGGCGTGGAGGGCGTCAGCACGGACACGATCCACCTCGGTGATCTCGGCTTCGTCATCTTTGTCCTTGCCCGTCACTAGCTGCTTGTTCAGGGCACGTATTTCTGCCAGATCGGTCTTGATTGAGCTTTGAGGCTTTACGCTTCGTCTTGGGAGGCGGCGATGGATTCTTCCTTGTGAATGAGCCGTTTAGTCGCCTGACCTTCTCTTCAAGATCTTCCAACTCCCTTTTCAAGGATGCGAGCTCGTGATCTTGTGAGGTGTCGGTTTGGCATCAAGAGACGCCTTTTTCGTTGAGTCACGACATCTCCCGCGATATTGGCCTTCGTGGAAGTTGGTAGCGCGGACTGATCCTCTCACGAGCTAACTTCACCCTTGACCCAGAAAGACAGAGTTACAACTGGCCAAAGCTTCACCGCAATGCTACCGAGTTGGTCTTTGATTTCAGCAAGAACGCTCTTCACCTCCTCAGAACCCTCGATCAATTCTTCGATCGGGGAGAACAGCAGGGCTTTAAGACGCTGGAATTGAGGTGGAACAGCCCTAGCTCATGGTTCATCGTTGGCAACAGAGGGAGTTGGTTCGATGGATTCAGGGTCGAACGTCAGCAAGCCTGAAATATCACAACCCTGGCAGCCCGGAAAGGCGTCAGTATGCGTCCAACATGCAAGGATGAGCCGAAAAAAGCTAACGTACCTCTCCTAAGGTCGAGGGTATAGCAGATGACGAGACAATCGGCTTGTGTGTAGGTGCTGGAGGCTTGGCCAAAATGGTAGCCGTTTCATCTGCACCTTCGGGGATTGCTATATCCGGCTTGGCTAAAGGCATCGGCACTGCCCCGGCTTTCCCACTAGAAGCATCAGTCGTCTGCATGGAAGGTGTTTAGCCGATGCAAATGATGACGAATCGGCAGATAAAAAGAAGTAAGTGGTAAGAGCATGAAGGGTGATGATTTTCGAAACCTCCTGGCTCGACGAAGAAGCTTGATCCTTTGAGCTCTCTTGGGACTCCATACCGGCCCCGCCTCGACCGGGTGCTCGGGGCGTGAGGTTCAGAACCGACCTTTTCACCGAAGCCGATGGTGGTGAATCTGGCTGCTCGGTGTGATGGTCCTCGAATCTGTTGGGCCCAGCCTCCTCGATTGGTCCGAGTGTCCTCATTGAGGTGTCTTGACGGAAGCCTCAGAAAAAGGAGAACCAGAAGCACGAGCATGTCTGCTAGAATGGAAGAATGAGAAGGATCGACCAAGGCTTGGATCAGCCTACATGCGAGCTTTACGAGAAGGGCTCCGCGCCAAGGTCTTCTGGCAGCTACCTTCCTCACCATCGCTCTTGTTTTAGTTGGAACTCGAGGGCAGGTGACTTAGGAGTTGCTTGGTTCTTGGAAGCCGATTGTGTTGTTATCGGCTGTTCTCGCATCATGACCTTTTTCAAAGGTGGCGAGTTTTGCGTAAAAGAACCACAGGAGTCAAGGAAAGAACTCAAGGGGAGCCATCATCATGCGTAGGTTCAGGGCCATCTTGTTGCTGCAAAGAGAAAGAGTGGGTTAGTAGAAGAGTCATTTGTGAGCTGCATCAAGAAAATTTACAAGTAGTGGTACCTGTTCCACGGGGATGTCATAGTCAGCATCGAGCTGTTTCAGCAACGGTCCCAGAGCTCTCCTGAAGGCGTGAGTCTTCCACATCGACCACCAGTCTTCGAAGCCATCGGTTGATGAGGCGAAGGTGAGGTCATTAGGAATTGGGATGGTCAGAGCATCAAAGAAGGAATAACACCTTTGGCTGGTGAGAGGATCAGGCAGGTCGGCTCTGCTCTCTGTAAGGTGGTGGAGAAAGAAATGGGGAGGTACTTGTCCAAGGCCAAATTGCCGAGCCACTACGACCGGCTGGTAGAATTCATACCCAGGCTTGATTATTCTGTTGGATGTACTCATGCCAACTGGAAGGAAACAGGGACGGATCACAGTGGAAAAGAGTTGCCGAGTGCTGGTGTCATCGGCAAAATTGTCTAGCCTGAAGGAGATTGGATTTTCGAAATGTTCCGATTCTTCCATGTAAGGAAAAAAGATAGGATTGTCCAGGCCTTGAAAGAAAATGCTGAACCATTTAGATGCCTCCTGAGGGGTCAGTTTACTACCTGGCAGTCTATACAAAGCTTGGCCATAGCTGGTGCATCGGATCTTCCTTTACATCCGGAAAGGTGCAACTCGCCAAAAGGGGGAAGTCTGGGACGTGGTTTTGAAAATACAGCTGAGCCCATAGCTGAATGAACCACCAAGGACCACCTGTTTTGACTGCTATGCCAGAGAACAGCTTGACGGACATCAACTGGAGATATCGATAGACCTCTCCAAGGAACAGTTTGCCGATGCCAAGTTGAGTGCCTTTGGCCAGTTCGTGGGCTAAGGAGAGATAATTCTTGGTTGGAGCAAGGGAAGGGCCACTGAATATGAAATGTTCCAGCCAGAAGTTGAGAAAGGCTGTGTGTTCTTTCTCTGAGAGAGGGCCCTTTGTTTTCATATGGCGTTGGAGGTAGGCACCCCAGTTCGTGCAGTCTATTTTAGAAGACAATTTGTAGGGGACTTTGGTCAGTTTAAAAGCAGAGGGGCTAGGTGATGTAACATCCAGACCAGTAATCATCACCACGTCTAACAGAGTTGGTGACATAGGGCCATGACCGAACATGAAGCGATCAGAAAGCGCACGTAAGTAGCCGATGGTTTTTAGAAGATTCTCATGTTTCTCAAGGGGAGACAATGACAAATGCAAGGCATCGGCTATTCCCGTGGTTTCCCATTGGGATTGGTAAGCTCTAGCTACCCTGCTGAACCAAGAGACCCAATGTTCAGGGGGATTAGGCCAGGCTCGCAAGCAGTCGGCCCAAGAGTTTAAATCTAGGTCTTGGCTTACGAAGGGGATTCTGTTTGCTTCGCAAGAGATCATATGGGCAGGACTAGATTCTGTACGAGGGCCAAGACAGAGAGAATTTGGGAGAGAAGGAATTTCTGAAACCTAGAAAATTTAATGGTGGAATAAGGAATTAATTCAGGTGTTCGCCATTAATTCTAGCATCGCGTTCAAACTGCGAGGAGTAGGCGTACCTTCAGACCGGAGACCTCTGGGTTGGTGTTGGACGATTCCGCCATCTAGTTTGCCGGCGGAGATGGATCTATGCAGTTGGGGATCGAGGGTTCTTGTCGCTGTGAGCTCGATCTGGTCGGTGGGCAATTGGAGATCTGGGTCGCCCCTTGTTGAAGAGGGTTGCAGGTTACCGTTTGAAACTGGAAAGTGGCCGCTCAGATTTGTCTAAGTATGCGACCAAGTTTTGACCTTCTCAATGTTTTTGGGAAAGCCGATGTGTTGCCATCGGTTCTTTGAGCTTTGACTTGGTTGGCTGTATGAGTGCAGTGTGGTGAAAGCCGATACAGTATTATCGGCTTCTGGAGCATCGACCTATTTTCACTATCGGCGAAATTGGGTTGAAAAAGGCAATCTTCGAGTTGGAAAAGCAATCTTCGTTCATTCAAAAGACGATTATTTACAATGGAGCTGATTGCTTACAAAAGGAAATCTACTACTACTACTACTACTACTAGTTCCTGATCTAAAGGCCGAGGTCGTCGCCGCTCGTCTGCCTTGGCCATTGCTGGCCGTCGCCGCGTCGTCTTCCCCGCTGAAGATGCCGGGGCCTCCTCGCTCGCCGTCTTCGATGTCCTCGCTGGACCCGGCGCGGAAGCGCTTCACCGGTGGATACTCATCGGAGGAGGTGTCCTCCTCCGACTCCTCCTCCTCGCCGGGATTCGACGTCCCTGTGACCAAAGGCCGCTGCTCTCCGCCTCCCGCCTCGCCGACGAGGAACCGCAGCCTCCGCCGTCCCGATTAGGGACGCGTCTCCCGACCAAGCGGGCGAATCCCAATCCTCTCGTCCCACCATTGTGGGCGAGAGTCTCAGACCGCTGCATGGGTGCTCATCGCTCCCCGGCTCGCTAATGGTGTTGGAAGACCGAGGAAAGGCGGGGCGAAGAAGGAGGCCATGGCGGAGGAAGAGGGTTTTTCATGAGGAAGAGGGTTTTTGGCTCTTGGAGGAAGATGGGACTGCAAACTGCTCGATGAATTTAAATATGGGGAATAGTGGGAGGCGGTTCAATGTCAGAGCGGTTTCCGAATGTCGCCAAAATCACAAATCATGCATCGCTAAGTAGTTGAGAAGACAGGCATCATGATGAGGGGTGGCGGACGATTCTTCTCCGTAACGTAACCCGATGTAAAAAGAAGGGAAGAAAAACATCAGAGTGGTTTTGGAATTATCATTGCCAAAACCAGAATGTGTTATCGCCATATTTTGGCCAAAGGAGGAGATGGGCCGAATCAAGATGGGCTTGGAAGATACATATATGCAACGTGTTGCTGAATCGGCCTATGCGTGGATTTGGGCTAAATTGCCCGTGTATTTGTATATTGTAGTAGGTTCCGTTTCGGTTTAGGTAAGAGATAGAGTTGTACAGTTATTCCAAAGATAGAAAGTCTCCGGACTATAAATATGTACCTAAGGTTATTGAGAAAAGGAGTACAATCACGTTCACAACAAACACAATCTCAAGATCGCCACCCCTTGTTTCTAGGGTTTCTTTCGGTAGTAATATGTCATGCCTAGATCGCATCTTGCGATCTAGGCAGTATTTGCTTATGCGTTATCTGGTGTTACTCGTACTGAAGCCTTGTTGATGGCGAGTAATACTATTATCATAAATTTGTTTAGGTTAGCATCGGTACTTTTCACTAGAATTGTTTAAGTTATGCTACCTCTAGTTACCTCGTTACCTTTGCACCTTTTCCCGGGTGTAAGGGTAGCATCTTGCTTGATCTTTATTCAGTTGATTTTATCTGTTATGGTTATGCCTTGTTCTCCAAGGTTTAGTTTGATATCCACGTAGTCAGGCCTTGCAAACGGGTTGAACGATCCAGTAGTGCGTAAGGATATGGTTTGCCAGTTCAAGAGGAGTTGTTCCGGTAATTGATATTTTGTCGATTGTTAGGCCTCCTCTAGGATTAGTTTTCTATCATCTTTTGTATCTACCAGGCTCAATTATGTGTAGGACGTTCCAATTACGTGGTGAAAACGTTAAACTGTCGTAGATCGATTTGACTTGTAATGATGAAGCAAAACCCCATGTTATCGTAGATCTAATGCAGAACCATGGGATAATCGGCTCTAGGAGCCGATTCACAGGGAAACCTGGGAGCCGCTTACGGCTCGAATTTTACGTATACTTGTTTACCATGCAGGAAACTAATCGAAGCAATCCATCACCTTCCTGACCAGGTATAGGTCAGGTGGCACGCCCTTGAACCAAGCCAGACGTGTCGGAGTTTTGCGGGCTGTTCGAGGGACCAGACCCACCAAAGCCGAAGCCTCCTGGCTCTTCGTGTTGCTCGTCGCTGCTCGCCGGTGGGTTTTGACAGGCAACAATCGGTTGAGATATGTAAACCCTAGGGGGAGGTGAGCCTATATAAACCTCCCTATAGGGCGAGTAGAGATACGTTCCCTCATACACCCAAGCGACTCGCCGCCTAGCCGCCGAGCTCACCCATTGTAACACTTCCATAATACAATCTAGCAGGAGTAGGTATTTACCCTCCAGGGGGCCGAACCTGGGTAAAACCCTGTGTCTTTACCCTCATCTCGCACCGCAGATGGCTGGCCGCCCTTGCCCCTCGTTCTACTATTCGCTGCCGATTGCAGCATCTGCCGTGACTATTTCCACGACAGTGGCACCCACCGTGGGGCCTGGCCGTTCCGGCAGGTGTTCTGCGCCGAGATCCAATCTGCCCATCAATGAGACGGTCGCCACCGGCCGCATGATACCGATCGGCGAGATGATCCAAATCTTGCCGAGCAGCTACGTCCCGGCGGCGCGACCCGTCACGCACAGCGTGATCCTGCCGATCGGCATGATCAGCCTCTTCGTCGGTCTCACCGACGTCATCGCCTCGGAGGATTCGGCTCGCATCCACGAGACGCCACCACGCGATCGGCTCTCCGAGAGCCAGAACCGCACGATCCATCGCCTCGCCTCCGAGTACAACTCGGCCCACAGCAACATGGCCGGGAATTCAGCGTCCACAGAGGATGCGGCCCTCACCGACGACGCCGACTCAGCGACCCCGGCGTCACTCGCCGGATCCATCACCGCGGCTTCGTACGCGGGATCCATCGCCCAGGTCTCCAACGCGGGAGACTTCGAGGATCCCTCCATCCTCGGGATCTTGATTCGAAGTTGACCTCGGAGAACTCCGGCGACTTCGACGGAACCGGTCGCCACACCGCGACCTACATGGCGACCGGCACCGATCCGCCGGAGGATCCGTTCTCCACCCCAATCCCTCCTAACACCACGGCAACAGAGGTCGAGGAACTCCGCCTGAAATTGGCGGAGGCGATACGCAAAGAGCAAGCCGAGCGCGAAAAATTTCGCCGAAAGTGTGACGGGCAGAGCTATCACGCTACCACCAGCAGGATCAGGTCACGCTGAACCCCACCGTTCAGGGCGTGCCCGAACTTCGACGAAAACGACCCGCCAGTGGCCGAGCGCGCGATTCGCGAGAATGCGCCACCAGGAGGAAGCGCCCGCCCCGCCAGATCAACGCAATGGGCGCCACCACCACCCAACCGCACCCTCCTGTGGACCAACCGGATAGTAGTCTCCTCACGGAGCGGGACGCAACGGCCTCCCACCGTTCTCCACCCGATGGACAACCTCATGGCAGGCCGAGCAAGCCGACAAGATCACGGCCACCGCAACGGCGCCCTCTGGATCGAATCGCTAAGGCCCTGCTCAAGGCCGACCATTAAAGAGCGGGCGCCGACCGCAAGGTCGAGTATACTGCGTTCCTCGAAGCAGAGGCGGCCTCAAGCCGCCAGCGGCAAACACCCTCAACTGCCCGCCACCAGAGCCACTACAGCTCCAACACCGACCCGCAAACGCGGCACTCTCCACCAACGACCCCAGGCCGGCAACCAACCTTGTCGCCGCCAACGGGTAACCCATCGACGCCCGCACCCATATCATCAACAATCAAAGTTGGCGCACGCCAGCCCGACGACCTGCGACATACCCTAACCAATCGCCGCGACGGCGAGCCCATGGGTTCGCTCAGTCGACTCGGACCCAAGTGCTTCGGACCAATGATCCGAGGCGAGAAATACCCGCCAAACTTCAAGGCGCCAAAGGAGATAGAAAAGTACGATTCCTCGTACGACCCCGCCGTCTGGCTCGACACATACCTCATGGCGATGGGGATCGTAGGCCACACTGACCTGTTAGCCGCCCGTTACCTCCCCCTGATGATGGAGGGGACGTGTCGGCAGTGGATCAACACCCTCCCTCAGGACAGTATCGACTCCTGGGAGGATATGCGCGACGCCTTCGTCAGGAACTTCGAGTGCTCCTACACCCGCGCCACCACTATCGAGGACCTGGAGCGGTGCGTTCAGGGATCCCGCGAGTCGACCCGCAACTAGGTCCAACGGTGGAAAGAACTGTGGTACAACGCGGTCGGCATTCACCCGGACACCACAATCCATTGCTTCAAGACCTCGTGCCGCTACGAGCCCCTGGTCGCCAAGCTCAAGCGACACTCCCGCACACTCGACAACATTCCCGACCTCCTCGAGATCGCCAAACGGTGTGCCGAGGAAGACCCAAACCAGGAAACTGACGACGAGTCAGGAGGTCAACGCCGCACGGGCGGCAACGACGGCGGACGCCGATCCGACCTACGCTACAGCGGCACTCACCTCACCGGCAAGCGCCGTAGTGACGGGCGAGTCGACTTCGTCGCCAGCGCCAGGCACGCGCAACGCGAGCCCAAGAGCTTCCGCCGCGACGGAGGACAACGCCGCGACGGCGGCAACTATAAGAACAAGCCAAGGTTCGACCCCGCGGCCCTCCTCAACCAACCATGTGCGTTCCATAGCAGGGAAGGGAAGCCTGCAACACACACCACCGCCGACTGCCACACCCTCAGGGAAATCGAGAAGGCACGGCGAGCGCGGGAGGACCCCGACAACGACCCGCCAAACGGCGGAAAATTCGGCAAAGTGGTCGGCTTGCTCCACACCTTCACAGGCTTCAACACGAAGCGCGAGAAGAAGGTCATCGCCCGCGCTGTCGCCGTCAACGCGGTGGCCCAGATAGACGTCCCCCAGTTCCTAAACTGGTCGGAGCAACTCATCACCTGGAGCCGCCAAGACCACTCGCCACGCATCGAGTACCCAGGACGAGTCGCCCTGGTGGTCAAGCCCAAGGTCGGCGACTACTGGCTCCCCAAGACACTGATGGACGGCGGCAGCTCCATCAACATCTTGTACCTCGACACGTCCAGGCGGCTGCGGCTCCCGCAGTCAATGATCGAGACGACTCACACCACATTGCACGGCATCGTACCCGGTCGGAAGGCATACCCGATCAGCAAGGTCACGCTGCCAGTAACCTTCGGCACACCGGCAAACTTCCGCACCGAGCGGATCGTCTTCGAGCTGGTGCCCTTCGACAGCCCCTACCACTTCGTCCTGGGGCACCAGGTGTTCGCTAAATTCATGGCAGCGCCCCACTACGCGTACAACGCGATGAAGCTCCCCGGGCCGTGTGGCGTCATCACTATCCACGGCGACCCCGACATGGCCGCCGATTGCGAAGCCAAAGGAGCCGAGCTCGCCGACGCTGTCATCGCGGCGGAGACCAACCACGCCGACGAGCTCGCCAAGTACGCGAGCGGAGTCAACAACGATGACCCCACCATACTCAAGAATCCCAACTCAGAGGGCGCAAACACCTCCACCTTTGAGGCCACGACGCACACCCACACCGTCGAGCTGGTCCCAGGTGACTCCAGCCAGACGGTGACGATCGGACGGGCATGAGCCTAGCATAGGAAGGCGCGCTCATCGAGTTCCTCCATGAGAACAGGGACATCTTCGCATGGAAACCCTCTGACATGCCCGGTGTCCCTAGGGAGCTCGCTGAGCACAAGCTAAACGCCGACCACAAAGTGCGACCCGTCAAGCGCCGCCGGCCTTCAATGAAGAACGCCACGAGCAATCGCCGAGGAGGTGCAGCGTCTACCGCTGCCGGCTTCATCCGCCAATAAAGTACTCAAGTGGTGGCAAACCCAGTCTGGTCGAGAAGAAGAACGGACCGGAGAATGTGTATCGACTACACAAACCTGAACGGTGCTCGCCCAAAGGAGCGAGTCCTCCCGCGGATCGACCAGATAATCGATTCAACCGCGGGCTCGGAGTCACTCTGTTTTCTCGACGCCTACTCTGGGTACAACCAGATCAAAATGGCTGTCGAAGACGAGGAGAAGACGGTGTTCATCACGCCATTCGGAGCTTTCTGCTACACCGCCATGACCTTCAGCCTCAAGAACGCCGGGGCGACCTACCAGCGGTGCATGCAAGAATGCCTCGCGAGCCAAATTGGCCGCAACATCCACGTTTACATCGACGACGTGGTCATGAAATCCGCTCGCCAAGGCGACCTACTCGCCGACCTGGCGGAAACATTCGCCAACTTGCGGCGGTATAAGATAAAGCTCAACCCAGGCAAATGCACCTTCGGTGTACCCGCCGGACAACTACTGGGGTACGTCGTCTCCAAACGAGGGATCGAGTCAAAGCCCATGAAGATCGACACGATCGTCCAGCTCGGCAAACCCGAGTGCCTGCGCGACGTCCAGAAACTGGCCGGGCGAGTAGCGGCTCTTAGTCGCTTCATCCCCCGCCTGGGCGAAAAGGTGATGCCCCTATACCGCCTGATGCGCAAGAACCCCACCTTCCAGTGGGACAAGGAGGCGGACGACGCGCTCCGCGACCTCAAAAAGGTGCTACCGCCACCATCGCCGCCGCCCCTGCCGACAAAGAACCCATGCTGGTTTACGTCGCGGCGTCCGAGCGCGTCGTCAGTGCCGTGATGGTCGTCGAACGGCCAGAAGAAGGAAAGGAGCGCCCAGTCCAGCGGCCGGTGTACTACATCAGCGAGGTCCTTACCGAGTCGCGCCAGCGGTACCCACATACCAAAAGCTAGTATACGGTTCAGAGCTCAGCGCGCCGCCAGACTACTTCCGGAGCACCCGATCACGGTCGTCTCCTCAAGACCACCGCAAGACATCATCCGAATCGCGAGGCGACCGGGGGTCGCCAAGTGGGCCGAGATCGGCGTCCACAACATCAAATACGAGCCACGAAAGGCGATCAAGTCGCAGCACCGCGACTTCATCGCCGATCGAAGAGGCCCAGAACCGAGAAACTGCCAGATTTCCACATCGAGCCTGCAGTTCGACGGCTCCAAGAACGCGGAAGGTGTAGGTGCAGGGATAGTGCTGACTTCACCAAAGGGCGACAAGCTCTGATACATCCTCTGCCTCGACTTCACGCCCTGTACCAACAACATGGCTAAGTACGAGGCCCTACTACACGGCATGCGAGCCGCCAAGGAGATGAACGTCAATCGCCTCCGCTGCTACGGAGATTCTGACCTTGTCGCGGGGCAAGTCGCTGGCACCTGCGATGCCGTCTCCCCTACCATGGCGGAATACCGCCAAGCAGTGGACAAGCTGGGCGGACATTTCACCGGCTACTCCGTCGAGTGGATCGACAGACGGAAAAACGAGGAGGCCGACGCACTCTCTCGCATCGGGTCGGCCCGACTCACACCACCAGCTGGCGTTTTCCTCAACACGATCACCAAGCCATCAGTCTCTCCCCCGAGGGAGATCGACATCAGAGTCCCACTCCAACCAGAGGCAGCCTTGGTCGCACTCGTCAACGAGCCAGACGACTGGACCAAGCCCTACATCGCCTACCTGGAAGCCGGCACCCTGCCGGCAGACGAGACAGACGCTCGAATGATCGCTCGTCGATGCAAGTCCTACACCATCATCGATGGCGAACTCCAAAAGCGCAGCGTCACCGGCGTGTTCCAACGCTGCGTCCAACCAGCTGAAGGACGTAAGATCCTCCACGACATCCACTCCGTTGACTGCGGCCACCACGCCGCTGCCCGCTCCCTGGTCGCCAAGGCTATGCAACATGGCTTCTACAGGCCCATCGCACACTCCGATGCTGTCGATATCGTCCAGCGGTGCGCCGGGTGCCAGAAGTACGCCAATCAGACGCACGTACCGAGCTCGGCGCTCAAGACAATCCCCATCACCTGGCCATTCGCCGTATGGGGCATGGACATGGTAGGCCCCTTCAAGAAAGCCCCCTCCGTCTACACCCACCTGCTAGTCGCCGTTGACAAATTCACGAAGTGGGTGGAGGCCAAGCCAGTCCGGAAATGCGACGGGAAGACCGCCACTAAATTCCTACGCGAGCTCATATATCGCTACGGGTTCCCAAACAGCATCATCACGGACAACGGCACCAACCGCCAAGGGAGCCATGGCGAATTCTGCGAAGAGCACCACATCCGCTCGACTGGCTCCGCCCACCCGAATCCAACGGCCAGCGGAACGGGCCAACCAAAGCATCCTCCACAGCTGAAGCCGCGACTCCAAGTACCACTCGGCGCACCGGTGCTGGGTCGAGGAGTTGCCCTCTTTCATATGGGGATCCGCACCGATCCAACAGATCGACGGATTCACCCTTCTTCATGGTCTACGTGCGGGCATCATGCCCACCGACCTCGAACACGACTCGCGCAGGTCGTCCACTATACGGAGGTTGCAACGAGCTTGCCCGCCAAGACGGATCGACCAACTCGATAAAGCACGCGACCTCGCCGTCACGCCTTGCCATCTACCGAAGGACTCGCCCGTTACCACAGCCGCGGTGAAAGCTCGCACCTTCCGAAGGCGACCTGGTGTTACGCCTCATCCGGGACAAGAAGGGCATGCACAAGCTCTCCTCCGTGGAAGGCCCATTCGCTATCGGCGCGTACTGGCAATGACGCCTACTACCTCATCGACGTCCGCGGGGACGGCGAACTAGACGTCAAGCGACCATGGAATGTAAACCTCCTCCGGAAGTTCTACTCCTAGAACCCCACACATGTACTCTCCAGTCGCTATGAAATAAAAAGAAACGGTTACCGCAAATTGCGCCTACTCTCCATGACTTTTGCCACTCGCACTCGTAATAACAGCATTACGCTAAATGCAGAAGTCAACCTTTGGTACAGCGATCGGCACGGCTAAGTAGTGCGGTGTAAGAGCACTGAAGAACATCAGGTCTTCCATCGTCCACGAAAAACGCCCACCCGGAGCCCCATTGGAGTCGCCTAGCTCGACTGGTTCTACGAGCCAAGACAACTGCCCTCGCTTCTCACAGCGACCTTGGTCCTCCGCATCCTCGGCATAGCGACTCGAACGGCTAAGTACCACGCTCGGGGACTGAAGACCAGTTACGTCGCGGTCGTGGAAAACGCAAGTAAGAGAGCATGCCCAGACTCGCCACGACCGACCCCACGGGAGGCAGGAGTGACGCTCACACCAACGCTAAGTCCTCAACCACCCTCGAGTCGCGCCTAGAACTACCAAGTACCACGCTCGGGGACTCGCCACCCGACCTCGTTCACGACGGAAAACGGTAAAGTACAGAGCACTCAAGGGAGTCGCCTAGCGACTGGCTCTTCGAGCTCGGGCGAGTCGACCAAAACATCAAAACACATGAAAACAACACATACATCATATACGAGGTAAACCTCACAAAAAGGGCGGACGCGCTCGGGGACTCGTTCAAAAATCAATCACAAACACACAACAAATACCAAAATAGACACGACGTCTCATTCAATTGGGTATTACTTTGTTTCATGTTACAAAATATGCCCGCGTGGCAGACCTGCTGCTAACGCCACAAGGCAAACCATCCTACTCTGTAGGCTTCGATGACGACTCGCCAACATCCCAGCGATTGCGGATGAACGCCGTGTACGGGTTTGACGGATACGTCGTCAGTTCACCCGCCATCGCCGAGCGAAAAGGTTGCTCGACCTTGAAGTCACGATGCGGCGGCTCTGGGTCGTTCGACGCGACGACCGTCTCCTGGTATGGAAGGAGATCGCCCATTGCCCAGACACGTTCTGAGTACGTGGCGGCACGGTCCTGCAACTTGAGGACCTCGAACAGCTCCACCGCGCCAGTCGACGATGGATATCCACTCGTCACATCGTCCATGTCGAAATCTTCGGGGAAGTGGGCGAGTCCAAGGCTCAGGGCCGTCGACGCTCCGCGCCAAAACGCCAACCGCGTCATGTACTCAACGACCGCGGGCGCCTTCTCCAAATATTTCCACACCTCAACGAGGTCGCTGGGAATCATCTCCGTGGGCGATATCTCTTGGAGATAGGCACGGATGCACGTTGCCGACAATGTTGCCGAATCGACGAGCATACTTACGCACTGCCTCGCGTCGAGCGAGCTCGCCTCTCCTTCGCTATCGGCGATGATGCCCTGTAGAAGACAATAATGAGTACGACGGACACCACAAAAGACACAACCACCGGAAAGGAAGATGTACTCACCAAGCGGTGGTAGGCGAGTTCTGATGAAGCATTGAAGCGATGTATGGTCGCCGAAGCCCAGCAATAAGGACTTCCGACACCTTGCGATCCTCCTCAGGCTGCAATGGGCCTTAGCTCACCGTCACCGAGCTCGCTTTCTTCGCCTCAGCTCGCCCTCGAGGTTGGCGATCCGCTGTTCAGCGGCACTCAAAGCCGATTGCGCCGCCTAATTCACCGGGACAAGCCTGGCGAAGCTTCTCTGCCTTCGCAGCAAAAGCAAGCCCTCTGTTTGCTTCACCGGATGGCGCCAGCTCCTTCTCCGCTACCGCTTCACGGCCAATCGGTCCGCCGACTCAAGCTGCAGACCCTGCACATCACCGAAAAAGTTAGTCAAAGCAAAATTCCTAAGTGCCCACCCGCTAAAATTTAGCGAGTGTGCACTCGGGGACTGGCGATCACGAAATTCCTAAGTGCCCACCCGCTTAAATTCAGCGAAAAGCGCACTTTTCGGGACCGCGATCAAGAATTCAAGTGCCCACCCGCTAAAATTTAGCGCGTGCGCACTCGGGGACTGGATGTGAAAAATAAAAAGATGAGAAATTATAAGAACCAGGCCGCTGCAAAGCACCGACCTGATCCTCGGGGACTGGATGTACCTGGATGGTTGCGCCAAGCATGCCATGGAGTTGTATCGCGTCCACGGACATGAGTAACGCCGGCGTGTGCCCACGACGTTGGTCGACTTCAGCATCGGCGGTCCCAGGAGCGCGGCTCGAGGGAGCAGCTCCACTCGCCGTGGCCGCCTTGGTCACGAAGCGTGGGAAGGTAGCGATAGAGGCACCCGCTCCAAGGGAGGTCGCCTCCGCCGTTCCAGGCAAGGAAGCGCCCTCCTTCGTAGACGCGGCTGCCTCCATCACGGGCTCGGCTGGTGCAACCGCCGTGTCGTCAGAGATAGTGACGGTGTCGCCACCCTTGGCCTTATTGCTGCCATCCGCCAAGGCGACGACCTCGTCCGCCTTCCTCTTGCGGGAAGGGTCCTCCTCGCTAACGACGGGTGGCACCTTAGCCACGGTCGAATGGCCCATCCTCTTCACTCCGGTCCTGTGCATCAATTGAATAAGCAAAAACAATCGAAATAGTTATGAAAAGCAAGGAAGGGTGAGTGCACTCACTTGGAGACTGGGATGAAACGTAGCCCCGTACGGAGGCCGGCCGGTTTTTCGATTCAGGCCCAACGGCCGAACCCCTCTCCAGACGTCGCGTGCCCAAGACACGGACGGCTTTCTGTCGTTGAGGCCGCTGGAGCCTCTGGGACATCTCGGCAAGAGCCTCCTTGCGAGGCGAAGTCGCAGGCCGGAGCCTCCTTGCGGCGGCTGGCCGGAGCCTCCAGCCCCGTAGACGGGGCAAATGGCGGAGGCATTGAAGCCAGCGGCACTTCCACGATCGCCGGCCCAGACGGCCACACCTTGGTGGCGTCATCACCGGCTGGGAGCATCAGAGCTGCTCGCCGAGTGCGGCGGCGAGGCCGGCTTTGATGGCTTCGTCTTCTTCTTCGGGGGGGCCTTGCCTCCCTTTCCTTCTTCTTCTTCGACGGAGTGGCTTGACGGCGTGAGGTGGTCTCTGGGAGCTCGTCGTCGTCATCATGACGCTCGAGGCTTCTGCTTGCCTCGATCTCGCGCTGTCGTTGTCCGCGGGTCTTTCGGACCAGTGGGGCGACCTCCTCCTCGGACTCGTCATCGTCATCCTCGTTGCCCTTGGCGGGCGGCGACTCGCCCGCATCCTGGGCGGATGAGCCCGAGCTCTCGTCGTCCGAAGGAGGGAGCCACCCTTCCACCACTTGGAATAGCTGCAACGAATACAGAATGGAATCAGAATTACCGCGATCGTGATCGCGATCGCAAGCAAAGTAAGGTGATTACCGTTGGAGCTGGACGCTTGGTATAGGGCGACCCCAGCCCGCGTCGGATACACTGGGTAATCTTCTTCACCTGGGAGGTAGTCCTCCGTTTCCACTCGTCGGCGAGGCCTTCGTTGAGTCTCCCCGCCCGTATCTTGGTACATACGTGTTGGGCGGCGGAATGAGCCGCCGAGCCAGCAGCCATTGGCTGATTTATCGTCTGGAGACCCTTCTTCTTGAGACGCGGATGGTCTGGAGCATCTCGTCGACGACCATCCGCTGGTCGTTGGGAGCTTGCCGACTTGGAGATGGCGCGACTTCCGGACCGATTGGCGGAATACCGCGATCGCCACCTCATCTTCCGGCTCGCCGCCACGAGAACCACGACTTCTTCCAGCTCGCTGCCTTGGCGGGCAGCATCGATCGAAGAATGACGCTTTGGACTTGAGCTGGAACGTCAGCCGCGGCTAGCATTGGGCCGCTTTGCTTCCTCGCCCGATCCGTCAAATGTGAGATCTTGCCACAAGGGGAAGTAGGGCCGGCAGCCCAAGTAGCATTCGCAGAACGCCACAAAGATGGTGAGCTGCTCGATGCTGTGGGGACCCCGATCTGAAGGCTGGATCCCGTAGTAGGCACAGAAGCGCCGGAAGAACAGGGACGTAGGAAACCCTAGCCTCCGCTCGAGATGACTGGTGAAACAGATGAATTCCCTCTCTCGCGGGTTTGGGGTCGTTTCTCCGGCTGCGGGGATACGCCAACAGCCGGCTCGCAGGATCCCGGCCTCCTCGAAAGAGGCCAGCTGCACCCTCGTGCATTTGGATCTACCCCACGGTTCAGTGGAAAGGGCCATGGCCGAAGGGTTGATTGGGGGTCGGAGGATTTTGGGTCGGCTGGATCGCGATGCGAGGGAAGGAAAATGCGCGCAGTCGGAAGAAGTGATGAGAAGTTGGCTCTCTGATCGCCTGCCATTCCCCTTATATAATGGATGTTACCCGCCAAATCAGGAAGCCGTTACCGCGCGATGATTACGCCAAAAGTTACCGTTGGATTACCCCAACGGCTAGTTTGACCACGCCTGACGGTCCAACTCCGGCCACTCGGCTTGGCGACCCAATCACTATGACAGTGTTTCGCTGACTCGATTCGCCAAAGCCGCGACTTGGATCACTGTTTTTCTCCTTTGTACAGGAGCCCGCCGACGATTCGAATGGATGCCTACTGCGCCGTATACTCGATCGCCAGCAGCCACCTCGCCTAATCGACACGGCCTCGGGGACTCTTGATGGGGATATGCCTACCGGGTATACCAGCAGACGTTCCGACTAGCCCGTGAGCTGGAGTGGGCTGCAGAACAGCGAGTGGATTGAAGCCCAAAAGGCACCAAGCGATGGAAGCTGAAGGCCCAAAGTAGATAGGCCCGATCGGATTAGATTAAACGACTACCAAGCTTTAATGAATCGGTTGAGATATGTAAACCCTAGGGAGGTGAGCCTATATAAACCTCCCTATAGGCGAGTAGAGATCGTTCCTCATACACCCAAGCGACTCGCCGCCTAGCCGAGCTCGCCCATTGTAACACTTCCATAATACAATCTAGGAGTAGGTCTTTACCCTCCATGAGCCGAACCTGGTAAAACCACATGTCTTTGCCCTCATCTCGCACCGCAGATGGCTGGCCGCCCTTGCCCCTCGTTCTACTATTCGCTGCCGATTGCAGCATCTGCCGTGACTATTCCCACGACACACCTCCACCTCCGCCTCCGTCGCCGCCAAGCAGTCACCATGGCGGAAGAGGCCCGCATCATTCACGCAGCCCATCCCCTGTTGACAACAAGAAGAAGAACTCGGATCCGTACGATGCACGTTCGCAGATCGATAAGATCCACGAGGCCCGGGAAGGAGCATACCTGCGACCACGTTGCTTTGGACCTGCAATACGGTCCGCAACTTACCCCAAAGGTTTCCGGATTGAAAAGACCATCATGCCCTATGACGACACCGCCAAGCCTGCCACATGGTTGCAGGACTACGGCAACGCAGTGGAGATTGCCGGAGGCAACCCCAACGTCGCCGTCAAGTACCTCCCGTTAATGTTGGCGGGCACGGCCTGTCAATGGATCGATGACTTGACGGAGAGATCTATCTACAAATGGCTGGATATGCAAGAAGCATTCACCAAGAACTTTGAGGGCACATACAAGCGTCCCTACACTGTGGGCGATCTACAGCGGTGCGTGCAAGAAAAAGATGAGACATCTCGCGCCTATCTCTCCCGCTGGCTGGATATGAAGAATTCCTGCGCAGGAGTGCACGCTCAGACCGCCATGGCCGCCTTCATCGATTGGTTGGAAAGGGGCACGTTTTTCCGACATAAGCTGAAGCGCTTGCAGGACAATCATCAGCTTGACTTGAATCAGATGATTCAGTTAGCTAGTGAGTTCGCAGCTGCCGACGATGATGGTCGTGGCTCTTTGCCGGCAACGGCCGTTCCAACCCAAGCTCGTAGGAACAGTAGTACAAAGCAGAAAACCGCTCTAGAAGAAAAGCAATGTACCGACATGGTCGCTATGACTTTTTCAGGACGAGGAGATGGCGGACAACGTGGCCGAGGAAGGGGAGCGGGCCGCGGGCAGCAACGAGGAAGTGAAACCACCTCGGCGCCGCTCCGTGTTCCCCAAACCTACGAGGAGTACCGCGATATGCCGTGCCTCGTACACCTCGACGCCAACGGCAAGGCCACCCATACCAATTGACACTGCAAGTTCGTCAACGACCTCAAGGAAGACCCGGAGTCCGGCTACAAGCGAAGTCGGAAGAATAGACCGCGAGGCAAGGGCAAGGGGAAGAAGAAGGAGGAGGAGTCCAAGGATTCAAGTGACATGGACGAGGACATCGACCCCAAACACGCCGCCAAGAGCGATGACAAGGGCAAGAACCCCTTCGCGAAAAAGGCCCCAGTCTACCACACTTTCCTTGGCAACCCCACCGTCCGACAACAGAAGACCTCTCTAAGGATCCTGATGGCCACTCTTCCCCCAGTTCCCCAATACTTGCGCTGGTCGGAGATTCCTATAACTTAGGACAGGACGGACCACCCAGACCTTGTGCCCACGGAGAACCAGTACTCCATGGTCATCAACCCATTGATTGACGGCGTGGAGTTCACCAAGTGCATGGTGGATAGTGGAAGCAGCATCAACGTTATGTACCTAGATACATTGCAGAAGATGAACTTGACAGAGGCAAACCTAAGGCAGACCAACACCGTTTTCCACGGCATAGTCCTTGGTTGGGAGGCTCGGTCCCTTGGGTGCATTACACTTCAGGTAGCCTTTGGCGATGTTAATAATTACCGCCAAGAGCGCATGACCTTTGAGGTGGTCCCCTTCAAGAGCGTGTACCATGTCATATTCGGCCGCGACATATTGCACATGTTCATGGCCAAGCCATGCTTCGTCTACAACAAACTCAAGATACCTGGACCAAACGGTGTCATCATCGTATCCGGAAGCTTTACCAAGGCAAGGGACTGCGAGATCAATGAAGCAGCCGTTGCAGAAGCTGTCCTCTAAAGTGAAGAATTCAAAGAGATCCAGAGCAAGGTCAATGACTCAGAGATGCCCGCATCGAAGAAGCAGATCTCTGACTCTGCTCCTGCGTTCAAGGCCGCCATCGAAACCAAGCCGGTGGAACTTGTGGTAGGCGATGCCTCCAAGACCGTCGCCATTGGGACGAACCTGGAACCCAAATAGGAAAGAGCGCTCGTCGAGTTCCTCCGTGAGAATAGGGACATCTTTGCCTGGCAACCTTCCGACATGAAAGGTATACCAAGGGAACTCGCCGAGCATAGCCTAAACATAGATCCAAAATGTAAACCAGTGAAACAACATCTACGACGCTTCGGAGATGAGAAGAGATGCGCCATTGGAAAAGAGATTGCTAGGTTACTTAAGGCTGGGTTTATCCGAGAAGTCCTTCGCACCCGATGGGTGGCCAACCCTGTACTTGTCCCCAAAAAGGGAACCGATGAATTAAGAATGTACGTTGATTACACCGGCTTGAAAAAAGAATGTCCCAAAGATCCGTTTGCTTTGCCTCGCATTGACCAATTGATTGACTCGACGGCTGGCTCGTAACTTTTGTGTTTTCTCGATGCATACTCAGGATACCACCAGATCAAGATGAGGAAGTCAATTGGCCACTTCGTTCACTACCCCATACGTCATGTTTTGCTATGTCATGATGCCCTTTGGGCTGAAAAACGCAGGTGCTACCTACCAGCGGACAATGCAACATTGCCTTCACGACCAAATTGGTCGGAACATTCACGCCTATGTGGACGATATCGCGGTGATGTCTAAAAAATCAAACGACTTAATCTCCGACTTGAAAGAAACCTTTGATAATCTCCGGAAATACAACATGATGCTCAACCCTAAGAAGTGCGTCTTCGGGGTTCCAGCCGGCAAATTGTTGGGCTTCATCGTTTCCCAGCACGGAATCGAGGTCAACCCGGAGAAAATCAAGGCCATCTTAAACATAAACCGTCCGACATGCCTAAAGGACATTCAACGACTAACAGGTTGTGTTGCAGCAGTTAGTCGGTTCATCAGCCGACTTCAGCCTAAAGGACATTCAATGCGTGGAACCCTATGATGGCGGCATATCGAGACGAAGTGGACGAGATAGCCAAGAGTTTCTTGGGCTACGAAGTCAAGTATGTGCCTAGGGAGCAAAACGAGGCGGCTGATCTGCTATCTAAACTTGGATCAGGGCGCAAGCGAATTCCGCCAGGAGTTTTCCTAGAGCATCTACGCACACCATTCGTGAAGGGCGCCGACATCGACAACCCGGATAGAGCTGACTCTTTTGTCAACATGGTGACAAAGATCCCTCCGGCTTGGACAAAACCGTTCATGGAATATCTCGAACACGGAACTTTGCCCGACGACGAAGTCGAAAGACGGCAAATAGTACGACGAGCAAAGGGTTATACCATAATCAATGGGCAACTCTATAAGAGGATCACTACTGGTGTATACTTAAAGTGTGTTTCCCAACTAGAAGGTATGGAAATCCTGCGCGAGATCCATCTCGAAGATTGCGGGCATCATGCCGCTCCCCGATCATTGGTCGCAAAAGCCTTGCGGCAAGGATTCTACTGGCTGACCGTGAAGGCGGACACCGACAAGCTGGTTGAGACATGCACGGGATGCCAGTATTATGCCCGACAACCACATGTTCCTGCTGAAGAATTGCGAACAATACCAATAACTCAGCCGTTTGCAGTCTGGGGGCTAGACATGGTGGGGCCGTTACAGATGGCACCATGTGTATTTACGCATCTGCTTGTAGCAGTTGACAAATTCACCAAATGGATAGAAGCTAAACCCATTAGAAAGCTTGATGGGGCAACTGCCCTTAGGTTTGTCCGGGATCTAGTGGTGAGATTTGGTCTCCCACATAGCATCATCACCGACAACGGAAGAAACTTGTCACTCGAAGAAGTGGAGGCCTATTGCTGGGACAAAGGCATCCGACTTGACCTTGCATCTGTGGCACACCCACAATCCAATGGTCAAGTTGAGAGAGCCAATGGATTAATTCTGCAGGGAATCAAGCCACGTCTTGAGGCACCGCTACATAGAGCAGCTGGAGCCTGGGCGGAAGAATTGCCATATGTGCTGTGAAGTTTACGAACTACACCCAACAGATCCACCGGCTACACCCCTTACTTCATGGTATACGGAGCAGAAGCCATCTTACCTTCCGACATCCTCCACGATGCACCAAGGGTTGTCGCCTATGACGAAGATGACGCTGAAGAATCGAGACGCCTAGATGTGGACCTTCTCGAGGAGGAGCGCGTTTTCGCATGCCAAAGATCCGCCATCTACCAGCAGAAGCTGCACAACTACCATAGTCGCCGCGTTCGGCATCACTCGTTTAAAGAGGGGGATTTGGTGCTCCGACTTAAGCAGAAGAATTCGCACAAATTATCCCCGCCATGGGAAGGACCGTTCATCATAAGCAAGGCGCTTCTAAATGGGTCTTACTACCTTGTTGACAATCGTGAACTTAAGGATAGACCCAACGAGGATCATAAGCGTAAGCGACGTGACTCGGATGATGACTACCCGGAGCTTGATCGGCCATGGAACATAGCACAGCTACGTCCTTTCTACACTTATCAATGAAATAAAGCTCTTTGGTTCACTCATATTGCTGAATCTTTTACCTCCTTTAGTGTTCATTTTTGGATCATGTAAAACCTTTATGCACAAGTCTTGCGATTGCACTTGTGAAAATTCCGCCTACGGGCGTTAGCTTAAGTTTTCTGGTCTACACGTTCTTTGTCATATTTATGTGGATTCTGGAGTAGTGACTTTCAGCACTTGTTGTCGGTGATTTTGTGTTCGGGTTATTGATGGTGCCATTGGGCATCATCACCTAAGCGCATGGTTCCGACAACGAGTCTTCCGACTCACGAAAAGTCAAGCATAAGAACCAGAGTAATGGATAAGGCAGCACTTGCTTAAAAAATATATACATGCCGGGAAATAGTTCTTAAGTAGCAGGACATAACAACAATTGTTTTCCGCCTTAAGTTACATCACCAAGTTTTCAGTGCACACACCAAAGGTGAAACAAAGATTACAAAGTGTTTTTCATTCTTTGGGCGCAGGAGACTTGGAGGTAGCATCGTCACCAGCCGGAGAATCACCCTCGACGTCGGCGCTGTGGTGAGACTCAGAGGAATCTTGGTTGACGCTGTCGATGGTGTTCCTAGGCACGAAGACGTCAATGTCCACCAACTCGGCAACTCTGGTGTCATAACCCGCGAGTGATGACATGATGGCTTCGTGATCAATCTCCTTGCCATCATCATCCATGTCGGGGATGCCAGAGGTCACCGTATTGATGTCGGCATCGTCGTAGTGTGCCTTCACCATTGAAAGCGCCATCCTTGTGCTAGCCCGTGCACATGAAGCTTTCCAGCTCGTGACACGCTCGGGGGCTCGGCGCAGAATCTCCAAGTACTTCGTCACGGAGTCCGAGGCCTTGATATATATCTGGAGGGTCTTGGCAATCTCCTTGGCTTGGGCGATGGCGGTGTTGATGAAGTTGCCGGCAAGAACCATGCATTCCTTGTCCGAAGGAGGAGAGCGGGTTAAACCCATAGGAGCTACAAATTCCGACAAGGAGCGCATGAGTTCAGTAAAACTCTAAGTATCCAGACTACAGAAATACAAGGCAGAGGAAACTTACTGAAGATGCTGGCCTTAGCCTGCCAAAGGGTGTCCGCCAGGGATTCCTTCCCTTGTTGGAGGAGCTTAAACGCCTCGCTATGGCGATGGTTTTGCTCATCAGCAGCTTGCTTCTGATCCTTTAAGATCACAAGCTCCTCCTTCAAGCGATTATTTCCGCGGTGGCGGAATCCTGCAGGGCTTTCATGGAATCCTCGTGCATCTTCAACATCTCTTCCCTCTCCTTCTTAAGGATTTTGTTCTCGCTGTCCAGCTGCTGGATGTGCTTGGACTGCTCGACAATATCCTTGGCCTTGGCGACATGTTCTGCAAGTCGGAGAAAACAAAGTACACAATAAGTACTCGGAGATTATGGGCACAAAAATAAGATGGAAATGCGCACAAAGAAAACAGACTCTTGTTTTTGATGATCTGTTCCTTCAAGATGGCAGTTTTACCCTTTTCGGCTTCAAGATCTGCGCGCAACTTCTGATACTTGTCGTTGGCCATGCCCCTCCGAGCATTCTCGTTCTGTGAAAACAAGTATAAAGTTAAACTGTTGTTTGGTCTACTTAGAGCATATAGTCGGAGATTTTCCACCTAGACGCTCGGGGGCTACAGCGAGAGTTTTTAACTTAGCAATATGCTTAGATTTTCTTTAAGCATCTAGTCAGAGCTAATTCAGTTCTCGATTAGAAGCTTGGGGGCTACAGTATAAAGTTTTTAACTCTGAATCTGCTTAGCTTTTCTTTAAGCATCTAGTCGGAACTAATTCAATTACATCTAGAGGCTTGGGGGCTACAGCATTGAAAATTATAAACACTGAGTATGCTACCCTTAAAGCATTTAGTCGGAATAGTATGTTCCATCTAAATGCTTGGGGGCTACAGTGAGAGTTTTTTCTAACTTAGTAGCTCTTAGAGCATATAGATACAAAACCTATGGTTTTCCGTCTACATCCTCGGGGGCTACAGTGGGATACCCATATGAAATGCAAAAGGCAAAGTAAAAACTTACAAGTGCAAATAATCTTGAGGTTTGTAGCACTCTCGGTTAGCAGCTTGCCGAAGGAAATGCTATTTCCTCGCAAGATATCCGCTTGTCGGAGTAGCTCCTCAAGACCGCACGTCGGAGATGACGGTACTCCTCCAGGAACCAGGGTTGTGTTACTCGGCGTGAGTGCCGAGTAAACTATCTTCGGAAACTCAAAAGGTTTCTGGGGAGTAGAGGCACCGCCTTCGGCAGAGGTACCAGCTCCCACCACCGCCTTGCCGCTACCGATGGCATCCTTAGCCGGAGCTTCAGCCATTTGTAGAGCGCCTCTCTGCGTTACTGCCAACAATGAAGTTCGGTAGAGGCGCCAAAATCCACTTCCGCGGCGGAAGGGCCTGGTGCCTCCTGGACTTGAGAGCTTGTCGGAGCAGAGAAGGGCTTGACGGCAGGAGTAGAAGGGGCGATGGCGGGGGAGGAGTCGCGATGCAGCATGTCCTTGATATTTCTAGAAGCCCCCAAAGTTTTGGAGGACTTCTTGAGGCTGGTCGTGGCTTTCTTCCTGAAACATGCAAAGTGCATAAGTACAGGAACAAGACAGATAAATAGACAATGTCGGAGAATGAGAGGCTTACACTAGGGGGGGTGCTTTGGCAAAAATCCCGGTGGCTTTTCTCTTTTCCGCCTCCAGGGCAGCGGTAGTCTTCTTGGAGGCTCCACCCTCCGTCTTCTTCTTCTTGCCTCCGTCGGCAGCGTCAGAGGTGGAGCTCTTCCGCTTTCGCGCCAACGGGACATCGTCGTCGGACATGACCATGACTTCCTTCATCTTTGGATCGTAGATTTGGGCAGCCAGGTTGCCCTCATCTAGATCGCTAAGCTGTTAAGTGAGAAATCACCGTGTTAGATAAGATGATATTGGCAAGATGGAAAAACTGGAGCAATGTCATACATGGAAAATAAATACCTACCTTTGGGCACTTGCCGTCTACGAACATGTCGTAGGTGATGGTGAAGCCACGCTTCTTATCCTTCACCTTGACGATGTCCTTAAGGCAGAGCTTGACGGAGTCGCTCGAGAAGTTATCCACGGAGATCCGGAGGGTATCCCTTCGATCACTGGTGTACTCGTGCATGAACTTCGTGCGGTGCTGCAGAGGTTGGATTCACCTAATGAACCAGCACATGGCTAGGTCCACGACCCCGTCTCTACGAACCATTCGATCCGCCTCATTGCGCGAGAAGCGTTGAGGTCGGAGGGAAGGGAGGCATGGGATCTCCATGTGGAAACTTCAGCGACGACTCCATCCACGAAGTCTGGGTACGTCACTTCTTGGCCCGCCAAAGGAATGTCGGGGCCGCAGAAGTACGTCCGCTGCCAGTTCTTGCAGGACTCATGGCCGACGATGTCGGGGAACCGCCGGCCAGGACGAATCTTGAAGTTTATGGTGCCGCAGTTCCTAAGCTCCTCCCTACTATGTCCGGCTTCACATTTGACGGTGAAGAAGTACACGAACAAGTCTAACCTAGGCCTTATCCCTAGGTAACCCTCACAAAGTGCCGCGAAGTTGCTAAGCACTAAGATGCTATTGGGGGAGAGGTTGTGGGGTTGGACCTTGTAGTGATTCAAGACGGAGAGAAAGAAGTGGGAGATGGGCAAGGAAACGCCGCGTACCAGCTGAGCCTTGAGGTACACCTTTTCTCCGACTTGGGGAGAAGGTGTCACCTCGCCGGCCGGCGCCGCCCACCAGGCGAGCCCCTCCGTCACGGGGAGGTAGCCTTCGGCGACCATCTCTTGGATGTCGTAGTTAGTGATGTCTGAGCCACGCCAGTCGCCCTTGTGCGAGTCTAGCTCTTCTTCCAGTGGTTCCAGCGCCGCTAGATTATGGTCGCCGCCGGTGGTCTCGATCACCGCCGATGCGGGGATGAACAAGACCTCTGGAGGCACGACGACGGAGCTCTCCGGCTTCGCCGTGGCTTCGCTCGACGCCGCCATCGATGGGGAGGAGTTGCTGCTGGCCATGGGGGTTGGAAGGATGCGACTGATGCAGATGGAAGCTAGGGTTTTCGAGGTTTCTCGCGGAGAGCTCGAGGAGGCTTGCGGCTAGAGGAAGAAGACGATGACGCAAGAGAATGAGGTAAAAAGTTGCAAGTGCCCCACGGTTACTATTTATCATGCTCTGCGTCAAGATTCGTGCAGCTAATCGGACGGTTGCCGCGTAGACGACGTATTCGTGAACGTGCGCGGTAATTTCGCCACGTCTCCAACCGCCGCCGCCAATGGTTCGTATCGCTCGCGAGGGAAAATCGGATATGATTGCGTTCTCTGCATGTGTGAGTTACGAGGCATCGCTGACCTAAGCCTACGTCGTCATAACTTACATGGGTGGATGAGCCGTCACATCGAAGATTCCGGCATGGACGGATTTAATCCGACTACGGAAAAGTACAATGGAAGATTCAGCATTTCTCCGGCTTACAAATCAAAGACGGAGAAAACCTTGCAGGGTTCTTTGGGAGGACTACAAGATATTGCTTGACGATTTGCCGACATCCATCTAGACGGAGCATTCCACGTGAAGAGGCAAGATGGCGCAGGATCTCGGAGTTCTCCGGGGGCTACTGTTGGGGATATGCTATATGGGTATCCTAATAGCATGTATCTTATCTGACTGACCCGGGTGGCCCATATTCGGTAGCGTGGCCTATGGCCTGCTGTGCGGCCCAGTTAGGTGGATCCAGAAGGGAAGCCCATGTCGGATAAAGGAAGGCTACGGTGGAGTCACCGGCGTACCCGGAGCCTTGGAGTGCAAGATACACAAGACTAGTAATAGATAGCGTAGGACTCTGTAACCTGTCCGGCTAGGACTTGTTCCTGTAACCCTAGGACCTGGCGACTATATAAGTCGGGCCTATGGGAGCCTTTAGGGCACAATCTCACGTGATAACTTAGACTCTCTAGTCACCTCGCACAGCGAACCTATCTCTGTAACTCGGCGTATTGCCCTTATAGTGATTTATAGCAGGAGTAGGATTCCGCCACCATCGTGGAATCAACACAGGTAAGCATGTGCCTTACCTTCCGCCTTACCCCACGTCTGTAAACACACACTGTGAGGACCGCTCCATGGCGTACTCGTCGGCAATACCACGACATGATATTCCTTATGGTAAGCCTCCTGATCAATGTTTAGAGGAACTTGACACATTTATTGTTAAACAAGGGTATTTTAATAAACAAGTTCAGAATCATTTGTTGGAAAACTCTAGAGCTATCCATGAGTTGAAAGATATTGTGGAAAGAACTTCTAATGATATTAAAATGCTTTGTAAACACTTTCAAATGGTTCAAACCCAACTTGATCAACTTGCTAAGGTAAAAAATGATATGCTAGTTAATGCTTCAGGAGATAAACATGCTTATGGAATTAGAACTAGGAGTGGTATAGCTACTCAAGATTCTTTATATCCTGAAGGAAACCCTAAAAGAATAGAGCAGGATTCCCAACAAGGTGAAGATAGTGGTAGTCCTCGTAAGAGAAACAAAAAGATACATAAGATAGTTGAGGAACCACTTGAACCTGCTATAGATCCTAATAGTATATCTGTCTCTGATGCTGAAACTGAGAGTGGTAATAATAATGATGCTCCTGATAAGGAGGAAGTTGAGGAAGAACCTAATAAGAACACTAAGAACACTAGGTACACAAAGGAAGATTTTATTACTAATAAACATGGTAAAGAGAGAGAACCTTGGGTGCAGAAACCTATGCCTTTGCAGGTAAGAAACACAATTCAAAGGAGGAGGAACACTACAACAAGTTTTGTGAGTGGATGAAACCTTTATTCTTGCAAATTCCTTTGACTGATGCTATTAAGTTGCTTCCTTATTCAAAGTATATGAAATATATTGTCTCTAATAAAAGGAAGATTCCTAATGAGGAGATTTTTACTTTGCTTGCTAATTACTCCTTCAATGGTAAGGTTCCAAAGAAAATTGGTGATCCAGGTATACCAACTATTTCTTGCTCCATTAAGAATAATTATGTTAAAACTGCTTTATGTGATTTGGGAGTTGGAGTTAGTGTTATGCCTTTTTATCTCTACAAGAGACTCCATCTAGAAAAGATGATACCAACTGATATATCCTTGCAAATGGCTGATAAGTCAACTACTATTCCTGTTGGTATATGTGCAGATGTTCCTATTCAAGTTGATCATAATTGCATGGTCTTAACTGATTTTGTTGTGCTTGAAATGCGTTAAGATGATAATATGTCTATTATTCTTGGGAGACCTTTTCTTAATACGGCAGGTGCTGTCATCAATTGCAATCAAGGAAAACTAACATTCAATATTAATGACAAAGAGCACACTGTCTATTTCCCCAAGAAGATCTGTTGCCTCAATTCCATTGAAAATATTGAGAGCATCAAGGTTGGAGAAATATTGTTCCATTCCGCAAGAAAATTTTGAAACTATTATGATTGGGACCATTGCTATCAAGTATGAGGTAACATAATTACCTTGTGGAATGCAAAGTTTTGTTTCACATAAGATTGTTTTGGTAACAAGACTTGATCAACCTTGTTAACAAAAGTATTTTCATAAACAAAATAATGTTTTCACTGTGGTTATACTTGCTCACTTTTATTTTTCTCCTTTTCAGTCTTTGCTCTTCGTCGTGCCTAACTTAAAGGCGTTAAATAAAAGTACTTGTTGGGAGATAACTCAAGAGTTTACTTGAGTCTTGGCAGTTATTACTTCAGTAATGACCTCTCCTTATCCTTTTTGTTTGCTTTTTGTGCAAAGAATGACCTCTAATTAGAGGGAAGTAAGATTTAGGGAGTTGCTGTCCTAAAAAAGATTTCTATCCCCCACCATAAAAATTCGCACGGAGACTCTATAAGTAGGATTGAGCTGAAAATTTACAAATAAATCCCCCAGTATGTTATCTAACTTTAGTTAGTTCAACACTTTTTGATTTGAGCAAGAGAAGGTCTTCGAAAAAATCGGTTTCTACCTGCTAGTCTGTTTTGACAGATTTATGCCATTATTTGCATTTGCTTCTTATTGATTTCTTTTTGGGAAATTGAGCTTTTTGAAGAAGTTGCTACAGTAGCTTGTGTTTTTAGTGAAAGTTTTGATGTTCTAAAGCTAAACCCAATGGTCTATTATCTTTTGAATACATTAATGTTGCTAATGAAGATTGTGTGAAGTTTTGTATGAAGGAAAAAAAAATCAGGTGTAGAGAGAGAATGATGTAATGAGATGAAGAATGGACAAAAGCTCAAGCTTGGGGGGAGCCACCCCGTGTCACCCCAAGAAATATTCAAGAGTTACAAGCGTCAAAGCTTGGGGGTGCCCAAGGGATCCCCTTCTTCATCAATGAAAATCTCAGGTCTTTCTAGACACTTCATTTTTTTTGTTTTATGAACAGTTGTGTTGTTATTGGAGCATCTTAGTTTTTGTTTTTGGTTTTCTTTTGCTTTGTTTGGTTTTGCTTTGTTTGATTTCTTTAAAAAAATCAAAAACACCAAAAATATTTGTTGGTCTTCTTTGGTTTTGTGAGTTCTTTGCAGGGTTCATCCATCCACGGTGGATTTTGGTTTCATGTTAATTATTCAAGTCACACTAGTGAAGGGCAATAATGAAGATTAAGACAACTCGAGGTGTGGTAAGAGGCTGGTAACGAACTCTATTTGTTTCATTTTTTGTACATATACTCTTTATTGTGAGCATGCTTAGCCTGTTTGTGTAAGGTGTATGTCATTATGGATGCTTAGTAGTTCTTGCTTGTCTATGATTAGCTTCAGCTTGCTAATAGTTTGTAGCATGTCATATGAATGTTTGCTTGCATTGTTTTATTCATACTTTGGTATGATATTGTGGTATCCTCCTCTGAATGTTCATGTGCATCGACTTGGCACATGCTCAAGCATGCATATGACTAATCAATAGTCAATAAGCCTCGACGATTTATTTTGCCTCAGAGTTCTTGTATCACTTTCATGCCATAATTAGTCATGTTTTGTTGCAAGCATGATTATGACAGCTATTGCTCTCTCGTTTGTCGCTCCTTCTCTATTGCTAGCCTTCACTTGCACTGAGTATGTGCTCTACCTGTGCTTCCAACTCTCCAAAACCAATATTGTCAGCTTTGTCCACCATACCTACATATTAGCATCATTTGCTACTTAAGTGCATATTTTATATATGCCGTGTTTTCTTCCAAAATAAAATCTTTGTTTGTTTTGAGAAAGTTAGTTAGTAAAGCTCTCACGAACTTGATGGCACACTTTATTCCTTGCACTTAATAATCCTGAACCATCGTGACATGTCCATGAAAGTTATATGCTGGGAGTCAGCAGAACCATGTTGTCACGGGGAACGCTTTCAACACTTTTTGGATATCTCATCCAGTTGATACCTTGCTCTTTTGTTTATGGATGTCGACGGTGTGAAATAAAAGGGGAGGTTGTGAGTTCATGGAGTTTATACATTGTGTTAGAGAAACGCATGGGCCGCTAGCCTAAAGCCATGCCTAATCATGGTGGAAACTTGCAACATCACCATAATGAGCATCTATGAAGCATCCTCAATAAAAATCTATGCATATGGTAAATAAAAAGATTGTTGAGATGCTCATTGTATGCTTGCCTTGTCATTTTGGTTATGGGAAAACTCCTGTACCATGTGCAAGGGGTACCCCGTTGGCGGTTCTCGATGATATGCATGTATTTACAATGGCAAGAACTTTCAGGTGACCAAAGTTGAGTAGCATGTGGAGCGACCCTCGTACTTAAGGGACTTGGGATTTCCAGTTTATGGTCTGTCAAGCATATGATTCAGAGTGGACCTCACTTTCATCTTAACCACATGAAGATGCCTATGATAGGGGCAATGAGAGCTCAAAGCTAATGATTACCTTCCTTTCAGCATTTGGAAGCCTTTCAAACCTTCACAAAACCATTTTCACGACTTTGTTGAGTCACCACTTATTCTATGAGCACCTTCTTGAGAGCATAGTTGTCATTTTTGTATTCGTTCCAAAACTTGGTTAATTATGTCATGACTTTGATGCTTGTATCTCTGATATCTTTACTTATAGTCTTCATGTGAATTTCAGATGTGCCTTGGAATTTATTGTGCTCTTCAAACAAAGGCAAGCGAGATACCACTCTAGCATACCTTATTATGAGCATTGCAATGTTGCTTATGTTTATGTTTCATGCTACTTATTATTATTGAGTTGGTTTCTCTTTATAGCTTGCAATGACTATTGAGTAGACTTAGTTGCATAATATTTATTATGAATTGTCTAAGCATCTACTCCTGTGATGAGAATATTTACATCATATGAAGAAAAGTGTTCGTGAAATTTCTTTTATTGCACTCAGTTTTCAACTGAATTGCTTGAGGACAAGCAATAAGCTAAGCTTGGGGGGAGTTTATACGTCCAAAACGTATCTACTTTCTCGAACACTTTGCTATTGTTTCTCCTCTAAACTTGTGTGATTTGGATACAACTAACACGGACTGACGCTGTTTTCAGCAGAATTACCTTGGTGTCTTGTTTTTGTGCATAAAATGAACTATCATGAAAAATCCCAGAAAATATGCCAAACATTATATTTCACCAGGAGATCCACGGAGCCAGAAGACGAGACGGAGAGGAGGCCTTGGGGTCCCACACCCACCCTAGGTGCGGGCCCACCACTGGCCACGCCTGGAGGGGGTGCAGCCACCCCAGGCACCCCCTCGGCCTCCCTCTGTGCCTATAAGTTTCCCTTCGACCTAAAAACCGAGGGGGGTTAGAAAGTATTCCAGAAAGAGTTCCGCTCCGCCGCCGGCACCAGAAACCAAGATCCGGATCCAAAAACTCCGTTCTGGCACCTTGCCGGGATGGGGAATTTGGAGAGGATCATCGCCATCGTCATCACCAATGCATCTCCATCAACCACCGATGTTTCCCTCATCCATGAGTGAGTAATCCCCCGCCGTAGGCTTGGGGATAGTAGGGATTGGATGAGCTCTATCATATAATCAAATAAGATCTGTTAGGGCATAGTGCCTAGTATCTCTATTAGTGCTTTTTGACTTTGTTGCAACTTGTTGTGCTTAATGCTTGTCACTAGGGACCGAGTGCCATGATCTCAGATCTGAACTTATTATTGAATCATTATGATAGTATTGTTTGTGATCTTATCTGCAAGTTGTGTACACATATCATTGTCCGGATCTAAAGGCCCCAAAGTGACAATAATTGGGACAACCGGAGGGGATGGTTGTGGTGTGAGGATCACATATGTTCACGGAGTGCTAATGCTTTGCTCCGGTTCTCTATTAAAAGGAGCACCTTAATTGCCAGTAGTTCCCTAGAGGCCCTGCTACCACGGGCTGGCTGGACAGAAGATGTTGTGCAAGTTCTCATTGCGAGCACGTATAACTATATTTGGAGCACATGCCTAGGATTGTTTAGTACTTGGATGTTTGTTATTATTTATCTGCAATGCCCTAGGTCTTGAAGTTACATGTTTAGACTCGTCCATGCAACGCCCGTCCATTCATCCCTATGCCTACCGCAATCGAATCCTGCTGTTACCGTTACTGTTACTATTGCTCCTGTTTTACTGTTGCTACTAATAAACTTCTGTGAGCAAGAACTATTTCTAGGTGCAGCTGAACTGACAACTCAGTTGTTAGGGCTTGCAAGTATTCTTTGGCTCCCCTTGAGTCGAATCAATAAATTGGGTAATACTACCCGCAAAGACTGTTGCGATCCCCTATACTTGTGGGTCATCAAGGTGCACTAGGTATGAGGTCGATGCGGTGCTCTATTCCACGAAGAGGAGGTAGTCCATGAGGAAGCTCTTTGGGAAACACATCATCAAATTCCTGCAACATAGACATCAAAGAAGGAGGAATGCGTGTTAAATTGTTAGTTCCTTGCGCCAAGCCCTTGCATAGGAGGACATATTGCAAAAAGGATGGGTTATCCCTCACTTCTCTCATCTCACTTTTGGTGGAAAGGATAACTCTCTTGTGTTTGTCACTCATATTTGGCGTGTGGATGTCACTTCCTTTTTGGTGGTTCTCTCGCTCACCACTCGTCTCACTAGTTGGTTTTGTGGTTTGCACCCTTTCTAAAGCCTTTGCATTTTCCACAATTATTTGCGTAGGAGTCATAGGTTAAAAAACGCACGTTTTCTCAAACCATTTGAAGCTATATATGTTCATGTGTCCATCACGGGTGGCTCCCTTATCAAATTTCCAAGGACGTCAAAGAAACATATGGAAAACCGTCATTGGAACGATATCACACTCCGCCGTGTCTTTGTATGATCCAATAACAAATGTAACAGATACCGTGTGTCTAATCTTGAAGGATCCATTTTCGCTTAACCATTGAACATGATTGGGGTGCTTATGTGGATGAAGGGGAAGGTTGAGTTTCTCACATAGTTCCATGCTTGAAAGATTGTGAGAACTCCCTCCATCAATGATAATTTTGATGGACTTCCCATGGATTTTGGAACAGGTTTGAAAGATGTTGCACCTTTGATCTTCATGCTCTTGGGCTTGTGTAGTTAAAAATCTTGTGACTACAAGTGATGGACTTATGCCATGCTCACACATGAGAAGGTATTGATCATTGGCCTTGACTTTTTGTCGTGGCATTGCCTCCTTGACTCTTGCTTCAAACTCTTCTTTACTCAAGTATTCCTCTTCGCCATTGTTATCAAAAAACAAGACTTTGTTATTGCCGCATTGGTAAGACTTGCGTCCTTTTCCTCCACACTTGTAGCATTCAATTGATGCACGGATTTGGTTTCCCTAGGTTGCTTGCCACTTGGGGGAGGTTTGCCTCGAGAGATTGTTGACTTGAACGGAGACTTGAAGCCAGGGACAGAGCTAAAAATAGTTCAAACTTCACAATATACCCTATGCTTCAAAATATGAATGATAATTACCAATAGATTAATTGAAGTTGGCTCTACAATTACGAAGATCACCGTTGCCAGGATTAGGATTGTTGTATTATTAATTTGCTTGTGAATCGTTTGATTTGTATTAATATCATGTCACAGGGACCAATTATTGTGCTTTTTCTTGATTGATCTTGCTCTCTTTCTCTTCATATCTTATAGAAGCACGCAAGCGATGACTGAATATATTTGTTAATAATATTCATGTTTTAGTTCCTAGGCACTGCTGGTATTTCTATAGTTTTTCCTTAATAAAAAAATCTTTACACTTATATAGTACCTAGGCAAAAACTAATCTAACATTCAGAGATGATCTGAATACCTAACGATCGCAAATTTCAGGAGTAAGAATTAGTGGAGGGAGTAAACTAACTTGAATTATTTGCGTTGCCACAACTCGGGCCATCCGCACTTGATGCGCCCGTATAGATCTGCTATGTGAATGACCGCCCCATTGTTTATACGGTATTTGGCTGACTTTGCGATTGGAAACTTCCCTAGACGACTCCCGACTGCACATCTGCGGCCATCAACGATGATGAAAGGAAATGAAACCTTTAGCGGCTGCGTGCGTGCACGTTCCGTAGACCTGTGTTGCTGCTCGCCTACTTCGGAATGGGCTATGCCACGTTTGGGCCTTGTATTAGTAGTCCTAATCGGTTTGCTGGTCTGGGAAGATCGGATGGGCTAGAAGGGGCAGCCTTTACCTGAGTTTATGACACGGACAGGAGCTCCGCCTCAAGCCCCGCTACGGCCGCGGCCTGACACACCTTCGAGCTTGGCGAGAAGCTCCGTGGATTCGCTCCCGATGTACGGGCACCCGACGCTCCAGCTCGTCCCGGACGCGGTCGGCGTGCAGCCGGATGTCCTCCACCGATACCTGCTTCCTGCCCTCCTCCTCCTGCCTCGCAACGTGGAGAATTTTTTACATGAGGTGGGATCTCATAAGGCTTTTCTACAGCGAGCTTGAAACGTCAATTAATGTAGCCGGCCTTACCACGCGCACGGGAGTTCAGGGTTGGTCTACGACTTCCGTAACGGCAGAAAATCGAGTTTAGATGGGAGAAGAACAAAGGGAATCGAGAAGAGTAGCGTGGACGGGAGAGAGACATGTCACGAGAGTATACCGGTTCGCTCGCTAGATAACTTCGCGGTGGCATTTACCTGTAAATTTCAACTGCTCCTCGTATTCTGATCCGCGGATTTGCTAAATCGCCGCTCCGCGTTTTGCACACAATATTTGCTCAGCTTCCCGAATCTGGCTTCCCGGATTTAGGATGTTCGGCACCACTCCATGGTGAATTTATAAGAAGCTGGAAGCTGGATGACTTCCGAACACACCCTTAGTCTACGAAACGAGAGATTAGAGTTTTAGCTAATCACTATTGAGATTCCACCGAATTGTTGGCGGGGGTCTCGCCCCCGCTCGTCCCCCGTTGGCTCCGTGCCTGCTTGAAGCTACTTGGAGTTCTTCCTTTGGTACTTGGTGGAGTAACGGGTGGAAAGGACTTGTAGGTGAAATAGGTCTTGGGCTTGCTATATTTGAGGTCCTATTGGACTTGACGCCGTGGTGGCATTGTATACAAGCACAACCATATTATGATAGGTTTGCAACTCTGTGATGCGTTTGATAGGGTGATTCAAACCCACAAGGAAACAAGCTATGGTTTGCTCCTCTCGTTCTTCAATGTTAGCATGGATCATTTGAAGCTCTATTTCCTTGAAGTACTCTTCCACACTTTTGGTTCCTTGATTTATCTTTTGAAGCTTGTTGAAGATATCATGAGTGTAATGCGATAGAACAAAGTGGGAATGCATGTGATCCTTCGTCTCTTGCCATATAGAAATGGGTGGCTCTCTCCGTGCCTCTCAAGCGAAAATAAGGGGAAAAGACCATCAAGATCAGGTCAAATGAAAAAATGGACAAAATTAAAGTTCTTCGTCTTTTTGAGACGAATAACTTTGCCAAGATTTTGATCCGAGGTCATTTACTACCTCAACCATTGTCGAAAAGATACATGCAAGTTTTTGACTGAACAGTTATAAAAAGTTTGGACCAGACCATCCGAATTTGACCCCAACTAGGGTTTTGGACATGACTCCAAGCCTCTTTCTTGCACGAAAAGTCCAGCCACTCCTTATATACGTTAGGGGTACAGGACGATTGAATCAACACCAATCGAACAAATACATCTACTACTTTTCGTGTTCATCTACTTTTATCCCTTTTCCTTTGTTCTTGCTTCTCGTTCTTCGTCGTTCTTCAAGATTGGAGGCTGGAAATCCACGAGGCTTTAGGGGCGGCCAGGACGACCTAGGGCAACCCATAGCTATACCTGGACCTCAAACTCGGTCCAACGGGCTCGGCCCGAGTTTTGATGGCCCGAGGCGAGTTGGGCTCGACCCGCTGGTGATGCTGGACCGAGCCGAGCTCTGGATGCTGGACCGTTGCAGTGTCGGGCTGGCTCGGGATCGGCCCGGTCCGGCTTGCCAGCTCGTCTATTTTTTTCTGAATTATAAAAAGGCCAAATTAAGGTAGTGGGCTGGTCTTACGAGAGGCCGAAAAGAGCTGGACGTTCGATCAATCGATCAGCTTCTTCATCGTATCATCTTCCTTAGCTGCCGCATCTTGTCTTTGCCAGCGCCGCCGCCGCCCCATGATGCCGCTAGCCGTCTGAACGCCCTCGAAGCCCGCCTGCGCCTCGGGCGCCATAGCTTCATACTGCATGCATCGCCGCCGCCCCGCCGCCGTCGGGACGCTGCCCAGGATGATGGCCCACCCGTCAGTGTTGTCATGACCCGGGATCAGGGCTAGACAAATAGCAGATCTTCATCTGACATAAGCCTAACCTAAATTCTAAAGCGCGCAGGGAAAGATCGATAACATTACAGAACATACAAAACATACAATAATAAGGTAAACTCTTAACAGAGTTACAAACCAGTCATACAAGCTAGGGGTCATAGACCCATCATTACAACAAACAACAGAAGCAAACAAGTTGTTCTAAACAACAAACTTAGCAAAGGGCCTAAGAGGCCTTAAACGTAAGTAGCGACCCTTCCATAGATCCTAGGTCTTGCCCGGAACCCGACTACTAAATCGACGTGAAACCACCTTCGTTGAGTAGCTTCATATGTGAAAAACATCAAGCGAAGCAAGTACAGGGTGTACTCCGCAAGACTTATGGCTAGTGGAGTTATTTTGCATAAAGCCATCTTTTGTTTTCAAAACAAGAGGGAAGAGAAACTCGTCTAGTCAGATCATTTTCAAAAGGGGATAAGAAGACTACAACTCTAGATCTTAGAATCATCTTTTATATCCACCAAGTATCATCATCAACTGAACCTCTCTTCCCGGACTACCCCCTCAGAAAACCACGAGGAAGTACTCTGGATCTCACATTAGTTGGCCAATTTTTATCATTCGGTTATAGTTTTCTATGATCACCGAATCCGTTCCCAAGTCGTCCATAACCGTGGACATGGATTTTCGAAAACATTATAACCCTGCAGGGTGCACAACTTTACCCACACGTACCAACCTATTCTTAATGCCAAATTATTAGCCCTCTTACTTGGAAGGCCGGCAGAGAGTGGTTGACCACGACCTTTACCTTGCTTTCGCCGAGACCATGAGTCACGCACTAAGGAGATGTCGTCGTAACGGTTCCAGTCCCGAAGTCGGTCCCTAGCTATGTGAACAGGGTTTGAGATTAGGGATGCCGGGTATCTCCCATTCCCTACCACGCTTACCTACCTGTATGAATGCACCTCCTTCACCTCCATTCAAGAACAACCAAGATGCATATGTCGAATGGAAAGCCCGAACTATGTGACTCATGGAATCTACTAGGCAAGTTAGTAAGTCGAGGGGGTTTCCAGGCCCCCGTGTGGTTGTACGCTCGTCTTGGTTCAAGAGGCGAGAACATCAGGTCCTAAGGGTGGAAAGTATGGGACTACAAAAACCACAACCCATGTGGCCTCCCATACAAGCCTTAGCATGTTTATCATCCATCTATGATCACATCACCACATCCTACCATACTAGATTCATTTGCATCTCCGGTGCATCACCTGAATCATCAGCATCTAACCACTAAGCATGGCTAAGCGTGACTGAACTGTGGCACTAGCGATGCTCATAAGACAAACCCTAGTTATGCTAGGAGCAGTGGATCAGGTATTTAGTTCTCAAGGGGGAACATGCATCAGATAGGATTACTATATCTACTGATAAAAGACTATTGAACCCAATGCATATGACGAGAATGAAATACTTTGTAAACATAGGATTCATATGTATGAGTGGGGCTTCGCTTGCCTTGTCCGTTGCTGGACTGGTACTTGCGGTGACCCAGCATACCACTGCATGATGTAGTATACTATAGTCGTTGACATAACACTAATGAAACACCGCTCACTAGTATTACATCCCTCAGAATGGCCCAACAGAAACATAGCGGGTCCAATACATGGCTTAAAGGTTACAACTCACTCTTTACATAAGATCCAGAGAACACTCTAGATTAAAGGGAGAGAAAGAACTTCTTACGAAGAAGAATCAAAGATAAATAACGCAAAACTAAAATACTACTAAAACTATTACTTAACTAAGGAATTGGCATTGCTGCTATTGCAAAACACTACAGAGATAGGTTCTTTGGCTAGAGACTGTATTTCTATCTAATCGGTAACTTCGTCTTCACTTGAGTTGAGGTATATGTTGACTTTCTTGTCTTCATTGAAGAGCTTCAACTGTTTTTGATAAGTCCTGGAGCATATCTTGATGTAGTCTTTGTTTTAAGGCTTCAGAATCTAGCAAGGGTTAATAAGATACTTTGAGTACGAGCGTACTCAGCAAATTCACTAGAAAAGGGGTGTTTGATGCACTATAACTACAGCCACAGACCGTAGGTCGTAGGCAATGCAAGTTTTCATAAACATTTCTTTAAAGGTTGCTTTTATTTTGAAAATCTATGTCCGTCAGCCTTCACGGGTTTACCAGAACCTTCATGGGGTTCCTTTCCCGCCGCGTTCGCAGCTCCTTCCCGGAACAGGGAGTAACAAGTTATAGTTCTTACACTCTGCAGAGGTGCGTTAGTTTACCCATGAGAGATCAACTCTTTGTTGCACAACCGGACAGCTTATTCCCGTCCACAATTCTATTGTCAACACCCAGATTTTTAATCCCATATTCCTGTTATGCCATACATCGCAATCCCAGGATTACCATTTTTGCGAGACATAACAGAATTGGATACCACAGTACATCATCCATTACAAACCATACGTAAGGTCTTACACAAATAAGGATCTCATGATCCAGCTCTTAATACAACTCAAGCAGCAGAATACGTAATAATAACGGTAGCATAGGCGAAGCTCCATCTTCGGGGTCACGGGCAATGCTGACGATGGGAGATGATCCTAGTTGTCGTAATCTTCCTGGGGTCCATCCTCCAGGTAATCTTCTTCATAGTCTGGCCACGGGAATAGCCAGGGACAAAGCCATGAGTACTCTTTAAGTACTCGCAAACTAATACTAACAAGTGAAAGGGGTTTTTGATAATAGGACACTAGGCTCTAGGGTTGTTTTGCAAGAAGCCAGATTTGTCTTTACTAAGTTCAGACGCAAGCGAAGCTAGTCACAATTTTATGACTCCTAAGTAGGAACCTGTATTTCATATCACAACTCTGTTGTGGTCAAGTCAAATTCTCAATTCATTTCACAAGTCATTTTGAAAGCATCTAAAGGGAGAACAGTATGGCCACTCCAACTGTACATAACCGCGGACGCGGCTATTCGAATAGTTTGACACTCTGCGGAGATTGTACACTTTCACCACAACATTCGATACATCCGTCAGGAACAAATCCTGAATTCACCATACTCAGTATGCGGATAATCAATCCTAACCTTTCAATTACACGCCCAACCATGACCAACTGTCATCTTGGGTACTGCATAGGTGGACAATCTTCACAAGGTAGCCTCAGCTCAGACCTTGGTTGTGAGGGAACTAATACTAAGGTATATAAGTTTCTAGTCAAGACCTACCCAATCTTCGGGTATTGTGGTTGTACGGTAAAATTGGAATGGTATCGCATCCAGACAACCATCAGTTTTGTAAAGGGCTAAGGCTCATGCCTCAACATTTTCATCACCAAAATCATCTGGTGTTTGGAAACACATGTCAAAACATCTCAGTAGAATGATCCATCATTCTAAGGTTTTCATAACCATTTTCACCAAGTATTCCCATCTAAAGTTGATCAAGTTTTATGCTTAGAACTAGCATCTACAAGTGGGGGTGAGTACTAATGAGGGGTAGTAAACAAGGGGTGTTCTAACTAAGTTCAATCTCATGCCTTAGGGTGACATCAAGATTATCTAGCTTAGGCCAAATTTTATGCTCTTTATGCAACCTTCAAATATATCTTTCTAGAATCTACAAGTCACTTAAGTAATCTCTAAGGAAGTAGCTTTGATAAAGAAATAAAGTAGAAAGCTTGCATATAAAACTAGGATTGGGTTATCAAGTGGGTATAAACACATATGCTTAAGGCATATAGTTGGCATGGCAACAAGCAAGTATTAGCTTGCACAATTGCAAGTATAAGCTTGCATAGGTCAACTTGATTAGTAAGGCTTGCTAAAGTAGAGTATATTGCAAGTGTTAGCTTGCACATTCAACTAGTAGTATTAGGCTTGCCTTGTGCAGAGCAGTGGTTGAAGTTCTCCTCGGCTTCTTCTTCGTAGTATCCTTATTCCTCCTCGTATCCTTGGTCGGTACTAGCATCTATAAATAAATACGATGAACACAATCACCACACAATACTTAACTACTTGCAATCATCACACAAAAGGGTCCTATATATAGATGATCTAGCATCATCACTAACATCACAATATTAAAGCTTGGTTTAATTCCTTTTATTTTTAGAAAAGTAATTTCTACTCATTGAAAAACTACTTAAGATTTAATATTCTCCAAACCAAACATGGGATCATGTTGACACATGTCATCACCACATATGTTAGTCCATCAGAATGTGATATAAAGTGGTGTCACAATTTAATAAGGTGTTACCCTTTTATTTTAATTAAATAAGTGACTAGAAATGCCTATGTGGAATTCTTTTATTACTTGGTCATTATTTATGTAAGTAAACCTATATATTTTTATATATTCTGAAAGGTATGGTTAAATGTGATTTTTTGAGAGTTGGAATCAACTCAAAAGATATTATGGTTTTAATTTGAAAAATGTTTGAATGGAGAAAAGCCTCTTCCTTGTTATTTTTACCAAGGATGATCTACATATCCAAATGACTTGAATCCAATGGGCTTGGATTCAGCATTCCTAGAACTTTCTAACAAAATTGGTTTCATTCAATTTGGTTCACTGAATCGACCTGGGTTGATTTTTGAAACTGGGTACAGAAGTGTGTTTGAAATAAAATGGAAAAGGTTAAATTCAAACAACTGGGCTGCGCGGGAATCGATACTGGGCCGGCCTGCTAAGAGCAGCGCTTACGCGGGCTGGTTAAGTGGCTGTCCCCACGCATCAGTGAAACGAGGGGGTGCGAAGCGGTATGGGGCGATGTGGTGTGTTCGATCTGGTTCGAATCCAACGGCTGAGGGTCATCATCGACGTTGGGCAACCGTGAGCGAAACCTAGCGGCGGTGGGGGTCGTTGGGGCTCACCGGGTTCGCGAGGTCGGCGGCGGCGAGCAGCAAGTAGACGATGACAAACCTCCTGACCGGCAGCTTCTCTGAGGCGGCTCAATCGCTGGCCCCTTCTTCTCCAGCAGCGAGCTCGGTGAAATTCGGCGGTTCTGCTCGCCTTGCTCCGGACGGGTGCACGATCGGTGAGAGGGGAGTGAGATGGTGTGCTCAATTCGGCTGGGGGTGGCCTCTATTTGTAGTGGCGAGAGGGAACCGACGGGCGCAAGCTAGGCTCGTCGTGGTCGATGGCACAGAAGGCTAGCAGCATGGGCGACCGTAGGGGGCGGTGCGGTGCTCCCTGGCGGTGCTTAACGACATGGTGGCGAGGCGTGGGGCGGTGCGGTTTGGTCGGAACGCGGCGGTGCTCTACGCATGCCCGACGGAAGTTTTTAATGCGCACAGCGTGTGTGGTCCGCACGACGGCGAACGAGCATGTCTGCGGGGTTGCTGGGACGGTGGTGATCACGAATGCACACGACAAGGGCGGCGCGTGGTCTGTGGGCGTGTGTCGAGGGCGGCGCTCTAGAGCACGCTCGGCATGGTTGATAGAGGCACGGGCGCGGCGTTCCTGGGGGCTCTGGTCGGTGTCTTCGAGGCAGGGCTGGTCGAGAGGGGGCGGTGAGGCATGGGTGATATCCCAAACAAGGTTGGCACGGCTAGTTTCTCTCCTAGCTTGTTGTCTCCACTGGGGTGGCACGGTGAGCTTCGGCTGTTCACCATTGATGTCATTGCCCAGCTTACAGTGGTGCTAGATGTTTGCAAATATGCTAGATGATCTACTAAAGCCTAGTTGCAACCAGAGAGGGAACAAGTTAGGCTCCAATCACTGCTCACAATAGTGTTTGGATTTTGTTTGATTTGAATATGCAAGGTGTTTGATGAAATGGCCGCAAGAACTCAAGTTTTGAATTTTGAAAAGATTTTTAGTGGGTGAGCTAGGTTGGTGCTGGTGAGTCTGCAGATGCTTGGGTTTTGAAAGTTGAGTTTGTTTGAGTGGTTTTTGAAAAAGTGGGATCTTCCCATATGATAAAGATTCAATTTTGAGTTGTCCTTTAAACTATGAATTTGAATGTTTCTGGATGATCACAAAGTGGGCCTTGGTACTTGGTTATGAGTACTATCAAGGGGTGCAAAGATCTATAAAAGTTTCTTTTAAGTTTCGAAAGTTTGAGACAACCAAAGTAGGCATGGGAGTTAAATTGGTCAAAATGACCATTCCCTTATTTTGTTTGTTTTGATTTATTTGTCTTTGGGAAAAGTGTGGGGATGGTTTAGATGATGTTTATTTCACCTAAGAATCCATTTACAAGCAAAGCAACACACAATCAAGGTGGTTCAAAAGAATTCAAATTGGAATGCATACACACATGCATGCTTTCATATTTTTATTTAGAAAAGTTTTTTGTTAACCCTAATTTTGATGATTAGAGTTTGATGATTATACAAGGTTTCTTATTTTAAGTGGAAAAAATGATAACCTTCGAAGAATAGGGTTTCTCTTCTAGGGTCTAAATAAACCTTTTGGTTAGTTAGTGATGGTTGATGTTATTTGTTTTAATCAAATGATTTGAGCTTGAGGTGCTTTATATATTAACTACTTCAGACCAAAGTTAACTATAAAATATGTAGTAATGTGTATGGTATTATATTTAGACTCTTGGATACTAAAGTTAACTTTAAAATATAGATAGTTTTGAAAGTATGATACTTACACCCTGGTATCTTGTATATCTGAAATGTGTTCTTTAAGTTACTTAAGAATGTTTGTTCTGTTACTTAAGATAATGGTTTCTTAATTCTATGATAGAGTAGTATCATTTAACTTTTATAGATAAGTGAGTAGAGTTTATAATTCCAGATATAATTTCATTTAACTATCCTTAAACTTTTTATAGTGTTGTGGTAATTGTTGAAATTTGATAATTTAAAGTAAATGGAAAGGATCTGATTTATTCACAAGATGTTCTTTAAGGTTTTTATCATGAGTTGGAATCCTTTGAGAATATAATCTTCACTTAGAGTTGAAGATAGTTTGATATAAAGATATTTATAATGTTTTTCAACCATTAGAGTTTTATTTCATTAATATTTCAGATTTGTACTATATATTAAACTTATTTTACTCATTTCAAGGATATTAATAAATGTTATTTATTCTTTATGAATTATTAATGAAGTAAATAAGTTTATATTTGATTTGTTGAAATATTTGAATTTTTGTTTATCTCAAAAGTAAAATATTAGATTTTTAATATGTAAATGTTATTTTTGTGATCATTTTGGTATATTATATGTATTTTTGTGATTTATACATAATAAAATATGATTTTTATAATGCTTATTACTTTTTAATTATTTAATAAATAATAAATATTTAATTAAGTGAAATAATAATATATGATTATATTTTAAATTATAATTCTTATTTTCCAAGATTTTTGGTACTTTACTTATATTATAAACATTTATCCTTATAGGAATATGAATTATTAAAGTTTTATTACTAAATATTTATTTAGTATTTTTCAAAAATACTATAATATTAATAAATAATGAAATTATTTTTTATTTATTTTTATCACCTTTCAATAATTTTGTAAAATTCCATAAGGTATATTTAAATTAAAAAATTCTTATGAAAATTTGAATGTCCAAAATTTGATATATTATTTTATTTAGACAGAGTGTATTATTGTGAATCCAAAAATATTTTATTTATAATTTTTGGACTATTAATTTATTTTCTATAATTTTATTGGGGTCAGGGGTATTTTGGTCCTTTCCAACTGATCAAAAGAGTTGTTAAATGACCTGGGCTAGCCTCTTGGGCTTATTGGGCCAAAGTGGCCCAATAGGGCAGGGTCAAATGGCTACCCGAAGGGTTTTGGCCCACCCAGCCCACTCTGCCTCCTCTATCTCCCTCGACCTTATCTCCTCCTCCTCCTCCTCTGACTCGCCCCCATGGCCGGCGATGCCGCCACCGTCGATTCTCGCCATCATCAGCCGTTCTGGCCGCCGCCTTGGTGTGAGTTGGGGTTGTCGACGACGCTCTTTCATTCTATCCGCTTGGATTTGACTCCGGGGCTTCCCCGTGGTCAGTTCCACCCTATTCCCGAACTCTAGGGTTCGAAGAATATGTTGTCGCCACCGCCGCGATCCCGCCTGCGGTGGTATGCTGGTCTCGTCTTGTTCTTTGCGTCACCGTGGCAGTGCGAGTTGCGACCCTCTGGTGCTCCTTGTGCCGCATTCGTCGGCCCTCACTTCCTCTTCGATTCATCAGCGAGGACCTCGGGTAAGTGGTCTATGTGGTGTTTGTCCATGCTACTGCCATGATTCTTTTTGGTGTGTATCTAGTGGCTTCTCATGTTGAGTGACTATGTGCTTATTGGGTTCATTTCTGGATTAGGGTTCATAACCCCCCCCCCTGTTGATCATATCTATGATGCTTTAGATCTAGTGTTGATCATATTTGATCATGGGAAATGATTGCCTGTTGTGGTTAAGGATTGATAGTAGATTTGATGATACTAGTTGCCTATCAGATTTAGTCTAGTGGAAATCCACCATGATCTATGCTAGTGTCCTAAGGAAATCCTTGATTGGATTATGTTGTTGATCTGAGAAGTTTCCCTACTGTTAGAATACTTGTGCTGACAGTGGATTTCTCTTAGTAGTTGCTTATTGCAATTATAAGGTGGGCTTGTTTGAGATGATACACTCTGAATCAAATCATTATATGTAATGATTTTCTGTGGTTGTATAGATTCATTTTAATGTTGATTCCTAGCACTTGGATTCATGAAAATGATATGTAGTGTTTATCCCTTTTTATCTGTGGAAGCTAAGTAAAGATTGGTTTTAGCTCATTAAGAACTTGTCCTTGTGATACCATTGTATTCTGGCACACAGGTGATTGGGTTTTTATTTCTGGGCTTAGCTTGATTATGCTTGTGATTAATACTAACAAGTTGACATGAAAACTGGTATTAACTTTCCTGCCTATGATGTTGGTCTGAGCCTTTAGGATTTAATTCCTAGTTGGTTGAGTATTAGTTTGTTTGAATCTTGCAAGATTAGAGGTGCTACTCTCTCTGAGATGTGCCCTAATCTTGATAAGATCAAATAAAAATGATCTAAGTTGCAAAGTAACACTGAACCCAGTGATGCTGGTCTGAGGGTTTAGTGTTTGTGGTTGAGCTAGATTTCTTATCCTTATACTTGAAATCTCTAGGATAGATTCACCCCTCTTGGGTGCTTATTGAGAGATTATTGCATAAAGCAACACATGCTTTTGTTTAGATATTCTGATGAAAGCATGTGATGGTTTTATGAGACTCACCACAAGATTTGATGTTGGTGTAGTATATTGATGATGATCCTGATCTTGCTCTTGGTCTTGATCTTGATCTGCTTTTGCTGGCTCCTGAGCTTGCTCTTGAGCTTGCCTGCTACTCCTAGGTCCTGGGCTTGACCTTGGTGTCCACTAGATCTATCCCCCTCCTTATGTCACCATCCTGGTGATGTTTGGGTTGATCTGGGTGGTTGGTATGGTTGCTGTTCTTGGTTTAACTGTTGTTCATCCTGGCTATGCTGGTGTATTGTGTAGTGGAGAGATGCACTGAGGTGCTCCTCTACGGCTGGGCTGTGGTTTTATGATAATGGCTATGCTTGTGAGATCGACAACACACCCCTCTACATGCTTGTGTGTGTGTAGCTTGTGTGCCTGCTATGCACATGTGGACAAGTTTAGAAAGTTTGAACTTACTCTTACCAAACTACTCTTACCTGGCTAGTAAATTTGTCCCTTTTAGCAGTCATTTGAATTCTGGCTTTGAATGTATGAAAGATAAAATCTTTCAGATTGGTGAAACTTGCCCCTTTTTCCATAATTCTCAATGATGAGATTGTCAAGTGCACGCCACTGGCATATCTAAGAGAAATATCTACTAACACTAATCTTGTTTTATTTCTCATTTAATCTTTGTTTTGCAGGTACAAAGATAAAGATGAAGATTTAGTGTAGTTTTAGATATAGGATAGTTAGTAGAGATACAAATGTACTTTTCTTAATCTTTTGTAATTTTTCTTTCATAATTCTTGTAATCGTTATTTGGTTCATTTGAAACAAAGATTATATATTTATTGAAGAATATTTTATTCTTTACTCTTGTGAATTGTGAAGTTTAGAATAACTTCAATAAGTTATTCTTTGTAATTTGTTTATGAACAAGAAACGAACTTCATATACCATATTGCTTTTAAATAAGATTTAAGTTATAATACTTTTCTCTTAATTAATTTAAGATTCAAATCTTATATCAAAATCATTTAAATTATAAAACACTTAAGTTTTAAAATCCAAACTCATTTCAAAACACACATAATTCCTTTAGGTTCCTATCAAAGTTTATAGCAATCCTCCTTTAAGACTAAACCTATTCTCAAAGTAAGAAAGAAACATTGATCACTCAGGGTTTTTATTTGGCAAAAAATTTCCCACATTTTCACAAATGAATGCATGCAACAATACATATTCCTAAATCTACCCTTCGTTAGGTCCTAAATACTAGGATGTTACAGTACTGCTCTTCGGTGGCGTTGACTTCAGCCTCGGGTTCGGTTCCTATTCACAAGAACCAATCACTGGAAAAGAGAAAGCAACATTCAACACATGGCATGTGCAATTCTCATACAATATTAATGATATGATAAGTTAAATAGTGTTGAAATGAACCCTAGAACATGCTTGGTCACTTTAAGGGGGGTCCGAGAGGTCCAAACCCTAGAACAGGGGGATCCTCGAAATCACCTATGGGGTTCAATTGGTTCTTCTAATTAAACTTGCCATCAAAGTTGGTTAGCAATGTATTTTATAGCTTATTTAGGTAGGTTTCATTTTTATGATCATTTTGATATATTATTTGTATTTTTCTGATTTAAAATGAATTAGTTATGAATTTTCTCAATTTTAATCCATTTATAAATCATTTTTGGAATATTTAAAATAATTTCCAACTTGGGCCCCCCACATGTCATAGATTTAATCATTTCAGAAAACATTTACAGAAAATATTTACAAAAAAATTAATAAAAGAAAAATGAAAAGAAATATGACATCAGCATGACATCATGCTAATGTCATCAATGGGGATGCCCCTAGGTCGAGCATGGATCCATCGATCCGGTCTGGCGCTGAGCGTGAGGGGCGTCTTGGAAGGCGTCATGGGAGTCATATGGTGGTGGTGCCGCCGGTTCTTGGTCACCGAGGCAATGGCGGCGGTGGCGGCGTCGCACTCACACGGGGAAGACAACACAGGGGGGAGAGGGGAAAACGGAGGGCAGCGTGACGACGAGGAGCTCACCGTGAGCACGTCGGGCTTGACAGCGAGGCGAGGCGAGATCGAGAACGGCGGGGATCAACGGAGACCGATGGCGGCCGGAGCTCTCGATCCAGGCGATTGAGGTCGCGCACGAGGGGGAAAAGTGTCTAGGGAGAGAGAGTCGAGCACGACGAACTCAATGTTGGCACTGGCTAGGGCTGGGGTGGCCGGAAACGGCGAGGCCGAGGGCGACTGGCGGCTAGGGTTCTTAGTCCATGGCGCTGCAGCGAGGGAGGAGAGGAAGAGGAGAAGTGGGAGGGCGCTAGGGTTCGTCGGCGGCGGCCAGTGGTACTTGTAGACGCTCGGGGGCGGTGGCACGGATCTTGGAGCGCGACGGCCGACGGTGAGGCGACAGCGAGCTGCTTCGGGCGCGGAGAGAGGTGGATGACGACGATTGGGCGGCAGTGCAGATGCAGGTGGGCCACGGCTGGGCCGAGGGTTGCACTGGCTGCTGCGCACGAGCGGTTGGGATATAGGGGAGGAGAGGTGGGCTCGACCCAGATAGGTTAGAGACTTGTTTTTATTTCCAGAAAACCTTTTCTATTTCTGTTTTTCTGATTTTCTGTTTGTATTTTCAAATTCAACTTTGTTTTAAATATTTCCAAATTATAGAAACTTTTATAAAATATCTGAAAACATTAAGGGGCCCTTAACACAATTTGGGCTCCATTTGTTTTGATAGTTTTTCAAAATATGTAAACCATTTGAATGGTTTTGAGAGGAAGCAAAATTAGGGTTTTTATTTGGGTTTGTTTGTTTAAACCAAAGTGCAAGTATTATGAATGCATGCAATGCTCAAATATGTCTTTATTAATATTACACAAAAGGTGGTATGTTACAGCTCTACCCCACTTACAAGAATCTCGACCCGAGATTCCTAGGTTTTAGAAAAGAAGGCAGGGTACTCAGATCGAAGATGATCTTTGTGTTCCCAGGTTGCTTCTGACTCAGAGTGATGAGACCATTGAACTTTCAGGAACTTGATGGTTTGACGACGAGTCTTGCGCTCGGTTTCATCAAGAATACGAACAGGGTATTATTGGTAGGTTAGATCATCTTGGAGATCCAAAGTTTCATGATCCACACCACGAATGGTGTCTTTGAAGAACGCTTGAGTTGAGACACATGCAAGACATCATGAACCTCTGGAAATTTGATGGTAGATCCAATTGGTAGGCAATCTCACCCCGCTTGGAAAGAATGTGAAAGGGACCAACGTAGCGAGGAGCCAATTTGTCTTTGATACCTAATTGATGGACACCCTTCAGAGGAGTGACCCGGAGATAAACTTGATCACTAACTTCATAATGAACATAAAGATGACGACGATCGTAGTTGGTCTTCTGACGATATTGAGCGTCCTTCAGACGCTCTCGAATTATGCGAACTTGATCTTCTGCTTCTTGGATCATGTACGGACCAAAGAATTGTCTTTCGCCGGTTTCTGTCCAGTTCAGCGGTGTTCGGCATGTTCGCCCATACAGGAATTGGAAAGGTGCCATGCCCAAACTTGATTGAAAACTGTTGTTGTAAGAGAACTCCACAAAAGGAAGACATTTCTCCCAGTTCTTTCTAAAGGATGTGACACACGCTCTGAGCATGTCTTCAAGAATTTGATTTACTCTTTCGGTTTGACCACCGGTTTTAGGATGATAGGCTATACTGTAGGAGACTTGAGTTCCCATTTCTTGTTGGATACTAGCCCAGAATTTGGAAGTGAACAAGCTTCCATGATCAGATATGATCTTCTTGGGAACACCATGAAGAATGACTATCCGGGATATGTATAGTTTTGCCAACTGGCTCGCAGTAGTGCTTTCCCGAACAGCAAGGAAGTGAGCAACTTTGGATAGTCGATCAACTACTACCCATAGGGCATCATTTCCTGCTTGTGTCCTTGGGAGTCCGGTAATGAAATCCATACCAATTTCATCCCATTTCCACTCAGGAATTTTCAATGGCTATAGAAGTCGAGCAGGACTTTGGTGTTCAGCCTTCACAGGACGGCAAACGTTGCACTCTGCAACAAAGCGAGCGATTTCTGGTTTCATTCCACTCCACCAGAATCTTTGACAGAGATCTCGGTACATCTTGGTACCACCAGGATGGATAGATAGAGGGGATTCATGAGCTTCTAGTAGGATTAGATCTTTGATTTTCCGACTGTATGGAACCACTAACCGGTTACTGAAGTAGAGGATACCTTGATCATTGACGGAGAAATATTTAGCTTCACCTCTTGCAACACGTTCTTTGATCTCGGTGATCTCACCATCTTGCTTTTGAGCTTCCTTGATTTGGTCCTCGAGTGAAGATTTTATTTCGAGGTTAGCAAGGAATCCACAAGGAACCACTCCAACTGTCCATAACCGTGGACGCGGCTATTCGAATAGTTTGACACTCTGCGGAGATTGTACACTTTCACCACAACATTCGATACATCCATCAGGAACAAATCCTGAATTCACCATACTCAGTATGCGGATAATCAATCCTAACCTTTCAATTACACGCCCAACCATCACCAACTGTCATCTTGGGTACTGCATAGGTGGAAAATCTTCACAAGGTAGCCTCAGCTCAGACCTTGGCCGTGAGGGAACTAATACTAAGGTATATAAGTTTCCAGTCAAGCCCTACCCAATCTTCGGGTATTGTGGTTGTACGGTAAAATTGGAATGGTATCGCATCCAGACAACCATCAGTTTTGTAAAGGGCTAAGGCTCATGCCTCAACATTTTCATCACCAAAATCATCTGGTGTTTGGAAACACATGTCAAAACATCTCAGTAGAATGATCCATCATTCTAAGGTTTTCATAACCATTTTCACCAAGTATTCCCATCTAAATTTGATCAAGTTTTATGCTTAGAACTAGCATCTACAAGTGGGGGTGAGTACTAATGAGGGGTAGTAAACAAGGGGTGTTCTAACTAAGTTCAATCTCATGCCTTAGGGTGACATCAAGATTATCTAGCTTAGGCCAAATTTTATGCTCTTTATGCAACCTTCAAATATATCTTTCTAGAATCTACAAGTCACTTAAGTAATCTCTAAGGAAGTAGCTTTGATAAAGAAATAAAGTAGAAAGCTTGCATATAAAACTAGGATTGGGTTATCAAGTGGGTATAAACACATATGCTTAAGGCATATAGTTGGCATGGTAACAAGCAAGTATTAGCTTGCACAATTGCAAGTATAAGCTTGCATAGGTCAACTTGATTAGTAAGGCTTGCTAAAGTAGAGTATATTGCAAGTGTTAGCTTGCACATTCAACTAGTAGTATTAGGCTTGCCTTGTGCAGAGCAGTGGTTGAAGTTCTCCTCGGCTTCTTCTTCGTAGTATCCTTATTCCTCCTCGTATCCTTGGTCGGTACTAGCATCTATAAATAAATACGATGAACACAATAACCAAACAATACTTAACTACTTGCAATCATCACACAAAACGGTCCTATAGATGATCTAGCATCATCACTAACATCACAAGATTAAAGCTTGGTTTAATTCCTTTTATTTTTAGAAAAGTAATTTCTACTCATTGAAAAACTACTTAAGATTTAATATTCTCCAAACCAAACATGGGATCATGTTGACACATGTCATCACCACATATGTTAGTCCATGAGAATGTGATATAAAGTGGTGTCACAATTTAATAAGGTTTTACCCTTTTATTTTAATTAAATAAGTGACTAGAAATGCTTATGTGGCATTATTTTATTACTTGGTCATTATTTATGTAAGTAAACCTATATATTTTTATATATTCTGAAAGGTATGGTTAAATGTGATTTTTTGAGAGTTGGAATCAACTCAAAAGCTATTATGGTTTTAATTTGAAAAATGTTTGAATGGAGAAAAGCCTCTTCCTTGTTATTTTTACCAAGGATGATCTACAGATCCAAATGACTTGAATCCAACGGGCTTGGATTCAGCATTCCTAGACCTTTATAACAAAATTGGTTTCATTCAATTTGGTTCACTGAATCGACACAGGTTGATTTTGAAACTAGTACAGAAGTGTGTTTGAAATAAAATGGAAAAGGTTAAATTCAAACAACTGGGCTGCGCGGGAATCGATACTGAGCCGGCCTACTAAGAGCAGTGCTTACGCGGGCTGGTTAAGTGGTTGTCCCCACACGTCAGTGAAACGAGGGGGTGCGAAGCGGTATGGGGCTATGTGGTGCGTTCGATCTGGTTCGAATCCAACGGCTGAGGGTCATCATCGACGTTGGGCAACGCCGGCGAGACAGAAACCTAGTGCGGCAGGTGGGGGTCGTTCGGGGCTCACCGGGGTTCAGGCGAGGGTCGGCGAGGCGGGCGAACGACGAAGTAGACGATGACAAACCTCCTGGTACCGGCAGCTTCTCCTGGGGCGGCTCCAATCGCTGGCCCCCTTCTTCTCCAGCGGCGAGCTCGGTGTAATTCGGCGGTTACTCGCCTTGCTCCGGGAACGGGGTGGCACGATCAGTGAGGAGAGGGTAGTGAGATGGTGTGCTCAATTCGGCTGGGGGTGCCATCTATTTATAGTGGCAAGAGGGAACCGACGGGCGCAAGCTAGGCTCGTCGTGGTCGACGGCACAGAAGGCTAGCGGCATGGGCGACGGTAGGGGGCGGTGCGGTGCTCCCTGGCGGTGCTTAACGACATGGTGGCGAGGCGTGGGGCGATGCGGTTTGGTCGGAACGCGGCGGTGCTCTACGCATGCCCGACGGAAGTTTTTAATGCGCACGGCGTGTGTGGTCCGCACGACGGCGAACGAGCGTGTCTGCGGGGTTGCTGGGACGGTGGTGATCACGAATGCACATGGCAAGGGCGGCGCGCGGTCTATGGGCGTGTGTCTAGGGCGGCGCTCTAGCGCACGCTCGGCATGGTTGATAGAGGCACGGGCGCGGTGTTCCTGGGTGCTCTGGTCGGTGTCTTCGAGGCAGGGCTGGTCGAGAGGGGGCGGTGAGGCATGGGTGATATCCCAGACAAGGTTGGCACGGCTAGTTTCTCTCCTAGCTTGCTGTCTCCACTAGGGTGGCATGGTGAGCTTCGGCTGTTCACCATTGATGTCATTGCCCATCTTACAGTGGTGCTAGATGTTTGCAAATATTCTAGATGATCTACTAAAGCCTAGTTGCAACCAGAGAGGGAACAAGTTAGGCTCCAATCACTGCTCACAATAGTGTTTGGATTTTGTTTGATTTGAATATGCAAGGTGTTTGATGAAATGGCCGCAAGAACTCAAGTTTTGAATTTTGAAAAGATTTTTAGTGGGTGAGCTAGGTTGGTGCTGGTGAGTCTGCAGATGCTTGGGTTTTGAAAGTTGAGCTTGTTTGAGTGGTTTTTGAAAAAGTGGGATCTTCCCATATGATAAAGATTCAATTTTGAGTTGTCCTTTAAACTATGCATTTGAATGTTTATGGATGATCACAAAGTGGGCCTTGGTACTTGGTTATGAGTACTATCAAGGGGTGCAAAGATCTATAAAAGTTTCTGTTAAGTTTTGAAAGTTTGAGATAGCCAAAGTAGGCATGGGAGTTAAATTGGTCAAAATGACCATTCCCTTATTTTGTTTGTTTTGATTTATTTGTCTTTGGGAAAAGTGTGGGGATGGTTTAGATGATGTTTATTTCACCTAAGAATCCATTTACAAGCAAAGGAACACACAATCAAGGTGGTAAAAAAGAATTCAAATTGGAATGCATACACACATGCATGCTTTCATATTTTTATTTAGAAAAGTTTTTTGTTAACCCTAATTTTGATGATTAGAGTTTGATGATTATACAAGGTTTCTTATTTTAAGTGGCAAAAAGGATAACCTTCGAAGAATAGGGTTTCTCTTCTAGGGTCTAAATAAACCTTGTGGTTAGTTAGTGATGGTTGATGTTATTTGTTTTAATCAAATGATTTGAGCTTGAGGTGCTTTATAGATTAACTACTTCAGACCAAAGTTAACTATAAAACATGTAGTAATGTGTATGGTATTATATTTAGACTCTTGGATACTAAGGTTAACTTTAAAATATAGATAGTTTTGAAAGTATGATACTTACACCCTGGTATCTTGTATATCTGAAATGTGTTCTTTAAGTTACTTAAGAATGTTTGTTCTATTACTTGAGATAATGGTTTCTTAATTCTATGATAGAGTAGTATCATTTACCTTTTATAGATAAGTGAGTAGAGTTTATAATTCCAGATATAATTTCATTTAACTATCCTTCAACTTTTTATAGTGTTGTGGTAATTGTTGAAATTTGATAATTTAAAGTAAATGGAAAGGATCTGATTTATTCACAAGATGTTCTTTAAGGTTTTTATCATGAGTTGGAATCCTTTGAGAATATAATCTTCACTTAGAGTTGAAGATAGTTTGATATGAAGATATTTATAATGTTTTTCAACCATTAGAGTTTTATTTCATTAATATTTCAGATTTGTACTATATATTAAACTTATTTTACTCATTTCAAGGATATTAATAAATGTTATTTATTCTTTATGAATTATTAATGAAGTAAATAAGTTTATATTTGATTTGTTGAAATATTTGAATTTTTGTTTATCTCAAAAGTAAAATATTAGATTTTTAATATGTAAATGTTATTTTTGTGATCATTTTGGTATATTATCTGTATTTTTGTGATTTATACATAATAAAATATGATTTTTATAATGCTTATTACTTTTTAATTATTCAATTAATAATAAATATTTAATTAAGTGAAATAATAATATATGATTATATTTTAAATTATAATTCTTATTTTCCAAGATTTTTGGTACTTTACTTATATTATAAACATTTATCCTTATAGGAATATGAATTATTAAAGTTTTATTACTAAATATTTATTTAGTATTTTTCAAAAATACTATAATATTAATAAATAATGAAATTATTTTTTATTTATTTTTATCACCTTTCAATAATTTTGTAAAATTCCATAAGGTATATTTAAATTAAAAAATTCTTATGAAAATTTGAATGTCCAAAATTTGATATATTATTTTATTTAGACAGAGTGTATTATTGTGAATCCAAAAATATTTTATTTATAATTTTTGGACTATTAATTTATTTTCTATAATTTTATTGGGGTCAGGGGTATTTTGGTCCTTTCCAACTGATCAAAAGAGTTGTTAAATGACCTGGGCTGGCCCCTTGGGCTTATTGGGCCAAAGTTGCCCAATAGGGCAACGTCAAATGGCTACTCGAAGGGTTTTGGCCCACCCAGCCCACTCTGCCTCCTCTCTCTCCCTCGACCTTATCTCCTCCTCCGACTCGCCAGGTGGCGATGCCACCGTCGATTCTCGCCATCATCAGCCGTTCTGGCTGCCGCCGTGGTGCGAGTTGGGGTTGTCGACGACGCTCTTTCATTCTATCCGCTTGGATTTGACTCCGGGGCTTCCCCGTGGTCAGTTCCACCCTATTCCCGAACTCTAGGGTTCGGAGAATATGTTGTCGCCACCGCCGCGATCCCGCCTGCGGTGGTATGCTGGTCTCGTGCGCTGCTGCGGCCGCCACCATGGCAGGTGCAGGTTGCAGCACCCCTCTGGGTGCTCCCTGTGCCCATGATTCACCTCCGCCTCTTCCTCTTCGATTCATCAGCGAGGACCTCGGGTAAGTGGTCTATGTGGTGTTTGTCCATGCTACTGCCATGATTCTTTTTGGTGTGTATCTAGTGGCTTCTCATGTTGAGTGACTATGTGCTTATTGGGTTCATTTCTAGATTAGGGTTCATAACCCCCCCTGTTGATCATATCTATGATGCTTTAGATCTAGTGTTGATCATATTTGATCATGGGAAATGATTGCCTGCTGTGGTTAAGGATTGATAGTAGCTTTGATGATACTAGTTGCCTATCAGATTTAGTCTAGTGGAAATCCACCATGATCTATGCTAGTGTCTTAAGGAAATCCTTGATTGGATTATGTTGTTGATCTGAGAAGTTTCCCTACTGTCAGAATACTTGTGCTGACAGTGGATTTCTCTTAGTAGTTGCTCATTGCAATTATAAGGTATACACTCTGAATCAAATCATTATATGTAATGATTTTCTGTGGATGTATAGATTCATTTTAATGTTGATTCCTAGCACTTGGCTTCATGAAAATGATATGTAGTGGTTATCCCTTTTTATCAGTGGAAGCTAAGTTTCACATCCCAAGATTTTCCAAATCTTGTAATGTGAAATAAATGAATAAAATAAAACTTGGTTTAATTTTCAGAACCAGAAGAAACTTTTTGAACTCAATTGGAACCTCAAACCCATTTGGATTAAATAAAATCCTAAAGGGATTCATAATGAAGAACATTTAATAAAGGAAATTAAAATGTTTTGAAACTACTATTTTGGATCCTTTAATAAAAGAATTGGTATTCAAAAGAAAAGATGAGTTTATAAATAAAGATTATTTTATAAAGCCAAATTAAACCTTGGACAAGCTTTGGATTTAAAACATTTTTGTTTTGAATAAAAATAGCAAAAGATGATTTAAATAAATTAATAAGATTTTAATATCCAACTTTATTTAAATAAAAGGTTTTGCTAATTTAATTGAAACATCAAAACTTATTAAAATATTTAAAATAAGTTTTCCCAAATATTTGATGTTCATAATTAAAACCTACTAATGTGTTTTGGCTTTATTTTAGATTTTAAAATAATTATCTCAATAAAACCAATCCTATTTAATTTAATAACTGAGACCCACTTATTTAATTGAAAATGGACCATAAATAAAAGGTTATTTTATTTTAAACAAGCTTTCCAAATATTCTTTATTTTCAAATAAAACCTACAGAATTGGTTTTGAAAATATTTAGGTTTTAAATGAGGATTTTATTGAAACAAACTCTATTTTATAATTAAAAGATTCATTTTATTTAAATTGAAGAATGGATCTTAAAAAGAATGAAATTATTATTTTGGATTTTGGACTCATGATAATAAACAGAACTATTTTCAACATCACAAAGTTGGATGTTATTTGAATTGTTTTAAACAATGTTTGACTTGTTGAATAAATAATTGGAAATTCAAAACAGAAATCAGGAAAAAGAAAAGGAAAAAGTTACAGAATAAAAAAATGGAGTTTGGCCAACCCAGCCCAGGCAGCCCAACAAGCCCAGGAAACAGCCTAGCCCTCACCCCGCGAGAAAAACGATTCGCATCCTGTTCCTGAACCACACTGAGTATGACCGGTGGACCTCCCTCTCTTTTCATTTCTCACTGACTGATGGACCCCACCGCTACTGTTCTTCTCTCACACCCGCGCGACCCTTTCTCCCTCCTTCGACACCACTCCTGCCGATGATTTCGCGGCCTTAATTCGCTTTAACTCGACCACCGTTACCAGCTTTGATCATGCAGGATGAAACGCCCAAGCCTCCTCTATATTTTCCTCGACACTTGCCGGGCACGCCTTAGACGCTTCAATTCCTCGAGCACCCTCTGCTCCGACGAGCTCCCATCTCGATTCGACCAAACTGACCGCCTTGTCTCCTCGACCTGCTCTCGTGATCCCCACCTCTGGCGATCATCTCGTAGCCTCGTCCCCGGCCCGAACAGAGATAGACAACAACGACATCGGCGGCGCGCCGCCGCGCCATTTCTCCGTCAAGCAATCGGTGAACACCGACCACCTCGCGCCCTAGATCACGCAAGATCGCTTACTCTTGTGCATCTGAACTTGCTTCTGTCTTGCCTTAGGGCGATCTGCAGCGACAACCCGTCGTCAACCTGAGCGCCACCGTCTGTCTGCAAACTCCGGCGGAACCTCTCTGGTAAATCAGACTACCCCAACCATTCTCGTTCACGCTCACAACTCCGCCATGATCCCCTATGTCTAACCCAGTCCTCCGTTTGTCTTCTCGTGGACCACAGCCTCGTCTTCGACCGTGGAAAGAACCGTCCGTCGCCGTCCACTACTCCGGCGAGGAATCGCGGCTGAACCAGAGCGCCCCTCGTCGAATCGTCAGTACCTTGAGCTTCGCCGTGACCCCGTGAGAAACCTCTCCTTCTCCCCCACCTCCTATAGCGTCGCCTCCGTCGTCTACCGACCGCTCCGCCGCCGCTAGCCACCGTAGCGCCGCCCACTTTAGGTCGAGCCTGCCGCAACCGTTCGATCTCGATCCACTGGCTAAGATAGAGTCACTTATCGAAGGGGTATGGAAGCATCTGCGTCGTAGGATTTGCTTTAGATCCAGTGGCTCACGTAGCTCGATCCCAGCGAACCGGTATCGACGAATTAGATTAAGACACGTGTCTCTGCTGGTTGGATTTAAAACAGAATTGATCTAATTGATGTTCAATTTTGTAAATTCCATAACTTTGGATCCACACGTCCAAAAATTACAAACTTTATGTCGTTGGAATCAGCAAGACAAGCCCTAACCAACCCTGCCCTTAGTTTAGAAAATAGTATCTGATAAATTGTTTGAAATTGCAGAAACTTTTGTATGCTTGTTTAGAGTATAAAAATTGTTTAAAATCGAATTTAGGGTTAAAACCTTTGCAAGATGGGTTTATGTGACCTTACTGACCCTAGGAACCAACCCATGGTTTTGAAAATGAAATTAGAAAAATTTAGAATGGATTAATTGAATTAGTCTATTTCTAGCTAAATAAAGATAAGGGTTTTATTATGAAAAAGATTTTTTGGAATAAAAACCTTGGGAAAATATTTTGATTCAAAGCTAGTGAACCAAAACACCAAGACTTGAGAGTTAGAAACTTTTGGTGAGAAACTTAAAGATTTTTGATTTAATAAAACCATATTTCCACCATATAAATATTGAAGGGAATTTTAAAATAGTTTTTTTTTGGCAAAACTCTCTAACTAATGACTTTGCCATTTTGGTAAATGACCAATGTGGACTTTACAAAGTATAAACCTAGTGGAGACCATCCTTACAATAGAACCACCCTTTGCATACTTATGCATGACTTTGTTTCCTTCTTGCCTTGTGTGTGTGATTTTGTTTGAGTAATGGTGGTTTGGAATGTTAGTTGATTTGGTGTTTTGCTTGATTGACTTGTAGTGAAATTAGCAATGTGTGAGACTAGCAAGATCAAGGAGTGAACCCCCATTACCTACCAAAAAGGCAAGTTAAACTATCATACAAATGCCCTACTATTTTTCATTATACTTAGTGGATTATGAAAACATGCATGAAAAGATTTCTTTATACTCATGCTATGCTAAATCCTAATAGGATTCCCTATACACTCCTTAGTAAAAATAATGAAGTTGTACATGCTTAGCCATGCTTTATTTTGACAAGAGATACATGTTGAGATTTTACAAAGGATTGAGAAAAGGACTTGTGTTTTACATAATAAACAAGGACTCAATGAACCACCTAGGTGGTGGATACTTTAAGTTTTGGAGAAGGTGGCAACAAAAGAAACCATGTCTATGGAAAACACTTTGTGTTGTGCTCCAAAAGAAAACCACCTAGGAAACTTAGAGATTGAACATGTTTCTCCAATTGTGGCTTTCGTGTACAACCACATGCTATTATGGCTCTGTCTTAGTCAACTACATTAGGAAGACCCATACATTGTCTTTAGTTACCGGACATGGGGATCTGGAATGCTTCATGGGGGCTGAAGGCAAGCTAGCAATGATGTATGGGAGGACCTTTTGGAAAGACTTCATCACACTCTCGATCAGGTACTCCATCTTGGTGAGCACTAATCCAGTAGGCCACTGGTGGCAACAAGATGGGATTGTGTCATGTGGGTAAAGTGTACTCCTTCTGCAGAAGTTAATAAAATCTAAGTACTTAGCCGTGTCCCCGGTTATGGACAATACTGAGCAACTAAAGTTTGAACTATGGGAGATCTCGACATTCCAACTTCTAATATAAAAACTTGATGCACTTGGGGGTACCAAGGAATTCAAAGAGATTTGTTAAGCTTGTTGCACTTGGGGAGTTACCAAGGTGCTCAAGAGCATGATGTACTTGGGGTTACCAAGGAACTCATGAGTTTTGATAAAACTTGATGCACTTGGAGTTACCAAGGTGCTCAAGGGATTTTGACAAGGACTGGAACACTTGAGTTTCTACCAAGGAGTTCAAGGGATTATTGGAAAAGAGATTTAACAAAGGACTTAAAACCCTTTTTGAAAAGATAGGATAAAATATTGCTTTATGCAAATAAGCCTTAAACTCTACTTAGCCAAATATGCATATGATGATGGGAACCACTCATATTATACATAAAAGTGAAGCTTGCCAATACAATTCAAAATGTATTAACCCTTGTGGCTGTAACTTGTAATGTTGCAGGATGATTGTTTTAAAATGAAGATTGTTTGATTGACTAGGACTACAAAGTCTACAACCAACATCTGCCTGTGGCACTTTGAAGATGAAGGACCCATGACTATAGTTATTCCGCTGCAATGTAATGTATTAGCCAAATGAGCTATGTTTGATGTAATAAACTTATGTTATTCCTGGTTATAAATTTATATTATGACCTCTGTATCTTGATATTACATCTTAACTGTGGATGCTAGCTAATGATCCAGGGACTAGCATTGTAAAACACAGGAGGACTCTACCTTATCAGGTTGGGACCTCTACAGATGGTATCAGAGCATTGTGTTGCCTGTAGGATTTGTAAACCTAGGATTGGACAAAAACCCTTAGAAAAATAGGAGTTTTTATTTTTTGATCCAAAACTTATTTACAAAAACTTGTAATCCCTTTCCTTAACCATTTTGGTTTCAACTCTACACCTCTTCTACTTCAACTTCATGGAAAAACCTACCCATGGCCAAGGATTGCACCATGTGCAAAGGATGACTTCAACTTCTTCAACTCTAATGACTTCAACATCTTCAGCCTCTTCACCAAGGACTTCCAACTTGGATAACACTAAGGACCACAAGTGAAACAAGGAAAATCTTACTCAAGATTTAGAGACTGAGGGAATGCAAAATAAGAAGGAGCCATCAACAACTTTGAAGTATTGTGACCAAGAGTTTTCTCAAGGAAACCATGATCTCAAGAAGAATCATGAAGGAAGGAAAGATTACAAGTGAACCGTATAGATAGACCACCATATTTTAGATAAGTCAAAAACACACCAACTTATGTGGTGTAACAAAAATATTTTGTTAACTAAGAATGTACTTGAACCATGGTTGAGTGAAATGTTTGGTTTGTGATTGCATGCACATTGTGAATTGTGGTGTGTGTGATTAGAAATATTTCCTTAGAAATATCTTGCCCATTCTAATCTTCCTTCAACCCAAACAGATGACTACTCCAAAGGACTCCAACATCAAGGTTGATGACACCAACACCAACCAAGCTGACAGCATGAGAGAGCTCATAGCAACCCAACATCAGTTGAACTAACTGACAGCTCAGTTCCTAGCCAACAATAGTGATAAAGATCCATCACTGCAAAAGTTTTTGGAGGAACAATCCCAACTAATGCTTAAGGTGACTAATCAAATGATTAGCATGGAAGAAAGCTATCCTAGAAGAGTGTATGATAACAAGGATGACAAGAATGTTATTCTAGATGGAGCCCCAGCTTGCATTATTTGTGGAGACAAGGATCATACTTCCACGGAGCATGAAGGACAATGCCCCAATTGTGAAGAAGACCATCCTGTTGGACAATGCCCCACCTCTCAAGCTACTTGCTACCTTTGTGAAGGAAGTGATCATACTCCTGGCCTATGTCCCATCTATGCCATGGTAGAACAAAGGAAACAAGAAGGATCCAAGTCTACCAAAGGAAAAGGACCACTTATACCTCCAAACAAGACAACCCAATTCAAAGGATCAAAGAGAATCAAGAAGCCTAAGCAAGACATGAGCCTTGCACAATGTCGTAAATGTAAGGAAATGGGACACTACTCCAGTGGATGCCCAGAGAACAAGAAGAATAAAGAGATTGACCAAGTGTGGTGCAACAACTGCAAAGAACCAGGCCACTATGTAGCAACTTGCCCACAAGAGCCATGTAAAGAACTCAATGACATTCATTGCTTCAACTGCAAGAATCCAGGACACTATGCGAGCAACTGTCCAGAAAGAATGAAGAACAAGTTGAACAAGCCTATGGAAAAGCTCAACCTTGGCCCATGAGTCAAGTATAGAAACCAAAGAAACCATGCAAATGTTTGCTATGAGAAATTTTCCCCAGGATCCCAAGAAGGACAATATGTAATTTTTGTTTGAAATATTTTTAGGGTGGTAGTACCCCAGTTGTTTGAACTTTCTTGTAACCCTAGCCTTCCCAAATCTCGGGACGAGATTTATTTTAAGGGTGGTAGCCTGTCACATCCCAAGATTTTCCAAATCTTGTAATGTGAAATAAATGAATAAAATAAAACTTGGTTTAATTTTCAGAACCAGAAGAAACTTTTTGAACTCAATTGGAACCTCAAACCCATTTGAATTAAATAAAATCCTAAAGGGATTCATAATGAAGAACATTTAATAAAGGAAATTAAAATGTTTTGAAACTACTATTTTGGATCCTTTAATAAAAGAATTGGTATTCAAAAGAAAAGATGAGTTTATAAATAAAGATTATTTTATAAAGCCAAATTAAACCTTGGAAAAGCTTTGGATTTAAAACATTTTTGTTTTGAATAAAAATAGCAAAAGATGATTTAAATAAATTAATAAGATTTTAATATCCAACTTTATTTAAATAAAAGGTTTTACTAATTTAATTGAAACATCAAAACTTATAAAAATATTTAAAATAAGTTTTCCCAAATATTTGATATTCATAATTAAAACCTACTAATGTGTTTTGGCTTTATTTTAGATTTTAAAATAATTATCTCAATAAAACCAATCCTATTTAATTTAATAACTGAGACCCACTTATTTAATTGTAAATGGACCATAAATAAAAGGTTATTTTATTTTAAACAAGCTTTCCAAATATTCTTTATTTTCAAATAAAACCTACTGAATTGGTTTTGAAAATATTTAGGTTTTAAATGAGGATTTTATTAAAATAAACTCTATTTTATAATTAAAAGATTCATTTTATTTAAATTAAAGAATGGATCTTAAAAAGAATGAAATTATTATTTTGGATTTTGGACTCATGATAATAAACAGAACTATTTTCAACATCAAAAAGTTGGATGTTATTTGAATTGTTTTAAACAATGTTTGACTTGTTGAATAAATAATTGGAAATTCAAAACAGAAATCAGGAAAAAGAAAAGGAAAAAGTTACAGAATAAAAAAATGGAGTTTGGCCAACCCAGCCCAGGCAGCCCAACAAGCCCAGGAAACAGCCCAGCCCTCAGCCTGCGAGAAAAACGATTCGCACCCTGTTCCTGAACCACACTGAGTATGACCTGTGGACCTCCCTCTCTTTTCATTTCTCACTGACTGATGGACCCCACCGCTACTGTTCTTCTCTCACACCCGCGCGACCCTTTCTCCCTCCTTCGACACCACTCCTGCCGATGATTTCGCGGCCTTAATTCGCTTTAACTCGACCACCGTTACCAGCTTTGATCACGCAGGATGAAACGCCCAAGCCTCCTCTATATTTTCCCTCTGACACCCCGCGCTGGCACGCCTTAGACCGCCTTCAATTCCTCCCCGAGCACCCTCTGCTCCGACGAGCTCCCATCTCCGATTCCGACCAAACCTGACCACCCCTTGTCTCCTCGACCGTGCTCTCGTGATCCCCACCTCCTGGCGATCATCTCCGTAGCCCAGCTCGTCCCCGAGCGTCCTAGAGCGTAGACAACAACGACACCGAGCGAGCGCTGCCGTCTGCCATTGCTCCGTCAAGCAATCCAGGTGAACACCGACCACCTCGCGCCTCCTAGATCACGCGCACAGCATCGCCTTACTCTTGCGCATCTAAACTTGCTTCTGTCTTGCCTTAGGGCGATCTGCAGCGACAACCCGTCGTCAACCTGAGCGCCACCGTCTGTCTGCAAACTCCGGCGGAACCTCTCTGGTAAATTAGACTACCCCAACCATTCTCGTTCATGCTCACAGCTCCGCCATGATCCCCTATATCTAACCCAGTCCTCCGTTTGTCTTCTCGTGGACCACAGCCTCGTCTTCGACCGTGATGTAACCGCCGTCGTCCACTACTCCGGCGAGGAATCGCGGTGAACAGGCCCTCGTCGAACCGTCGGTACCTTGAGCTGCCAGTGACCCCTGAGACCGTGAGCAACCTCTCCTTCTCCCCACCTCCTATAGCGTCGCCTCCGTCTGCACATGCCGCCGCTAGCCACCGCAGCCGCCCACTTTAGGTCGAGCTGCCGCAACTGCTCGATCTCGATCCACCGCTAAGATAGAGTCACTTATCAAAGGGTATGGAAGCATCTGCGTCGTGGGATTTGCTTTAGATCCAGTGGCTCACGTAGCTCGATCCCAACAACCGGTATCGGCGAATTAGATTAAGACACGTGTCTCTGCTGGTTGGATTTAAAATGAATTGATCTAATTGATGTTCAATTTTGTAAATTCCATAACTTTGGATCCACACGTCCAAAAATTACAAACTTTATGTCGTTGGAATCAGCAAGACAAGCCCTAACCAACCCTGCCCTTAGTTTAGAAAATAGTATATGATAAATTGTTTGAAATTGCAGAAACTTTTGTATGCTTGTTTAGAGTATAAAAATTGTTTAAAATCGAATTTAGGGTTAAAACCTTTGCAAGATGGGTTTATGTGACCTTACTGACCCTAGGAACCAACCCATGGTTTTGAAAATGAAATTAGAAAAATTTAGAATGGATTAATTGAATTAGTCTATTTCTAGCTAAATAAAGATAAGGGTTTTATTATGAAAAAGATTTTTTGGAATAAAAACCTTGGGAAAATATTTTGATTCAAAGCTACTGAACCAAAACACCAAGACTTGAGAGTTAGAAACTTTTGGTGAGAAACTTAAATATTTTTTATTTAATAAAACCATATTTCCACCATATAAATATTGAAGGGAATTTTAAAATAGTTTTTTTTTGGCAAAACTCTCTAACTAATGACTTTGCCATTTTGTTAAATGACCAATGTGGACTTTACAAAGTATAAACCTAGTGGAGACCATCCTTACAATAGAACCACCCTTTGCATACTTATGCATGACTTAGTTTCCTTCTTGCCTTGTGTGTGTGATTTTGTTTGAGTAATGGTGGTTTGGAATGTTAATTGATTTGGTGTTTTGCTTGATTGACTTGTAGTGAAATTAGCAAAGTGTGAGACTAGCAAGATCAAGGAGTGAACCCCCATTCCCTACTAAAAAGGCAAGTTAAACTATCATACAAATGCCCCTTTATTTTTCATTATACTTAGTGGATTATGAAAACATGCATGAAAAGATTTCTTTATACTCATGCTATGCTAAATCCTAATAGGATTCCCTATACACTCCTTAGTAAAAATAATGAAGTTGTACATGCTTAGCCATGCTTTATTTTGACAAGAGATACATGTTGAGATTTTACAAAGGATTGAGAAAAGGACTTGTGTTTTACATAATAAACAAGGACTCAATGAACCACCTAGGTGGTGGATACTTTAAGTTTTGGAGAAGGTGGCAACAAAAGAAACCATGTCTATGGAAAACACTTTGTGTTGTGCTCCAAAAGAAAACCACCTAGGAAACTTAGAGATTGAACATGTTTCTCCAATTGTGGCTTTAGTACAACCACATGCTATTATGGCTCTGTCTTAGTCAACTACATTAGGAAGACCCATACATTGTCTTTAGTTCTGGACATGGGGATCTGGAATGCTTCATGGGGGTGAAGGCAAGCTAGCAATGATGTATGGGAGGACCTTTTGGAAAGACTTCATCACACTCTCGGTCACTGGGGTACTCCATCTTGGTGAGCACTAATCCAGAGGGCCACTGGTGGCAACAAGATGGGATTGTGTCATGTGGGTAAAGTGTACTCATCCGAAGTTAATAAAATCTAAGTACTTAGTCGTGTCCCGGTTATGGACAATACTGAGCAACTAAAGTTTGAACTATGGGAGATCTCGACATTCCAACTTCTAATATAAAAACTTGATGCACTTGGGGGTACCAAGGAATTCAAAGAGATTTGTTAAGCTTGTTGCACTTGGGGAGTTACCAAGGTGCTCAAGAGCATGATGTACTTGGGGTTACCAAGGAACTCATGAGTTTTCATAAAACTTGATGCACTTGGGGTTACCAAGGTGCTCAAGGGATTTTGACAAGGACCGGAACACTTGAGTTTCTACCAAGGAGTTCAAGGGATTCTTGAAAAAGAGATTTAACAAAGGACTTAAAACCCTTTTTGAAAAGATAGGATAAAATATTGCTTTATGCAAATAAGCCTTAAACTCTACTTAGCCAAATATGCATATGATGATAGGAACCACTCATATTATACATAAAAGTGAAGCTTGCCAATACAATTCAAAATGTATTGACCCTTGTGGCTATAACTTGTAATGTTGTAGGATGATTGTTTTAAAATGAAGATTGTTTGATTGACTAGGACTACAAAGTCTACAACCAACATCTGCCTGTGGCACTTTGAAGATGAAGGACCCATGACTATAGTTATTCCGCTGCAATGTAATGTATTAGCCAAATGAGCTATGTTTGATGTAATAAACTTATGTTATTCCTGGTTATAAATTTATATTATGACCTCTGTATCTTGATATTACATCTTAACTGTGGATGCTAGCTAATGATCTAGGGACTAGCATTGTAAAACACAGGAGGACTCTACCTTATCAGGTTGGGACCTCTACACTAAGTAAAGATTGGTTTTAGCTCATTAAGAACTTGTCCTTGTGATACAATTGTATTCTGGCACACAGGTGATTGGGTTTTTATTTCTGGGCTTAACTTGATTATGCTTGTGATTAATACTGACAAGTTGACATGAAAACTGGTATTAACTTTCGTGCCTATGATGTTGGTCTGAGGCTTTAGGATTTAATTCCTAGTTGGTTGAGTATTAGTTTGTTTGAATCTTGCAAGATTATAGGTGCTACTCTCTCTGAGATGTGCCCTAATCTTGATAAGATCAAATAAAAATGATCTAAGTTGCAAAGTAACACTGAACCCAGTGATGCTGTTCTGAGGGTTTAGTGTTTGTGGTTGAGCTATCCTTATACTTGAAATCTCTAGGATAGATTCACCCCTCTTGGGTGCTTATTAAGAGATTATTGCATAAAGCAACACATGTTTTGTTTAGATATTCTGATGAAAGCATGTGATGGTTTTATGAGACTCACCACAAGATTTGATGTTGGTGTAGTATATTGATGATGATCCTGATCTTGCTCTTGGTCTTGATCTTGATCTGCTTTTGCTGGATCCTGAGCTTGCTCTTGAGCTTGCCTGCTACTCCTAGGTCCTGGGCTTGACCTTGGTGTCCACCAGATCTATTCCCCTCCTTACGTCACCATCCTGGTGATGTTTGGGTTGATCTGGGTGGTTGGTATGGTTCTTTGTTCTTGGTTTAATTGTTCATCTGGTCAGGCTTTGGTGTATTGTGTAGTGGAGAGATGCACTGAGGTGCTCCTCTACTTCTGGGCTGTGGTTTTATGATAATGGCTATGCTTGTGAGATCTACAGCACACCCCTCTACATGCTTGTGTGTGTGTAGCTTGTGTGCCTGCTATGCACATGTGGACAAGTTTAGAAAGTTTGAACTTACTCTTACCAAACTACTCTTACCTGGCTAGTAAATTTGTCCCTTTTAGCTGTCATTTGAATTCTGGCTTTGAATGTATGAAAGATAAAATCTTTCAGATTGGTGAAACTTGCCCCTTTTTCCATAATTCTCAATGATGAGATTGTCAAGTGCACGCCACTGACATATCTAAGAGAAATATCTACTAACACTAATCTTGTTTTATTTCTCATTTAATCTTTGTTTTGCAGGTACAAAGATAAAGATGAAGATTTAGTGTAGTTTTAGATATAGGATAGTTAGTAGAGATACAAATGTACTTTTCTTAATCTTTTGTAATTTTTCTTTCATAATTCTTGTAATCTTTATTTGGTTCATTTGAAACAAAGATTATATATTTATTGAAGAATATTTTATTCTTTACCCTTGTGAATTGTGAAGTTTAGAATAACTTCAATAAGTTATTCTTTGTAATTTGTTTATGAACAAGAAATGAACTTCATATACCATATTGCTTTTAAATAAGATTTAAGTTATAATACTTTTCTCTTAATTAATTTAAGATTCAAATCTTATATCAAAATCATTTAAATTATAAACACTTAAGTTTTAAAATCCAAACTCATTTCAAAACACACATAATTCCCTTAGGTTCATATCAAAGTTTATAGCAATCCTCCTTTAAGACTAAACCTATTCTCAAAGTAAGAAAGAAACATTGATCACTCAGGGTTTTTATTTGGCAAAAAATTTCCCACATTTTCACAAATGAATGCATGCAACAATACATATTCCTAAATCTACCCTTCGTTAGGTCCTAAATACTAGGATGTTACAGTACTGCTCTTCGGTGGCGTTGACTTCAGCCTCGGGTTCGGTTCCTATTCGCAAGAACCAATCACTAGAAAAGAGAAAGCAACATTCAACACATGGTATGTGCAATTATCATACAATATTAATGATATGATAAGTTAAATAGTGTTGAAACGAACCCTAGAACATGCTTGGTCACTTTATGGGGGGTCCGAGAGGTCCAAACCCTAGAACAGGGGGATCCTCGAAATCACCTATGGGGTTCAATTGGTTCTTCTAATTAAACTTGCCATCAAAGTTGGTTAGCAATGTATTTTATAGCTTATTTAGGTAGGTTTCATTTTTATGATCATTTTTATATATTATTTGTATTTTTCTAATTTAAAATGAATTAGTTATGAATTTTTCAATTTTAATCCATTTATAAATCATTTTTGGAATATTTAAAATAATTTCCAACTTGGGCCCACATGTCATAGATTTAATCATTTCAGAAAACATTTACAGAAAATATTTACAAAAAAATTAATAAAAGAAAAATGAAAAGAAATATGACATCAGCATGACATCATGCTAATGTCATCAATGGGGATGCCCCTAGGTCGAGCATGGATCCATCGATCCAGTGCGCGCCTGGACGCGTGGAGGGGCGTCTTGGAGAGAGGGCGTCGTGGGGAGTCATATGGTGGTGGTGCCGCCGGTTCTTGGTCACCGGAGACGGCGGCGCGGCGACGGCAAGCGGTGGCGGCGTCGCACTCACACGGGGAAGACAACACAGGGGGGAGAGGGGAAAACGGAGGGCAGCGTGACGACGAGGAGCTCACCGTGAGCACGTCGGGCTTGACAGCGAGGCGAGGCGAGCTCGAGAACGGCGGGGATCGACGGAGACCGATGGAGGCCGGAGCTCTCGATCCAAGCGATTGAGGTCGCGCACGAGGGGGAAAAGTGTCTAGGGGGAGAGAGTCGAGCACGACGAACTCAATGTTGGCACTTAGGGCTGGTGGCTGAAGCAGCGAGGCCGAGGCGTGGCGGCTAGGGTTCTTCGTCCATGGCGCTGCAGCGAGGGAGGAGAGGAAGAGGAGAAGTGGGAGGGCGCTAGGGTTCATCGACAGCGGCCAGTGGTACTTGTAGACACTCGGGGGGCGGTGGCACGGATCTTGGAGCGCGACGGCCGACGGCGAGGCGACAGCGAGCTGCTTCGGGCGCGGAGAGAGGTGGATGACGACGATTGGGGCGACGGAACGGTACGGGTCTGGGTGGGCCACGGCTGGGCCGAGGGTTGCACTGGCTGCTGCGCACGAGCGGTTGGGATATAGGGGAGGAGAGGTGGGCTCGACCCAGATAGGTTAGAGACTTGTTTTTATTTCGAGAAAACCTTTTCTATTTCTGTTTTTCTGATTTTCTGTTTGTATTTTCAAATTCAACTCTGTTTTAAATATTTCCAAATTATAGAAACTTTTATAAAATATGTGAAAACATTAAGGGGCCCTTAACACAATTTGGGCTCCATTTGTTTTGATAGTTTTTCAAAATATGTAAACCATTTGAATGGTTTTGAGAGGAAGCAAAATTAGGGTTTTTATTTGGGTTTGTTTGTTTAAACCAAAGTGCAAGTATTATGAATGCATGCAATGCTCAAATATGTCTTTATTAATATTACACAAAAGGTGGTATGTTACAGCTCTACCCCACTTACAAGAATCTCGACCCGAGATTCCTAGGTTTTAGAAAAGAAGGCAGGGTACTCAGATCGAAGATGATCTTTGTGTTCCCAGGTTGCTTCTGACTCAGAGTGATGAGACCATTGAACTTTCAGGAACTTGATGGTTTGACGACGAGTCTTGCGCTCGGTTTCATCAAGAATACAAACAGGGTATTATTGGTAGGTTAGATCATCTTGGAGATCCAAAGTTTCATGATCCACACCACGAATGGGGTCTTTGAAGAACGCTTGAGTTGAGACACATGCAAGACATCATGAACCTCTGGAAAATTTGATGGTAGATCCAATTGGTAGGCAAGCTCACCCCGCTTGGAAAGAATGTGAAAGGGACCAACGTAGCGAGGAGCCAATTTGTCTTTGATACCTAATTGATGGACACCCTTCAGAGGAGTGACCCGGAGATAAACTTGATTACTAACTTCATAATGAACATCAAGATGACGACGATCGTAGTTGGTCTTCTGACGATATTGAGCGTCCTTCAGACGCTCTCGAATTATGCGAACTTGATCTTCTGCTTCTTGGATCATGTCCGGACCAAAGAATTGTCTTCGCGGTTTCGCCGATTCGGTGTTCAACATGTTCGCCCATACAGGAATTGGAAAGGTGCCATGCCCAAACTTGATTGAAAACTGTTGTTGTAAGGGAACTCCACAAAAGGAAGACATTTCTCCCAGTTCTTTCTAAAGGATATGACACACGCTCTGAGCATGTCTTCAAGAATTTGATTTACTCTTTCGGTTTGACCACCGGTTTTAGGATGATAGGCTATACTGTAGGAGACTTGAGTTCCCATTTCTTGTTGGATACTAGCCCAGAATTTGGAAGTGAACAAGCTTCCATGATCAGATATGATCTTCTTGGGAACACCATGAAGAATGACTATCCGGGATATGTATAGTTTTGCCAACTGGCTCGCAGTAATGCTTTCCCGAACAGCAAGGAAGTGAGCAACTTTGGATAGTCGATCAACTACTACCCATAGGGCATCATTTCCTGCTTGTGTCCTTAGGAGTCCGGTAATGAAATCCATACCAATTTCATCCCATTTTCACTCAGGAATTTTCAATGGCTGCAGAAGTCCAGCAGGCCTTTGGTGTTCAGCCTTCACACAACGGCAAACGTCGCAATCTGCAACAAAGCGAGCGATTTCTGGTTTCATTCCACTCCACCAGAATCTTTGACAGAGATCTCGGTACATCTTGGTACCACTAGGATGGATAGATAGAGGGGATTCATGAGCTTCTAGTAGGATTAGATGTTTGATTTTCCGACTGTATGGAACCACTAACCGGTTACTGAAGTAGAGGATACCTTGATCATTGACGGAGAAACATTTAGCTTCACCTCTTGCAACACGTTCTTTGATCTCGGTGACCTCACCATCTTGATTTTGAGCTTCCTTGATTTGGTCCTCGAGTGAAGATTTTATTTCGAGGTTAGCAAGGAATCCACAAGGAACCACTTCAAGGTTAAGACGCTTGATTTCCTTGTAGAGAGCAGGATGGGATTGTGAAATCATCAGGTTGTTGCAATAAGACTTCTGACTTAGTGCATCAGCAACGACATTGTCTTTGCCAGGTTGATAGTTGAGACCCAAATCATAATCTTTGATGAGTTCCAACCATCGACTTTGCCCGAGATTCAGATCTGGCTGGGTAAAGAGGTACTTCAGGCTTTGATGATCCGAGTAAAGTTTGCAACGGTTATCGATGAGGTAATGTCGCCATTGCTTAGGAGCATGCACAACGGCAGCGAGTTCGAGATCATGGGTTGGGTAATTGTTCTCATGTGGCTTCAACTGCCGATAAGCATAGGCCACTACATGACCATCTTGCATCAACACACAATCGAGCCCTTCGAGATAAGCGTCACAATAGATGACGAAGTCCTTGCTTGTGTCCGGAAGGACAAGCACAAGAGCGGTGGTTAGCTTAGTTTTCAAAGCTTGGAAGCATTCTTCTGCTTTTTCTGACCATTCAAACTTCTTATCTTTCTTTAGAAGATCAGTCATAGGCTTGGCTATCTTGGAGAAGTTCTCAATGAATCGGCGGTAATATCCAGCCATTCCAAGAAAACTTCGGACTTCCTTGACTGAAGTAGGTGACTTCCATTCCAGCATGGTCTCAACCTTCTCCGGTATGACAGCAACATCACTTACGGACACAACATGTCCAAGGAAGACGAGCTCTTGTAACCAGAATTCACATTTGGAGAATTTGGCTTAGAGACGATGTTCACGAAGTTTATTCAACACCAAACGTAGATGTTCGGCATGCTCTTCTTCGGTCTTGGAGTAGATTAGAATATCATCAATGTATACCACGACGAACTTCTCGAGATATTCCATGAATACGGAGTTCATGAGCCTCATAAATGTGGCAGGGGAATTGGTTAACCCGAAGGATATCATTGTATACTCGTAAAGACCATAACGAGTTGTGAATGTTTTCTTTGGGATATCCTCCTTTCTGATCTTGATTTGATGATACCCTGATCTTAAGTCCATTTTGGAGAAGATAGTGGCACCACTTAATTGATCAAAGAGATCATTTATCCTAGGAAGTGGGTTCTTATTCTTGATTGTCACCGCGTTAAGTGGACGGTAATCAACCACCAATCTTGGAATATTTGTATCCCACTTCTTGACAAAGATGGTAGGGAAACCCCAAGAGAATGTGCTAGGTTGGATGTAGCCTAGGCCCTCTAACTCTTCAAGTTGCTTCTTCAACTCAACCAACTCATGAGGGGGCATGCGGTAAGGTATTTTGGAGATAGGAGCAGTTCCAGGAACTAGCTGTATGACAAACTCCACACTTTGATTAGGTGGCATGCCAGGAAACTCTTCAGGAAAGACATCCTAGAAATCACAGACTACATGGACATCTTGGACCTCGAGAGTAGGTAGGACATCCATGGAATATAACTCCGAGAAAGGTTTAAGAACTGCTGACGGAGACTTTGAACCATCAGTCCAATACTTGATAGTCATGCCAGCAGGAGAGGTCAAAGTAACAGTTCCAAGTGCACAGTCAATGACGGCTTGATACTTGGTTAACCAGTCCATGTCCAAAATGACATCAATGTCACTTGGCTTGAGTGCAATGAAAGAAGTGGGAAACTTCTGGTAAGCTATGTCAATCTCATTTCCGTGACTAACCATAGTGGTGAACCAGCTAGAACCCAGGGAATGGATGGTCAAAGGGGTGGACAAGGGTTCAAAATTTATCCCATGCTCTTGAGCAAACAAATTTGACATGAATGTATGCGATGCTCCATAATCAAACAAGACGGTTGCGAGAATTTAATTGACACGGAGCGTACCCAGAATGACGCGTGGATCTTCCTAAGCTTCCTCAGCAGTGACATGGGTCAGACGACCACATCCAGCACCTTGAGATTTATCATTCTTCTTTGCCTGCTGATCATTGCGTCCGACAACCCTTTGAGAACACTCCTTGAGTAGTGACCAGGCTGACCACAGGAGTAACAGGTAACTCCAGTGTAAGAACCAGCATGAGGACGATAATTTTCTCCACCAGTATTTGACTGTGGTTGACGGGAAGTATTGCCAGAGGACTTGGGTGCATAAGGAGCACGAGGCACAACACTGTATGGAACATAGACACGGCGCTTCTTGTTACCAGAGGAAGAAGCACGATAATTTCCTTCTTCATGCTTCTGAGAGACCTCCATATCCTTCCTTCCATGCTCTAGAGTAAGAGCCTGATTGTGCAGTTCCTGGAAAGACTGGAACTTGAAGGGAAGCAACTCATAGCGGAGTGCAGGGTTAAGTCCCTTATGGAACAGCTCTTGCTTATCTTCATAATTGGTCACATCCCTGGTTGCATAACGAGCCAGGCGAGTAAACTCATGCCCATATGTTTCAATATCCATGCGCCCCTAAGTCAGATCTAGAAACTCCATCCTTTTGAGATCCATGAAGGGCTTAGGGATATAAGAGGCACGGAATGCTGCAACAAACTCTTCCCAGGTAACAACATGTCCATGAGCTTGCAGATTCAGAAGACCTTCCCACCAAACACCAGCCTCACCTTCCAGTTGATAGGTGGCGAAGTTGACACGGTCAGCTGGACGAACTCGAAGAGCACTAAACTTGCGCTCTATGGTGCGAAGCCAATCATCAGCTTCAATGGGCTCCTAGGAGTGGGTGAAGATTGGAGGAAAAGAGCGGATGAAATCTCCAAGTGTGACACAGTCGTCAGGACGACGTTCAGTGTTCTACGTCACATGCTCCAGAAGATGTTCATTCCTTAGACGGTTGGTCTCAATGTTGTTGAGAACCTCAGCCATTATGGGAGGTGGCGGAAGTTCCTGTTCAGCATTGTTGTTTCCTCGACGGCCAACAAAACCAAGAGTACCAAATGACATCCTGAGGATAAAATAGAAACCATGAGAATGGATTCACCAAAAAGGGTACATCAAAGGATGACGAAAACCATATCGAAAGATCATGGTAGAGGTGAACATGTGGATGGAGATTATATCAATGCATTAAGTATGGAAGTAGAACAAGCATACAAAACGTATACGCTACCAACTTAGATACAAACCATATCAATGGAATGCAAGCATGATATGATACCAACAAGTCACAAAAGAATAGAGAGCAGGATTATAGGCATCCTTAGCAAAGTTGAAAAACGAAGCTCAGGTGCACAGATATATCTTGGAAACTCTGAGCCTTGCAACCAAGTACGGAGTACTAGGAGAAACAACCCAAACCCGTATATCCTAAAAGTTTGAAATGATAGACGAGAAGTGAAAACCTTGCAAAGCAAACGAGATAAGATAACTCAGCAATAGAAAAACCTTGGAAAAGGAGTAAAAAGAGTCCTATTCAGAGTTTTGCAAATAGTTTTTTGCTTTAAAATAGTTTTCTCAAACTCTAGACTCAACATCGACGATCTAGAAGGGTTTCCTACAGGCAGTCCTGCTCTGATACCAAAATCTGTCACGACTCGGGATCAGGGCTAGACAAATACCATATATTCATCTGACATAAGCCTAACCTAAATTCCGAAGTGCGCAGGGAAAGATCGGTAACATTACAGAACATACAAACCATACAATAATAAGGTAACTCTTAACAGAGTTACAAACCAATCATACAAGCCAGGGGTCATAGACCCATCATTACAACAAACAACGGAAGCAAACAAGTTGGTCTAAACAACAAACTTAGCAAAGGGCCTAAGAGGCCTTAAACAGAAGTAGCGACCCTTCCATATATCCTAGGCTGCTGCCCAGGAACCCCGACTACTCGTCGACTTTGATATAGAAACCACCTTCAGTTGGAGTAGCTTCATCTATAGAAAAACATCAATGAAACAAGGCTGAGTACAGGGTGTACTTGCAAGACATATGGCTAGTGGAGTTATTTTGTGTAAATCCATCTTTTGTTTTCAAAACAAGAGGGAGGAGAAACTCGTCTAGTCAGATCATTTTCAAAAGGGGATAAGAAGACTACAACTCTAGGTCTTATAATCATCTTTGATATCCACCAAGTATCATCATCAACTGAACCTCTCTTCCCGGACTACCCCCTCAGACAACCACAAGGAAGTACATCGAATCTCATATTAGTTGTCCAAGTTTTATCATTCGGTTATAGTTTTCTATGATCATAGAATTCGTTCCCAACTCGTCCATAACCGTGGACACGGCTTTTCGAAAAGATTATAACCCTGCAGGGGTGCACAACTTTACCCACACGTACCAACCGATTCTTAATGCCAAATTATTAGCCCTCTTCCTTGGAAGGCTGGCAGAGAGTGGTTGACCACGACCTTTACCTTGCTTTCACTGAGACCATGAGTCAGGCACTAAGGAGATGCCACTGTAACGGTTCGAGTCCCGAAGTCGGTCCCTAGCAATGTGAACAGGGTTTGAGATTACGGATGCCGGGCATCTCCCATTCCCTGCCACTCTTACCTACCTGTATGAATGCACCTCCTTCACCTCCATTCAAGAACAACCAAGATGCGTATGTCGAATGGAAAGCCCAAACTATGTGACTCGTGGAATCTACTAGGCAAGTTAGTGAGTCGAGGGGGTTTCCAGGCCCCCGTGTGGTTGTACGCTCGTCTTGGTTCAAGAGGCGAGAACAACAGGTCCTAAGGGTGGCAAGTATGGGCCAACGAAAATCACAACCCACGTGGACTCCCATACAAGCCTTAGCATGTTTATCATCCATCTCTGATCACATCACCGCATCTTACCATACTAGATTCATTTGCATCTCCGGTGCATCACCTGAATGATCAGCATCAGACCACCTAGCATGGCTAAGCTTGACTGAATTATGGCACTAGCGATGCTCATAAGCCAAACCCTAGTTATGCTAGGCGCAGTGGATCAGGTATTTAGTTCCCAAGGGGGAACATGCAACAGATAGGATTACTCTATCTACTGATAAAAGACTGTTGAACCGAATGCATATGACGAGAATGAAATACTTTGTAAACATAGGATTCATATGTATGAGTGGGGCTTCGCTTGCCTTGTCCGTTGCTGGACTGGTACTGCTCTTCGGTGGCGTTGACTTCAGGCTCGGGTTCGGTTCCTATTCGCAAGAACCAATCACCGAAAAAGATAAAGCAACATTCAAAACATGGCATGTGCAATTCTCATACAATATGAATGATATGACAAGTTAAATAGTGTTGAAATGAACCCTAGAACATGCTTGGTCACTTTAAAGGGGGTCCGAGAGGTCTAAACCATAGAACAGGGGGATCCTCGAAATCACCTGTGGGGTTCAATTGGTTCTTATAATTAAACTTGCCATCAAAGTTGGTTAGCAATGTATGATTATAGCTTAGTTAGATAGGTTTCATTTTTCCTCATCATTTTGATATATTATTTGTATTTTTCTGATTTAAAATGAATTAGTTTTGGATTTTCTCAATTTTAATCCATTTATAAATAATTTTTAGAATATTTAAAATAATTTCCAACTTGGGCCCACATGTCATGGATTTAATCATTTCAGAAAACATTTACAGAAAATATTAAAACCCTGACAGACAGGGCCCACCTGTCATATATTTCTTATTTACAAAAAATATTTACAAAACAATTAATAAAATAAAAAGGAAAAGAAATATGACATCAGCACGATGCAGATGTCATCAATGGGGATGCCCCCAGGTCGAGCATGGATCCATCGATCCAGTGCGCGCCTGGACGCGCGTTAGAGAGAGGGCGTCGCGGGGAGTCATGTGGTGGTGGGGCCGCCGGTTCTTTGGTCACCGGAGACGGCGGCGCGCCGACGGCAAGCGGCGGCGGCGTCGAACTCACACGGGGAAGACAATACAGGGGGAGAGGGGGAAAACGGAGGGCACCGTGATGACGAGGAGATCACCGTGAGCATGTCGGGCCTGACGGCGAGGAGAGGCAAGCTCGGGGATCGACAGAGACCGACGGTAGCCGGAGCTCTCGATCCAGGAGATTGAGGTTGCGCGTGAGGGGGAAAAGTGGCTAGGGGGAGAGAGTCAAGCACGGCGAACTCAACGGTGGAACTGGCTAGGGCTGGGGTGTTCGGAAACGGCGAGGCCGAGGGCGACTGACGGCTAGGGTTCTTTGGCCATGGCGCTGCAGCGAGGGAGGGAGAGGAAGATGAGAAGTGGGAGGGCACTAGGGTTCGTTGGCGGCGGCCAGTGGTACATGTAGACGCTCGGGGGCGGCGACACGGATATTGGCGCGCGATGGCCGGCGGCGAGGCGACAGCGAGCTGCTTTAGGCGCGGAGAGAGGTGGATGACGACGATTGGGGCGACGGAACGGTATGGGCCTGAGTGAGCCGCGACTGGGCCGAGGGTTGCGCTTGCTGCTGCGCGCGAGCGGTAGGTGTTGGCGAGGTGACCTCGGATAGGGTAAAGACGGGGAAAGACGAAAGGATGTTCCTGTCAGCTTCCGAAAGTTCTGATGCCGGCGAATCCTGTAGAGGTCGGCCGAGATAGGAAAGGGCAGGACCCTTATGATAATGGCAAGGCATTACCCGGCCGAGATACTGCGTAAGTAGGCCGGGTTAGCCCGAGTAATCTTAATGCAGGTGACGGACGAGCCGAGTTACGGGAGGAAGGGCCGAATGATACGAAGCTTGCAGGATAAGGAGAAGCCTAAAGTCAAACTCTAGCCACAGGCTAGGGAGAATCTGAGCAGAGCCAAGCACAAGGGACAAAGGCGCAGAGCGACAGAGGGGCAAAAGGAGGTCACGGAGGTGACAGTCCTGAAGCCCGAGGCACGCTGGAGGGGCCCTCTGGGGCCTTGCCGTCATTAGAGGGGCGACAGGGAAAGGAGTCCGCCGAACTACTATTTTCGGACAAGCATATTCCTCGAATATGCTTGGTACATCAGCCCTAAAGGAACCCAAGGCTCTCCTTTATAAGGGGAGGCTTGGACCCTGAGGAGGGCATCGGCTCATTTAGTACCGTTAGGCTGGTAAAGTTCTTCCTTTCTCCTTGTATACAGCTCAAGGAGCACTTGTAGCCCAAGGAAGGAGAAATAAAGATCTTTGCCTTAGTCTTTTGTGTGTAGAATCAACTACATCTTCCCTCCCCAGATCCCTCTAGCATCCATTGGCCCCCTACTTTAGCCTACCCATGGCATCTGCCGTGCCACCACCATGACAGTTGGCGCCCACCGTGGGGCCAGCAGCGGTGTTAGCTGGAGTCATGATCCGGACGGGAATCTTCATCAACACTGGCGAGCGCATTGTCTCTGGCTTGGTCCGGAGACTTGATCTCTGTGACTACGTCAGCACCAACGCAGGCAGCTTCAAGGGAAAAACTCCTCCGCGCAACGGCGTCTTCATCAACTTGGGCATGCACCAGATTTACGTCGGCGTCGACATCTCCGGCGTTTATCCTCACCAGGTTGTTGTTGTTGTAGGAGAACCTCCCCTTAGCGCCATGAAAGTCCATGAGCGCCCTGTCAAGAAGGCCGAGGTGATGGTCGCAGCTGGGGTGCAGGCGGGAGTAGCAGGCGCCGGATTGTGGCATCCCGCAAAACCACTACTAGAAAATCGCGTTGAATTTGTGCATTGCATCGTCATCATCATGCATTGTTTGCATAAAAACTATGTTTGCAAAGCCCGTGTTGTTTTCTAAAAACGCCCCATCCTTATTCAAACGCCAAAACCCGGGGCGCCGGACTATTTTGGTTTGCCCGATATCGGTTTGCAAAAGCTTTGTTTGAAATAAATAAAATATTTAATTTATTTCAGTAGGGGCAGTTGAACGGGCCTACCCGACCCGAACGACCACCCCCATATACTACAAATCGGCCCGCCTAAAATCCTATGTCTACCCGTCCTAATCTACCCACACCCCCTCCACCTCACTCCACCCAATAGAATGCCTCCACCTCACCTCTCTCCAAAAACCCCACCAATAGCCACCTGCCACCTCGCCAGTAATTCCCTCATCTCACCCGCCACCTCAGCCTCCCCAACCGCACACCCTGCCGCTTACCCCCTCCTCCAACCGGTCTTCCTACCAACTTCCCCACCTCCTGCTATCCCTGACCGCGGGCCCCGCTCTGCTCGGCCCCGCCCCGCATCCTCCCTCACACATCACACGCACTCTCCCAGCGCGCCACACCCGCACGCCCCGGGCCCGCGCCAGCCCACACCCCGCCCCACCCCGCGCCAACCCCCCCGGCCCCACGTGACCCCACCCAGCTCCACCAACCCCCACGCGTCTTCCTCCTCTCCTCCCTCCCCGCGTGTCCTTTCCACCCACCTCCCTCCTCTCTGTCTCCTTGGCCGAGCCCGCCTCCGGCCACCGGTCCCGCCTCCCTCCTCCTCCCTAGGCGATCCCGAGCCGTCCGCTCATGGGCCCGCCTCCCATGACGGGCCTGACCCCACCTCGCAGTCCGCCTCCCGAGTCCTCCTCAGGGCAGCGCTGCCCTCCGCCTCAAGCGCCCAGCAGCACCTCCGCCGCCGCCTCCGCCACCAACCTCCGCCTCCCGCCTGCCCGCCTGTCGCCTCGAGCACCTCCCCGCCTCGGCCTCTGCTCAGTCCCTCGGCAAGCTCCGCCTCACCCCGACCCCTGTCCTCCACCCCGACGCCGCGCCCAACCTCCCCTCCACCCTGCGGCGCCCAGGCCTCCCGCTCAGACGCCACCCCGCCCCCGCCTGCCTCTGCCTCCATGCCCGGCCCCGGCCTTCCTCCGCCAGCTCCGCCTCCACCGCGGGAGCCGTCGTCTGCCGCCACGCTGGGCCGCCTCGGGCTCGTCCCCGCTGCAGGCCTCCCTTCGACCGCCTTCCCCTCCGACGCCAGACCTGCCCTCCGGCCACCGACTCGACCGTCCGCCCGCCTGGCCCAGGACACCGCCGTACCCGACCTCTCCCTCAAGCGCGGCCCCCACGAGCCCACCGCTGCGAGCTGTTCCGTCATGGGCGCCTCCACCAACCTCCTCAAGGTGTTCCGCCTGTGCGCGTGTTGGTGGGTGCTAGCCTTGTTCTGGCCATGGCGGATAGTGCTGTACCAACGCGTGGATGTGGAGTGGTGGTTGCACTGATGTGGTGGATGCTACGTTTTGGTGCCCCGAAGGTCGATCTGGAACTCAAGTTCGACATCGAAAAGGATACGCACGACAAGGCCGCCTACATGGAACATCAAGTACCCCCTCTCGGATCCGAGGACCGAAGATGCCGGAACGCCAAGATTGCTCTCAAGGATCCAAAGGCCCCAACTCCGAAACCCCGATGGACGCCAAGTACTCCTTCTCGGAAGCGATGCTCGAGAACCCGGCCGATAAGAACATCGACGCAGAACGCCAAGTGCTTCGCCCCGAACGCCAAGACCGACCGACACGCGGACCCGACAAGTTCTTCTCGACGACGAGATCATCGACAGAGAACCCGAAGAAAACCTGTGCGACAAGTACTCCCTCGAGAACGTCAAGTATTTCACCCCGGACACCGAGTCCGCCAAGACCCCGATGCGACAAGTGCTTCAACCCGAACGAGAGGACCGACAACATGGCCGACCATCGCGAATGCGACAAGAACTACCCCGTTATCTGAGAACGCTTCCGTCGAGACCGAACCCCAGATCCGAACCCCGAGACCGGACCTCGAACCCCGGAACCCCAAGGTCGTCGAACTCTAAAGTGTGACCCCTTTCCGAGCCCTATTTTATAATATAATAATAACTTGTTGCAGATTGAATTGCCATACTCGCATGCATATCATGTGGTTTGGGGGCCTTATGCCGATTCACCTAATAATTAAATATGGGGCCCATATGCGGGCAAATCTAGCCTTATATTGGCCTCATTTAAACTGGTGTAGCGAACCGGAAACTCATCGTGCCATGTTAATACAACATTTAAATTGCGGGGTAGCTAAACAACTAGAACCATCTAATTAATTGTCGGGACCCCGGTTCCGCTTAATATGACCTAATTGCATCGCACCCTTGCCATGTCATACATCATACATGCATCATGCCGATCTTCTGCCGTTGTATTAAATATTGCACCCGGTGTTTCTTCTAGAGTTTGGTTCTTCGCGGATAAGGCCGTTGAGTTGACGTGAGCTTCGCCCCGTTCTTCGGATGAACCTTTCGGCAATGTTTTCAGGCGAGCATCTCCCCTTTTCTACCTATCTTACTTTTATAGTCTTTATTCCCTCCTGTTGATCTATTGCTATCTGTGTTGCGGTGCTTTAGTTTTCCACACCGTGATATACCGCAGCCCTATAAAGCCTTGGACACATCCTATTACCGTTGTTTGGTAGATAGTTGGACCATGCGGTCGTAGTCGCTTGCTCAAGTGTTTAGCTTGTCGTCAAGTACCACAATTGTTGGAGATTTGCCGCATGTTGACGTTGGAGATGATCATGGCTTTAATTATTGTTTCACTTTAATTCCTGTTTAACAGCTAAAATTTGAATTAAGCAGAGGCATCGTGGGTGATAGGTAAGATTTGGTCGATCACCACTTGTGTCCCGTAGGACCCGAGTTCTTGACACTGCTCCGAGATCGAGCGCTAACCACGTGGGGAGATATGGGCCCCCCATGGATAATTACCTGAGGGCAAAGTATTGTACTGGGGGCCACAACTAGTTTGAGGTGTTTTTACTATTCTGTACTTATGCCATGCTACTTATGTATTTACGCCAGCGAGGAGCACACTGCATCGTTTAGGTAAGCGGAGTGATTACGCTGTATCGGCGCCCCGCTTGGGGCATACCGTCACATGCCCATTGTCGCAAACCCTAAGTCCGTCTCGAGACCGCCGACTTCGCTATGGGTGTACTTAGTGGGTGGCCCCGTGCTTGCTTTGGGTCTGGGAACGTCGTGACTTAGGCCCCGCCGACATACCGATGGGTGTATGTTAACTGATCTGGCAAAAAGGGTCGAAGTGCCTGTGGATACTTTGGTGCACCCCTGCAGGGTTAAATCTTTTCGAGAAGCCGTGTCCGCGGTTATGGACGACTTGGAGCACAGTGCTTGATCATAGACAACTATAACTAAAGTTTCTTGTTTTAAATTGACTTGTTTTCCGATATGATTAGTAATCAGCTTCACTACAACGGAATGGCTAAGTAAAAGTACCAACAACTGCTGGGTTTTGGGGTTTATCTCATGCTAAATGTATCTGACTAGTTAGTGCTGCAACTGTCACGGAATGTTTAACTAAAAGTGCCCACTGCTTACTTTATCAGGACGATTATCTAAACCTGACTAGTAAAGTGCCGCAACTATAATCAATAAGTAAACTGCCAACCGTGTGAGTTCCTCGGTTGACTTCCTCGCTTGGTCTCGAGGGGAAACGCCAGATGGGTTTGTTTGATGATAGTATCGAGTTGGATCCGAATAGGTCTTTCTTACCCTCTCGATAGCCGCCATTGTATCGAGTCTCTATAGGTTGTTTAGTGCATCTGTGCCGCCGCCATCCACCATACCTATGTAGGCGAGGACCGCCATTCTACCCTCGCTGTGCTTGGCCTCGATCGACGCTCCTCTTTTTCTTTTGCCCTTTGTCGGCACCCCTTTGTTTAAGCAGGTTTTGAGATCGACGTTAGCGTGGTTACCCTTCCGCTTGGCCTCGCAGGGTTATGGACGCCATTGGTTATTCTTCAGGGCTCTTAGCCCCATTTGCATCTTGTCCGTAGCTGGACGCTCTATCGATTTCAAGGTGATTTGGATCTTTGTATATAACATCTGTATCATTGGCTCTTTGAGTCGCTGCTATATATATCTGTTCTATGGGTCCCATCGAGGACTGTTGTGTAATGTTATTACTTTGCTTTCCACCCGCACGAAAGTGCCTGGTGGGCACCTTCGAATCGTTTCTATGCGGGTTTGGCGATTTTCGCTAAAACTTGCATAGGGCCGATTCTGAGGGTGTTACAGAGTGGTATCAGAGCTCAGCAGTTTCGATACCCCACAAGTCCAACCTGTAGGATAACCTAGCTAACGGCCGAAGTAGAGTGTCAAAACTATTTCTGAAAATCGGTTGGATAGTTCTGATTAGGTCTGATTTTACTCCTTACCCCTCTGCTGTTCTCCTCTTACCTCGACGTGTTTTGAATCTGCTCTCTTATCTTTTCTTCGAGTCCAGGATTTCTCGTGGTTGGGTTCCGCTGCACTTCGTGGTTTCGCTTCCTCCTTTGGTAACGGTGTTCTATCATCCGGTGTTCAAGCTGCCTGAGTAAACCGCCTGCTGTGGTACCATCCTTTGTTCCTTGTTTGTTCCTTCCGGTGTTTTCCGACGCGACGACATCATCTACGTCAGATCCGATGCAGAGTCTGCATCACTCCTTTGTTCCGAACCTCGCTTGTCGAAATCTTCAGTCTGAATCCTGTGAGTTGGTTGCATAATCTATCTATTCGTGTACAGAGTAATGCTTTGAGTGCGGGATGGAGTCGCGACCATACCACTACTCTTATCATTTGCTCGGTATATTGAATGGTGGATCGATGCAATTTTACTCCTTCCATGGAAGTTAGAGGTGGCCCTACCTTTTAACTTCGTCCGTTGTTTATCCGGAGTGTTTTCTTGACAAACAGGAACAACGACCTCTTGTTAGTGGTGTCGCGAGGATCTACACGAAGCGAGAAGACGCAGATCGCCGACCTTCCTTCCGGTACCATGAGGCGGATCTCGAGGGCGAGATCCATTGTTAGTGGTGTCGAATTGTGGCATCCCGCAAAACCACTACTAGAAAATCGCGTTGAATTTGTGCATTGCATCGTCATCATCATGCATTGTTTGCATAAAAACTATGTTTGCAAAGCCCGTGTTGTTTTCTAAAAACGCCCCATCCTTATTCAAACGTCAAAACCCGGGGCGCCGGACTATTTTGGTTTGCCCGATATCGGTTTGCAAAAGCTTTGTTTGAAATAAATAAAATATTTAATTTATTTCAGTAGGGGCAGTCGAACGGGCCAACCCGACCCGAACGACCACCCCCGTATACAACAAATCGGCCCGCCTAAAATCCTATGTCTACCCGTCCTAATCTACCCACACCCCCTCCACCTCACTCCAACCAATAGAATGCCTCCACCTCACCTCTCTCCAAAAACCCCACCAATAGCCACCTGCCACCTCGCCAGAAATTCCCTCATCTCACCCGCCACCTCAGCCTCCCCAACCGCACACCCTGCCGCTTACCCCCTCCTCCAACCGGTCTTCCTACCAACTTCCCCACCTCCTGCTATCCCTGACCACGGGCCCCGCTCTGCTCCCCGCCCGCATCCTCACATCACACGCACTCTCCCAGCGCCACACCAGCACGCCTGGGCCCGCCAGCCCACACCCCGCCCCCAGCCAACCCCCGGCCCCACGTGACCCCACCCAGCTCCACCAACCCCCATGCGTCTTCCTCCTCTCCTCCTCCCCGTGTCCTTCCACCCACCTCCTCCTCTCTCTCTGGCCGAGCGCCCGCCACCGGGTCCCGCCTCCTTCCCCGCCTCGCCGGCGATCCCGAGCCGTCGCCTCTGGCGCCGCCTCATGACGGCCGCCCGACCCCACTCGCAGCCGCCTCAGGCTGCCCTCCGCCTCGCGCCCGGCCGAGCATCCTCCGCCGCCGCCTCCGCCACCAACCTCCGCCTCCCGCCGCCCTCCCCCTGCCGCCTCGAGCACCTCCCGCCTCGGCCTCGCCGCCTGGCAAGCTCCGCCTGCCGACCCTGCCCTCCACCACGCCCGCGCCCTCCCCTCCACCCCGCCGCCCGTGGCCCTCCCGCCAGACGCCGCCCCGCGCCGCAGCCTGCGCCCGCCATGGCCCGGCGCCCGCCCCGCCTCCGCCTGCCTCCACCGCCGAGCCGCCGCCGCCGCTGCCGCACGCGGGCCCGCCCCGCTGCCTGCCTCGCCAGGCCGCCTTCGACCGCCTTCCTCCGACGCCAGACCCGTCTCCGCCTGGCCCCTCGACCGCCTGCCCGCCGCCCGCCCAGACACCGCATTCGACCTCTCCCTCAGCGGCCCCACGAGCCCACCGCTGAGTTGTTCCGTCATGGGCGCCTCCACCAACCTCCTCAAGGTGTTCCTTTGCGCGTGTTGGTGGGTGCTAGCCTGTTCGCCATGGCGGATAGTCTGTACCAACGCGTGGATGTGGAGTGGTGGTTGCACCGATGTGGTGGATGCTACGTTTTGGTGCCCGAAGGTCGATCTGGAACTCAAGTTCGACATCGAAAAGGATACGCACGACAAGGCCGCCTACATGGAACATCAAGTACCCCTCCTGGATCCGAGGACCGAAGATGCCGAACGCCAAGATTGCTCTCAAGGATCCAAAGGCCCCAACTCAAAACCCGATGGACGCCAAGTACTCCTTCCTAAGCGATGCTCGAGAACCCGGCCGATAAGAACATCGACGCAGAACGCCAAGTGCTTCGCCCGAACGCCAAGACCGACGACACGCGACCGAGTTCTTCTCGACGACGAGATCATCGACAGAGAACCCAAGAAAACCTGCGACAAGTACTCCTCGAGAACGTCAAGTATTTCACCGGACACCGAGTCCGCCAAGACCCGATGCGACAAGTGCTTCAACCCGAACGAGGACCGACAACATGGTCGACCATCGAATGCGACAAGAACTACCCGTTATCCGAGAACGCTCACGAGACCGAACCCCAGATCCGAACCCCGAGACCGGACCTCGAACCCCGGAACCCCAAGGTCGTCGAACCCTAAAGTGTGACCCCTTTCCGAGCCCTATTTTATAATATAATAATAACTTGTTGCAGATTGAATTGCCATACTCGCATGCATATCATGTGGTTTGGGGGCCTTATGCCGATTCACCTAATAATTAAATATGGGGTCCATATGCGGGCAAATCTAGCCTTATATTGGCCTCATTTAAACTGGTGTAGCGAACCGGAAACTCATCGTGCCATGTTAATACAACATTTAAATTGCGGAGTAGCTAAACAACTAGAACCATCTAATTAATTGTCGGGACCCCGGTTCCGCTTAATATGACCTAATTGCATCGCACCCTTGCCATGTCATACATCATACATGCATCATGCCGATCTTCTGCCGTTGTATTAAATATTGCACCCGGTGTTTCTTCTAGAGTTTGGTTCTTCGCGGATAAGACCGTTGAGTTGACGTGAGCTTCGCCCCGTTCTTCGGATGAACCTTTCGGCAATGTTTTCAGGCGAGCATCTCCCCTTTTCTACCTATCTTACTTTTATAGTCTTTATTCCCTCCTGTTGATCTATTGCTATCTGTGTTGCGGTGCTTTAGTTTCCACACCTGTGATATACCGTGCAGCCCTATAAAGCCTTGGACACATCCTATTACTGTTGTTTGGTAGATAGTTGGACCCGCGTGTCGTAGTCGCTTGCTCAAGTGTTTAGCTTGTCGTCAAGTACCACAATTGTTGGAGATTTGCCGCATGTTGACGTTGGAGATGATCATGGCTTTAATTATTGTTTCACTTTAATTCCTGTTTAACAGCTAAAATTTGAATTAAGCAGAGGCATCGGTGGGTGATAGGTAAGATTTGGTTTCCGACCGCCCACTTGTGTGTCCCGTAGGACCCGAGTTCTTGACACCTGTTCCGAGATCGAGCACGCTAACCACAGGTGGGGAGATATGGGCCCCCCATTGATAATTACCTGATTTCAAAGTATTGTACTGGGGGCCACAACTAGTTTGAGGTGTTTTTACTATTCTGTACTTATGCCATGCTACTTATGTATTTACGCCAGCGAGGAGCACACTGCATCGCTTTAGGTAAGCGGAGTGATTACGGTATCGGCACAGCCCCTTGGGGCATACCGCTTGTACCATTGTCGCAAACCCTAAGTCCGTCTCGAGACCGGCCGACTTCGCTATGGTGTACTTAGTGGGTGGCCTGTTTGCTTTGTCCAGGAACGTGACTTAGGCCCCGCCGACATACCGATGGGTGTATGTTAACTGATCTGGCAAAAAGGGTCGAAGTGCCTGTGGATACTTTGGTGCACCCCTGCAGGGTTAAATCTTTTCGAGAAGCCGTGTCCGCGGTTATGGACGACGGGGAGCACAGTGCTTGATCATAGAGAACTATAACTAAAGTTTCTTGTTTTAAATTGACTTGTTTTCCGATATGATTAGTAATCAGCTTCACTACAACGGAATGGCTAAGTAAAAGTACCAACAACTGCTGGGTTTTGGGGTTTATCTCATGCTAAATGTATCTGACTAGTTAGTGCCGCAATCGCTCACGGAATGTTTAACTAAAGTGCCCATCGCTACTTTATCGTGACGATTATCTAAACCTGACTAGTAAAGTGCCGCAACTATAATCGAATAAGTAAACCGCCAACCGTGAGTTCCTCGGTTGACTTCTCGCTTGGTCTCGAGGGGAAACGCCAGATGGGTTTGTTTGATGATAGTATCGTGTTGGATCCGAATAGGTCTTTCTTACCCCTCTCTCGATAGCCGCTTGTATCGAGTCTCTATAGGTTGTTTAGTGCATGTCGCCGCCGCCAAGACACCATACCTATGTAGGCGAGGACCAAATTTAGCCTCGCCGCATCGCCTCGATCGACGCCTCTTTTTTTGCCCTTTGTCGGCAGCCCTTTGTTTAAGGTTTTGAGATCGACGCCAAGAAGGTGGTTACCCTTCCGGCTTGGCAGGTTATGGACGCCATTGGTTATTCTTCGTGGCTCTTAGCCCCATTTGCATCTTGTCCGTAGCTGGACGCTCTATCGATTTCAAGGTGATTTGGATCTTTGTATATAACATCTGTATTCTTGGCTCTTTGAGTCGCTGCTATATATATCTGTTCTGTGGGTCCCATCGAGGACTGTTGTGTAATGTTATTACTTTGCTTTCCACCCGCACGAAAGTGCCTGGTGGGCACCTTCGAATCGTTTCTATGCGGGTTTGGCGATTTTCGCTAAAACTTGCATAGGGCCGATTCTGAGGGTGTTACACGGATCAAGCAGAGACCCGGCGGCGGGCGTGCAGGTCGCGCTCAGGCAGACAGCTCCACAACCCACCGTGGTAATACATTTGGTGGCCAACCAGGCCGAGGTGCAGGAGACAACTCCAAAGGCACCAAGGGTAAGAGGGCCACCTCTGGAAAGACCAGAAAACATTCTTCAGGCAACCATAGATAATCTGACTACACCTGTAGCGCCGATACTTGATCCCGCAAATGCTCAGGCAGAGTTGGAAGAAACCAGGCAAAAGGTGCTTGTAGAGGCAAAAAAGGTGTCGGCCTTGCGGGAGTCCTTAAACAGGACCCTGCAAGAATATGCCAGGGCAAACAAGCTTGACGTCGCCCCCGAGCGGGTTGACGAGTTGAGATTAAGAGGAAAGAACCTCATAGATGATATCAACAAGGAGCATGATGCTCATAAAGCAGAATCAGTTGATTTAGGCTTGCCGAGGTACAGTACCCCGGCAAAGAACCTGAGAGCGGTAAATGCCGCAGCATTAGAGTTACAAGGATTGACCGACGAAGCCTGGCAAAAACAGCAAGAAAGAGTGAATGAGCTGGTGTGCATTGCGAACCAGCAGAATGAAGAAATGCTCAGAGCAGACCCGGCGAGGCCAGGGGCCTCGCGAATGGTTCACTCGGCTGGAGCAACACCTGCCTTATCTGTGGCAGCAGCATCCTCACCCGGAAACAATGCACGAAAGCACAGAGCGGTAACTTCGGGAAAGATAAATAAGCAAATTGTTCCATATGATCCGGCAATAGCCGGAAAAGCAAATGAGAACAGAGGCAATGGAAGCCGAGGTAACAGTGGCGAGAGAAACCACGGGCGTGCCGAGAAGGGAAGCGGAAGCCGAGGCAATGGATATCTCGGAAGAGGAGAACTCAGAAGAGGGAATCACGAGAACAATATCCCGGTCGAAGGAAGGAGAGAACCACCACCCAACCCGCAGCCGAGACATGAACCTCGGCAAGAAAGAGAAGTGAGACCAGTTCGCCACAATCAGGTGAATGAGAGGTATAATGATGGATATTCCGAGATGGAATATGCGATTCATGGTGGAAATAACCACTATGGAATGCAGGAGAGAGTTCTGTACAGAGATTTGTTGTCAACTGACGCCAGAGTGAAGTTGGACCGGCTATACCGGTCCGAACTGCTAGAAGAACAGGGTCCACCAGGTCCGGCATGCTTCGGACCTCGGATCATGGGTGAGCCGCCTGTGCCGAACTTTCAGCTGGCAAGAGGCACAAAAACATACAATGGGAGCACTAAACCACAGGACTGGTTGATTGACTATGCTACTGCTGTAAAAATAGCTGGTGGAAACTTACGATGGGCAGTACGATATGTCCCGCAAATGTTGGAAGGACCAGCTAGAGTATGGTTGAATAACCTGCCAAAGCAAGATCAATCGTTGGTTGGATTTTGAAGAAATGTTTGTTAGCAACTTTACCAAGATTTAGAAGAGGCCAAACAGGTCATGAGATCTAGCCATGTGCAAGCAAATGAATGAGACAGAGAATTCTTAACTCGGTGGTGTAACCTGAGAAATTCGTGCGAGGGAGTTATAGAGTCACAGGCAATAGCTTGGTTCGCCCAAGGATGCCTCTATGCCAGTGTATTATGGCAGCGACTGCAAAGAGATATGCCAACCACATTGGTAGAAACCATTAGGATAGCGGATTCCTATGCATTGGGAGATCCGACGCAACCAGAATTAATGTCGGCAGATCATCGAGAACATCAAGATCAATATGCAAGAGACGTGGCCGGGTCATCCAGGCGCAATGAATTCAGAGGAAGAAGAAGAGAAGAGAGACCGGATTATAGATATGGTTCAACTCAGGTGGCAGCAGTAGTGCAAGAACAGCCGAGTCACGGAAATACTCAATGGCAAAAGAATGGGCCTCAGCAATGGACACCAAGGAATGAAGGAAAACGACAGTGGACACCAGAGCAAAAGAAGCAATGGCAGGAGAGGCCGAAGTACACGTTTGAGTCTATGTTAGATCAGCCATGTAAATTTCACATCGCCAAACCCGCCAAAGCCAACCAACCATACAACCCGCCAATGTGCATGGATGAAAAATGCAATGGGTAACCTCACAGTATATAGCGCCTCGAGGCACATCAAGAAGACGCCACGCTGATCGAGCAAATGCACAAGAATCGATGTTACCACCTCCTCCCCGAGGTATGAAAACTGGACCGAGAGATGCGGTGCATCAAGTGATAAACCAAGGTCCGATGGAATTACAAATCCAGAAATAATGGACGCAATGATTACAGAGAACATCACCAATGACAGTGTGTTCACAATGAACAAAGAAGACAAGCAGAGTACAGCCAAAGATATGGAAGTAAATGCGATTATGCTTATAGTACCAAGATATGTGCCTTGGTCGGATCAAGAAGTAACTTGGAGCATAAAGTATTACCCCAAGATAATGCCGAGTCCGGGGTCGTATGCACTCATGTTAGATCCGACATTTGTCGGACCAAGCATTAATGTGAAATTTTCAAAGGTACTCATTGACAATGGGAGCAGTATCAATATCATGTACAAAGATACAATGCATAAACTCGGAATATCGCAGAAGATGCTGCAATCCACGAGGACCACTTTCCATGGGATAGTACCAGGGCTTTCATGCGAACCCATTGGTAAGGTTCGAGTGGATGTGTTATTCGACACAAGAGATAACTGCAGAGCGGGAAATTTAGAGTTTGAAGTGGTGGATCTAGAGAGTTGTTGTCATGCTCTACTCGGACGGCCAGCATTGGCCAAATTCATGGGCAGCTGCCATATAAGTTATCTGAAAATGAAGTTACCCGGACCACAAGGGGTGATAACAGTAGCAGGGGATTACAGGAAGTCAATGGAATGTGCTTCAGCCGGATCAAATCTGGCCGAGTCATTGGTAATAGCAAGAGAAAAAAGTAGGATTCAGGAGGTAGCAGCCCTAGCTCAGTCGGCGCAATTGAATATGCCGGCATTAGCCAACCTGCATGGAAGTGTCTCTTTTCATCCGACTAAAGAAACAAAAAAGTTCCAGATAGATGAGCAGTTCCCAGAGCACACCGTCACCATTGGAGCCGGCCTAAATGCTAAATAGGAAAGCGAGCTCACCAACTTCCTCCGTGAGAATCGGGATATCTTTGCATGGTCAACTCAGGATCTGCAAGGTGTGCCGAGGGAGTTGGCTGAGAACTCTCTGAATGTAAGTCCAGGAGCAAGGCCGGTGAAGCAACCTCTCCGCCGCTTCGCCGAAGACAGGAGAAAAATAATAGGGGATGAAATAGCTCGGCTCCTTGCGGCTAGGTTCATCATGGAGGTGCTATATCCGGATTGGCTATCAAACCCGGTGCTAGTGGAAAAGAATAAGGATGATCCAAATGTAGCCATTGTATGGCGAATGTGTATCGATTACACGAACCTGAACAAGGCGTGTCCAAAAGATCCTTTTCCTTTACCTAGAATAGACCAAGTCATTGATTCGACCGCTGGTTGTGAACTATTATCATTTGTAGACGCCAGATTCGGTTTTCACCAGATACCGTTAAATCCGCCGATCAAATAAAGATCATTTATTACCCCAGACGGGGCTTATTGCTATCGCACCATGCCATTCGACCGCAACGCAGAGCAACGACGTAGATGCATGCAAAAATGTTAACCAGATAGGGAAAAATGTACAAGTATATGTAGATGATGTGGTTATCAAAACCAAAGAAAGCAAAACGCTACTGGATGATATCCGACAGACTTTCGCGAACCTGAGAAGGTTCCGAATGAAGCTTAACCCGGAAAAATGCACATTTGGTGTGCCAGCGGGAAAATTGCTCGGTTTTCTCGTATCTAGCCGAGGTATAGAGGCCAACCCAACTAAGATAAAAGCAGTGGAAAGGATGGAATTTCCAAGATGTCTAAATGACGTACAAAAGTTCACACGTTGTTTAGCCTCGCTCAACCGATTTGCATGTCGGCTGGGAGAGAAGCACTACCACTTTATCAGCTGATGAAAAAATCGGATAAGTTCATTTGGACTCCACAAGCAGTCAATGCATTTCATGAATTGAAAAAGATGTTGGTCACAGCGTCGGTCTTGGATTCTCCATTATCGAAAGAGCCTATGTTACTTTTACATAGCAGCCACCAACAGAGTAGTGAGCGCTGTGATCATGGTGGAACGAATTGAAGATGATAAATCAGTACAAAGGCCGGTGTATTACCTAAGCGAGGTACTATCAGCCTCAAAACAAAATTACCCACATTATCAGAAGATGGCATATGGGGTGTACATGTCAGCAAAGAAACTTAAACATTACTTCGAAGAGCACCCCATCAAGGTGATTTATGAAGCACCCATAGCCGACATATTGAGCAACAAAGATGCAAGTGGCCGAATAGCAAAATGGGCAATTGAATTGTCACCTTATGCTCTGCAATTCGATAGGAGAGATGCAATCAAATCTCAGGCTGTGGCCGACTTCTTCGTAGATTGGGCCGAGGTACAATATGAGCCACCATTACCAGATCCTAATTATTGGACGATGCACTTTGACGGTTCCAAACTAAGAAATGGTTTGGGGGCAGGAATAGTGTTAACCTCAACAAAAAGAGACCAGCTGAGATATGTGCTGCAAATACATTTTGCCGCGTCAAACAATGTAGCCGAATATGAAGCACTAGTCCATGGATTGAAGGTGGCGAAAGAGATTGGCATACGCCGAATCTTGTGCTATGGAGATTCGGATCTAGTAGTACAGCAAGTCTCAGGCAATTGGGATGCGTTGGACGATAATATGTGCTTTGTATAGATTTCATGTGCAAAAACTCAGTGGATACTTCGATGGATGTGAATTTCATCATGTACCTCGGGCAGAAAACGACGCCGCAGACACATTGTCAAAACTTGGATCAACCAGACAGTCAATTCCCCCAGGTATCGCCCTAGAGCACCTGAGGAAGCCATCAATAACACCATATCCAGAGTCCGAATCCATCTTTATTTCGGCAAAATCAAGAGAGGATAATGTGCCGATGGAAATTGACAAGCAATGTAACCCGGAATTTCCAAAAATAAAGCCAGCCGATGCAAGGATGAGTATGGAGAAATCCGAGGTAGTTATGTCGGCAGAAAATATGGAAATAGATAGTGAGACTACACCAGAGAAAATCACACCTATATGGGCGCAACCCATATTCTCTTTCCTTAGAGATGCGATTTTGCCGAATAACGAGATATTGGCAAGACAGACAGTGAGAAGAGCTAAAGCTTATACAATCATAAACAATGAGTTGTATAAAAGGAGTGTCACAAGTGTATTACAAAGATGTGTGACCTCATGAAGGGTCAGAGATCCTCCTAGATATACATCAAGGAGAATGCGACATCATGCCTCATCCCGAGCTTTAGTGGCCAAAGCTGCTCAGCATGGGTTTTATTACAACAATGAAAGAGGCCAAAGAATTGGTCGAAAAATGTAATGGTTGCCAAAGGTATGCCAGCAAAATACATATGCCTTCGTCCGAGTTAAAGACAATACCAATTACTTGGCCATTTTCTGTATGGTGCTTAGATATGGTGGGACCATTTATGTTATGGGGTAACCCCTTGGGGTGGCCCGATCTTTCACGAATCTCCGCGGGGTTCGAGGGAAAAGCAGTGGAAGGGGGAGAGGGGAAGAAATCCACGAACACACGCACACTAAGATCCCAATGAACTCACGCACACAAATCACGATACAGGCCGATAACTCACGCCGGTGGAAACCGGTCCAACATAATCTCTAGGATCGGTGTTGGGCGAAGCTCTCTCTCCACGACCAACAACGGGGGACGAGGTGCTTGGTGAGATCTTCACGACTTGGGGGCGAGAAACCGAGAACCCAAGGCCTTGTACAACTTGAACGCACTAGGCAAGATCCAAGAGGGGGTGGATAATAGGTTGCCCCTTGGTAGGAGCATGAGACCAATAGATGAAAGATCATCAAAGGGGTGTCCTCAATCTATTATTATCCAAGTCTAGGGTTTACAATAGAGGGTGGGGGCTATTTATAGGCCAACCACATAAACAGGGGTATTTTAGGAACAAATAGCAAAATATAGAGAGGGTTACAGGGCGCTGGGCCGACTTAACACGATCAGGTTCACGCACGTCCGGTAGTACCGGCCTAGCTACCGGTAGTACCGGTCTCATCCGGTAGTACCGCTTCCTGGGCCGGTAGTACCGCTTGTAGTCCTGGGACTTCCATTGGCGTCTTCAGCGGGGAGCGGTAGCAGGGGCGGTAGTGCCGCGGAGCGGTAGTACCGGTTCCAGATCCGGTAGTACCGCTGGAGACAGAGAGTTTTGGGCTTCTGTTGGCGTCTTCAGCGGGGAGCGGTAGCAGGGGGCGGTAGTGCCGCTCGGCGGTAGTACCGGTTCCAGGTCCGGTAGTACCGCTGGAGACAGAGAGTTTTTGGCTTCTTTCGCTGGTGTGCCTCCGTTCACTGGGTCCTTCTCTTCGTACCTGATGATGCACAAGGTATGCGTATGAAGTAGCAGGCCATCCAAGGGTGTATCAAAGTCACACAAGGAGAGGAGCGAGTTCACCTTAGCTTGTAGGAGTTTGGCTCGGGCGCGAGTCATGGGTCCACTTGGGGAGCTCGTGGGAGTAGATGTAGTAGCGTTCGTAGGACGGGCTGCGTCAATTTAAGACGGCCCAAGGCGGGATGACCCACATATTACTAATGGTGGACAAATTCACAAAATGGATTGAAGTGAAACCAATAAAGAAATGTGATGGGCCCATAGTAGTGAAATTCCTCAAAGATATTATCTTAAGATATGGGTACCCACACAGTGTTATTACAGAAAACGGTACAAACTTTGCAGAAGGATCCTTCACTAGATTCTGTCAAGAAAAGCACATAAGACTAGATGTCGCCTCTGTGGCTCACCCAACATCCAATGGGCAAGTAGAAAGGTCTAATGGACTAGTACTATCCGGAATAAAACCATGACTCGTCGAACCGCTGCAAAGGTCGGCAGGATGTTGGATTGAGGAACTACCAGCAGTACTATGGAGCCTCAGGACTACCCCAAACAGATCAACAGGTTATACACCATTTTTTTCTAGTGTATTGGGCAGAAGCTATGCTTCCAGCCGACATAATACATGACTCGCCAAGGGTTACCCAGTATACAACCACTGAAGTAAATGAAGTAGCTCGGCAAGATGATGTCGATCTGCTAGAAGAAGCCAGAGAGCTGGCGCTATCAAGATCAGCTATCTATCAGCAGGACTTGCGACGATATCACAACAAGAAGGTGAATCCAAGAGTGTTTAAAGAAGGAGATTTGGTTTCCGGTTGGTGCAACGCACGGCCGACATGCACAAGTTGTCGCCTCCATGGGAAGGACCATTCATCGTGAGCAAAGCATTGCACAATGATGCGTATTACCTAATCGATGCTCAATCACCAGGAAAGAACAGGACAGACAAAGCCGGCGAAGAATCAAAAAGACCATGGAACGTAGCTTTACTTCGTCCATTTTACTCGTAGGAGTCATCAATGACACATTGTAAAATGATGCCTCGGGATGGAGCACCAACTATGTATTGAACCTCGGCGTCCAGAGCAGTGACTCGGGGACTGCCATATGTTGTTTTAAATTTCATGTTATGTATCAAACCTCGGCACCTTAAGCAGTGGCTCGGGGACTGCACTATATTGTTTTTAAGTTTGGTTTATGTATTAAACTCCGGCACCTTGAAGTGCGGACTGGGACCCCATATTGTTTCTAAGTTTGATTCATGTATTGGACCTCGGCGCTAAAGCAGTGGCTCGGGGACTGACATATATTATTTTTGATTTTGTGTTATATATTAAACCTCGGCACCTTGAGCAGTGACTCGGGGATTGTCTTATATTATTTCTAAATTTGGTTTATATATTAAACCTCATTGCCTTGATCGGTGGCTCGGGTACTACCCTATATTATTTCTAAGTATGGGTTGTCCTTTGTTACAAGAGTAGGTATCAAACTTAGGCTCCCAGAGTGATATTATATCGCTCCCCCCAAATACGGTCTTCAAGGTTTACGCCCAGATTAACAGTCCAAACCACAGTGGTCAAGTGGCAAAGTTTATCAAAGTCAGGCAATATTGGACGCCGAACTACGGGAGAACAAAGGAAAATATATACTCCAAACTCAAGAAATTGAAGGCCGCCAAAGCAAGGATTTAGACAAACAGGACCAGTTAAACAAAGTAATAACGATTTCAACCATATGTGTCTCAGCGGCACACGACAAAAGAAATTCATACAACACAAAAGACGGACAAATGTTTGACGTACATCATACGCCCGGCATACCAGGGGTAAGAAATGACTTAGAGTTTTTTAGCTGGAGAGGCAGTGACTTGGTCAGGGGCTGGGCACTCCGAGGTAGGTGGAACTTCGGCCGAGGTTGCCTCACCCTCCACAGACCCAGGAGCGACTTCGAAGGAAGCCCGAGGCTATTGAGGAGCGTCAGCTTGTGTAGTGGAATGCCCGGTACCTTTGGAGGAGGCTCGCGCGTCGCCGTTACCATCCGAGCTTGAACTGGAATCACCAGAAGCAGCCGAGTTACCCTCATCTTCGCCCTGTTCAGCTGAGTTATCATCCGAGGCATCCTCAACTTCGAACTCGTCCTCCGGGTTAGGAAGGAAACTCGGACCTTCATTCCTGTTATGCACGTCGGCATACTCAACAAGCTGGAAGGCACGAGCTTGCCGGAGAGCGACAAAGTCTGGGTCCTCAACCCAACGGGAACTAGTGCGCAAATTTCTCAAAGTATCAAGAGAAATATCTTCATACCATGACATGATGACAGTGAGAGCAATATCAGCACCAGCTCGTCCGGCCGATTCCCTCCAAAGACTTAGCTGTCTCTCAGATGCCATTAATCTTTCCACCAATAATTTGACCTCATCAATATTAGGAGTCCCGTATATTCGCCAGAGAACATGGTAGGCTCGGATAGCTACCGCACCAAATCCCCCCATAATCTTCATCGGACCAACAAAGCCAACAAAGAACCAAGAAATCTTCCATCGAGTACTGAGTCCGCATCGTGGACACCTCGGCGCACGAGCACTAATCACCGCTTTAGAGCTCACGGGCTTAGCTTCGGAAAATGGTCTGCAAAAGGCGCGGTCAAGAAGCAAGGGAAAAGATAACTCGGCCTAGGTCAGAAGCTTACGATGAATATAGCTCAGCATTATCTGAAGATCTTTAGCCAGGTCACTCTTGCTCTTCTCAAAGCGAGTGATCTCCTCGCTCATCCCCCGTGTCTTCAGTTCGGCGGCCTCGAGGAGCTCTTTATTTTTCTGCAATTGCAGAGCTAGCCGATTCTTCTCCTCGGAGAACTCCTGGTCGACCTTTTCTAATTCAGACTTCTGAGAGAGCTTAAGGGACTCCACCTCGGCATGCAAGCGAGCTATCTCGTCATCTTTATCCTTCAGCTGCGCCGAGTGAGTAACGCTTTGTTCTAAAAAATGCAGCATCATATCAGGCATGGGCGTGCAATCTTGGTGAGATGCTGCAAAGATTTGTAACTCAGCTTTACCAAAGCCAAAAGATTTAAAAGAAACTTAGTGCACATTTCAAAGGGGAGTATATAAAGTAAAAGAGTAACTAACCTTCCAGGGCCTTGACCTTCTTCTCAAGACGGATGTTAAGATTATTGATGTTCCCTATTTACCAACAAAGTGAGCCAACATCTCATGTACAAAACAATAAGAGCTTCGGAGATGATGCAAGAGTTTGTCGACTTACCAGCTTTCTTCACCACAGGAATAACCTTCTCGTACTTTTCTTGCAATTTTTTATGCGCAAAAAGCAGCCTTTGAAATTCGGCGGTCCGCCGGTCATGCGCAACCTAAGCAATAAAGCAAATAGTAATAAGGTATTCGAACCTAAGACATATCCGAGTCAAGCAAGACTTAACTCGGATCTAGGTGGCTGGATATTCAAAGCTAAGACAGATCCAAGTGAAGCGAGATTTAACTCGGATCTAGGTGGCTGGATATTCGAACCTAGGAACGATCCGAGTCAAGCAAACCTTAACCCAGATCTAGGTGGCTGGATATTCAAAGCTAAGACAGATCCGAGTCAAGCAAACCTTAACCCGAATCTAGGTGGCTGGATATTCAAAGCTAAGATAGATCCGAGTCAAGCAAAACTTAACCCGGACCTAGGTGGCTGGGTATTCAAGGTTCAGACAGACCCAAATCAAGCAGCATTTAATGCAGATATAGTTGGATGGAGGTTCGAACTCTAAGACAAAACTGAACTAAGTAAAGCATCATAAAACTTCCAAACGAATAACAAGTTATTCGGTTGCAAGCTTCGGGGACTAGAGTATATATAATAGCATCCGGAGGACTAATCAAAACTCCATAAAACAATTACCTCATTCATCTTGTCACTGTCAAGAACGATCTTGGCAGCCAGATGTAGGATGCTGCTGATGTCGGAGAGTTGAAACGGCTGGTTGCTTGGATTACCCTCGAGCTGATCGGCAGCGTTCCAATTGTGGGCATACTCGACCAACGAGCCGAGATCTCCCACTTTCCGCGTAGTCGAACTTTACCCGGACATGTTGGTAGTCATCGCCGCCATGGACTCTCATGAAGGGCAAGCTGTATCGCTACCGGTAATAGTGCTCTTGCGAAGAAGCCCCTCGCGCAACAAGATCGAAATTGTAGGATGAGATGAGCTGGCAAGTCCTTTCTGAGAGGACGCAGGCTTCGTAACAACGATCTTCCTTGCCTTAGGAGAGGCGTCCGTAGGAGCCGTTACCTCGGCACTTGGAGCAGCGTCCTTGGGAGCCAGAGGAATTACGGTTGCAGAGGGCACCGAGATATTGATATCCTCGGCTGGAGTTGGTGTCGCAGTACAGACCGCGGGGATCGAAGGAATCTCAACAGAAACATCGGGGTTCACGGAGGAGGCAGCGGGTTCGGTAGGAATATCTGTTGGCCGAAGTGTATCGGCATCAGCAGGAGAAATCTCAGGCGCATCATGGCGAGGTGGTGTCTGATTCGGAGCAGGAGGAGAAGCAACGCGAGCAGGACTCGGAACTCTGGTATCCTCAGGAGGCGGAGGAGAAGGCGGCCGAGTCGTACGACTCATCATGATAGGACCACTGGGTTTAACAGAAATAGGAGCCCTGCAAAGACAAGAAGATCAGGTCAAAAAGCAGAAAGAGAGAAATAAGAAATACAAACAAAAGAAACTCACCCAGTAACCCCGGGCATAGTTTTGCGCCGAGGGTGCCGGGCTAACTTTTATTCGCTTCGAGCCGCTCAAGCACCACCGCATACACAGAAATCGGCTATATGACCCTCCATTTTCGCCACAAAATCGTCATAGTAGTCTGTTTATGACGATTTTATGACGATTTTGAGATCGTCGAAAGCTGAGCGCCGCAAATGAACTATAACGACGTTTTTGGCGAAATCGTCATAACCGTCTATGACGATATTGGATCGTCATAACAGTTATGACGATCCAATATCGTCACGGGCCATCTAGGCAGACCAGGTCATATCCTACGTGGCCGATCCGACGTGGCAAAACTATGACGAAACTGCCTTAAATAAAATTCAGCCCACCGGTTTGTCGCTTATATGGGCTCAAATTAATTTTGACAGCTTTTAATATTTCAAATTTTATTTATTTTCTAGGCCTTGGCCTTCTTACAATCCAATCATTTTCAATTTCGCCTTTTATCAAATGGGTCTCAATTGTCGCTTCTGTAGAAATTGGGCTCTAATTGTCAGATTCTTCATATAGCTAATTAATTAATATCCAATATAACAATCTAACGTGAGATAAAAGCATGACAATATTTAAATAAATGTCAAAATCAATTCATTACAACAATATGACAGTCGAACAGATTGAACACGTGAAATTCCACTCTAGTTCACATCACTACTAGTTAAAAGAAAAAATCTTGGACACCCCAAATCTACAAACAAAACTCTCATAAAGTATAAACGCTAGCTACTCTAATGATACTCTCGAACTTCTTCAGGAACTTCAGCTTGTGGCCTTGATCTTCTCGTCGATGTACTCTCAGCCTTGGTGTTGTGAAGACTAGCGAGCCTTCTCCTACAACTCAAACAGAATAGTAAGCAAAAGGTTTGGCATATAAATGAATACCATCGGCATAAGAGCAAACACCAAAATAAGCATGTACAACATCAATTATTCAATCTAAAGCTATGGAGGTGGCAGAATTTAAACCAGCGGATATAGTTGTAAGAACCCACCACAAATTCAAAACAACAACATACAAACAAAGTAGAAACCAGAGTAGCACATTAGCTTTGGAAAACTGACATTAAGCACAATAGCTTCAAAATCATGCAGATCATTTATATAATCAGCCGATGTTCCGACTTAGAACACATCACCTAACAAAACAACATCCTACACTGGCCTATACATGCCTACATCAACTACGTAAATGTGACCTAAAAGAAATTGGTGAAAGTATGACTTGATTCCAACACTGTGTTAAGAAACCTGTGACAATCAGGGAACAAATCACAAATATTGAGACATTGTAGATTACAGCAAGCCAAATTTAGGATCAGGAAAAGTAATTTATAGCTCCAACATAACATGTCTACCTTACATGAACATATAGTTGATTCTAGGGCAAAACAAACATGCACATATCCTAGGGCTGGATCCCTGTGTAAGAAATCAGGAAGTATGACAGCACATTACCATACTCGAGCCAGTCCAGCATTCCAGCATACTGTGTTGTTCATTCCAGCAGTCCACTATGTAGACACACCATGTCCCATTGGAACTAACAAGCAAGAGAGAGAGAGAGCAAAAAGAATCAGAGTGTAACAGAGAGGCATTCATTTTGAGAAACTAAAAGCAAAAGAAGACATGAATAGATCAATGGGTATTGGTTCAAAGACCAAAACCACACAAGTTGAACATGGGTTCATGGGGTCAGTAATCTTCTACAAAAGTGACAGCAAAAGTGATATCTGACTTGCACGACTACTTATTTTACCAAACATGTGTACCACAATATAGTGCTAAGTGAAGCATGGTAATCAGCTAAAATGATAGATCAGTACTATCTTATCTAAATAAGAGTGCAAGAACCAAACTGAGCATATACTAGGAACATGAGTATAAGCTCCAAGAGGACAGCAACAAGGTCATGTATTAATTATGTACATTAGACCAACCTAAAACTAAAAAACATTACCAATTTTGAATCATAGTAGCAGCAGGGTGAGGCGCACGGCGGAAGAAGAGGAAGAGGAGTACCCGGACTATGGGCGCGGCCTTGGCCCCCATGCTGAGGCCGTAGCACGAGCATATGGCCTGCGGCATGATCTGCGACAGATTACAGGCACCAAATCAGGTAGCTAGCTGGGGTGATAGATTACAGCAGTCGAGCCCACAACAACCTCCATGTTTATGCCTACCCCATGAGATGCTACAACAATGTTGAATTGGTGTTGACACACATTACCGATGCAATTAGTTGGATCAGGGAAAATGTACTGCACCTACCAGAAAGCTTACATCTATGTCTAGGTCGGCTTTTCAAAGATTAAATGGCGAAGGAAATAGTGTGCTAACTGCCGGTGACTCTCACATTTGATGTTTAGTTCATTGCTCTCAACAACTAGTATCGTGAATTAACTAAGAGGAAAAGAGATCAAAGAGGTACATGTAAGCCTTGTCGCTTGGCCACAGAGAATAGGTGGGCCTGGATCTGACAAGCGGAGATGTGCATGGTGTGGCGGCGGGGAGAGATAAGGTTAGGGTTAGAGAAAATGATGGACACCTGAAATGATGCAGCCGCCAAGCGGAGGAAGCTCAGTCGCCTACTAGAAAATAGAAAACAAGGCGGCACCAATCCCCTTCTTCCAACTTCAGCTTGGAGCTCATGTAAAAGAGAAAATGATGGACACCTGAGTCAAAATGAAAGAATATCTTCTAACAATAACATAGGAATAGAAGATCTCAACTAGAAACACAATAAATAATAGAACTATAAGAAGACAACTCCAAATTAACAGATTAAGTACCATAGGAATAGAAGATATCAAACTAATTGCTACTGGAACTTAAATTACACACATGTAGTTCATAAAATGCACGACTTGGACACTACAAGTACCAAATAGAACAAAAAATGTACTAGGGCACAAACTAGTACAAACAACGGAAGTTAACGTCAGATATGACCAAGTAATGCACTTGTACTTTCAAATTTTCTTGGCAACAAAAGCATACATTTCTCATTAACAACATCAATAAAAAGAATGTCTTGTAGAAACAATATCAAAATCAATGAATAACTTACTTAGTTGCTGCAACTATCAGGGCAGTAAAGATAAGAGGCGTAACAGATTAGACGGAAGAAACACGGAGCACAGGAAAAAGTTCTCTCGCCAAAACATCTTACAGATTGACAGTAGCAGGCATCCATTAGGATAGCAGTTGTCCTGTAGCCCCTTGCAATTATCTACCACAGAAGCCACTCAATGTCTGTTGTCATCTGACTAGGGAAGCAAAGGCTCAAGCGATACCATTGTGCAATATATGTGCATCCCGCTTATCGGAGGCGTAACAAAGGTGAAGAATGCAAAATCTACAGAAGAGTGCACCTCACGTGTGTGGAGGTATTTGTTGTGCGTGTGTGTGTACCCTGAGTTTTTTGTGCAAGTTGAAAACCCATGCTACATGTTGTTCTGGAAATAATTTAGTAAGAGACATAGTGTGCATCCAACATGTCAGAAAATTTTCAATTACAAGATGCTATGCCTTTTTGCAGTGCTAATGGGCCAAATTCATAGCCCAACTGGTATGGAGACATAGCATACATCTAACATGTTCAACTCACATCTTGAGAAACGAAAATTTATTTGTTGCCCATTATTTATGCGATGCAAAGAAACTAAATTTGACCAAACTAGTTAACAATAAAATGCATAAAGTTTCCACTATACAAGATGGTGAACTTAGAAGTAAAAGCACATGAGACACCATCTCTTTGGTCAACTAGATAGGGGTACATGGTCAAGTAGATAGTGCAATATACCAGTCCCCTTCACACTGCAGGGTTCATACCTCTTCACACCCCAGGGTTCCTACCACAAGGTTCCTATGACAAAATACCAGACACAGTGTGCAATTTCAGGAACATACTATGACAAAATACCAGACATAGTGGAATATACCAGACACAGTGTGCAATTTCAGGAACATACTATGACAAAATACAATAAGTCCACAAAGGATATTTGCAAAGAAGTTACTAGTTTCAGTGGAGCAAGACATAGATGTTAACAACCAGGATTTGCTGCCCTTAACAAGAATAACTAGAAATAAACCAGACGAGTCATCACCGATCCAGAGGCGAGAAGGCCAAGCAGACAGGTGGTAGGGAGGTCGTGGGCTGTGATCTAGCGGCAGAGCGCAACGACGCATGCGCTGCCGATGTGGTCGAGATGTGGAAGTGGAAGACCTTTCGCCAGGGAGGAGAGCTCTGCAGATTTGTTGGAGGAGAGCTCGACGATGAAGGCCTCCTTCGCCTTGCTCTCCAGTGTCCCGACCAAGCCTCCCGGCCAGACGACCACAGGAGAGAGGGAGCCATCGACCCACATGCACAGAGAGGAAAATCGAATCAACATCAACGGAGGGAATCAGGGATGTGATGTGAGGGAGGATGCATTCGTGCTCACCAATTTGTTGGAGGAGAGCAGCCACAAGTCCAGAGGGTTGTCGACCTTCTTCATCCGGGCGGTGCATCCGGATGAGGAACATGTCGCCTTCCTTCCGCTGACAAGCACCGAGTAGGTTCTGCGTGGCGCAGGAGGGAGGCCCGAGGCGTTCGTCGTGGCACGAGGCCGAGGCCTCCACCCGACGGCCTCGCCTTCGCCGTGAGGCCGGATGGTTGGACATCGACGCCAAGCTAGGGTTCATGCGGCGCGATTTGAGGCACGAGATGGGGCGCCGGAGGTAATTGACTGGAGAGGGCAAGGTCTGCAAGTGGTGGTGCTAGGCAACACCGGGCGTGGTTGGGGATGTAGCGAGGATTCACGGACGGTGGGTGGTTGGGGATCCGGAGAGGCGGGTCGTGGTTGGAGAGGAGGTCTCATGTGAGGGTTAGGGTTTGGGGTGGATGCATTTGGGTGGGTGTACCTCTCGGTCACGATCCGACGGCTAAAAAATGACACATAGACATGACACATAGGCGTAATTGCCGACGTGGCCAACTACAAGTTTCAACTTATCTTAATTTGGACAAGATGACGATTTTAAATCGCCGTAATAAGGTACAAATAACGTCAGAAGGTACATCCACGTTATGACGATTTGAGCTAATGAAAATATGACGTTCCTGTGCAAAATCGTCATGATTTTTTAAGGTTTTGAACCTCCCGAACAGCTTACGACCATCTGGTGCAAAATCGTCATAACTCTATGACGATTTTTTCCATGGTCACTATGAGAAGGTCATAGAATAACACATTCCTTGTAGTGCTGGAGCGCTACGTTTCCCCGAGGTAACAGGAGGCCGGGAGGCGAGAGGCTCGGCGTTGTGAACCTGACCGGCCGGATTAGCTGAGAAAGTAGAAGCCGGAAATGCATAAGAAATTGGCATTGCGGCAACTACCACTAGAACTTGGACCTCGTCCGAATGACCTTCCTCCTCGTGGGCCAGGGTCTTGCCACGAGCGCGAACCGGAGCGAGATCCGACTTGGGAACGAACTCTTCTGAGTCCGGCTCCCCGCTGTCCGGAGTATTCCGATCCGCAGGCCACGGGAGTGACAAAACCTCGGCCCTCGCCTACGCTTCCTCAAACCTCTCAGGACAAGAAAGAGAAAATTAGCAAAAGAGTTACGAACGCGATTAGGAAGCAAAACACTAATGCGTAAACTTATCGCAGGAGGGGATGCTCATGGTGAACGGCTTCAATCCCTGTGCCCAATCCTCCGCATCTCCGCCTTAAAGATAGCCCGACACGCTTGAAGATGAGGTAGTTGTCCAGCTCCACCGTCGAGACTCCGTTGGGATCGAGAGGACCGCTCATATAGCAGAGCTTGTGTGTGCGTTTCTGGAATGGGCAGATCCGGCTGCTGATGAAGGTAGTCATCAGATCCTCACCGCGTAGCCCGGAGCGGATTAGTTCCTTCAGCCGAATCTCAAAAGACTCGGCCAGAGCATGACTCTTCCTCGGATTACAGGTCCAGTTCTGCTTGGAAGGAGGGCCGATGGAAAAAGTAGGGAGCCGAATCTTGTCTTCACTCCCAGAGTTCTTGACATAAAAGAATGACTTATGCCACTTCTTGCATGATTCTAGACCTGCAACGCGAGGAAATACGGATTTCCTCCGAGGTGTGATGGACGCGGCACCGCATTGGGTGAGCAACTTCTCGGAGGGTTGCAGATATTTGTCTGGGACGACGTTGGATCGAATCTGAAAAAACTTTGACCAAACATGCACAGATGGCCATAGGCCGAAGTATCCCTCCGAGGCGGAGATGAAGGCAGAAAGAGAGGCGATGGCGTTATCAGGAAGATGATGCGGCTGAAGGACGAAGTAATCAAGGAACTCCCTAGAAAATCGCTGAGAGGGAGACCAAACCCGCGAGCAAAATGTGACATGAAGACTACATATTCGCCCTCCCTAAGAACTGGAGAGGATTCGCTGTCGGGTAAGCGACAAGCTACCTCGGAAGGAATCCGGCGAGTTCGGATTAGACACTCAACCTCTCGGCAGGTGACAGAAGAGCCCTGCCACGAGCCCCGCTCGGGCCCAGAGGCAGCATCGTCATCCTCAATAAGGGCACCGCTGACGGAGCTCGACATGGGTTCGCCAGAGAAATTTACGGAGGAAGAACTAGCGGCGGAGGAAAACTTAGAACTGCACGGACCCGTCATGATTCTACGCAGAAACGGCGGCGGAGCAGTGAAGGAACTACCGCGCTAAAACAAAAGGGAAACAGAGGAATCTAGAGGAGAGCCTAGGCGATGGGACCGGAAGAACTCAACGGCGACGACGCCGGAGCAAGCGAACAGGGACGAGGAAGACGGAGCAGTGCGGCGGGATCCCTGCCGTCGGAGACCCAGATGAATGCACGGCGGCGGAGTCGCGAACGGGCGCAGAGGCGAGAGGAAGAAGAAGGGCGCGGGTGAGCGGAGGGGGAAAGTGAATATCCCAGCCCCGCGCCCCTCTTTATAACCGTGCTGCCTGCGAGGTAGTGGGATCGTGGGTGTGGCGGTTGAACGTGTAAATCGTGTGCGCCGCATGACCGCACGCCGCTAAGTGGAACCGCACCAAGGACCACATGGTGGAAAAGAAGGTCACGATCCCCGACGGAAATGGCACATGAGGCGTCGCAGCACCGACGCGACAGGCACAGTAATAACTGTAGCCTTTCAGTATATACTGTAGAGGAACAAAAAACTAGAGAAACAATGATGAGTATGACACGTAGGACGAGGCGTACGCGAGAAGATATGATGATACCTCGAACGAGAAAAAGATAACTCGGAAACAATGCAGAACGAATATCATGAAACTGATACGGCCCGGCCGAAGTTGTTGGCGGGGCCATACCAGCTTCGGGGACTAATGTTGGGGAGGTGACCTCGGATAGGGTAAAGATAGGGAAAGTCGAAAGGATGTTCCCCGTCCAGTTTCCGAGTTACAGTCTGAGTCGGCCGAATCCTGTAGAGGTCGGCCGAGATAGGAAAGGGCAGGACCCTTATGATAATGGCAAGGCATTACCCGGCCGAGATACTGCGTAAGTCGGCCGGGTTAGCCCGAGTAATCTTAATGCAGGTGAAGGACGAGCCGAGTTACGGGAGGCAGGGCCGAATGACACGAAGCTTGCAGGAGAAGGAGAAGCCTAAAGTCAAACTCTAGCCACAGGCTAGGGAGAATCTGAGCAGAGACAAGCACAAGGGACAAAGGCGCAGAGCGACAGAGGGGCAAAAGGAGGTCACGGAGGTGATAGTCCTAAAGCCCGAGGCACGCTGGAGGGGCCCTCTGGGGCCTTGCCGTTATTAGAGGGGCGACAGGGAAAGGAGGCCGCCGGACTACTATTTTGGGACAAGCATATTCCTCGAATATGCTTGCCACGTCAGCCCTAAAGGAACCCAAGGCTCTCCTTTATAAGGGGAGGCTTGGACCCTGAGGAGGGCATCGGCTCATTTAGTACCGTTAGGCTGGTAAAGTTCTTCCTTTCTCCTTGTATACAGCTCAAGGAGCACTTGTAGCCCAAGAAAGGAAAAATAAAGATCTTTGCCTTAGTCTTTTGTATGTAGAATCAACTACATCTTTCCTCCCCAGATCCCTCTAGCATCCATTGGCCCCTTACTTTAGCCTACCCATGGCATCTGCCGTGCCACCACCATGATAGTAGGGAGAGAGAGAGGAGAGGTGGGATCGGCCCAGATAAGTTAGAAACTTGTTTTTATTTCCAGAAAACCTTTTCTATTTCTGTTTTTCTGATTTTCTGTTTGTATTTTCAAATTCAACTCTGCTTTGAATATTTCCAAATTACGGAAACTTTTATAAAATATCTGAAAACACTAAGGGCCCTTAACACAATTTGGGCTCCATTTGTTTTGATAGTTTTTCAAAATATGTAAACCATTTGAATGGTTTTGAGAGGAAGCAAAATTAGGGTTTTTATTTGTGTTTGTTTGTTTAAACCAATGTGTAAGTATTATGCATGCATGCAATGCTCAAACATGTCTTTATTAATATTATACAAAAAGGTGGTATGTTACAAGTGTCTATCGCCGCTAGGCTCGTGAGCTGGACCGAACTAGACCGAGTTTGGCAGAAGCTCGGGCGGAGCTCCATTTGGAGGCTCGCCGGCAGCTTCGAGCTGGCTCGGGCTCACCGAAAAGCTCGAGATTTTTGCGGCTGCCGGCGAGCTGGCTCGGTCCGGCTCGTGTCCGGGTATACCCATAGCCGCTACGACGTCCTGACGGGTCCTTCTCGGGCAAGCGTGGTTTCGGATCTTCAAAGCTTTCGCTGGACTATCTTCCGTACCACGCTTTCGGCAAGCCTCCCTCAGCACGTGCTGCCACACATCGCGCTCGATGCTGAGGGTATACGGTGACGTGTTTGTGTCCAAACATAATGAATGAAAAAAAATAAAAGAATCATGCGGTACATGTCGAACCGCCAAATGCACCAAACTACTTTTTGCTCAAGCACACAATCGTGCCTTGTCCTGTAGCCCACCTACCGGAGATTCCAGCGGCTCGATGGGGCGATACACGCTCACACAGACAGAGCAGCAAGTACAGCTAGTGCGCACGCTCTTTCTCTTAAGTAGAAAACGTAGTAGTGCTTGTAGGTGCCTGCCCTCCTCTCACCCAACCCTTCTTCTCACCGGACGGACAGCGATCGACTACCTAGCTACCTAGAGCTCCTCGGAGAATTCTTACTGACGAGCGCCTGTACTGGTTCCACTTCCAGCCAGCATCTTGATTGTTTGTTCATCTGCGTCTTGGCTGATGGAGTCCGCATTGCTGTTGATCGCGGCGGTGCTCCTCTCGTCCTCGGCCCTTGTTGCTGCAGGTAAATTTGGCTGTAGCTCCTCCTCCATTAATTCCTTCGAAACTACTAAATGTCTAAATGTCTAAATGATCTAATCCTTGTTCTTCCATCTGCCGTCGCCGCCGTGTCAGATTTCTGCGTGTGCCGGTCCGACCAGTCGACGGCGGCGCTGCAGAAGGCGATCGACTTCTCGTGCGGGCAGGGAGCAGATTGCACGGAGATCCAGCAGACAGGCGCGTGCTACAGCCCCAACGACGTCGCCTCACACTGCTCCTGGGCCGCCAACAGCTACTACCAGAAGTACAGGGCCACCGGCGCCACCTGCGACTTCACCGGCGCCGCCACCCTCTCTTCCGCCGACCCCAGTACGTTCAGCCAGCGTGCAATGCAGTGCAGCGTCGTCTCTTCCTTCCCTTCTCCCTCCCTCCCAGTCAGGTTCTTCCTCACCTAATTAATCGTATGTGCTTGCTGCTCCCTTGCAGGTTTTTCAGGGTGTACGTTTCCTTCCAGTGCCAGGTACATACTACACTTTATCAACCCCTTTCTTTGCTCTTGCATTAAGTTGTCTACTACATGCATCAGATGCTTCATCCGGTTTTCTTCCCGCACTTGTTCATTTGAGTGTGTCAATTGCGGTGTCATTGTGACCACCAGTGTCGTACCAAAGATTTTTTTTTTAATTTGTTGAGAATTCTGAATATAGTCAAACTGGTTCTCACGAATTCTGAATGTGCTACGACGGAATATAGTCTAACTGATTCTCACAAAGTAGTCAAACACACCTTTCAATATTAATCGTGGTTGCAATCGTTGCAACAAAAAAATCATCAATCATGGTCCACCGACGCTACTTAAAAAAAAAAGCAAATTGCAATAATAATCCTACCTGTTCAAGTTGATGCGACAACCTACCCAAACAAGTGTTCCATAATAATATTGGCTAGAAAGTGCAGGCTCTTTCGACTCTAAGAGTTTAATAGATAGACAGGTTCGTTGCATCCTCGGAAGTGGGGTGGTACTCCTTTTGTCGAAGAATAACTGACTTGCATTTGTCTATATTTGAATGTATCTATACACTAATATGCGTCTAAATACATTTGAATCTAGACAAACTCAGTCAATTATTTATAGACGGAGGATAGTTCCTTCTTTTCCTGCAAGGTGCTCAATTTCAACTTTTCCCAACCAATTTGAACTAGAGGGCTTTCCCTTGAGATGGAAGACAAGCTTTTCGTCACCAGCTTCCAACCTTTGTACTACTAACTTTTCTAGAAAAGCATAAAACAATTGCCTGACTTCAATGTCTTGCAGTTTTGTCATAACTTCCTGACAAAAAGGAATCACAAAGCATGTTATAAGGTTTATCGTCACATCGAAACTGAAAAGGTCGACATGTTTTATTTTAACATGTGCGTCGTGTCTGAGAGAGGGAGAGAGTAACCGATAGAACGACGAGTCGTGTTTAGTATGAGAATGAGACTTGACCATAGGTTCCAGAACCATGACATGAATTAGAAAGAAGAAAGGGAAATGAATAATGATACTATTCCCATGAGGGATCAAACGAAAAGGTCGAACCGGCGGACGGATCAAACCGGATCGGACGAACGGATAGAAGATATGACCGTTGATCGAACCGGATCGGACGGCTGGTGATCCGGGGATGAACTCGTAGTACTGCCCAAGAAGAAAAGACAAGAATTCGGAAATTCTCTGTGAACATACATGTCTCTGTTTGCATTCTTCTAATAGATTATGTCTATATGGAAACAGAAGTAAATATGGAAACAGAAGCGTGACACTATGGTGAAGTGTAAGTAGTAAGTGTGTAATGTTTGCTTTCGTTTCAATGACGCAGTGCTGCTGGGACGACTACGGGAACTGGGACGACTACGGGAACAGGAACGGGAACGACTACAGGCACCGGGACGAGTACGGGCACCTTCAGCCCTGGGATGGGCACCGGGTTCAACGGCACCGGCACGAGCACGGGCACCTTCAGTCCTGGGATGGGGACAGGCAGCATGGACGGCACCGCCGCGGCGGCAGGCTTGCTTCCATCCATCAAACCGGCTGCCTCAGTTGCCATCCTCCTCCTCTCCTTCTTGGCACTGCCCTGAAACTCCCTTCGTTCTCATGGCAGAAGCAGCAGTACAGTTAGCTTCACTAGTTTACTGTTGGTTTCTGCTAGAAACAAGCTGACTTGTCGAAGGGAATCCATCCATCTGGAGCATGATTGTTGTTTATTAGTGTCATGGGTGGTCGTCGATGGGCTGGAATGTATTATTATTTTGGTTCCCATTTAATTTATGCCTCCTACAGGCTGGCTGGAGTGGTGGTGTATGATTTGGTAGGATGGCTGTCCCTTTCGCATGCGAGGACTCTTGTCTTCCTTGTCCATTTGTATAATGGTTGCTACTGTTGCCTTTTCTTAATTCTAATTATTTTTTCTTGTTAATCTGTGGAGCAACAGTCTTGCTGGTGGCTTAATTTAATTCATGAAAAGGTTGGTTGGTACTCCGGTCCAGACCTTAACTTTATCGAGATTTGTATTTATCTAGTTATTAAGTATTTAGACTGGATGCATTTCGTATCTATACAAAGTTGAGCGCGTTAATATGAACAGGAGAAAGTACAAAATCTTAGGCCAGCATCCGCTTTACTACGTATATATATTTTTGGTGGTGATTGCTCGTGTGTCATATTATGTCCTCGACATAGAATCTTGGGCTTCTCCTTAGCAACTTGTTGCATGCCTTCATGTGATGCATGTGACCATGTGGAAGAGGCAAACAACACATAATATAGTCTACTGGCGAAGGACGGAAAAAAAATTGAGATCTGGCGAACTCTAAATCATTGAGCAGGAGGCTCAGCTTCACGTTGATTAAATAACCAAGACCAACTGGTCGGATAAAGGTTCCTCCTTCAGAATCAACGCAAGGTGTATAGTGGCGGCGACTCCGTGAACAGCGGAAAGACAGATCGGTAGAGATGGCGCGCGGGACGCCGATGAAACTGAGAACTCCCGTTCTCATCTACTCTGATCTGATCTGATCGCACAAATATGACTACACAGCCCAACAACCAATGGCCCAATCAAACAGTAGGCAGTCCTCTGTCGATATCTACGCTAATTCTTATCCTTCCCCCTACTTTTGCCCTGGCAAGTCGATCCATAGGCACGCTGCCTCGGTGTAAATATTTTTTAGTAGCGAGCCAAGATAGGGCGGGCGCCCACCCTCGCCCTACCGAGAGTCTCGCCACTGATATAGTCTTGGCCAGAAAAAAAAGAACACCTAGTTTCTTTAGTCATACATGCCGGATACGTTTGGAAAATAGAAAAGAAACATCACTAGTGGGACCTTATCTCCAATGTCCCCCCTTCCCCCTTCGGGTTCCTTCACCTCTGATGGCTCGTGGGCCGCTTCGCCGCGCCCCCCCCCCCCCTCCCCCGTCCTCCTTCTAGGCAGATTCTCTCAGGGGCGGGTCTCGATACGTTAGCGGTTACACTCACGCCTGACCGCTCATAGCCCCGACCTTCGCCCGCCCAGGTGGGGACGGTCTCTGCAGATATCGTGGCTCCCTTAGTCTCCTTCCTCGCGTCGGTGGCCCAGGCCGCTCGCCCGCCTAGTACTCAAGCGTCGGCGTGCACCGAGACCTCAACCCGAGGTCGACGAGCCGAGATAGAGGTGCCACTGATGTCTATGCACGCTTCTATTCTTGTAGATGTGTTGGGCCTCCAAGTGTAGAGGTTTGTAGAACAGCAACAAGTTTTCCTTAAGTGGATCACCCAAGGTTTATCAATCTCGGGAAGGAAGTGGTCAAAGGTATCCCTCTCAAGCAACCCTGCAATCAAGATACAAGAAGTCTCTTGTATCCCCAACACACCCAATACACTTGTCAGGTGTATAGGTGCACTAGTTCGGTAAAGATATAGTGAAATACAAGTAATATGGATAATTATAAGTGGTAATTTTAATCTGAAATAAATATGGCAGCAAACAAAAATGTAGCAGGACTAATTGTAAACGTTGTTTCAATGCTTAGAAACAAGGCTTAGGGATCATACTTTCACTAGTGGACACTCTCATATAAATATCTTCTCTTTATTATGCTACTCTGAACTACTCTCCGGTTGGATAACTCCAATCCACGGTAGGGCTACAAAAGTTCTTCTTAAAGTTCGCATTCCCCATCTAGGTAACCCCAACCCTATCACTTTGAGCGCTAGATGGTTCCAACAAACACCACAATTTCATAGAGACATCCAACTCAAATTATACTCATGATAAGTATTTATGTAATCTTTAGCCTAAGTGCCACACGGTGTGCACACTGTCAACTTCACACACGCGGGGATAACCGGAGATTACAATAATTAAAGCACTTGAGTCGTAGAGTAGATCTACTTCGTTACAAAGCTCATGATCACAATATGATCATGCATAGAGAGAGAGAACTACTTCGTCCTCATCATGGGAGTCAGCAACGGCGATTGATATGGCGGTGGAGTCGATGCAGATGGCTCCGGGGGAAATTCCCCGTCTAGGAAGGGTGCCAGAACAGTGACTTATGTTCCCCTGAATCTCCTCTTTGGTGGCGGCAGCGCTGCAGAACTTTTCATGGATTGAGGCTGGATGATCTAGGGTTTCTGCATCGAGGGCTTTATATAGGCGTAAGGGCAAGGTCGGTGGGCGCCCGAGGGGCCCACACCACCTGGTGGCGCCACCCCTGGCCACGCCACCACATGGTGTGGCCGCCTCGTGGCCCCACTTCGTCTCCCCTCCGGACTCTGTGTTCCTTCTGGTAAAATATTGACTTCGGCTTTTGTCCCGTCCAATTCCGAGAATATTTCTATACTAGCTTTTCTGAAACCAAAAACAGCAAAAAAACAGGCAACTGGAACTGTGGCATCTTGTCAATAGGTTAAGTATAGAAAAAACATAAGAAAGTTGATATAAAACAAGCATGGAGCATCAAAAATTATAGATACGTTTATGACATATCAAGCATCCCCAAGCTTAACTCCTGCTCGTCCTCGAGTAGGTAAGTGATAAAAAGAATAATTTTTGAGGTGACATGCATCATCAAAATCTTGAACAAACTATTGAAAAGCATTAGTAGGTGGGATCAAAGTACTCTAAACATGAGCTTGAAAGATGTAGTTCTAACAATAAGACAAAGAAAATATGTTGTAACATGAAATGGTACAAACAAAGATTATGAATAAAAATGCATTGAAAGACGTTTGTTTGTTTCATATATAGAAAATATAGCAAGAGTGGTATTCAACTTGTCCCGCATGGTGTAGCAAAATATAAATGTATAGGACACCTTCAAAGTTCATAAGGGTGACTAGATACAAATAATGCAAGAATAAGCAATATCAACATTATGAATCAATCAATAAGTTTTGGGATAATGCACATTAAACTAAGAATAACAACTATGCTCGCTTAATTGGTGCATAAATATAGAAAATGGAGAGGGAAGCAGAGGATTTCAAGTTTCATATAGAGCTTCCAAAAATTATAGAGCTTCCAAGTTTCAAGAGGGAAGCAGGGATTTCAAGTTTCATATAGAGCTTCCAAAAATTATGGTACTTATTAGCTTTCAGCTCTCATTGCCCCTATCATTGGTATCTTGAAGTGATTAAGGTTAAAGTGACACAAATATGAGTATATGCTTGACAAGTTATAAGTTGAAAATCTCATGCCCCTTGCTTACGAGTACCGAACCTCATGCTACTCAACTTTGGTCACAAGTAAGTTCTTGTCATTGTAAGTATATGTTTATCGTAGAGAACCGCCAACGGGGTACCCCTTGCCCCATGACACAGGAGCTATCCCATATCAAAATTACAAGGTAATAGACAATGAGAATCTCAGTGATCTTTTTATTTCCTATTTTCATAGGTTTGTATTGAGGATGCTTCACAGAATGCTCATTATGGTTATGCTGTAAGTTTCCACCATGATTAGGCATGGCTTAGTCTAGACGCCCAGGCGTTTCTCTAACACATATACAAATCCATAAACTTACAAGATCCCCTTTTATTTCACACCACCGTGATCCATAAACAAAAGAACATGATATCAACTGAATAGAATCAGTGCAATGCTGAAAGCGTTCCCCATGAAAACATGGTTCTGCTAATTCACAACTTATAATTTGCAAGCATATAAGCAACTTAGATGGGCACAATGGTTCAAGTTTATTAGGTGCAAGAAATAAAGTGTGCCATGAAGTTTGTGAGATCTTTAATCACTAATTTTCACATAACAAGTTTAATTTGCAAGATAGATAAAAACATGAATATACTTGGAATGGTGTAACAGACCATTCATAGGAAGTTATAGTGGACTCTTTAGAATAACTTGGTTTCTTGGGAGTTGGATGCACGAGTAGAGTTCATACTCAGTACAGGTGGAGGCTAGCAAAAGACTGGGAACGACCAACTAAGAGAGCAATAATAGCCATAAGCATGCAGAGCGACAAAACATTATCAATCAAAGCATGAAGTGGTACCACAAGTCAAAAACTAAATGATCATAGAGGCTAAGGTGACTGGTTCATAGTCTTAACATGGTGTAATCATGTTCCAAGTCAACCCAAATAAAGCATCAAAGGAGAATATCACAATATTATGCTTTTGTATGCTAAAACAACGCACGATTCTTTCAAGGCACATTAAGCAATCTCAATTGTTTGGAACAAGTCATGCTACAACAATAATCACTAAGCATATGGTCAAAGCAACATCGAGCATGACATGATAAAGTCTAATCCAAAGTCAAAACAATGCTCCTTTTTGTACCACTATAAGCATGAAACTTCCTACTCTTTTCCAACACCAATCGACTTATTTGAAACAACTCACAATGATAATACTCCATAAAGATCAGTGAACATGTCTCACAAATCCAAAAAGAAGAACTAAAGTTCTAAAATGAAAGCATAAGAAAACTAAAGCTAAATACAGTGCTAGAAAAAGAGAACACACACAAAACAATAAGAGTGAAAAATAGAGTGTTCTAAACAATGAAAACAGATATTGTCTCTCTCCAAAAGAAGTGTGCTATGATCCAACCAACTTATTGCAGCAAACCAAACAAAAACAAAGACGCTCAAAGAACAACACAATAGTGCATGAAGCAATAAAAATAAAGTGTCTAGAAAGAAGACCTGAGATTTTTATTGATGAAGAAGGGGATGCCATCCCAAATCTTTGACGCTTGTACCTCTTGAATATTTCTTGGGGTGACACGGGTGGCATCCCCAAGCTTGAGCTTTTGTCCATTCTTCATCTCATCATATCATTCTTCCCCTACACTTGAAAATTGTCTCCATACAAAACTTCACACAATTCTTCATTAGCAACATTAGTGTATTCAAGATAATAAGCCCTTGGGTTTAGTTTCAACACAAATAAAACTTCCATTAAAACACAAGCTACTATAGCAATTTCTTTTAAAAGCTCAAGTGATCAAAGAGAACTCAAAAGAAAACGATTAAGAGACAAATGAAATAATGGCAGAAATCTGTCAAAACAGACCAGAAGGTAAACAACGATTTTTTCGAAGACCTTATGTTGCTTAAATCGAAAAGTGTTAAAGTAACAAAAGTTATATAATAACCTGGGTCTTCTGCACAAAATATTTCAGCTTAATCTGACGTACTGGGACTTTTCACGATTTTTTACAGTGAAGCACAAAAATCTGTTTCGGGACAACAACTTTCCTAAATCTTACTTCTCTCTCATTAGAGGTTATTCTTGGCACAAAAACCACACAAAAAGGATAAGGAGAAATTATTACAGATTTAATAACTTCCAAGACTCAACAAAATAAAAACTTACTAAAATTTGGGTTATCTCCCAATTAGTACTTTTCTTTAACGCCTTTAAGTTAGGCATGATAATTTGAAAAGATGCTCACATAAGAAATATAAATTGAAGTAAAAGAGAGCATCAAGAAGCAAACTAAAAAACATTTAAGTCTAACCCACTTCCTATGCATAGGAATGTTGTACTCAAATAAATTCACAAAGAACAAAGTGACAAGCATAGGAAGATAAAACAAGAGTAACTTCAAAATTTTCAACATAAAGAGGGGAAACTTAATATTGTTGAAATACTTAAAACCATGTTTTCCTCTCTCATAATAACTTTCAGTAGCATCATGAATAAAATTAACAATATAACTATCACATAGAACATTCTTATCATGAGCCACATGCATATAATAATTATTACTCTCCACTTAAGCATAGTCATTCTTATTAATTATAGTGGGAGAAAATTCAACAAAATAGCTATCATTATTATTATCATCACCATAGTCATCAAATATAGGAGGCATATTGTAATCACAATTAATTTTCTCCTCAATAGTAGGTGGGCTGAAAATATCATATTCATCATTGTAATCATCATATATTGGAGGTACAATATCATCATAGCAAATTTTCTCTTCTAAAGCTAGGGAACTAAAAAGATCATTTTCATAAAAACTAGCTTCCCCAAGCATAGACTTTTCCATATCATTAGCAATAATGGTGTTCAAAGAATTCATACTAATAACATTGCGATTAGCATGCAAATAAAGTTCCATAGGTTTTTTAATTTTCTCTTCAAACACTTCATGTCCTAACTCAACATAAATACTATCAAGCTCTCTAACTTTCTTTGTATTCCATTAAGCCTAACTAGTGAAAATAAAAACAAGAAACAAAAAGATCTAATTTCAGAATCTAAAGGAAATAACTTCGAGCACTCACACACTAGCAATAGTACTAGAAGATAGCTTAGTAGCCAGAGGATGTCCGTACCTTTTACCTTACCTCCCCAACAACCGCGCCAGAAAAGAGCTTGATGTCTATGCACGCTTCTATTTTTGTAGACAGTTTTGGGCCTCCAAGTGTAGAGGTTTATAGAATGCAAAGAAGTTTCCCTTAAGTGGATCACCCAAGGTTTATCGATCTCAGGGATGAAGTGGTCAAATGTATCCCTCTCAAGCAACCCTGCAATCAATATACAAGAAGTCTCTTGTATCCCCAACACACCCAATACACTTGTCAGTTGTATAGGTGCACTAGTTCGGTGAAGAGATAGTGAAATACAAGTAATATGGATGATTATAAGTGGTAATTGCAATCTTAAATAAATATGGCAGCAAATAAACATGTAGCAGGACTGATTGTAAACGGTGTTTCAATGCTTAGAAACAAGGCCTATGGATCATACTTTCACTAGTGGACATTCTCATATAAATATCTTTTCTTCATTACGCTACTCTAAACTACTCTTCGGTTGGATAACTCCAATCCACGGTTAGGGCTAAAAAATCTCTCCTTAAAGTTCGCATTCCCCATCTAGGTAACCCCAACCCTGTCACTTTGAGCGCTAGATGGTTCCAACAAACACCACAATTTCATAGAGACATCCAACTCAAATTATACTCATGATAAGTAATTCTATAATCTTTTGCCTAAGTGCCACACGGTGTGCACAATATCAACTTCACACACGTGGGGATAACCAGAGATTACAATAATTAAAGCACTTGAGTAACAAAGTAGATCTACTTGATTACAAAGCTCATGATCACAATATGATCATGCATAGAGAGAGAGATAGAGACAGAGAGAGAGATGAACACATAGCTACCGGTAGAGCCCTTAGCCTTGAGGGAGAACTACTCCCTCCTAATCATGGGAGTCATAACGACGATGGATATGGCGATGGAGTCGATGGATATGGCTCTGGGGGCAATTCCCCATCCCGACAGGGTGCCGGAACAGAGACTTATGTCTCCCGAATCTCCTCTTCGGTGGCGGCGGCGCTGTGGAACTTTTCGTGGATTGAGGCTGGATGATCTAGGGTTTCTGCATCAAGGGATTTATATAGGCGGAAGGGCAAGGTCGGTGGGCGCCTGAGGGGCCCACACCACCTGGTGGTGCCAGCCCTGGCCGCGCCACCACATGGTGTAGCCGCCTCATGGCCCCACTTCTTCTCCCCTCCGGACTCCGTATTCCTTCTGATAAAATATTGACTTTGGCTTTTGTCCCGTCCAATTCCGAGAATATTGATTTACTAGCTTTTCTGAAACCAAAAACGACAGAAAATAGGCAAATGGCACTGTGACATCTTGTCAATTGTTTAGTTCCGGAAAATGTATGAAAATAACTGAAAGTGTAGACAAAATATAAGAAAGTTGATATAAAACAAGCATGGAGCATCAAAAATTATAGATACGTTTATGACGTATCACCGCCTCGATATGCGGCCACCGCCTGCCCGCCCAAGCATCCGGCGGCGTCTGCATCCACCCATCGGTGGTTCTCTCTGATGTCCGTGTCAGAGCCTGCCTACCGCACCCCATCGTGAGACAGCAAAAGACACAGATGGTGCAGTTGGGCATCGCCCTAGTGGGTGAGGTGATAGGTGAGGAGGCGCTGCAGGCCTACCTGCGATACTTCTCCAATCCCATGTCTGCAGAGGACCTGACTACTTGCTTGGCGCTATTCGGCTGGCTGCTTGCTTGGCGCTATTAGGCTAGCTGCTGGGGTCCCTTCCTCCTATGGGTGATAATCTGGTGGCCGGAGTGCACTAAAGTGGTTGTGCAGCGTAGCACGTAGTCCGTAGAGTGTGATCATGTCAAAACTCTTTTCGTTGCTTGTTTCGAACATGCACGAACTAAAATCTTCCGCATGTTGTGATGCTATTTATCAGTTGGTTTTGATCTCGGGTGTGAGCGTTGTTTGCTTCCAAGAGACCAAGCTCCAAATGGTCACAAGGGAAGTGGTGGACAGATCCCTCAGTAGGGATTTCGGCCAATTCTTCTTTCTCCTTGCTGATGGTACCTGTGGAGGGATCCTCCTCATGTGGAAGTCTGTGGTCATCATGATATCCAACCCGCACTAAAAAGGAGACGCAGGGGACTCTGGTTGGTGGCTGGCGAGGGTTTACAGCCCTCAGTCTGATGCTGACAAGCGTCGATTCTTACAAGAGGTCAAGGACGTCAGGTCCTTGCATCCGGGGCCGTGGATGGTGTTCGGTGACCCAACATACAACTACATGATGTAGTACACTATAGTCATCGACATAATACCAATGAAACACCGTTCCACCAGTTTTACATCCCTCGGAGTGGTACAACAGAAACATAGCAGGTCCAAAACATGACTATAGGTTTGAACTTGACTATTTACAAAAGATTTCGAGAACACTCTAGGTTATGGAGAGATAAAACAACTTCTTACAAAGAAGAACCAGAAATAACAACTAAAAACTATCTTACTAATAAGACTAATATCTAAACTATCTGACTTGTAGTTGTGTCTATTGCAATGCTCTACAGAAGTAGGTTATATGGCTAGATGTTATACTTTTATCTAATCAGTAACTTGTTCTTCTCTCATGTTGATGTATATGTTAACTCCATTAACTTTATTGAAGAACTTGAGCTTTTGGTGATGATTCCTTTGAGCATAAGTTGATGTAGACGTCATCTATATTGGCTTCAGAATCTAGCAAGTTCTAAAAGGTACGGTTGAGTACAAGCATAATTAGAAAGTTCACTAAAAAGGAGTGTTTGATGCACTATCTATAGCCATAGACCGTAAGTTGTAGGCTATTCAGCTTTTCATAAACATTTCTACAAAGATTTCTTTTATTCTGAAAATCTATGTCCGTTAGCCTTCACAAGTTTACCAAAACTTCATGAAGTTCCTTTCCTGCCGCGTTTGTAGCCCCTTCCCGGAACAGGGAGTAACATGTCACAATTCTTACACTCTGTAGAGGTGCCATAAGAGATCAAATGCTTGTTGCACAATCGGGCAGCTTATTCCCGTCCACACTTTCTATGGTGTGGGGCCGAGTAAATGATCCAAGCCAATCACTGCCCTTCTCCGTGACCCCGCATGCCCCCTTGGTGTATGCCATGCCCACATATTCAATTACGACAATGGGAAGTACATACCATTATAGATGCCAGAACTACCATGGTACGTTCATGGATCTGATAGGTCGGAAACGTATCTATAATTTTTCATGTTCCATGCTTGTTTACTATCTACTTTTCTTTGCTTTGTCCACACTTTGAGGTATTTTTATATGTTTTCTGGTACTAACGTATTAACAAGTTGCCACAGTGCCAGTTGTCTGTTTTCTTCTATTTTTGGTTCCAGAAAGGCAGAAAATCAATATTCTCGGAATTGGACGGGACAAAAGCCAAAGTTAATATTTTACCGTGGGGAACACGAAGCTGGAGTACGAGACAGAGGAGACCCACCAGGAGCACCCCGGCCGCTGGTGGGCCCACCGCACAGGGGTGCATCCGCCCTGGTGGCCCCCTGCCTCGCCTCTTCGTCTATAAGAAGCCCCCGATGCAGAAATCCTAGGCACCCGATCAAAATTCCACGAAACCAATCGGGGGGATCTGAAGCTCTTCCCGGCACCCTGCCGGACGGGAGATCATCCCGGAGGCCTTCTTCTTCATCATCCCAGCCTACGGTATGAAGCGTGAGTAGTTCCACCTTGGACTACAGGTCCATGTAGTAGCTAGATGGTTGTATCTCCTCCTTGTGCTTTCATGTCTAGATCTTGTGATCTCCGTTAATGATAAAGATCTAATCTATTTATAATCATGCATGTTGTTTTTGCGGGGATCCGATGGATATTGAGATTACTATGTCAGATTGATTAATGGTTTTGTCTATTTGATTATATCATGTCTATGTTGTTTGTGATCTTGCATGCTCTCCATTGTGAGTAGCTATCTTGGCCAAGTAGTTGCTAGTGACTCCAAGAGGGGGTATTTATGCTCGATAGTGGGTTCATGCCTCTAGTTTCCAAGGGAAGTGACAGAAATCTCTAAGGTTGTAGATGTGCTGTTGCCACTAGGGAGAAAACAACAGTCTCTTGTTCATGGAAAAAGTGGATTGTTTACCTTTCACACTTTGCTTAAAGCAGTTGTCTGTTGCTTGCAACTTATTACTAGAGAGGGTTCGGATGATAACCCAAAGGTGGACTTCTAGTCATAGATGTAATTGGATGGCGGTCTATGTATATTGTTGTACTGCCCAATCGAATCTCATATGATCTTTTTGTCTGGTATTGCATTGTTATGCCTTGCTCAGTCATGTCAATTGCCTGCTGTAATTTGTTTACCCAAAGATGCCTTGTTTGTTTATCTAAGGAGAACACCTCTAGTGAACTATGGACCTCGGTACAATCTTTACCATTGATACATCTTCCATCATTCTTCGTTTACTTGCAAACCATCATCACCTTCCACACCATATAGTTAATCCTTTGTTACTGCAACCGGTGAGATTCACAACCTCACTGTTTGTTGGGGCAAAGTCTTGAGTTTGTGTTGTGCAGGTTTCCACGTTGCTTGCAACACCTTTGAGACGTTTCCTTCGTCCTAATGGTTCGATAACCTTGGTTTCTTACTGAGGGAAGACTTGCTACTGTGCTGCATCACACCTTGCTCTTGGGGTTTCCCGATGAACCGCTCCACATCAACAAGGAACCATCAACAAATTTTCTGGCGCCGTTGCCGGGGAAGCTACGGACGTCTTCACAAGGGGAGTCCTCCTCATCCTTTCTCTTTTCTTTGTTTTTAGTTTGCTTAGTTTCTTTTGCTTGGTTTTGTTTGCCTCTTTTTATCAAAAACTCCAAAACAATTAGTTTAGTTTGGTTTTTTTTCTCTTATCAAAAACACAAAAAAATTAGTTCCTGCTCTAGTTGCTGGTCTGTTATTGCCTTCCTTGGTCATGATTTCCATCAATGGATGGTTTATTTGAAACTAGTTCTTATTGGAAAGGTGGGTTCACAGAAGAACAAAAGAATTACTATAAGGAACACCGTTTGTCACAAAAAGGGAAACACTTATGGGAACAAATTGATAAATTGAATACTATTGCTCGAGAGGTGTGCTCTACTTATAATGTTACTTATTTGATAAATCTTGTTGATGTAGGAGGTATAAACACCTACCTTTTCAATGTGAGTATAATGATAATGTTATCATATCTTCTTATGTTAAAGGAAATTATGACTTTTATGATGTGGAACAAATTGAAGAATTTATTGCCTTCAAGGGTGTATTTGAACTTGCCAGTTTGCTTGAAAATACTGATGATGCACCTTATAAATATGAGGTTTATGAGATACTTAAATTTTGCTTTTATAATTACAAGGAAGAAAATGGCTATATTCTTGAATATTTTAATAGGTGCTTTCCACAAATGGAAGAGACTAATGCCTTGCAGGAGCCTATTGAAGAAGAAATTGTTGAAACTGGAAGCTCATTAGATGAAAAAGAGGAGGAGTGTGATGAACAAAAGGAGGAAGAATGGGTCCACCTATGTGTACTTTCTAATGAGAGTAACTCTTTACCTCTTATATTATTTGATTGTCCCCCATGCTTACCAAAGGAGGATGAATGTTATGTTCCCGTGGATTCTTTTGAAATATCTACTTTGGGTAAAACCTGTGAAGGTTTTAATCCCAGTATTTTTGAGCTTGATAAAAATTATTTGTTTATGGATCATGAAAAGCATGCTTTATGTGATAGTTATATTGTTCAGTTTATTGATGAGGCTACTAAAAATTATTTTGAGAGAGGGAAACATGGTCTTATGTATCTCAACAATATTAAGTTTCCCCTCTTTATATTGAAAATCTTGAAGTTCCGCTTGTTTTGCTTTCCTATGGTTGTTGCTTTGTGCTTTCATGACTTGTTTTTTACAAGATTGCTATGCATAGGAAGTAGGTTAGACTTAAATGTGTTTTGGATTTGCTTCTTGATGCTCTCTTTTACTTAAACTGATAGTTCTTATGTGAGCATCTTCTCAAATTATCAATGCCTAACTTAAAGGCGTTAAATAAAAGTACTTGTTGGGAGATAACCCAAGAGTTTTCTTGAGTCTTGGAAGTTATTACTTCAGTAATGACCTCTTCTTATCCTTTTTGTTTGCTTTTTGTGCCAAGAATGACCTCTAATGAGAGGGAAGTAAGATTTGGGGAGTTGATGTCCCGAAATAGATTTCTGTCCTCCACCATAAAATTCGTGAGGAGTCTTTGTAAGTCGGATTGAGCTGAAAATTTACAAATAAATTCCCCAGTATGTTAGCTAACCTTCGTTAGTTCAACACTTCGCTTTGCTTTGTTTACTCTGTTCCATGCTTGTTTACTATCTACTTTGATTTGCTTTGTCCACACTTTGAGGTGTTTTATATGTTTTCTGGTACTAACCTATTAACAAGTTGACACAGTGCCAATTGCCTATTTTCTTCTGTTTTGGTTCCAGAAAGGCACAAAATAAATATTCTCGAAATTGGACGGGACAAAAGCAAAAGTCAATATTTTACCGTGGGGAACACGAAGCCGGAGTATGAGACGAAGGAGACCCATGACGACTGTCTATGCACAACCTGTTGGGAACCCCAAGAGCAAGGTGTGAAGCAGCAAGCATCAAGTTTTCCCTCAGTTGAGACCGAGGTTATCGAACCAGAAGGAGGAAGGAAACGTCACACGGGTGTTTCAAGCAACGCGGAGATCTGCACAACACAAACTCAAGACTTTGCCCCAACGAACAGTGAGGTTGTCAAGCTCGTCGGTTTGCTGTAACAAAGGATTAAATGTATGGTGTGGAAGGTAATGGTTTGCAGGAAGTAAACAAGTAACAGTGGAAGATGTATAAATGGTAAAGATTGGAGCGGGGTCCATAGTTCACTAGAGGTGCTCTCCTTAGATAAACAACATGGCATGAAGGCTAAACAAATTACAGTGGGGCAATTGACAAGAATTGAGCAAGGCATAACAATGCAATTAATAGTCAGAAAGATCCTATGAGATTCGATTGGGCAATACAACAAGATACATAGACCGCCATCCAACTGCATCTATGACTAGAAGTCCACCTTCAGGTCATCATCCGAACCCCCTCCAGTATTAAGTTGCAAGCAACACACAACTGCTTTAAGAAAAGTGTGTAAGGTAAACAGTCCACATGTTCCATGAACAAGAGACCGTTGTTTTCTCCCAAGTAGCAACAACACATCTACAACCGAAGAGATTATTGTCACTTCCCTTGGAAACTAGAGGCATGAACCCACTATCGAGCATAAATACCCCCTCTTGGAGTCACTAGCAACTACTTGGCCAAGATAGCTACTAACAATAGAGAGCATGCAAGATCACAAAAAACACAGACATGATAGAATCATAAAGACAAAACCATTAATCAAACCAACATAATAATCTCAATATCCATCGGATCCCCGCAAACACAACATGCATGATTGCAAATAGATTAGATCTTGATCATAAACGGATCTCACAAGATCTATACATGAAAGCACAAAGGAGGAGATACAACCATCTAGCTACTACATGGACCCATAGTCCAAGGTGGAACTACTCACGCATCATACCGGAGAGAAGGCCTCCGAGATGATCACCCCTCCGGCTGGGTGCTGGGAAGAACTTCAGATCCCCCTATCTAGGGACAATGCTGGCGGCGGCTACAGACGGTTTCGTGGATATTTCATCGGGTACTCAGGGTTTCTGCATTGGGGGCTTATTATAGGAGAAGGGGGAGACCGAGGAGGCGGCCAGGGTTGGCAAACCCTAGCCAGGCGCGGGGCTAAGCCCACACATGCCTGGGGTAGGTCTGGCCCCCTAGCTTGCCCCTCCGGCTCTCCTGTGGACTTCTTGTTCCCCACGGAAAGTAATTGACTTTGATTTTTGTCCCGTCCAATTCCGAGAATATTTATTTACTAAATTTTCTGAAACCAAAAACAGCAGAAAACATGCATCTGGCACTGTTGCAACTTGTTAATAGGTTAGTACCAGAAAACATGTAAAAATCACCTCAAAGTGTAGACAAGCAAAGCAAAGTAGATACAAAACAAACATGGAGCATCAAAAATTATAGATACGTTTCCAACGTATCAACATCCCCAAGCTTAACTCTTGCTCGTCCTCGAGTAGGTAAGTGATAAAAGAATAATTTTTGAGGTGACATGCACCCTCACAATAAAGATCCAACCATTTGCAAGCATTGAAATCTGGGATCAAAGAATTCTAAACATGTGCATGAAAGATGGAGTTCTAACAGTAGGACATAGTAACTATGCATGCAACATGTCAAGCTACAAACAAATATCATGACTAACATGCATTGAAAAACATTTGTTTTTTCACATACAGAAAACATAGCATAGTGGCAATCAGCTTGTCCCTCATAGAGTAGCAAATAGATGCATAGGACACCTGCAAAGTTCACAAGGGTGACTAGAAACAAGTAGCACAAGAACAAGTAGTAACACAATATGTATCAATTAATAAGTTTTGGAACACTGCACACAGAATGACAACTATGCTCTCTTAATGGTGCCTAAAGGTAGAAGGTGGAGACTCAATAATGGTGGAAGAAAGCTCTTTTTTGTAAAGGAAGCAGGGATTACAAGTTTCAAAAAGAGCTTCCAAAAATTATGGTACTTGTTAGCTTTCAGCCCTCATTGCCCCTATCATAAGCATCTTGAAGTGGTTAAGGTTAAAGTGTCAAAGCTGGAGTATATGCTTGACGAAGTATAAGTTGGCAATCTCATGTCCCTTGAATACGAGTGCCACACCTCATGCATACTCAACTTTGGGTCTAGGTAAGTTCTTGTCACTGTAAGTATTTGCATATCATTGAGAACCGCCAACAGGGTACCCCTTGCACATGGTACGGGAGCTTTCCCATAACCAAAATGACAAGGCAAGCAGACAATGAGCATGTCAACAATCTTCTTATGTACCATGGGAATATGGTGCTTTTTCTCTCTTTTCTCTTTTCTCAATGTGTCTCTTTTTTTAAGAAGAATGCTTCATAGATGTCACTATGGTGATGCTGCAAGTTTCCACCATGATTAGGCATGGATTAGGCTAGCTGCCCAGACGTTTCTCTAACACAGGATACAAACTTCATGGACTTACAAGTTCCCTCTTTATTTCACACCGGTGACATCCATAGACAAAAGAACATGATATCAACTGAGTACAAAGTACAAGTGCAATGTTAAAAACGTTCCCCGTGACAGCACGGTTCTGCTAATTCCAACTTATAAGTGCAAGCATATACAACAAAGTTGTCACAATGGTTCAAGTTTATTAGGGGCAAAGAATAAAGTGTTCCATGAAGTTCGTGAGGGCTTTAATCACTAAGTTTTCACATAACAAAATAGTTTTTAATTGGAAGATAGTTGAACACAAGAATATACTTGGAATCACTGCAAGGAATATGCTGATACATGACCCTCCATTTTCGTCACTGAATCGTCATTATGTACAATATATGATGATCTTATGACGAAAAACAGATCGTCAGTAATTTCACACAACGACGTTTTCCACGATATCGTCATAACCTTCTATGACGATATTGGATCGTCATGACCGTTATGATGATCTGATATCATCATGGGCAAACTGACATGGCCAGGTCAGATCCTACGTGTCCAATCCGACGTGGCAAAATTATGACGAAATGAGATCGTCGTAGTCTGAATTTGGCGCGATCCATTTCAGTGGTCTATATAAACCAAGCCCAGTAGTTTGGCCTGTTTATGTTTTTTCCCTATCAATTTTAATGGGCCAATCCAACATTTTAGCCCGTTTATTTACTGGGCCCAGCCTTTTTTAAGGTCCAGTTATTTTCTATTTACGGCCTTATTACATCACATTATTTTACTGTGGGTCCCAATTGTCTTGTTCTTCTAGATGGTAGGTCCCAGTCGTTTGGTTCATTCTTTTCACAGAATATTAATTAAACAACATATAGAAATCAAAAGGCAGAGGAAACACAAGAACATATTCAAACCAGAATCAATTTATACAATATTCTAGTGGGATCACATAGGACACATGAAGTTCCACGCTCAAATTCACATCACAACATGCTTAACCATCATTACAATGGAATCTATAACAGAACTGTCAGCAAATTTAAAAACTAGCTACACTTTGATATTCTGGAACTTCTGCACTTCCACTTCTTCAACATGTAGCTCTTGTAAAGAGTATATCTACAATAGTTGAACAAAACAAATGCAAAAAGATAAATAGCAGCTCATACAAAGTTATCATATTGAGTGAAACTAGTGTTTTACCATACAAATACTCAGTTAAGTTGAAGGAGTTCCATAGATAAACAGAATAAGATATATACTACTGTCTTGTCACAACTAGAGCTATGTAGTTTCGCATCAAATATATACATCCCAATTGGCAAGGAGATAAGAAAGAACCAGTACATAATCACTAGGTATCATCTATAGCAAGCATCACAAAGAGCACTAGCGAAAGAGGAAGATGGAGAACACAGACACACTTACCGACGAAAATGCATGTACCTGGGCGCCCTCCAGTCCAAGCCAGAACATAAGCACCAGCGGACGGGTATGGCGCTACCGCTACTCTTCCGTGTGGATGTATAGGTCGGAGACTTCGAAAACAAGAGTGGATGTAGAGGTCGGAGACTCCAGAACATAAGCACCAGCGGACGGTTCCATATATCACATGTAAACAAAGGAAACAAGAGTAAGAAGTGTGGTAAAATATAGAAAAGAACATAGTTCACATTATTGTATCGTAAACAATTGAGTTTAGGTCTTGAGCATGTGTAACAGGTGCTAAAAAAGGTATAGAATGGAACATCACTGTAGCTTGCCAGATTCCTAGACCATGATTAGTTGGTGAAAAAATGGCATATTTACTTCTCATATAATATCCAAGTGTGCAGTGTGGCACTAAAGTATATGTGATGAAGTGTGTATTTAAAAGTATGCTTATTACTGATCCAATGATTCAACTCATTTTTACATGTATCCAAATTTAAATTAGAAACAGCAAAGAAATCTGCATCTCTAGTGAGTAATCATCAAGTCTGGTGAGAAATATAGGATAAGTGGGAATGAAGACCCAACAAGGGGAAAAGAGGGAGGAGAGAACACTCCACAATGAAGGTCTTAGTTAGCGTGGCGGAGTTATTGTTGTCACCACTCACCAGCACTGCTAGATGCTGCTGCTACCCTAGACAGATATTGTTGGTGGCAAGGAAGGCAAGCAATACATGAATGATGAATCACAGTAACAAGAAGGTGAAGAAAGTACCAAGTGCATCCCTCCTGGCAATAATAAATAAGGTTCTTGAGGTACATAAAACAACCCAAGCTAAGATAAAAACCCAATGAATCATCTGATGTAAGCAACCAAGCACCGACATCCTAGTACACATAAGTCCTGGCACAAATATGAAACTCGGATCAACAAGAACCTATAGACCTATTTCAGTCGGACTATCATCCAATTGAATTAGTTTATACTACTAATCTTTTATCTTCTCAAGTGAGCATGCTTGGTTATAAATCAATATCACTTAGACAGAATGTTGAGCCTACCAGAATTTTCATCTACACTGTTACCACTTCAAGCATCATCAATTTGGCAACAATAGATCTTTTGTATAATAATTCTGATCCCCAAATGCCTCATTTCAGTAATCACTAGCAAGTGCAGACGATACAGTCAAACCGTCCTCGTGTGTACATGCATCAGGAAATGCAGAAAAATCAAGTTAGTCTTAGCTAAACTAGATATAAAAGAACATTTCAAAGAATATAAAAAATTCTTGGCAAGACAAAATGATACCAAGGGAACACATGAGTGCTCTAAGATCACATTTATACAGAACTCCAAAACGCACTACCTGTCCACTGCCCCTCTCCTAACAAAATTATTGTTGCAACTTTGTGAGTTCCTAACGAATAGGACTAGCACATCTAACACACTGAGCAAACTGTTGTTAATAAGAAACCTCAGGATAAGAACACATATGGTCGAAATCAGAAATTCCTTTGGATTATTTCTTACAAATTTCCCCACTTTGCAGTAATCTGGATGCATATTGTTTGTTATAAGTATTCAGCATGAATGTCTTATATTTCAAAATTCATGTGACAATAGTATTACCATTCTATAGTTGATCTAATCAACACAAAAAACCAATGGTACCGGTGTAATCTAAATGAGATGGCTTACATGCATGAAACATGCAACAATGGTTTATAGAGATACATTATGATGCATACACTCAGTTCTTTAAACTGCTGTAAATAGAAAAAATCAACAACCACTAATAATAGGTCAATGCATGCATGATAAAATAGATGAGCATCTTCTTACAAACAAATCATTCATCCAACAGACCTATACACAAGTACAAGATAGAACTAATATATGCTACAGTATATCTGTATGATCCCCTTCTGGCAAGTTTGACATATATTCTCATCACAAAGCTAATAGACTCTACACTAGCATCTACTGAACATGAAAGCACGGAATAAATTAATTTTTAAGAACCTGGACAACATGTAAGAAACACTTAGACTGTTGTTCTAGGACAGTAATCTAACAGTGTAAATTCTACTCAATTCATTACTTTTATATTAGACCGTGAAGATTTGAAGACCTAGCCAGCAGATAAAGAGCTAATCTATTAGAACCACAACAACCGGGGTCGACATCAACTCGAGATTCGTTGATGGGCTTGTCTGCAAACCCAATATAATCCCAATTCAATCAGCACTCGAGAAACTCGGCAGGGGGTCGCTGGATCAATAGGGAAAGAAGTTATAGAAGTACTTACTTGTTGGTGAAGACCAACCGATGCCGGGAGCGGCGGCCACCGGGATCAGAGGAGGAGGAGCGGCCACCGGGATCAGATAAGGAGGAAAGCACTTCATAGGGCAAGACGCCGGCAGTTCTCCACGCCGAGCTTCGGTCTCTTTGCCTCGATCTGTGATGGTCCGACGGCAATGAGCTCTGGCTGCTTCGAGCTTCAGCCGACATCCCAGCGGGCGGAGACAGGTGGCATGATGACCGCGTGGCCATATCTGGTGAACCCGACATGGCGGAATACGTGAGCGGAGGGGGAGGTAATGAGCACGCTAGCATATGAAGCAGACAGAGGGCAGCGCGATGGTGCACGTAGGTGGTGTAGGCGAAGCAGAGGGAGGGAGGTGTCGGCGGGATTAGGGTTTGCTGGCGCCGGGGTTAGGGTTTGCTGGCGCTAAAGAAGGAAGAAGTGGCGGCGGTGTCTGGAACGTGTAGCGATTAGGGTCGGGTTTGGGCGGACGGGTCAATGGTCATGGGTGTGGGAGGATTTTACCAAAGTGCCCCTTATTATTTTTGTGGTGCACTCATGAACTAGGAATTTCTGTCTATTCATGCCCAAGTGGGAGGTGGGACAAAACTAGTGCAGCGACTTTGGAGCGTTGGATGGAGGCCCTATCAATGGCTGATATCGATTGGGTGGGTGATCCGTGGGTGGACCGTCTTCTTCCGATTGGTTGCATAAAATGATAGTTTGAAACGAGCATAAAAAGTTAAAAATGGTCCGATCAACGCAAATCCTTCGCATGGTGTCTTCTTATATGACATAGTTGCAAGTAAAAATACCAAACTTGGTATATTGCAAGTGTCTCGAAAGACCTTCTCGAAATGACCTATCATGTCCGAGGTTTCATGGCTTCGGACCAAATGACCAATGGTATGGCCAGAATCGTGGCATAGTTTGTGATAATATGCCCATATTGTACACATATGTATCATGGGATGGTGAATAATGTTGCAGAGAAAGTTTTCTTTTGACGCGGAAAATCCATTTTCCATTTTCCGAGCGCAAAAAACGGGTCATTTTGTGAAGCAACCACCAAATGACAGTTTTATAATGGTGCCACCTCATTTTGTAAAAATATTAGACCTCCTTACATGGAAAATTTCCCAACCGGGGCATCTCAAACCTTTCCGTTCACCCCTGGCGAAAAAGACAAATTCCTGCCAAATCGGTAGGAAGTGGGTCCGGTTTGAACTACAGGTACATGATCCGATGCTCATGATTTTTGGAAAAATCATTTTTAGACTCACAATATGATGTTTCATCAGAGATCCAATGCAATCAGAGATCCAATGCAATTTTAGCTAGGCTCAGCCCCTAGCTAAGAACCTCCATGCCCGCCGTTTTGACCATAGTTTGAAACGGGCATAAAAAATTCAAAAACTGTCTGATCAATGCAAATCCTTCGCAGGGTGTCTTATAATGCGACATATTTGCAAGGAAAAATACCAAACTTTGTATATTTCAAGTGTCTCGAAAAAATCTTCTCAGAAATTATCTATCATGTGTGAGGTTTCATGGCTTTCGGACCAAATGACCAATGGTATGGCCAGAATCATGGCATAGTTTGTGATAATGTTCCCATATTGTACACACATATGTATCATGGGATGGTGAACAATGTTGCAGGAGAAAGTTTTCCTTTTTGACGCACGGAAAATCCATTTTCCATTTTCCGAGCGTAAAAAACAGGTCATTTTGTGAAGCAACCACCAAATGACAGTTTTATAATGGTGCCACCTCATTTTGTAAAAATATTAGACCACCTTATATGGACAATGTCCCAACCGGGACATCTCAAACCTTCCGCTCACCCCGAGAAAAAGACAAATTCACCTTAAATCGGTGGGAAGTGGGTCGTTTGAACTACAGGTACATGATCCGATGCTCATGATTTTTGGCAAAAATCATTTTTAGACTCACAATATGATGTTTCATCAGAGATCCAATGCAATTTTATTAAGACTCAAGGCCAAAAAATTTGATTCCAAAATCCTATATATTTTCAATTATGATATTGTCCCTACTATGGACTAATGTGAGATTACTAAATCCACTATTTTGAAATAATAAAAGTATTGATAATTAATAACCTAGGAGGAAATAATTGAATTTTATAATAATTTAGAGCCAAAAATTAATTCATTTGGACTTCTTATGAAAAAGATACAAAAAAATTAAGAAAATAGAAAAGGAAAAAAACTTTACTAAATGGACCACCAAGCTGGACCAGATCTTATCCACTGGCCACTAGGTGCCAAGGCCCAGGACGTATTTAAAAAAAAGAAGACACGAGGACTCCCTTAGTTAAGGCCCAGCCAACAAATATGGTGGATACCTTTATAAACCAGCAGCGCGTTAGTAATACAAGAAAGAGGTGGCGGTGGGATGGTTAGAGGCGTCGTATGTGTGGTGGAGGTCCTTGGTTCGACCCCCCAATTCTCCTTGTTTTTGACCTATTTGTTCACGGATTTGTAAAAGCCCAACATTATAAAAGAAACAAGTGAGCTGCTTATAACACAGATGATGTTGTAGTGTGTTGGTTGTCCACGAGTGAGCTGGTTTGCAAGGTCGCTGGTTTGATTCCCTCATTTGCCACCTTTTACATTATTTTTAGACATATATATATATATATATATATAAATTGACACATAGATATGCCACATAAGCATAATTGCTGATGTGGCCGACTAGTTGATTTATTGTATATTATTTTAGACAATATGACGATTTAAATTGGTCATAAAGGGGTATAAATAAGGCTCTAAGATGTATTGTGCAGGTTATGACGATTTCATATGATGAAATTACGACGATTTTGACACAAATCATCGTAATTTTATAGGATTTTGAACTCTCCAAACAGCGTATGACCATCTTGTGCGGAATCGTCATAAATCTATGACGGTTTCATTCCTCGTCACTATGAGAAGGTCACAAGTTAACACATTTCTTGTAGTGAACGGAGAGGTAGATCAACAAGGACAAGTCGAGAAGCTGGAAGTATCAGGAGGAGCATCAGATCAAGCTAGTCATACAACCATCAAGATCAAGCTAGCCACAAGATCAACAACTTGAACCCCAACAACAACCAAGTGTGGTGAGTAGAAAAGACCATCACATGATTTATCTGTCTAAGCTATACAAGCATTCATGAGTTGTCTCATACTCAAATTCTCAAAAAAGCACCTAAGTGGGGTGAATCCATCATTGAAGTTCTAAAAATTAAAAGCAATCAGAAAACTATATAGATGCAACTAGGATCTCAGAACCACATCATTGATCCTAGCTATCGGGCTATAACTTAAATTCTAGGAATGAATATAGCCAAGATCTGAATTTCTAGGCACACATCTTAAAAAGGAGTAGCACCTTAGAATTTCATCTTATGGACCCATATAATTTATTAAGCCTACAATCATTTTTCCAACTTTGACTCAAGAATCAGTAGCTGGTATCACTACCAGAACCAATCCATGAGAAACAACAAGATAAGGGCCTAGTTCCTAAACCTCATACCAACATCATGGGTTCTAGGGATGCAAGGAAAGAAGATTCCACTTATCTATAATGCCAAGCTAATCTTAAGCTTGAACAAAACCAAACCAACTAATAGAATCTAGTCTTGTGTGCCATACAAGGAGGGTGTCACAAGAACAGTTTCTAAACTAAGAAGGTTAAACATCCAACTTTCACAGCTACACTCACAGCCAACTATAAATCATTTTCTTGATACTAATCACAGGAATCATTTCCAGCTAAATCCATATACATATCATCACTGAAAGAGACTAATTGATCTCAGCTATATATGAATTCTTAAGCCAACAGTACAGCAACAGTGACTGAATCACACAAAAATCACTGTCATTAACCAAGTAATGACAGTGGTGAGCTCTCAAACCACTAGAATATCCAAGCAATGATTCCAAAGAAACCTTATCATCTGACCCATATCAAAATTAACCAATGGAACCAAACTGATAAGCCACTAGCATCACCAAAGCTAATCATAAGCAGTAATCCACAGCAATTAACCACTCATCATGCTTAGGGATCATCAATACATGATCCAACTCATCAGATATCTAATCCACAAAGGGATGTGAACCCTAAGCAGAACAAACAATCCTAATCAGGACATGACACTAGCCAGGAGTGGCCACTACCAACACATAGCATAGGATGGTCTAGCACAGACACGATGGGAAGAAGAACAACTTCGAGGATGTCTTTGTGGCGAGAAGAGAAGCAGAGGTCGACGAGCACGCAAGACGGGGAGCACACCCAAGGGGGCATTGCGACCCACACCACGCCGAGGCGGCGACCCTAGCCACGCCTAAAGGCGAGGAACACCCCTACAACACACGGCAACAGCGTCGGCGACAGCAGCACCAACCCAAACCCTAGGTTTCGAGATGGAGCTAGTCTGGTCACGGGGAAGCTTCAGATCCAAATCGAATTGGACAGGAAGGTAGAGCATGGTCGACAACCTCGCCCTGCACCACGGCGGTGGCCAGGAAGGTCCATGGCGGTGTGAATCGCCGGCGGTGGCATCGCTGACCACGGGGTCAGGGAAGGAGAAGAAGAGAGGTGAGATCGAGAGAGAGACAGAGAGAGTTGGGCTGGTCGGGCCAGGACCCCTTTGGGGTGTCATTTTGACTCTGCCCTATTGGGCTACAAGGGCCCAATAAACCAACACTAGCAGCCCATTTACATAAATTCAATTTTTAATAATTAAGAAAAGACCAAAATGCCCCTAAATTTAAATAAATTCTAGAAAATAAAATAAAAATCCAAAAATTATAAATAAAATATTTTTGGATTCACAATAATCCAAACTATCCAAATAAATTAGGAAATAAGATTTTAGACATATAAACTTTATTAAGAATTTTGTACTATATTTATTCCTTATGGAATTTTACAAAATTATTGAAAGATGATAAAAATAAATAAAAATCACTTTCATTATATATTAAAATTTTAGTATTTTATAAAAGTACTAAACAAATATTTAATATCAATTTTTGGTATTTAAATGATAATTCTTAAAGGAATTATTAAATAAATAAAATTCAAATAAAAGGAAATAAAATAAAAGAATACAGTACTCAATAAATATTAAAAGATTAATATTCCTTTATTATTAAAAAGAATTTTTATAATTTAAATAATGGGGAAGAGTACACATAAAGCTAAATAATGCATTACATTACATTCCATAATCATTTTGCTTCTTTAAATATTGTCCTTACCGGGCAATAATGATGTTTTGTAGACATAGAAGCTCAAGGTCCAGTGCAAGCATCAGACTTCACTACCTTGCAATCACAAGGCAAGTTCATCACTTTCTCATATCCTTTGAAGAGTCTTTATCAAAGTATTTTCAAATTGTGTGTTATCATATATACTCCAAAGAAAGAAAAAATTATTTTCATAAATAAATAAATCTTAGATGTCATCCTAAATGATGATATAATGGAGCAATAGAACTTAGGGTTCTATTTGCAACAATTATGATCAATTAGGGACTTAATAACCCATGACATTAGTGATTCTAGCGTCGTATATCACGCGTTAGCCATGTGATCTAGAATGGGACAGAGAAGTCAGTTGTTTCTTCTTCCTCTCGCATGTAGCCGGATGTGCAGGTCGTGGCTGTTATCCTCGTAGCATGCATATTAATTGGTAATTCGTAGAGGATATGCAGCATATGGGTGGGAACCCTCAACGTCCCACGATAGTTCTGGCATCTAACTTCTGTATAAACCATTGTCGTAATTCAATATGTGGGCATGGTGTACACCAAGGAGGCATGCGGGGTCGCGAAGGGGGAAGTGATTGGCTTGGACCAACTACTGGGCCCCACATCATGGAATTGTGGACGGGAAAGTATGCCCGATTGTTCAACAAGGAGCTGATCTCTCATGGTTAAAGTAACGCACCTCTGTAGAGTGTAAGAATTGTAACTTGTTACTCCCTGTTCCGGGAAGGAGCTACGAACGCGGCAGGAAAGGAACTCCATGAAAGTTCTGGTCAACCTATGAAGGCTGATGGTCATAGATTTTTATAATAAAATCAATCTTTGAAGAAAGATTTACAAAAACTGCATAGTGCCAAGGACTTATAGTCCGAGGTGGTAGTTAGAGCATCAAACTTCCCACCTTGCATATAATGAACTTGTTGGGTAACGTTGTTACTCATCCTTTCCTTTGATCCCTTGCTTAGACTCTGATGATCTCGAATATACGCCAATGTATGCAGCCGAATGCTAAGAACATTTGTTCTACGAGGAGCCTGACCTATCAGGAGGTGTTGAAGGAGTGGATTACGAAATCTTCTATGGTGTCGATGACAACGAGTCTAGCTAAGTATCCTAGTTAGTAGTAACCGACGGAGCCAAGCAGCATGAACTCTATAGAATAAGCTGCTGAGCTCAACTCCTAGTTGGAGTTGCTACTTTTAAATTCCACTGAAACACTTTATGTGTTGGTTTGTAAGTTGAATCATTTTGAAGTCTTGAACTTCTGGTATTGTAATAATAATAATGTGTGAATGTTTGTAATATGGACCAGCAATGTTCCTGTTGTACCACTCTGAGGGATGTGATATTTACAGAACGGTGTTCTGTGGATGTCATGTCAACGACTATAGTGTACTACACATGCAGTGGTATGCTGGGTCACCGCATTCTCTCTTTACACATGGAATTTTTCCTTCACACAATCTTCATTAGCAACATTAGCTTATTCAAAAGATATTATACCTCTGGCAAAGCTTTGAAACAGCAAGGCTTTTCACTAAAAACACAACCTATTGTATTAACTCCTTCAAAAAGCTCAATTCGCCTAAAGAGAACTCAAAAAAGAATCAATAAGAAGCAAATACAAATAATGGCAGAAATCTGTCAAAACAGACCAGCAGGTAGAAACCAATTTTTTCGAACATCTTCTGTTGCTCAAATCAAAAAGTATTGAACTAACTAAAGTTAGCTAACATACTGGGGGATTTATTCGTAAATTTTCAGCTCAATATGGGTTGTATAGACTCCTCACGAATATTTTTGGTGGAGGACAGAAATCTGTTTCGGGATAGCAACTCCCCAAACCTTACTTCCCTCTCATTAGAGGTCATTCTTGGCACAAAAAGAAAACAAAAAGGATAAGGAGAGGTCATTACAGAAGTAATAACTTCCAAGACTCAAGGAAACTCTTGGTTTATCTCCCAACAAGTACTTTACTTTAACTCCTTTAAGTTAGGCACAAGAAGCAAGAAGAAATCAAGTATTTTCAAATGAAGAATTGCCCCTCTTGTTCCTTCTTTTCTTACCTTTCTTTTTCTCTTTAGGGAAGATATGATTGCTTACAGGAGGAGCAAAGTGCATGATGCATTTTCCCACATCTATTACTGCCCCAAGGTGTCTCAGTAGAGATCTTCCAAGTGTGATCTGTCCTTTGCCTACACATTCAATGACAATATAATCAGTAGACACCATTTTTCCTGAGATTTTTGTAAACACACCTTCAGCTATTCCAATGGGTAATATAGTGGCATTGTTGGTAAGAGAGATTTCTTCTCCTCCTTTAGTAATCCCCCAAAGACTCAAGGAATCATAAATATCTTTAGGCATGAGGCTTAATTCAGACATGATATCACATCGAGCATCAAAAAGTGTAGTATTTATAGAGACTTTGATTGTGGGAAACCACTTTGAAGGCTCAAAATTTATGGGAACATAATCATGGTAATCCCTAAGCGTGTGATAGCAACTATTCATAGCAGCAATGCTAGTCTCAAGAGTGTTCAACCTAGCAAAAATATTTGTGAAAGAGGAATCAGACTTGCCAGGTGTACCATAAATTATGATTAATTTCTTTATGGCATCAAAAGCTTCATCCTCGGTACATAGCAAAAAATATTTATCATCCACAACATCCAAAGCATATCTATAACGAGTAGCAATATCGCGGTAGAAACTATCAATAACCAAGCTGAGCCTCACCTCAGGCTCAGTTCCCTCTGGAAAGCAGAGATTCTAGACAAAGCTTCTTTAAAACTTTCTTCACTTTTTTGCTTAAAAGTGGATATTTATACCATAGGTGAAATAAAGATTGGTCCAAAACCAGACATGGCAGCAACTAGAATAGGAACTAATTTATTTGTGTCTTTTTTTGAAAAGAGGCAAACAAACCAAGGAAAAGAAACAAAGCAAACTAAAAACAAAGTAAAGAGAAAGGAAGTGAAGGACTCCCCTTGTGAAGACGTCCTTAGCCTCCCCAGCAACGACGCCAAAAAAGCTTGTTGATGACTCCTTGATGGTGCCAAAGAACTTGACGGGAAGGAAAATGTTGAAGTTGTCCTGTAGGTCCTCGGCAACGACGCCAGAAAAGCTTGACGACTGTCTATGCATAGCCTGTTGGGAACCCCAAGAGCAAGGTGTGAAGCACCAAGCATCAAGTTTTCCCTCAGTTGAGACCGAGGTTATCGAACTAGAAGGAGGAAGTAAACGTCACACATGTGTTGTAAGCAACGAGGAGACCTACAGAACACAAACTCAAGACTTTTCCCGAACGAACAGTGAGGTTGTCAAGATCACCGGTTTTCTGTAACAAAAGATTAAACGTATGGTATGGAAGGTAATGTTTTACAGCAAGTAAACAAGTAACAGTGGAAGATGTATCAATGGTAAAGATTGGACCGGGGTCCATAGTTCACTAGAGGTGCTCTCCTTAGATAAAAAACATGGCATGAAGGGTAAACAAATTACAGCGGGGCAATGGACATGAACTGAGCAAGGCATAACAATGCAATTACTAGTCAAAAAGATCCTATGAGATTCAATTGGGCAATACAACAAGATACATAGACCGCCATCCAACTGCATCTATGACTAGAAGTCCACCTTTAGGCTATCATCCGAACCCCCTCCAGTATTAAGTTGCAAGCAACAGACAACTGCTATAAGCAAAGTGTGTAAGGTAAACAGTCCACATGTTCCATGAACAAGAGACCATTGTTTTCTCCCTAGTAGAAACAACACATCTACAACCGAAGAGATTATTGTCACTTCCCTTGGAAACTAGAGGCATGAACCCACTATCGATCATAAATACCCCCTCTTGGAGTCACTAGCAACTACTTGGCCAAGATATCTACTAACAACGGAGAGCATGCAAGATCACAAACAACACAGACATGATAGAATCATAAAGACAAAACCATTAATCAAACAAACATAATAATCTCAATATCCATCGGATCCCCTCAAACACAACATGCATGATTACAAATAGATTAGATCTTGATCATGAATGGAGCTCACAAGATCTATACATGAAGGCACAAAGGAGGAGATACAACCATCTAGCTACTACATGGACCCATAGTCCAAGGTGGAACTACTCATGCATCATACCGGAGAGAAGTCCTCCGGGATGATCTCCCCTCCGGCAGGGTTTCAGGAAGAACTACAGATCCCCCCTGATCTAGGGATGATGGTGGCGGCGGCTATAGACGGTTTCATGGATATTTGATCAGGTACTCATGGTTTCTGCATCGGGGGCTTCTTATAGGCGAAGGGGGAGACCGAGGAGGCAGCCAGGGTTGGCAAACCCTATCCAGGCGCGAGGCTGGGCCCACCCGCGCCTAGGGTGGGTCTGGCCCCTGTGGATCTCCTCTAGACTTCTTGTTCCCCACGGAAAGTAATTGACTTTGATGTTTGTCCCGTCCAATTACGAGAATATTTCTTTACTAACTTTTCTGAAACGAAAAACAGCAGAAAACAGGCATCTGGCACTGTTGCAATTTGTTAATAGGTTAGTACCATAAAACATGTAAAAATCACCTCAAAGTGTAGACAAGCAAAGCAAAGTAGATAAAAACAAGCATGGAGCATAAAAAATTATAGATATGTTTCCAACGTATCAACCCTCCAGGGGGCCACTCCCCCTGGCCGCGCGGGTGGGCCCACCTCGTGCCTGGGGGTGCAGCCACCCTGGTGGCCCCCTGTCTCGCCTCTCCTCCTATAAGAGCCCCCGATGCAGAAACCCTAGCCCCCGATCAAAATTCCACGAAACTGTCTATAGCCGCCGCCACCATCGTCCCTAGATCGGGATCAAGCTCTTCCCTGACCGGAGGAGATAATCCCGGAGGCCTTTTTCTTCATCATGCCAGCCTCTGGTATGAAGCATGAGTAGATCCACCTTGGACTACGGGTCCATGTAGTAGCTAGATGGTTGTATCTCCTCCTTGTGCTTTCATGTCTAGATCTTATGAGCTCCGTTCATGATCAAGATCTAATCTATTTGTAATCATGCATGTCGTGTTTACGGGGATCCGATGGATATTGAGATTACTATGTCAGATTTATTAATGGTTTTGTCTTTTTGATTCTATCATGTCTGTGTTGTTTGTGATCTTGCATGCTCTCTGTTGTTAGTAGCTATCTTGGCCAAGTAGATGATAGTGACTCCAAGAGGGGGTATTTATGCTCGATAGTGGGTTCATGCCTCTACTTAATCAAGGGAATTGACAGAAATATCTACGGTTGTAGATGTGCTATTGCCACTAGGGATAAAACAACGGTCTCTTGTTCATGGAACAAGTGGATTGTTTACCTTACACACTTTGCTTAAAGTAGTTCTCTGTTGCTTGCAACTGAATACTAGAGGGGGTTCAGATGATAACCCAAAGGTGGACTTATAGTCATAGTTTCAGTTGGATGGCTGTCTATGTATATTGTTGTATTGTCCAATCAAATCTCATAGGATCTTTTTGTCTGGTATTGCATTGTTATGCCTTGCTCAGTCCTGTCAATTGCCCTGTTGTAATTTGTTTACCCAGCATGCCATGTTTGTTTATCTAAGGAGAACACCTCTAGTGAACTATGGAACCCGTTCCAATCTTTACCATTGATACATCTTCCATCACATCGCTACTTGCGCAAACCATCATCACCTTCCACACCATCTGATTAATCCTTTGTTACGTAAACCGTGAGATTGACAACCTCACTGTTCGTTGGGGCAAATTCTTGAGTTTGTGTTGTGCAGGTTTTCACGTTGCTTGCAACACCTTTGAGACGTTTCCTTCCTCCTACTGGTTAGATAACCTTGATTTCTTACTAAGGGAAGACTTGCTGCTGTGTTGCAGAACACCTTGCTCTTGGGGTTTCCCGACGAAGCGCTCCACGTCAACAAGGAGGCATCAGGATCCCACCCATATGCTGCATATCCTCTATGAATTAACCACGCTACAAGGATAAAATATGGCACGCGCATACATTGGCATGCGAAAGGAAGAAGATTCGGCCGAATTCTCCGTCCCATTCCAAATCACATGGTTAACACGTATTATACGGCGGAAGAATCACTGGCAACATTGGTTGTTAAGTCCTAGATATTATGTTCCTTTACCCTTGGAACTTTCATAGTAGGTTATTACCACTTGGTAAATAGCCCATAATCATATTATTATGAAAATAGCATTTTCTGATCTTTTTGAAATGCAGGAAATGACAACCTTGGATTTGCAAATACTTTATAGAAAATAATCAAAGTACATGAGTGTCACATCCCAAAATTTTCCAAATTTTGAAATGTGAAAAATAAATAAACAGAATAAATAATTGTTGAATTTTAGGGTGAAAAGAAACTTTTTGTTTATAAATGGAAACACCAAAACCCTTCTTGAACAAATTTTAATAAAAGGGAATCCAACAAATTTCAATTAGGTGAAATGCATTCATCAATAATTGTATCTTGAAATTTAAACACTTGGGAAACTAAACCAAAACCCTAAAAACCCTAATGGAAGAAAATCATTTCCAACATCTCCCTAAGACTATGGATTTGATTCATATAAAAATTTAGCAACAAACATTTATAAATGGTCAAATGATAAACAAAAATATTATAAAACCATACAAATTATTTTCATTAAATTTGGAGTCGTGGATAAAAAATTATGAAGTTAATAAGTTAAAAAGAAATAATTTCCAAAGGTAATAAAGCTCCTAACTAAAATCCATACCCAATTATGAGCAAATTAATCCTAAAAGGATTTAAAAAGATAAACAAATATTAAAATAAAATTCTACAAATTGGAATCACCAATTTTGGATCTATAAATAAAAAGATATGGATTTTCTAAAACAAAAAAAATAAATAATTAAGGAATATTTAAAAGCCAAATTAAATCTTGGCCAAATCCATAAACAAATAGAATGAAACTTTATTAAAAATAAAAAGGAGAAAAGGATTATTTAAATAAAATCATAAGGATTGAACAATGTCCAATTTTATTTAAATAAAGACAAATTTCCTAAATAATAAATTCCAAGAAAATTATTTAGAAGACAATTTAAAACTTGAATTAAATCCATAAGAAAATGGAATAAAGATAATCCAAATCCAAATAAAATAAAGGGATAAAGAATATTCAAATAAAAGTATATGGGATTAAACCATAGTCAAATTATATCTAAAAAGAGACAAAAAAAACCGTAATATAAATGATTAATTAAATCATGGGAAAAATATTGGAAATTGCCAAAGTGGATTAAAAGTTATCTAATAAACTTAAAAAAGAATAAAAGAATAATTAAATAAAATTATATGGTTTGGAACCATATTCAAATTCATTTAAATAAGGCAAAAGGCCCAATTAAAAATAAATATTAAATCATAAGAAACTATTTGAAATAATTCAAGTGAACTATTTGATCACAATACTAAAACCTACTGAAAAGGTTTGAGAAACAATTGGATTTAAACAAATCATTTGAATGAATTATTGTGGATTGAAAAAATATTTAAAATCTTATTTAATTAAAGATAAGAGTCTATAATATACCATAAAAGAATAAAAGTAATTATTCTAAAATGGACATTTTAAACATTATTAAAACATATTGAATGTTGGAAAAAAGATTTGAAAAGAAATCTGAATTCAAGAAAAAGGAAAAAGATTCTGAAAGAAAAAAATGAAACAAACCCAGCCTATCTAACCTACCCATTGATTTAGCCCAAATAGCAGCACCCGCTCTCCCACGTAAAACGTTTCACACATAAAGTGTACCCACTCACCCACTCACTTGGCGACCCCATGCGTAACCTTTCGCCTCACTAACAACCAGGCCCCACACTGCCCCGTCATCGTCTCCACCCTGTGACCCGTTCCCCTCTTTCCTCCGGCCATTCTCTGCGTTGATTTCGTGATGTTAATTCACGATTATGGCTGATCAATTCTCGCCAGTAACCACCCCCTCTTAAACGCCCACGTCCCCTCTCTCATTCCACTCAGACGCCACACCCTCTCTGCCCCAGGGCTGCTTGAATTGCTCGCTGCGAACCCCCTTCTCGTACGATCTTTCCCGGCAAATTCCGGCGATGTCCGACCTCCCCTTGCCCCTGGAGTCTACGAGCGTTCTCGCCATCACCTCATGCACCTACCCATACCTCTACACGCCCGCGTGTGCCCCAAAGCGTCGGCAATGTCAACGCCAGAGCACCACCGCCTCCTGCTCCAACTCCGGCGACCCCTACTCGTAAAACCCGACCGCACCTCTCCCTCTCAGTGATGCACGTGTACACACCTTAGTCTTGCGCGTCTAACGAGCCCTCTTCCTTGCTTCTCCGAGCCGTGTAGCCTCGCCTTTGATCATAGCAGGACGTGTCCGACGCCAGGAACTTCTCCGACGAGCAATCGCCGGCAACCTCGTGTGCCCCTGTCCCTGCGAAGACGAATTGAGCATCTACATGCTGAAGGGTTTCGCGGCATAGTAAATCAAAATAATTCTACGGATGCGAACAGAGGGAAAGCCAAGATCTAATCTAGGAGATGCAATCAACGAGAGAGATTGGATTAGATCTTCATACCCTTGAAGATTCAAGACAGTGAACGCGTTCGTTGGAACGTGGGTGATGTAGTCGTACTCGCTTCTCCTCCTCGCGATCCGATCCGATCTAGCACCACAAGTGGCGGTGCCTCCGTGAGATGCACACGCAGACCTCGGCGTCTCCTCCTTCCTCGGACCAGCGAGTATGGTGGAGAGATAGATTGGATCTACAACACCACGGCGTGGTGTATATGGTGGAGAATTTCACTGCAGGCTTCGCCTACAAACAATCGGGAGGAGAGGAAGGTAGCAAGGCTGCTAGGGCTTGGAGGAAGGTGTGGAGTAGTAGGCGCACCACCTCTATATATAGAGGCGGCCAGCCCCTGCCCCTCCTCCAATCCTATCTCTAGTTTAAACAATTTAAACTCTCCCTTATCTAGAAATCCTATCTCTAGTTTAAACGATTTAAACTCTCCTTATCTAGAAATCCTATCTCTAGTTTAAACGAGTTTAAACTTATCTAGGATCGGCTGGGCCCTATGGGGCCTTGTGCCCTGGCCCAATGCGCCAAGACACCCTCATAGGCCCATGCCCCTCCGGAAGGTGGGGCCACGTTGGTCCCCTTCCGAAGGTTCTAGAAGCTTCCGTACAATACCGATTAACCGGAACAATTCGAACTCCAAAAAAAGGCACCTTATATGAATCTTATTCTCGGACCATTCCGGAACCTCTCGTGATATCCGGATCCCATCCGAGACTCAACAAAATTCATAAACCAATTATCCAATCTATCCTAGCGTCGACACGTTAAGTGTGTGACCCTACGGGTTCGAGAATATGCGAGACATGATCTTCTATCAATAATTAACAGCGAGTGGGCACCCATATTGACTCCACACATTCATCGATGATCATATCGGATGAACCACGATGCCGGATTCAATCAATCCCATATATATATTCCCTTCGTCTCGCGATATTTTACTTGCTCGAGATTCGATCGTCGGTATCGTCATACCTAGTTCAATCTCGTTCACGAAGTACTTTACTCGTTCCGTAATCCGATATCACTTTGTGATTAACTCCTTAACCACATGCTTGCAAGCGGTGTTGATATCGATTCACGAGTGGGCCAAGTATATCTCTCCGACTTGGGAGGACAAATTCCATCTCGATACATACAACCCAACAGATACTTTCCGATCACCGAGAGACACCTTTATGATCACCCTATCATAGGATGACGTTTGATGACCTCAAAGCTTTCTTCCGATACCGTGGAGTTGCATTATCTCATGGTCTAAGGAATACAATATTTGACATAGGAAAAGCTTACAAAGATGAACACGATGACACGATCTAATTGCTCGCTTTGTTTGGGTCTATCCACCATATCATTCTCCCAATGATATGATCTCATTATCAATTGACAACTCATGTCTATGGTTAGGAAACCTTAACCATCATTGATCAATGAGCTAGTCCATAGAGGCGTACTAGGGACACGGTGTTGTTCACAAACCACACAAGTATTAAAGTTTCCGCTTAATACAATTCTAGCATGGAATATAAACTTTATCATGAACAAGAATTATAATAATAACATCTTTATTATTGCCTCTAGGGCATAATTCCAACACATGCTTCGGCGAATCTGGTGAGCATCCCCCTTCTCTCCTTTGCTTCCTGATTTCACCGGACCACCGCAGCCCGAGTGCGCCGCCGCTCGCCGTCGCCTAGCGCCGCCAGATCTTGGCTTCTTTGCTGTGAGGCGTTAGATCACGATCCTGTGGGCACGGTAGAATCACTAAACGAAGAGATATGCATCAATCTGATACGTGCAATCTCACTTAGATCCAATGGCTATAGCTGCTCGATCCAGCCGAACCGGGATCCAATAGAAACAAGAATGTGGCCGAGCTTCTGTTTTAAAAACAGAAATAGAACTATTAGATGTTTAGATTTTAAAAATTCATAACTTTAGATCTACACGTCCAAATTTACAAATTTTATATCAATGTATTCACAAAAATGAAAACTTTGCAACCATGCCTTTGTTTTAGTATTTTTCTTCTGGAAAATTGGTTATTTTTTGCAGAAACATGTTTAGGCCTATTTTGGTTATAAAAATTATTCTAGAAATGAATTTTGAGTAAAATCTTTTGCAAATGTTTTGTTTTGAACCTACTATCTATAAAAACTAACTTTTGGATTTAAAAGTATATTTTGTGACACTAAGGAATTATTCTTTGAATAAAAAGCATTTCTAGTAAAATAAAAATGTTGCTTTGATTTAAAAATGGTTTTTGAGTGAAACCTCTTGAAAATGAATTTTATTTAAACAACTTGACCATAAACACTAACATTTGTGTTTAAAATTATATTTGGCAAAACTAGAAATTATTACTTGGGTTTAAATCATTTCTAGCAAAACAAAAATGATTTAAATGGCCCCTTTTCACTAACTTGATTTTAATTGGTTTTGCCACTTTTATAAATGACCAATAGGTGTTTGAAAATGTTTATAGCCTATTATAAACCACTTTTCCAAATAAAACAATCTCTTGCATGCTTGCATGCATTGTTTTGCTTTTACTGTTTTATGAGATGAATTGTTTGAATGCTAGTTTGAATATGTGCTTGCTTGACTGAATTGTAGTGAACTTTGAAGAGTGTGATCATTGAAATATCAAGGAGTGAATCTAGTTTCTCTACCAACAAGGCAAGTGGTGCTTCATACATTTTGTCCTAATATTTTGACTATGCATTAGTGATATTTTGAGTAGGACTTGCATGTAATTTTTTACTAAGTATGCTATGCCTTGGGAAATCCTAGTAGATGATGCCTTAGTAGATTTCCCTAAGTTAACATTCCTGATACTATCATGCTTATCCTAGCTAGTAGAAAACAAGGGTGGATTATATTCATTCTATGAAATATTTCTAAATCAATGACTTGTGTTTTGTTTAATAAAACAACTATGTGAATGAATCACCTGGGTGGAATGGTGTGAATGGATTATGTTGAGTGGTTACACAGGGCCCCATATTTATGGCCTACCCTAGTGTATCTCACTTGTGGAAAGCCACCCAAGAACAAAGAGATTTGAGATGTCAAATGTTGAGAAGCTTCAAGTGCAGCCACATGGCAATATGGGCTCTGCCTGGATCATATAGGTTGCAATAACGATGGACAGTTGGTGGTAGGGGGTGATAGGTTTGGAACGCGTCCATTTGGTCTAAGGGAAGGCTTCTGAAAGATCTTGTCTCGATGCATGTCGAGTCTTGTAGGGAAAGTGCACCACCTCTCGAGAAGGAAAAATCTAAGTACTTAGCCGTGTCCCCGGCAATGGACAATTTGAGCATCAAGACATGGAAGCTATCAAGGATCTCCTCATCCCAATTTCTAAGTTAAAAGCTTGTGGTTGAACAAGGGTTAAAGGATCACCAATTTCTATTGGTAGATGCCTTGGGTGATTTTAACAAACAAAAACTTAGTGTTTTCAACTTATAAGGAAAACTTTATTTTGAGCAAAGCAAGCCTAAGCCCCACTTAGCCAAATGCATATAGATGATAGATACCACTATTCTACCATAGTATCGATGGACAATAAAATTCAAATGTATTGACCCTTGTGGCTATAACTTATTATGTTACAGGTTTGTTTGATGTTAGTGAAGTGTGTTGAATAGGATTACAAGTCTACAACCAACATGATTTCATGTGGCACTTTGAAGATGAAGGACTCCATGTTCTAGTTATTTCTGCTGCATTGTAATGAGATAGCCAAATGAGCTATGTAAGATGTAATGAATTATTTTATTCATGGTTATAAAGTTGTATTATGACCTTTGTTTCTTGATATTACATCTTAAACTATGGATGCTAGCTATTGATCCAGGGACTAGCATTGTAAACACAGGGATCTCTACCTTATCAGGTTGGGACCTCTACAATGAGCAAGTTTGAACTTTCCTTTTGTGATTGCAAGATTATGCACTATCCGTCTTTGAAACAATAGAAGATCCAATATTAGAAAACATCACCATTGGTCCGGCAAGGACTCATGTTTAAAGAAGCAATATGACATTATGCATAAGTAATGTAATGCAATTTGATAAACTCAAATCCCCGGGATAAATGTCGATGATCTAGGGTTTAGGAGCTTGTGAAGATTTTTTTGGAATGTGTTGCCCTTTTATTTTTGTTTCATACTTGTGCTTCTTATTAAGCTTGTGGTGTGTGTGTGTGTGAAGCAACTTGTAAGTATAATAAGTGGTATACAATAATAAAGCACTCAAGTGTGGAATGGTATCCAAAGACTTCTTATATAAAGATTTGTGAGACCCTAGAGCATGGCTTAATAGGATTGATAGTATACCCATACTAACAAGTTGCAACTTCTTTTCCAAAGCTCATTTAAAAAGAACTCTGAGTTTAAGTGTGCTTGTCCTAGAGCATTTTAGGATGGATGACCAACCGAGAAGTGGAGTGAAAGTGCACGAGTGAGGACAAAGTCTTGTGAAAAAGACTAGTGTTGGTTTGTGGGGTTAGTAAAGAGATCCTATTGAGCTGCCAGGAGTGACATCCGCTGGTCCGGAGAGGATATGGTGTTAAAAGTGGTATCAGAGCCGACCCTCACGGTTACACAGGCGTGTGAGGGTTAGTGGAGGATATGTGGAGCATGGCGCGTATGGCCCGGAGTGGACACGACATGGCACATGTGCCGACACTAGACGCACAGACATATGCCAAGATGGGACGTTCCTAGCTTGTGGTTGATCAACGAGGGCGTCGATATTCTAAGGGTGGGTATATGTGAGACCCTAACACATGGTTTAATAGGATTGATAGTATACCTATAACAACAAGTTGCAACTTTTTTTTCGAAATCTCATCTGAAAAGAACTCTGAGGTTAAGCATGCTTGGCCTAGAGCAATTTGAGGATGGGTGACCGACCGGGAAGTGGGTACCGGGTGCGCATTAGTGAGGACAAAGTGCACAGAAAATACTAGTATTGTTCTGTGGGGTTAGTCTAGAGATCCTATTGAGCTGCCATGAGGGACAATCGCTGGTCCGGAGAGGCCGAAGTGTTACAAGATTGTTAATCAGTTAGATTCTTTGTGGAAATGCTTAAGTCTTTCTTTTTAATACATCTTAAAAGAATAAATTTTAAAGAAAAACTTTCTTTACAAAGTAAAAGCATTCAAACTTGTAAATAGGTATTATTAAGGTTTTTCTATTAACTCAAGTTATTATAAAAGAAATATAGACTTAATTAAGTTAAGTGGATTACATATACTTAAGAGTTGTCTATTCTTGATATTAGATGGTACTATAATTTGTTCACTTCATAATGCTTCCTAGAGGTTAATTAAGAGTGGTAATATTTCTATTTGATTAATGTTTTATAACATCGTAATTCGATGGAATCATTTATCTCCTTACAATTGAGTGATTATAATTTAAGAACATGGAAACAACCTTGCTTAAATGATTTAAGAATTATCTATGGATTTTTAATACATTTATAAACTTGTGAGTGAAATAATGGTAAAAGGTTTTAATAAGTCAAAAAATATTATTCTTCAGGATTTTATATTTGATAAGAATCCTTTTGGGAATTGATATACACTTATTTTTGAATGATAATTTAACAAAACTTTATTTAAGATGTTTTGGATTATTTTGACTTCATTTGCAATTTTATATACCCTGTTATGAGTTAATACTAAAATAAATAGGTTTAGATTTTTATTTCCTTCAAAAGTGTAATATTATATTTTAGCTATTATTTTTGTGATCATTTTGGTATATTATTTGTATTTTTATGATTTTTAAATAATAAAATATGATTTTTATAAGCTTTCTAATTTATAAATACTTAGTAAATAATAAATATTTAGTTAAGTGATACAATAATATAGGGATTTATATTTTCGTGCCCCTGGTTCATTATTTGTACTCACTTTTCCTAAGACGCTTAACTTTCCCTCACTTTTCCCTTCCCTCTATTTTGAAACGCTTGCAGACGCTCGGATGGAGGGATGCCATCATGTCAAAGGCTTGATCGTTACATGCTGACCGGTGGGGCGGTGTTGGGTCAGGTCCTGCCGTGGCCATTACGTGGTGACTGGTGGGTGTTGGATACACGTTGGACCAGTCATCCATCTCTTACTGACTTGTGGGCCACTTTATTTCCTAATTGTGTGTCCCATGCATCTAATGATATATTGGGATGTTCTATGGGGCCGCCGAAGCCAATGACCGATGGGGCCGTGATATGGGGCTAAAGGGGGGATTTGCATATTTGCCATGTTTGACTTTGCAACTTGCATATTTTCCATTTTGTGTGACACTGACATGTGATGGTCATGTGGCAAATATGTAAATTTCACAGAATTTTTTTTGGCAAGTATGCAAAATTAGAAAATATGCTAAAATCCTGGAGCAGCTACTCCCTCAAACATTGATAGGTGGGGTCGTGTATGACACCTGTGGTCAGCTCTCTCTGTAATCCGCTCCTAGCCCCTAACCCCGAGCAGCTCTTATCCCACAAGCAGATAGAGAAGCCATTGTCAAAGCATCGTCGCGTCGCCAACTCCAGTCTACAATGGCGCCATACGGTTTCCTGGGACCTCAACCACGGCTCCGGACCTATTATACGTTGAGGTAGTACCAACTACAGGCATGTTCGCTACCCATGATGACCAGGATTTTGTTCCGCCGCCATAGCTTGACTTACGGTCGCAACAATTGCTAGTAGTGCTTGGTAATACCTTCGCTAGTGGGGCCCACCCTAATATATTTGGTAATACCTTCGCTCTTGCTCCACCCACCCTAATATATTTGTTTTCCGTAATTTCCTCGATATTGCAGGTGCAAATTAGTCCTCAATGTCTGGTCGTAGCGGGTGGCCACATTCTCCTTCTCCTATCACGTAGGAAGTGCAGGTAGCTCCTTCTCTTTATACTACCATTGAATTTGAAGTGCCTCCATGGCTTGTCGGACTGATTTCAATTGTGTTTGTTTTGGGATTGTTACAGTATTCTATGCAGGCCAATGATCCATGGTACATTGCATACCAAGATGAATCAACCCAGTGGTCTAGCTAGAGGATGGATTTGGAGGAGATGTTTGCCAATTTAGGTGATTAATTGGACCGTACAAACCTGTTGATATTCGAGATGAAGCGTACTGTCGAGGAAGAAAAGAAGATTTCAGAGCTTATTTGCAAGGAGAAGTTGAAACTTGAGGCTAATCTTGCCGTATCTGATCAAGTGGTAGAAAATCGAAAATATGAACTTCAAGTGAATGGGAGGAGAATAGTAGATTCATGTCGGTAGTTTTAGTATTTTTCATCCCCGTCCTGATTAGTTACATTATGCAATTGTGGTTAAGGGTGGCACATGTAATGATTAGTTGAATAGATAGCTAATTTAGAGAGTAGAATTGTTATTCAATGGATGGTTGCGAGTTCCTGCTAATTTAGTCACTTTGCGGTCCCAAATTGTTGAGAGAATGCATTGTGGGGCCTGAGTTGCTTGCCATTGGATCTAGCTGCCCATCGTTGGCATGCAAAATGCCTAGAGGGTCAAGTTGGGGACCTATCAGTTTTGACAGTTCTGTCGCTGCCATCGTGGCTTCCATGTAGACTTGCAGCGTTGGAGGCTGTATCCATTCCTCATTCCTGTTGACACTGCATTCTTCTTCTCTAGAGCGGCAATCTGTGGCCATGGCCAGGGCGCGGAGCTGGGACGCCAATTCCTTGGGCGCATGGTTTAAAAGTACATATCAATTTTGATTCAAATCATACATATTTCTATCAAATTTATACAAGCCCATTGGAGATTGTCAAAGAAAGTACTACTCCCGCCGACCCAACTTAGTTGACTCAATTCATCAAGATATGGATGAATCTAATACTAATTCATGTCTAGACACAATTGAATCTAAACAAATCTAAATCAACTAATTTGGGTCGGAGCGAGTACTACTTATGAATTATCTTTAGAGAATATCCACCGTCCTCACAGCTCAAATACATATCAGTTTTGATTCAAATCATATATATTTCAATCAAATTTATACAATCCCACCGGAGATTGTCGAAACAAGTACTACCACTTATGAATTTGATTTTGAGCATATCCATCAGTCCAATGGCTCAAATACATATAAAATTAATTAAAATCATACATATATTTTAAGTCACAGAATTTTGGTTCAAATTGGGCTCAAATTTGTCCCAAAATTATGTGTACTCCAAGAAGTACAGGAAAACTCCTCCCATCTTTCTAGCCACGGGGTACATCCGGCCTTCACTGTCGAAGTGCCAGCCCCGGGCGCGGCCGCGACCTGCCTCCCATAGGTTCGTTTCACGAGGGATTGCCCTGCGTTGTCATAGTTATGTAGCGGATGATGGATTCAATCATCGTCACATCCATGACCACTATCGGCACCACCATCGTCGCAGTGGTGTTGCAAATGGTGGCTTTAATCATCATCGATTGATGACCACTATCGGCACCACCACCATCACACTGATGTTGTGAATTATGGCTTAAATTGTCGTCGCATTGATGACCACAGTTGGCACCGCCGTTGCCTTGATGTCTTTCATAAGAAATGGATCTGAGGAGGTAAATGGAAGTGAGACAGACAGAGACGTTATAGAAATTTTAGACGCATAGATCCTCACCGCTGCACACCGTTCTAGCCTCCGCGCTTAGATCCGTGCTGCCACAAGCCATTTCGACTGCCACGCTTAGGTCCGCGGCGCCACATGCCGTTCCGACCGCCATGCTTAGGTCCGCGCCACCGCATGACATTCGGACTGCCGCGCTTAGATTCGCGCCTCCACACACCATTTGGACCACAATGCTTAGATCCGCTCCGCTGCACGCCGTTTGGACGGCCATGCTTAGTTCCGTGCTTCCGCACTGCCATGCATCGATAGGAGGGGCGGAAGATGCGGCTAATATATGTGTAACAGGGAAAGGGAGGGAGAAACATCTAGCCCATCGGGCTCTCCTCTCTGAGTCGCTGTATAGGGTAGGTGCGCCCATCAGGAGAGAGAGAGAGACGTCCAACCTGTCGGATCATAATGTATCCAACGGTGGTTGGCAAAGATCTGTGTGACATACATCTCGACCAATTAGAGCACTGTAAACTAAGTGCTAGTTGATGCGGTCTGCATATGTTCCATAGGGAAAGGGAGGAAGAGACATCCAACCTGTCGGGCTCTCCTCTCCGTACAAGGTAGGTGCACCTATCGGGGGGGTGAGACGTCCAGCCCATCGGATAACGATGTATGGTTGGACAAGATCCGTGTGACATACATCTCGACCAATCAGTGCGTAGCCAAACTGAGAACAAGTTGAGCTATTATGAGGGTTTGAGACAGGGAGAGGCGGAAGTGAGGAAAAGTTTAGCGGGAGGGAAAAACTGAGTAGAGCAAAGTAAAACAAGGACACTCAAATAAAAAACTGAGTAAGGGAAATTCAAGATTTTGGCATAAAAAATGGAAAATGTGTTATTTGAAAAAAAAACATCTTGCCAGATATTATATTGTTTGCAACTCAAAGATACACAAGTGTTCCAAATTTGGCCTCATTTAGACAAAGTATGTTTTGGGATGTGTTATTTTGGAGGTGTGTTGAGTAGAAAGCCATGCATCTTCATAGCTAGAAGCTCATTCCCAAAAGGGTTTAAGAAGTGGTTCAGGGGATAATTCCATTTCTATTTATTTACTTTTCCTTCATTATTTATGCTAGTTTCACTAGAAGGAAAACCCTTATAGGCATCATTTTGCCAGTGGCGTGCCCCATAATTAACACGCCATTGCTAATAGCCAACATAGCAGTGGCGTCTGGAATATGTTGAACGCCACTACTACTGCTTAACGGTGGCATTCAACATGCTGCGGACGCCACTACTAAAGTTGACCCATAGGTGTAACCGGGCCAGATTTAGAGGAGGCGTTTGGAATTTGCAAACACCACCAATATCGACGCCATTTTTCAACCCACCCCGCCCCGTGAACCGCATCACTCCTCCCCACTATCTGCCCTCTTCACTCCCCAACCCTCCCTCTCCAAACCGCATCGTCCACCGCAGCGCCCCCACCTCGATCGTATCGGCCATCGCCGACTTGTCCCCGTCTTGCTAACGCCGCCTCGTCCCCATCTCACCGTCGCCGCCTCGTCCCGTCTCCCCCGTCGCTACCCCCGCCTCGACCGCATCGGCCACCGCTGCCTTGTCCCCGTCTCGCTGATGCCGCCTTGTCCCCATCTCACTGTCGCTGCCCCCGCATCGGCCGATGTCGCCTCGTCCCCGTCTCACTAACACCACCTCATCCCCATCTCCCCCGTCGATGTCCCCGCCTCGACCGCATCGGCCACCACCGCCTCGTCCCCATCTCTTTGTCACTGCATCATTCCCGTCTCCCCGTCGCCACCTCCTCTAGTGAGCCCCTCTTTCCCCCTATTTATTTCTTTTAGTGTATATGATTCAGTGTAGATCAATGATTATAGATGATTGAGTTTAGATGATTTAGTGTAGATGATTTTAGATGATTTAGTGTAGATAATTTAGGGTAGATTATTTTAGAGTAGATGATTGTAGATGATTTAGTGTAGATGATTTAGTATAGATGATTTTAGTGTAAATGATTTTAGAGTAGATGATTTAGTGTATGAGTTAGTATAGATGATTTTAGTGTATATGATTTTAGAGTAGATGATTTAGTGTAGATGATTTAGTATAGATGATTTTAGTGTAGATGATTTTAGGGGTAGAAAATCTAGATAACTTTAATTTACATATATATTCATTTCTTATATGTTGACTAACTGTTGTATAAAATGTTGTTATTTAATTAGTATCATGTCAAAGCCGGAGCCGGGACCGAGGTTTCGTGTTGTTCATCGGAAACCCACGAGGACCCCGACTTGGGCAGCTCAGCTCACAGTGGACAACATGAAGATCCAGCTAGGTACCTTCAGGTGCCCGTGGCAGATGGCTCGCGCCTACGACTGCGTCATGGTCCAGCACTTGGGGGCGAGAGAAGTCGTAAACTTTGAGGAGGACCATCGTGCGGCGCATATGTTAGCACCAAAGGGCATGAGGATATCCACGAGGGCCGAGGAGAGGGAGCACCGATAGGCGGATAGGCAGCTGGCGTGCCATCGTCGCGAGGAGGATGACCCCTACTTGATCCCCAGGTGATGGCGGTCCAGTACGAGGTCCTTAGCGAGCAGAGAGGCAGAAGTATGCGGCATGACGAGGCTGGCCCCTCCGTCACGCAGCAGAAGTGTCAGCCCGAGCCCTCCATCACGTATTAGGACCACTCTAGCAGCTTGTCATCCTCTTTCTGGGACCATTTGGGTAACGACGATGTCACTGACACTGGGTCTACTCAAGTTTTGGATGTTCTCATGTGACTGTTATGCTACCTATCGTTCTACTTATGTGTTATGTTGATATATTGTGCTACTCATGATGCTATATGTGGCATCCCGCAAAACCACTACTAGAAAATCGCGTTGAATTTGTGCATTGCATCGTCATCATCATGCATTGTTTGCTAAAACTATTTTCGCAAACCCCGTTTTGTTTTCCAAACGCCCCATACAAAACCCGGGTCGCCGGACTATTTTTGTTTTTCCGATATCGGTTTGCAAAAGCGTTGTTTGAAATAAATAAAATTTATATTTAGTTTAGCGGGGCAGTCGAACGGGCCGATTGACCCGAACGACCGCCCCAGAAATAAAATCGGTCCAACCCAACCTGCCCCTCTAATTCCTAAACCTACCCAAATTCCTACCCAACCTACCCTCCACCTCACTCCCACCAATCCAGACACGCCACCTCAGCGACCTCTACCTCACCCAACCACAAAGACGCCACTTGGCCAATCTCCCTCTCTCACCGCCTCACCCACACCCACCTAACGCTACACGCACACCACGCCATCCCCACCGCCGAGCCCCCGCCTCACGGCCCCACTCGCCTCGCCCACCCCTCACCCCCACAAAGAGCACCACCCCGGCTCGCCCGCCCCACCCCACGCTCTCCTCCTCCCTGCTCTTCAACCTCACACCCTCGCTCGCCCGCACCGACCCACCGCCTGCTCCTCCCTCCCATGCGCCGCCTCCGCCACCTGCCTCACTGGAGCGCTGCCCGCCACCGCTGCCGAGGCCGCCTCCCCGCTCACTGGGCCCGCCTCGCTGACCGCCCTCGCCGCCAGCCTTCACACACGCCTTCATACGCCGCCCGCCATGGCCAGCAGCCTGCGTGGCGCCCGAGCATCATCGGCCCCTGCACTCCCGCCTCTCAGCCTCCCAGCGCCGCCCCACCGCCCCTGCTCCCGCGCTCGCCGCCGCCGCAACCTCCCCGCTGCCACGACCCCACTGCCCGCCGGTTCCGGGAGCTCCGCGAGCCTGGCCTCAGGCGACCTCCTTCCCCGCAGAGGACCTCTGCCCGCCGCCGCTTCGCAGGTCCGCGCGCCGCCCATGGACCACGCCTCCGCGTCCGGTCATCTCGGTTGCCCCACCGCTGCCGCCGCCCCGCGCTGCCTCCCCGCTCAACCGCTGCTCCGGCCTCGCCATGGGCCTCGCTGAGCCTGGCCGCCCCTGACGCGTCTGGCCGCCCGGCATCGTCTCCGCCATCCTCGCCCTCAGACGGCCTAGTGCCCGACCGCAGGCCCGCCTTGAGGCCTCGCCGCTGCGTTTACACCGCCAACTTCGCCGCGCCTTGGCCTCGCCATATCGCCCCTGCACTGCCTATCCGCTCCCTGGTCGCCCAGCGCCATGGTGTCGTGTCAAATGAAGACGCTATACCTCCGTCTTGATCGCCATGACCTTCGCTAACCCCGAGTCCAAGATCTGAATCCCTCAGAATGCCAAGATCGCCATCCCGGAACCAAAGTGCGAACCCCGGCATCGTCTTCATGTACTCCTTCACGGATGCAACGAGACCTTCAACGCGAACACCGAGATCTTCCCCCCCGAATGCGATGGCCGAGACTCCAGTGCGACAAGTACTCCGCCGGACACCAAGTTCTGCATCCCGGACGCCAAGAACCGTTCCCGGAGTCCGGTTGTCGAGCCGCACCCGTGGAACCCCGAACCTGCCCAAGATCTGCGCTACGGAACGACAAGACCGTCAGAAGCAAGAAGACCCGTGGCGACAAGTACCGCCCGGACGCAAGGGTCTACCTCACGAACACCGAGCACTTCGCCGAACGCCGAGTACTTCTTCGAACGCCAGATCGCCAACATGACCCGAAGACAGCGACAAGAGAATACCGACCGTAACGAACCCGACGAGCCCGACCAATCCAAGTCCAGCTTCCCGGATGCGCCAAGATCTACCTCTGTAATTCGAGAACGACCGATCTGAGAACGTTCTCGAGACCGCCTCCGTCAACCTCGACCCCGAGACCAACCCCGAACCCCGGAACCCCAAGATCGTCGAGACCCCTAATGTGTGAACCCCTCCCGCAAACCCTATTTTATCATAACAACTTGTCGCATAATAATTGTTCATGCATGCATCTTATCATGTGGGTTGGGGGCCTTATGCTGATTCACCTAATAATTAAATATGGGGCCCATATGCGGGCAAATCTAGTCTCATATCGGCCTCATTTAAACTTGTGTAGCGAACCGGTATCTAATCTTACCTTGTTATAACAACATTTGAATCTGCGGGGTAACTAAACAACTTGAACCATCTAACCAATTGTCGGGACCCCGGTTCCGTTTAATCTTGACCTAATTGCATCGCCTCTTTGCCATGCCATGCATCATACATGCATCATGCCGATCTTCTGCCGTTGTATTAAATATTGCATCCGGTGTTCCTTCTAGTGATTTGCTTCTTCGCGGATAAGGCCGTTGAGTTGATGTGAGCTTCGCCCCGATCTTCGGTTGAACCCTTCGGCAATGTTTTCAAAGTAGCATCTCCCTTTCTACCTATCTTACTTTTATAGTCTTTATTCCTCCTGTTGATCTATTGCTATCCGTGTTACGATGCTCTAGTTTTCGTATCCTTTGATATCCCTCGCAATATATTGCCTTGGACACATCCTATTACCGTTGTTTGGTAGATAGTTCGACTTGCGTGTCGTAGTCGCTTGCTCAAGTGTTGTCGCGTGTTGTCAAATGCCATGCTTGTTGATGTATTGCCGCATGTTGATGTTGGAGATGATTCTAGTTTTACTTTTTGTCACTTTAATTTCTGTTTAACAACTAAAATTGAATAAGCAGGCATCGGTGGGTGATAGATAATATTTGGTTTCGAACGCCCACTTGTGTCCCGTGAAGACCCCGAGTACTTGATTCATGTTCCTTGTTTTTGCGCGCTATCCACATCCGGGAGGTATATGGGACCCCCCTGAGCCAGAGCTTGATTCATTCTTATTTCTTGGGGCCACAAACTAGTTTGAGGTGTTTTTACGATCCTGTACTTATGCCATGCTACTTTCAGATTTAAATTGTGCGAGCACACTGCATCGCTTAGGTAAGCGGAGTGTTTTCGCGGTATCGACAAGCCCAGCCACACTTTCGGGTTCCCGATGCTTACGCCCACCGACGAACCTTGAGCCGCTCGAGCTTGCTTACCCGCTATGGATCTACTCAATGGGTGGCCTCAAATATTTCAATCTGTGATTGTTCAATGTGAAAGCCTCGTTGGTTTTGATTTGGTTTTTCCGAGGTTGATCGAGCGTGTTGCTATTGGTGCACCCCGCCAGTAAAACTTTCTCAAAGCCGTGTCCATGGATATGGACGACTTGGAGCACAGCTCTTGATCATAGACAAGCATAACTAAAGTTTATCGCTATAAATTTGACTTATAATGACTAGTAATCAGCTTCACTATAATGGAATGGCTAATTAATACTGCCCATAATTGCTTGTTTGGTTGTCGCCATACAATTGTATCCGACTAGTAAGTATTGCAACTACAACTAAATGGCTGAATAAAAGTACCAACAACTGGGTTTTGGGTTATCTCATGCTATCTACCGATTAGTAATTGTTGCAACTATCACGGAATGGTTAATTAAAAGTGCCCACCGCTTATTTTATCGTAATGATTATCTAAACCTGACTAGTAATTGCTGCAACGATAATCGAATAAATAAAACTGCCATCGGTGAGTTCCTCGTTGACTTCCTCGCTTGGTCTCGAGGGGAAACACCAGATGGGTTTGTTTGGTGTTAGCTTGTGTTGGATCCGAATAGGTCTTTCTTACCCTCTCGATTGCCGCCAGCTTGTATCGAGTCTCTATAGGTTGTTTAGTGCATCGCCGCCGCCGCTCACCACCATACCTATGTAGGCGAGGACCGCCATTCTAGCCTCGCTGCATCGCCTCGATCGACGCTCTTTCTTTGTTTTCTGCTTGCCTTTGTCGGCACCCCTTTGTTAAGCAGGTTTTGAGATCGACGCCATAGGTGGTTACCTTCCGCTTGGCCTGGGCAGGTTATGGACGCCATTGGTTATTCTTCGTGGCTCTTAGCCCCATTTGCATCTTGTCCGTAGCTGGACGCCTATCGCTTTCAAGGTGATTTGGATCTTTGTAAATTATTTCGTATTCTTGACTCCTTGAGTCGCTATATATATATCTGCCTGGGTCCCATCGAGGACTGTTGTGTAATGTTATTACTTCGCTTTCCACCCGCACGAAAGTGCTCGGTGGGCACCTTTGAATCGCTTTGGCGCTGGGTTTGGTGAATTTTGCCCAAACTTGCATAGGCCCGATTCGAGGGTGTTACAGAGTGGTATCGAGCACAGCAGCGATACCACAAGTCCAAATTTCAGAGGATAACCTAGCTAACGTCAAGTAGAGTGTCAAAACTATTTTCAAAATCGGGATAGTTCGAATAGGTCTGATTTTACCTTACCCTCCGCTGATCCCTCTTATCTCGACGTGTTTTGAATCGCTCTTATCTTTTCTTCGAGTCCAGGATTCTCGTGGTTGGGTTTCCATCGTACCTTCGTGGTTTCGCTTCCTCTTCGATAACGGTGTTCTATGATCCTGTTCAAGCTGCGATGAATCCGCTGTCACGGTGTTACCATTCCTTGTTCCTTGTTTGTTCCTTCCGTGTTTTCCGACGCGACGACATCCTCTACACCGATCCGATGCGTAGTCCGTGATCACTCCTTTGTTTCAACCTCGCTTGTCGAGATCTTCATCTAAATTCGAGAATGGTTGCACTTTCATCGATTGTGCGGAGTAATAGTTTGGTGCGTGATGGACTGGCCCCATGCCGACTACCCTTTCTATTCGCTTTCATACATTGAAGTGGGACGAATGCATCGGTTCCTTCCACCGGAGTAGAGGTGGCTTTATTTGTTGATGCCTTTATCTTCGTCCTTGTTTCCCCGGAGTGTCTCTCGACGATCAGGAGCTACGACCCTTTGTTGGTGGTGTCGCCGTTTTCAAGATGGAAGAAGGAAACCTCGTTAGTGGTGTCGCGAGGATCTACACGAAATGAGAAGATGCAGATCGCCGACCTTCCTTCCGGTACCATGAGGCGGATCTCGAGGGCGAGATCCATTGTTAGTGGTGTCGAATTGTGGCATCCCGCAAAACCACTACTAGAAAATCGCGTTGAATTTGTGCATTGCATCGTCGTCATCATGCATTGTTTGCTAAAACTATTTTCGCAAACCCCGTTTTGTTTTCCAAACGCCCCATCTTTATTCAAACGCCAAAACCCGGGTCGCCGGACTATTTTTGTTTTGCCGATATCGGTTTGCAAAAGCGTTGTTTGAAATAAATAAAATTTATATTTAGTTTAGCGGGGCAGTCGAACGGGCCGATTGACCCGAACGACCGCCCCAGAAATAAAATCGGTCCAACCCAACCTGCCCCTCTAATTCCTAAACCTACCCAAATTCCTACCCAACCTACCCTCCACCTCACTCCCACCAATCCAGACACGCCACCTCAGCGACCCCTCTACCCTCACCCAACCACAGCACGCCACTTGGCCAATCTCTCTCCCCTCTCACCGCCTCACAGCCCACACCCACCTAACGCCGCCACACGACACCACGCCAAGATCCCACCCGCCCTGAGCCCCCACTGGCCCCCACTCCTCTGCCCACCCCTCAGCCCCACAAAGCCCACCACCCCGGCTCTGCCGCCCACCCCACGCTCTCTCCTCCCCTGCCTCTTCAACCTCACACCCCTCGCCAGACCGACCCACCGCCTCCCTCCCTCCCACAGCCCGCCGCCGCTGCCCCACTCACCGAGCTGCCAGCCACAGCCGCCTGCCGGCCGAGGCCGCCTCCCCGCCACCGCCTCCGCCCGCCGACGCCGCCTCGCCACGCCCACGCCATCACACACGCCTCTGCGCCCAAGACGCCTGCCCGCCCGGCCCGACGCCGCGAGCTCCAGGCGCCGCCCGAGCATCATCGCAGCACCCGCCTCTCCGCGCCTCACAGCGCCGCCCGCCGCCTCCGCTCCCCCGCTGGCAGCGCCCGCCTGCCAGAACCTCCCTAGCTGCGACGACCACCTGCCCCGCCGCCGCCGGAGCTCCGCCTCATGAGCCTGCCTCCGGCGACCTCCTTCCCTCAGAGGACCCCTGCCCCGCCGCCGCTCGCTCAGTCCGCCACACGCCCAGCTGACTCGCCGCCTGGCCTCATCTCGGGCCCCACCCGCTGGCCGTCCCTGCTGCCCCGCTCCAACCGCTGCTCCGGGCCTGGCTCGCCTGAGCTCGCCGCCGCACGCCCGCTGCCGCCCGCATCGTCTCCGCCATCCTCGCCCCTCAGACGCCAGTGCCCGACCGCAGGCCCGCCTGAGGCCCTCGCCGCTGCCTACACTTCGCAACCGCCGCGCCTTGGCCTCAGGCTATATCGCCCGATCCGCAGGCCTATCCGCCTCTGGTCGCCAGCGCCATGGTGTCGTGTCAAACGAAGACGCCTATACCTCCGCCTTGATCGCCATGACCTTCGCGAACCGAGTCCGAAGATCTGAATCCTCGTAATGCCAAGATCGCCATCCGGAACCAAAGTGCGAACCCGGCATCGTCTTCATGTACTCCTTCACGGATGCAAGACCTTCAACGAACACCGAGATCTTCCCCACGCGATGCCCGAGACTCCAAAGGCGACAAGTACTCCGCACGGACACCAAGTTCGCATCCGGACGCCAAGAACTGCTCGAGTCCGTTGTCGAGCCGCACCTGTGGAACCCGAACCTGCCAAGATCTGCCACGGAACGACAAGACCGTCGCAACAGAAGACCGACCCGTGGCGACAAGTACCTGCCGGACGCAATGTGGTCTACCTCTTAAACACGAGCACTTCACGCCAAACGCCGAGTACTTCTTTCGAACGCCAGATCGTCAACATGACCAAGACAGCAGATGCGACAAGAACACCGACCGAACGAACCCGACGAGCCCCGACCAATCCAAGTCCAGCTTCCGGATGCGCCAAGATCTACCCTCAGTAATTCGAGAACGACCCCGGATCCGAACGTTCCTCGAGACCGCCTCCGAACCTCGACCCCGAGACCAACCCCAACCCCGGAACCCAAGATCGTCGAGACCCCTAATGTGTGAACCCCTCCCGCAAACCCTATTTTATCATAACAACTTGTCGCATAATAATTGTTCATGCATGCATCTTATCATGTGGGTTGGGGGCCTTATGCCGATTCACCTAATAATTAAATATGGGGCCCATATGCGGGCAAATCTAGTCTCATATCGGCCTCATTTAAACTTGTGTAGCGAACCGGTATCTAATCTTACCTTGTTATAACAACATTTGAATCTGCGGGGTAACTAAACAACTTGAACCATCTAACCAATTGTCGGGACCCCGGTTCCGTTTAATCTTGACCTAATTGCATCGCCTCTTTGCCATGCCATGCATCATACATGCATCATGCCGATCTTCTGCCGTTGTATTAAATATTGCATCCGGTGTTCCTTCTAGTGATTTGCTTCTTCGCGGATAAGGCCGTTGAGTTGATGTGAGTCACCGATCTTCGGTTGAACCCTTCGACAATGTTTTCAGGCGAGCATCTCCCCCTTTCTACCTATCTTACTTTTATAGTCTTTATTCCCTCCTGTTGATCTATTGCTATCTGTGTTACGATGCTCTAGTTTTCGTATCCTTTGATATCCCCTGCAGCCGTATATTGCCTTGGACACATCCTATTACCTGTTGTTTGGTAGATAGTTCGACTTGCGTGTCGTAGTCGCTTGCTCAAGTGTTGTCGCGTGTTGTCAAATGCCACAGTTGTTGATGTATTGCCGCATGTTGATGTTGGAGATGATTCTAGTTTTACTTTTTGTCACTTTAATTTCTGTTTAACAACTAAAATTGAATAAGCAGAGGCATCGGTGGGTGATAGATAATATTTGGTTTCCGAACGCCCACTTGTGTCCCGTAAGACCCCGAGTACTTGATTCATGTTCCTTGTTTTATCGCGCTATCCACATCCGGGAGGTATATGGGACCCCCCTGAGCCAGAGCTTGATTCATTCTTATTTCTTGGGGCCACAAACTAGTTTGAGGTGTTTTTACTATCCTGTACTTATGCCATGCTACTTTCTGTATTTAAATTGTGCGAGAGCACATCGCTTTAGGTAAGCGGAGTGTTTTCGGTATCGACAAGCCCAGCCACACTTTCGGGTTCCCATCGTTTACAGCCACCGACGAACCTTGAGCCCGTCTCGAGCTTGCTTACTCCGCTATGGATCTACTCAATGGGTGGCCTGAAATATTTCAATCGTGATTGTTCACCGTGAAAGCCTCGTTGGGTTTTGATTTGGTTTTTCCGAGGTTGATCGAGCGTGTGTTGCTATTGGTGCACCCCGGCCGGGTAAAACTTTCTGAAAGCCGTGTCCGCGGATATGGACGACTTGGAGCACAGTTTCTTGATCATAGACAAGCATAACTAAAGTTTACTGCTATAAATTTGACTTATAATGACTAGTAATCAGCTTCACTATAATGGAATGGCTAATTAATACTGCCCACAATTGCTTGTTTGGTTGTCGCTTGCGACAATTGTATCTGACTAGTAAGTATTGCAACTACAACGAAATGGCTGAATAAAAGTACCAACAACTGCTGGGTTTTGGGTTATCTCATGCTATCTGTACCTGATTAGTAATTGTTGCAACTATCACGGAATGGTTAATTAAAAGTGCCCACTGCTTATTTTATCAGAATGATTATCTCAACCTGACTAGTAATTGCTGCAACGATAACTGAATAAATAAAACTGCCTACTGTGTGAGTTCCTCGGTTGACTTCCTCGTTTGGTCTCGAGGGGGAAACACCAGGATGGGTTTGTTTGGTGTTAGCTTCAGGTTGGATCCGAATAGGTCTTTCTTACCCCTCTCTGATTGCCGCCAGTTGTATCGAGTCTCTATAGGTTGTTTAGTGCATGCTGCCGCTTGATCCACCATACCTATGTAGGCGAGGACCGCCGAATTCTAGCCTCGCTGCATCGCCTCGATCGACGCTCTTTCTTTGTTTTCTGATTTGCCCTTTGTCGGCACCCCTTTGTTAAGCAGGTTTTGAGATCGACGCCGTTAGCGGGGTTACCCTTCCGCTTGGCTCAGGCAGGTTATGGACGCCATTGGTTATTCTTCAGGGCTCTTAGCCCCATTTGCATCTTGTCCGTAGCTGGACGCTCTATCGTTTTCAAGGTGATTTGGATCTTTGTAAATTATTTCTGTATTCTTGACTCCTTGAGTCGCTGTTATATATATATCTGTTCTGTGGGTCCCATCGAGGACTGTTGTGTAATGTTATTACTTCGTTTTCCACCCGCACGAAAGTGCCTGGTGGGCACCTTTGAATCGTTTCTATGCGGGTTTGGTGAATTTTGCCCAAACTTGCATAGGCCCGATTCTGAGGGTGTTACACTATATTATCTTACTTATGTGTTATGTTGATATATTGTGGTACTTATGATGCTACAATGGTCCATATAACTAAGTTTGCATGATCATATATAGGTATAATGAATAATGATGGGTGTGAACCTTGTGGTTATCAAGGGTGCAAGCACAAGAAGGTTTCCATAGTGCTCCCTTATGACTACAAACTTAGTATGGTATGTCAATTCACAAGCAATCAAACTATATATACCTTGCAACTGAATTACATGATAATTGTTTCTTTCTTATGATTCTATATGCAGAACATACCCTACAAGTTTAGAGTTGAGTTTCTGGACCATTTCAATTGGCTGTTGTGATAGCAGGGATAGTTTTAGGTTGATCTACTACCTCTGAAGCAACCTGCCAAACCTACACGGTCCAAGTCATGAACGAGGCGAACCCCACATTTTTTGGTGGTCCGAGGTGGACTGAGATGGTCGATGCATTTAATATGGATGCCCAAGAGAAGTTGGTCTTCCATATCTATGAAGATCGCATGAGCTACTTCAACTACCAAGGCCCTGGAGCATCGATAGACTCTGAAGCTTCTTCAGATGACGAGATTCCTACTGCTGCCATCAGGTATGGCACGGACGTTGCCGATAATCCTTTTGAGTACTAGTAGTTAGTCCTATGTAGTTATCTAGATCAACTATATATAGTTAACTAAAATGATGTGCTACTATATATAGTTGACGGTAATGATGTGCTACTATATGTAGTTGTCTGTATAAATATATCTTGCTATGCCGTGAATATTCAATTGGATGCACCAGATTTTTTTTAATTTTTGAAACCTAAATTGTGGCGCACAAAATAAAAGTAACGCCACAAATATGCATCTAATGGTGGCGCTTATAGGAAACGCCACTATTATGATATATAGTGGTGGCATTCCACTGAAACGCCACCATTAGATAAACTACTTATGGTGTTCATTGTGGATGCCACCACTATATTCTACCAGTGGCATGAGATTAGTGGTGTGCGTGTTCAAGGCCACGAACCACCTTTTCCGAACAATTTCACTACTCCTTTTCCTACTAGTGATTGTAGATATCATAACAGACTCCATGCGAAGGTTACACGATGTTTTGACTTTTTTTGCATTAAACTAACCCTAAAACTATTTTTTATTGGAAATGGATGTCCCCCAAAACTAAAAATTGGTTTAAGAGGATGTATGCGAAGAATATATTATGGACCGCCGCGTATCTTTCAGAAGGGGTCTGGCTGGGTATGAAAAGCAACCAGTGGAGTGAAAGTTTAAAATTGAGTCATCACCTTCACCTTGATGGCGAAATGACCTTAATGGACATGGTTAGGCACTACGAGAATGCCATCGCACGTCTCCGTGAGAAGGAGGCCCAAGATGACTACACGGCTTCATAGACTTTTCCGGTGCCAGTTAGTAATTTCAAAGCACTTGAGATAGGTACTGCGATAGTCTTCACTCCAGTTGTGTTCTATATTTTACAAGGTGACATTTCGAAGATTGGGGGCATACATATTTTAGAAAGAAAGCGGGGATCTGATGCGTACACCTATGTCATCGCATGGAAAAATAATATTCAGAGCAAGTTTTATGTAGAATACACTACCAACTCATCAGAATTTATTAGGTGCAGCTGCCAAAGGATGATTTGCAAGGGGATCCCGTGTAAGCACATATTGCACGTGCTGAATCACTTAAAATTTACTGCAATACCTGGCTGATGTGCTCTGCTGCATTTCAATAAAAAATATAGCAGTATAAATGTATTGGGCTCACAAGCTATGCATATTGCATGCAATTACACAGCGGAGTATGATCTTCTGCAGAGTACCTTCGATGACTTTATTTCTAGAAGACATGGGTATGATAAATGCAGCGCATATGGTCCTCGTAGTTTAGTTAGTGAAAATTCATATGCAAGTAAAGCAAGCCAATTTGATATTGGTGATTCTAAAAAAGTGTCCACCAAGGGTGCGTCTAAGCAAAACGAGGAAGTTCCGGTCGAGAAACAATCTCCGATGACCAAAAAGGTCGACCACTAGAATACAAAGAGCGGAAGACTCGGGTGTGCAACGCTTGCCAATAGGATGGGCATAATAAGAGGAACCCAAAATGCATATCTCATTTCATATACGGTTTTAAAAATTTGCTTGATATATTCCCTGCATTTTTATTATACTTTATTTTCTAATATTGTGTGTCATATCATGCAGGAATATCCTACAGTAGCAACGGTAGTCATTTTTCAAGTATCATCCATCACAGTTTGTGTGAAAATATGTATTTATGATGTGAGTGTAAGGTTAATATTTGGACATGGTTGCCATAGGCTTTTGGAGCTGTAATAACTTTAGATTCTATGTTGCTACCTTTGAAACTGAGTGTTGTGAACTAGTTGTATTTTATGAAAAGGAACAGGGTAACAAAATTCGTTTTGATCTAAAAAATATCAGGACATGTAACGTTGATTTCTGATTTTTCGGCCTCTGATTAATAAAGTTCTCAAAATGTAACACGCGAACATGTGAAATCTCGTTCCCTAGCATGATGCGACGATCGGCTGTCCGTTCTCCATCCGACGATTGCAAAGTTGCTTGGAAAATATACAGAGCAAAGGCAAATTTGCCGGGCCCAACACGTCATACACTGTCAATTCTAGGACGTTGTCGCGCATGCTAGCACCAGCGCGACCGTCGCGTGATAGCATATATTCTCGATTAAGCCAACTAAGCGATCCGCGGCACTTGAATTCTTGCTTTATTTTTTCCTACACGCATGGGATTCGGTTCAGAGCGTTAGTCGGACCATTGGGCCGTGGCTCATCGATTGCATGCGGCCCTCGTTCAGACTTTGCATGCGGCCCTCCGATCCATGCATGCATTTGCGTGCAGCTGAGCGGACACGCAACCTTGCATGCGGCAGACGTAGCGACGCTGCCCTCGTTTTAGACTTTGAAACATCATATATTAAGCATGCAAGCCATTTTATTAAAACCTTTTAGTCCCCTTAGGTATCCTGGTAAGGAAAAGGAGTGCGTCTGAAACTTGCAGCCCATCAAACATTTGAAACATCGTTTACAAGAGATTTTAAGATAAAGGTAGGGGGTTCATCGACCCAATTACAAGAAATCATACTAGAAAAGCATGACCTAGCTAATTCATGCGCTATCCTGTTGGCCTCTCTCGGAAAATGTTGGAATACTACATTTCCAACCATAGATGCCTCGTCAATACAATCCGCCAGAACAGCTGAGGATTCACACCACCATGCCTCTTCTCCATTACAAGCTTCAATAATTTCTGTTGAGTCTGATTCTGCAATCACATTATTACATCTCAGCCGATTGATAAGAGCAAGCCCTTCTCACATTGCAATTGTTTCAGCTGTCAATGGCGATGTCACATTAGGAATAAATAGAGTAGATGCTGCAATAAACCGTCCCTCCTGATCTCTTACTATGGCACCTGCAGAACCTGAACAAGTATCACCATGGAAAGAACCATCAACGTTCACCTTGAACTGTCTAGGTCCCGGCTTAACCCACTTTGCACGCGTCACAGTTTTGTTAGAGTGGCTTTTACTTGCATTAGTAGCAATAGAGAGAATAGACATCCGGCATTTTTGAATAGATGGGACATGTTCATCTCTTACACGACGCCTTCTCAGCCACCATAGGTACCAACATGCAATAACGATCACCTCTTTGAGACCCACTTGACCAAAACTTGGAAAATTATTATTTGGCTGGGTTAGCAAAATCTCTAATACCTCAGAGCATGATCGTTCATCAGTAATGGCTATGTCAATAATCATAGAAATCCCCAGACTGTTCCAAAGCGCTCTGGCAGCTTCACATTGAAATAAGAGGTGCAGAATATCTTCCGCCACAATAGAGCAGACCGGACATGCTCCACTCGTCCCAACATGTCTATTTGCCAATATTGATTTTAGTGGTAAGATGCCATGGAGAGCCCGCCAAGTAAATTTTTTAATTTTGCTTGGGATCCCTAATTGCCATAATAACTTCCACACTGGATTATTTGCAGATGAACCAGGTAATGCCAACTGACCTTCTCTCGGCCCAAAGCTGTGTCGCCATTGCAAGTAGTAGGCCGATTTGACAGTAAACCGGCCATGTTTTGTAGGGTGCCAGGCAACAAAATCCTCAAAGCCCTGGATGTTCAGCGGTATTTGGAGGATACGATTCACATCCACGGTACAAAATAAGCTACGGAGAAGTTGATCATCCCAGGTGTAACACCCTCAGATTCGGACCTAAGCGAATTTGGGCAAAATTCACCAAAACCCGCATAGAAACGATTCAAAGGTGCCCACCAGGCACTTTCGTGCGGGTGGAAAACGAAGTAATAACATTACACAACAGTCCTCGATGGGACCCACAGAACAGATATATATAACAGCGACTCAAAGAGCCAAGAATACAGATATACAGTACAAAGATCCAAATCACCTTGAGAACGATAGGGCGTCCGACTACGGACAAGATGCAAATGGGGCTAAGAGCCCTGAAGAATAACCAATGGCGTCCATAACCTGCCTGGGCCAAGCGAAGGGTAACCCCGCTAACGGCCGATCTCAAAACCTGCTTGAACAAAAGGGTGCCGACAAAGGGCAAAGGAAAAGAAGGAGCGTCGATCGAGGCCAAGACACGGCGAGGCTAGAATTGGCGGTCCTCGCCTACATAGGTATGGTGGATCGAGCGGCAGCGCAAAGATGCACTAAACAACCTATAGAGACTCGAATCAACTGGCGGTTATCAGAGAGGGGTAAGAAAGACCTATTCGGATCCAACCTGAAGCTAACACCAAACAAACCCATCCTGGTGTTTCCCCCTCGAGACCAAACGAGGAAGTCAACCGAGGAAAACACACAGTTGGCAGTTTTACTTATTCAGTTATCGTTGCAGCAGTTACTAGTCAGGTTTAGATAATCGTCCTGATAAAGTAAACAGTGGGCACTTTTAGTTGACCATTCCGTTATAGTTGCGGCAATTACTAATCAGATACAGATATAATGAGATAAACCCAAAACCCAGCAGTGGTTGGTACTTTTATTCAGCCATTCCGTTGTAGTTGCAAGATTTACTAATCAGGTACAATGGTCGCAAGCGACAACCAAACAAGCAATTGTGGGCAGTATTAATTAGCCATTCCGTTATAGTGAAGCTGATTACTAGTCATTATAAGTCAAATTTATAGCAGTAAACTTTAGTTATGCTTGTCTATGATCGAGATACTGTGCTCCAAGTCGTCCATATCCATGACACGGCTTTCGAAAGTTTTACCCGCCGGGTGCACCAATAGCAACACACGCTCGATCAACCTCGGAAAAACCAAAACAAAACCCAACGAGGCTTTCACGACTGAACAATCACAGGATTCAGAAATATTTCAGGGGGCCACCCCTTGAAGTACACCCGCAACGAAGTAAGCAAGCTTCGAGACGGACTCAAGGTTGTGGGGACGGCTGTGAACGACTGGGAACCCAAAACTGGGCTTGTCGACACCGCAGAATCGTGCCACGATCCTAAACAGTACGGTGTGCTATCTGTCGCACAATTTAAATACAGAAAGTAGCATGGCATAAGTACAGGATCGTAAATAAAACCTCAAACTAGTTTGTGGCCCCAAGAAATAAGACTGAATCAAGCTCTGGCTCAGGGGGGTCCCATATACCTCCCGGATGTGGATAGCGCGATAAATCAAGGAACAGGTATCAAGTACTCTGGGTCTTACGGGACACAAGTGGGCGTTCGGAAACCAAATATTTTCTATCACCCACCGATGCCTCTGCTTATTTCAATTTTAGTTGTTAAACAGAAATTAAAGTGAATAATAAGTAAAACTAGAATCATCTCCAACAGCAACATGCGGCAATACATCAAGAATCGTGGCATAAGACGACACACATCAGCACTTGAGCAAGCAACTACGACGCATAAGTCCAACTATCTACCAAACAATGTAATAGGATGTGTCCAAGGCAATATAAGGCTGCGGGTATATCAGTACGAAACTAAAGCATCGCAACACGTATAGCAATAGATCAACAGGAGGGAATAAAGACGATAAAAGTAAGATAGGTAGAAAGGGGAGATGCTGCGAAAACATTGTCGAAGGTTCAACCAAGATCGGGCGAAGCTCACATCAACTCAACGGCCTCATCCGCGAAGAAGCAAAACACTAGAAGAAACACCGGATGCAATATTTAATACAACGGCAGAAGATCGGCATGATGCATGCATGCTGGATGACATGGCAAAGGTGCGATGCAATTAGGTCATATTAAGCGGAACCGGGGTCCCGACAATTAATTAGGTGGTTCAAGTTGTTTAGAAACCCCGCATTTTAAATGTTGTTTATCAAGGCAAGATAAGATACCGGTTCGCTACACAAGTTTAAATGAGGCCAATATGAGACTAGATTTGCCCGCATATGGGCCCCATATTTAATTATTAGGTGAATCGGCATAAGGCCCCCAAACCAATGAGATGTATGCGAGATGACAATTTAATATGCAACAAGTTTTATATTAGCGTTTATAAAATAGGGTTTGCGGGAAGAGGTTCACACATTGAGGGGTCTCGACGGTCTTGGGAAAATCCGGGGTTCGGGGTTGGTCTCAGGGTCCAGGGTTCGACGGCCTCGGCGGGATCGTTCTCGGACTCCGGGGGTTAGGGTCTTGTCGCATCCGGGTTCTCGGCGTTGGGGCGCATCGAATCTTCCGGGTCGATGCCGTTCTCGCCATCGCGAAGGTCTTGCCGGCCCCACGGGGTCGGTCTTGCCGTTGCGAGGGTATTGTCGGGCCCGCGCCATCGAGGCGGTCTTGGCGAGGGAAGAAGCACTTGGCGTTCTGCATCGATGTTCTCAGAGGACGATGTCGGTCTTGGGTTTAGCGTCGATGGATCTTGGCGATTCCATGAAGGAGGCCTTGGCGCTTCGGCCCTGTGTCGATCTCCGGGTACCGTGTTTCTCGGGGTGGTTCCCTCGATGGTCGGTGAACTTGGTACTCAAGTCAAAGTTTTCTCCCGAAGATCTTGGGGTTCCGCCCTTGGTTTGCGGATGCCGAACTTGTGTTGGACTCGGGCGTTCTGGGGACATAAGGACGTATGCGCACTGTCGTCACCGCGGTACACGTCTAGCCATCGAGGCGCGTCGAGGGGCAGCCGCGTCCACACGGGTTGAAGGCGCTGGAGGACGAGGGAGCGGCCCTGGCTGCGTGCGGGCCCGCAGGGAACGGCTCGGTGGAGGGGCCCACCTGGCGGCGGTGAGGCCCTGCGGGCGACGGGGCCGGGGAGAAGGCTCGGGCGGCGGGCCTTGAGCTCGGCGGCGGCGCTTGCCGCTTCAAGGGCGGGGACTTCGCAGCGCCGCAGTGGCGAACGCGGGACGCCGGCGAGGAGGCGGTTTTTAGCAAAATGGTTTCAAACGGATAGATGCATGCTGATGTTATGCTGATGCACCGAGACAAGACATGCGATTATGACGATGCGATGCACAAATTCAACGCGATTTTCTAGTAGTGGTTTTGCGGGATGCCACACCAGGTACCTGAGATTGTACATATTAGTTCAGAGACCCTCGTATATATAGAGTTTCCTCTTGACGTGATGATCTTCTTGTTTGCACTGGACGGGATCCATGGATCGGAATAAATGTTGATAGTGTCGCCCTTGCTGATCCTCCAGATATAACCGCGTTTGAATGTTGACAACCCCGCCATTATGCTTTGCCAAGTGAAAGAGGAACCTATCTTAGGACCAGCCTTTAATATATCGCCATGTGAGTAGTATTTTGCACGGATATCTTTGGCACAGAGGGATTCAGGATCAGATATAAGTCTCCAGACTTGTTTAGCAAGCATAGCTAAATTAAAAGAGTGAAAGTCCTGAAAACCATACCCCCTTCTGCTTTGGGATAACAAAGTTTCCACCATGCCAGCCAATGCATCTTCTTACTATTCTCGTCGTCCCCCGACCAGAATTGAGATATGGCTTCGGTCATCCTTTTGCAAACCCCAATGGTTTTAGACTTCGCGATGCTGCGGCTGCGTTTGATTTAGACTCGACGCATCATTTCAGTCCAGGGATATTAACGACACAATGATTCATTTCGTAGGCCTCGTATCAAAACACGCGACCAACACCTCGTTTCGCATTAAAACACGCGTCCAACGCCTCGCAGTCACAAACACGTTGTCTACTTACTATCCGATGATTTACTTCAAGTGGCGCAGCATAGCTATTTAAACTATCCAAAATCCACAGCATCCTCTCCCACTGCACCACATCCATCTGCCTCCCTCTACCATCCCTTCTTCACCAAGACCAATCGCCCACCGCCAAGCAAGATCCATCGTCCGCCGCCACCATGCAGTTCATTGGAACTGCATTTCGTCTGCCTCACACCGTGCCGGAGAGGACCTACCCCGCCGGGGTCTTTGTTGAGGGGACGCTCCATGTGTGGGCGACCTCAAGGCGGAGGTCCCCGAGGGAGTTGGCGCATGCCTTTCTTAGCTTCGGCTATCACCACCTCCCAGCAGGCACTATGGCCATGTTCCGCCTCCATGATCACTATGACGGCGGAGGCCTTGTTGTAGGTCTCACGGTGGACTTCACCAACCCTTACGATGCATACCCTCTCCTCGGCAAGGTCTATTGGTGTGGGTGCGAGTCCATCTTCTTAACCACCTTCAACATCTTCACGAACTTCGACAACATCACCAACAACGGGATGCACACTCTCCTGTACAACATGCAGCAAGAGTGAGGGGCAACCGACGAGAAGGAGGAGGAGGGAGCAGGATGAAGGAGCGAGATATTCCAAGTAGAGAACCCCTGTTGTGTTAGGGTTCGTCTAGCATGTTTGCCGTCCCTCCTCGTTTAATTTCATGTTTGTTTCTTGGGCATATATGCCCCTATTTATCTATGTTTCCTATGTAAGGGATGCCCCTTTAATATATCTATGTTTGTTCGTGCTTATACTTTTGCACGTGCCCCTCTAGCTTCATTTTTCGTGCGGACAAAATACTTAGATGCATGTTGTGGCCGTATGCCCTGAGTTGGGTGCAAAAAAAACTTAGATTCACACTCTACATATATCGACGAACTGTGTGGGAATCAAACCCGTGTCGACCAAGTGCACACTCTACATATATAAAAGTCCACTTTGAGCCCCGACACAAGACGATCCGACATAGATACTCCCTCTGTCATTTTTTACTTTGCGTTTTAGGTGTATCAAGTATACCTAGGGTTTTTTTTTTTTTGAACAAAGAGGGGTCGCGAAGGACCCCGAAGATGCTGCCATTAAGTCATCGTCGGTCGGTTACAATTACATACAGGACCTTTGAAAAAAAAAGAAAATAAAAGCAGTCCTAAACATTTGCACCAAGGACCCTGAGAAAAATGTGGAGAAAGCAATCGGGTCCCTTGACCGAACCATCGAACTGAAACCTCGCCGCCGGCCATCGAACTCTCACCGGGGACGCACCACTTGGTAAGAGGACCATGCGGAGCGCCGACGCAAGGCTTCAAGGGGGCCTCCATCCTGGAGGTTGCAGGCACGCCTCGCCGGCGTGCAATCTCACCGCTCATGCGGCCAAGCATGCCGGTGGCCGACATAACCACCCGGCGATGTGCTCGAGGAGGCAGCAGCCTATGCTGCACGGCGATGCCACCATCCATCCCGACATCCCCCCCGCCGCCGCCACCTCGGCCGGCCAGGACGACGCTCTCCGAGACGAAGCTCCAAATGCGAGTACGAGTTGTCCTAAAATGCCCATATAGTCCCACTTAATGGCATGATGATAACCATAGAATCCATGCAATCGTACCCGCCGCATGCGTTGGCTAGACAAACGTTGGCGCAGAAGGGAAAATTACACAAAAGGAGGCAAAGTATTTCATAACGCCGAGTAAATTGGAACATCCATGAAAAACTAAAATGCAGTGTAAAAAGGGATAGATGGAGTAAAAACTAATAAACGATAAGTTGTACGGAATGTTGTCGACAAATGAAAACAATAACCTGTTTTACAAATCTTATATGGATTTAAGATTTAGCAGGTCCCGAAACCCTACAAGAACTAGTAAATTCTCATGGTATATTGTTTTTAATCACTGATTTGAATTTTCTTTTTATGAAGTCTAGCTTGTTTCTTGTAGACAGAAGAGTCGTTGCAATGGTAGGTTCTCTTGATTCTTTGATTGTTGTCTGCAGTACCATTTAGAAGATTTTATAAATTCAACTGTAAACATATTTATTTTTGCCACTATACAAAAAAGTGGTCCGAACCTAAGAAATATCCTTATTCATACGATCTCCGTGCTAGTGCTTAAGACATTGAAATACCCACAATCTGTATAAATATACTAGAACCATATGTTCTATGTCACACTGGTGGAAACGGGGCTATAGGTCCCGGTTATGCAGCTTTAGTCCCGGTTGCCCAACCGGGACGGGGCAATCGGGACTAAAGCCCTAACCTTTAGTCCCGGTTGCCCCACCAACCGGGACAAAAGGGTGCACACGTGGCAGCGGCAGAGGGCGACGGGGGTGGGGCATTAGTCCCGGTTCGTAACATGAACCGGGACTAATAACCTTTTGCCGCGCTAGAGATTTGGCCCATTTTTCTGCCGCGGCAGAGAATTCATTTCGGCACACTTTATTGCCACGACAGCATTTTCGCCACTTTTTGTGCCACGACAGAGAATTCATTTAGGTTGTTTTATTGTTTATTTAGTGATTTGCACTTATCAATGAAGGAACCTTATATTACATCATGAATATCATGACAATATTACATTGAATACACGGATCGAGTTCATACACTACATACAAAAGTTGTTATTCGATGCTACCGGCCAATTCCTTCAAAGTTGCTATTTTTACAATCTCTATTGTCTATACACAGCCGAATAGTATTCCCCTTTTGGGTCTAGGACTTCTGCATCCAAGAATCCCGCCAATTCCTCCTGAATTGCTCGTACGCGATCCTTTGGCAGAAGACCGTCCCGTAGATGTTCGATCTGATTTAAAAAAGGAGTCAGCCTATATGAATGAAACTAAACACAATTTGATTGTAATTAAAAACTATAGAAATTGTTTACGTACGTGGAGTTGCTCTAAATTTCTGCCATTCTCATCGCACGTCTGCCGGATGAACTCGCAAACATAGTATCCACATAGATTGTTACCTGGTCCCTGCGTCAGGCACTTTACGAGAACAGAGTTCAATCAAAATAATAATCAAGCATGATAATAAGTGTATCAAAACTAGAATCAAAGAGATGCGCGGATATAGCTAGTGGTGCTTACATTTAGTGGTTGAAATGTAAGCTCCTCTTTCCAAACACCCCTAGCCTTGTTAGTGAACCGTTTCCAAGCGTTGCCCGGCGTAGAAAACGAATAAAATAACTTATTAAGTACTTGATATCATAAAATTCACGAACGTTGCCGATATAGTGTCGTAATGATTAGAATTACCACTGGAGAAGTATCTGCATGTCCTTCCACATCTCAAGGGGTTTATGTTTCGAGTCCATGACTAGTACACGCCCTTTGTCAAGTTGAATAATTAACAGAATATAGTGGAAGCTGCAAATGCATAACTAATCAATTATATACTTAACATCAAGTAAGCGAAATAGAAAGTGTATACAAGACAATAACACTCACTCGAAGTTGTAAGGAAATAGTATTTCCCTTTTGGTTTCTTGAAACCTTAACGTGTGTACTATATTATCCTCCGTATCCTGGGGGCTTATTTTGAGATTAGCTTCATGAACCCAATATGGCTCAATGAAGCCAATGTCATAGATTTGTCCTCTGCTATATTCGAGAATCTTTATTCTGCATATTACAGTATGATTATATACATGCAATAAACAAAATAATATAGCTGGAGACTAAATTAATTACAGAATTAGTACTTACAGACAATAGGCAGTGATGATCGATTTGTCCAAGGGGTCTTGATTGAATAATTGAAATAGTTCATCAAATTCAATGGATATCATGTCATCCTTTTCTTTCACATGATGCTTTTTTGTAACCCTCAGCACTATCCAGTTAGCCCCGGCCCTTGTGGCATGCATGTACCAGTTATGCAATCTTCGCATTTTTTTTGGAAGATTGTTTACCTCCTCAGGTTTGACGAGAGGTTTGTCGTACTGGTATTTGTATGCTACTTCACTCACGGGGAAGAACTCTAACTGGGATAAGTACTGGGCAATACTCATACCTTGAGCAGTGGCAGCTTCTCCGTATTGTGCAACTACCTCTGGATCATACTGATCATCGGCCCCATATTTGATCGACCCCACATTGGTTTGGGAAATCACCTTGAGAGGGGCGCAAGTCTGTTTTGCTTGTTCTCCGAGCTGGGCAACAGATTTCTTGCTTGCATCGATCTTGCTCTTGAGGCTTTTGTGCCGCATGTGACTTGAGAATAGAACGCTCATAGTCGATGACAGCTTTGGCTCGGGTTGATGAAGAGTCTTTAGCATTTTCAACACTTTGGCTTTTCTTCTTTGGTCTTTGGGGAACTCGCTCTTCGGCCGCCTCAGTTTAGCAAAACGCTGTCGTTTCCGCATCAACGATCGCATGATCTCCTCTTGATAGTCATAAGCTCTCTTGGGAGGAACCTTTGGTACTTTTGGAAGAGGCTCTTGTTTACGTTTGGCGATCGCTTACACGACGCAAGATGGCGATGCGCTTCGCTTTTTATCTGGCGCGGCGATGGCTGCGCGGAGATTGGTGAGGCAACGTGGCGGGTGAGGCGACGAAGACGGCTGCCGGCGGCGGCGACCTCGGCGAAGACGGGTGAGGCGGCGGCGGCGAAGATGGCCTTGGCGTGTGATTTGAAGCACGATAGATTCCTTCGCCATAGAATGGTGGCGTTTTTGCGTCTTCGAGATCACATCCCCTTCACGCAGGGTAGTGAAGATCCAAAACCTCAAAGGTGGGCATGATTTCATCCACGCCAACAAGCGTAGCCCTCGGAACCGGGACGGTGGTAAGTTGGTGTGGGTCCAATTGGTAAGGCATAGCCGACCGCCACCTTCATTGATATGTTCACAACTTTGACATGTAGCTCGTAGTGTGTCATCTCGTGATATCATCCACTGGTAGCCAACAGAGCCATCGTCGGTGCATCATCGCCATCGCCATTGTCATCACCGGGACCTCGGTGGAAGCCACTGCTTTTTCGATTATTCGATGGGCGGTAGCATCGAATGTAGTGTCTTTGAGATGGGCGGTAGTACTTTGCTCTTTAAGTGCGTTAATTTCATCTTGTTGTTGCTTTAATCGTTCTTCAATTAAATGCATTCGCTCTTTCGACTATTTGCTTCAACTTCCTCCTGTCCTTTCTCTCCTCGGGCTTCTATCGGGATATTTCTTCCTCTCTTGAAACCCAGTCCTCCATGGTTGGGAGCCTCTTGTGCCTCGTGTTCGTCCATCATGTTCCTTATTTCCAAGGCGAGTGTGAGCTCATCATTCTCTCTATCGAATGAAGTCCCCATCTTTAACGACCTTCTTGCTTTTCTCATCCTCTCGATTGGCAAGGGTCTTCTTTATCGTATGTTATATATACACCTCCCTTCCGAGTCCAACGTGCCCCCATGCCCGTAAAACCAATTCCTTGCACGTTCTACCCAATCGTCATCTGCAGGGTGATCTTTTAGCACAGTTCATTCTCAAGTTTCTCCCACTTAGGAATGCCAGCCTCAGCCACCTTGCCCCATAGTATGGTGATACTTCTTGTTAGCAAGATTCACTTATTCGTTTAGACATTTTCTTAGCTTTTTCGATTTCTTGTATTCCACAAACTCAGCCCGAATGGTTTTATCTTCTCAAACTGAATATTCTTGAAATTGGGAGTCTTCTCTTTCACGACATAGTCAAGGTGCAATCTTTTCTTCCGGTTGGTGAAACCTTTGGGCCATCTTCTTCAAAGCCCACTCCCTGACCTTAGCCTCCATGGCTCTCCCATGTTGTAAGGCGTCCTCAACTGGATCCCCCGCATTTGGATCCAGCTCTATCTTCGGTATTTTGAAATTAACCATGAGCCTCTTCCACAGTAAATCTTTGGCGTGCTTAGGGACAAATAAACATGTTCCCTCTTCATCCGCATTAGCAGGCCTATTCCAATTTCTAATGGTGATCGGGATTAAGTCTCTAACGATTACTCCGCATTGTGCCACATATTTGGTTGTGACAACTTCGGGAGCCGTCGGTTTTCCGTCTTCAGCGACATCTTCGATCCTGAACCTCTCATGGTCTTGCAACTTTTTGGTTGGGCCTCGTCTGGCCTTTTCAGTAGATTCCTTCGATCCGGAGGGCTAAAAGAAGAAATATCGTCGTTACTATTTCTATATAGATAGTAGATGATTAATTAATGAATTAATTATATTACATGCACCTCGCCGGAGCGGTCGTCTTCTCGATTACACAAGGCATCGCCTTCTCCCTCGCGGAAGGCAACACCTTCAACCTCAAACAAGTCGTCTATTCCGGTAAAAAGAGGATCACCCTCACCGGAGTTGTTCAGAAACGTTGATACGTCTAAATTATCTTCCCAACGGATCACACCTTGGATCAACTCTTCCTTTTCTTCGTCTCTGACGTGTGGGTCCATATTTTCTTCATAGGTGGAAAAACAAATAAGTCAAAGCGGCTAAAGGAGAAAGTTAGGTACGGTGTTGAGAGATATAAACCCTAATTCAGAGAAACCCTAATATATACATACACAATAATAAAAATGAAGAGAAACCCTAAACCTAGATACAAAAAGGAAACCGTGTAGTAGATAGGTAACTCTAGCTAAAATCAACTAAAATCAATATTCCAGAGTTCTGAGGGGTGTAAAACCTAGTTCGGAGAAACCTCGGATGCATATGAGAGGGGAACATGAGTATAAGGCTACAAAAGGGAAACTATCCAGCAGATAGGTAACACTAGATACTAACAAAATACCATATTGGAATCGATTTAAGAGGGTTCGGAATGCCCTGGCGAAGGCACATCGTCGAACCCACATGCACCTAAGGGGCATGCAATTTCATGGGAAGATTTACGCGCGACCGAGCCAGACCGAGCTTTCCTACGTCGAACACAATGGTTTTGACCGCGCGACCCCTTCGCCCATGTCTCGCCCACGCGTGAGCGAACAGGGGAACTCCCATCGGCGCCGCCTCCTCCCCCCTCTCCTCACCTTCCCCGAGCAAACAGAGCTTCTGCCTCTCTTGTCACAATACACCGCCCACGCGTCCTGCCGCCTCCCATGTCCTGCGGAACCGGCCACCGACATCCCCTTTTCCCGAGCCTTACAAACCCGACATGAGGGAGTATAAATCTATCATTGAGTAAATGTGATACTCCTATAGCAAACGAGGATAGTCCGATGATAAGGATGCGATTAGGGATGGCAATGGGGCCCCGAAACCCACAAACCCGATGGATACCCGCCTTAAATGGGGAGGGTTTGGTAAAAAGTTAGACCCTCCAAGTTTAATGGGGCGGGTATGGGGGTGGCAAACCCATACCCGCAGACCCGCTCTAAGGGCATGTATTACGCCAGGCGTTTAGGTAGCCGCTTAAGCGATGAAAATTAATACGTACGAAAAAGAAAACGTACCCAAACGCCCCATCCTCCAACGGAAACCGCTAACCAAGGCGCTAAATATGATTTTTTGTTTCCGCATCCGTAGTGTTTGTTGTTCATTAAAACCGTTTGCTGCAAGAGATAGAGACGTAGCGTCTGGCGTTTCTTTTTTCGTCGACGCTACACTTTTCCACGGAATCTGCTCGGAATATGGCCAAACTGTCCGGAATCTAATACTAGCGTTCCTCGTTAGCGACCGCGTTGTACATGACCTAAGCCTTAATCCTATCCCTAATAATCATATGATGACTAACCTCACGTCCACGCGGGCCATGCACGCAGACAACACACATCACCCGAAGCCTCCGCCCACCACCCGATCGAAGCCCACTGACGGCAGCCCGCCACCAAGCCCACCATGCGGCGGCTACTAGCAGCGATGCCGCCTACCAGCGGCAGAGGAGGGAGGACAGGCGAGGGAGGCGTCGTGGCAACCTTTGGGGAAGGCGCGGCAGCCTTGATCGTCGGCGGGAAGAGACGCGGCGGTCGTCGGGGCGCCTTGGCGGTGGCGCGGAGGTCGATCGTTGACAACGACGAGGGCGGCGAGCAACTGGCGGCGTCGTCGATGAAAAGCGAAGAAGAGAAGAAGAAGAGAAGAAGAAGAAGAAGAAGATATATAAAGGGAGAAGTATCGTCCGGTTGGTGGCTCAACGGGACTAAAAACATCGTCCGGCCACCAGGGACGTATACTCCAATTTTAGCGGTGAAGGGCGCGAAGGTCTTTAGTCGGTTGGTGGCTCCAACCGGACGTATTCCCTATTTTCAAATTTTTCGTATTTTCTCTGTTCCCGCCTATTTTTTATTTTGGGGTTTAAATTTGTAATGTTTTTTAAATGATAATTACTTTGGAATTTAGAAAAACTTTAAACATAAAAAGTGTTTGAATTTGAATAACTAATTCGAAACCATTTTCTGTTTTGCAAAATAATTAATGTAACCATTTAAACTATGAACCATTTAAAATTAATAATGAAATAACTTATATTTTTTAAATATTAATTTGGAATTTAGAAAAACTTTAAACATAAAAAGTGTATGGATTTGAATAAATAATCCAAAACCATTTTCTATTTTTAAAAAATAATTAATGTAACCATTTAAAATTAATAATGAATTAACTTATATTTTTAAATATTAATTTGGAATTTAAAAAAATTTAAACATAAAAAGTGTATGGATTTGAATAAATAATCCAAAACCATTTTCTATTTTGAAAAAATAATTAATGTAACCATTTAAAATTAAAAATGAATTAACTTATATTTTTAAATATTAATTTGGAATTTAGAGAAACTTTAAACATAAAAAGTGTATGGATTTGAATAAATAATCCAAAACCATTTTCTATTTTTTAAAAATAATTAATGTAACCATTTAAAATTAAAAATGAATTAACTTATATTTTTTAAATATTAATTTGGAATTTAGAAAAAGTTTAAACATAAAAGTGTTTGGATTTGAATAAATAATTCAAAACCATTTTACATTTTAAAAATAATTAATGTAACCATTTAAAATCTGAACCATTTACAATTTAAAATGAATTAACTTATAAGTAATTCAAAACCATTTTTCTTTTTAATGGTAGGAAAAAGAGACGAAAATAATGGGCGGAAAGAAAATTTGATTAGGATAGAACTGGAATTAAAGTACATAACACAACTAAAACAAAGTTTGGTATTTTTCGAAACATGGTCAATATACCAAGTCTGGTATTTTTCCTTTCAACTATGTAACATAATATGACACCACGTGAAGGATTTTCATTGTTCGGATTTTTTTTAATTTATTATGCCCGTTTTGAATTATCTGAATTTCTAACTATGGTCGAACCGGTGTACATGAAGATAGGGGACGAGCATCGTTAGAACTTGCATTGGATCTCTGAAGAAACCACATATTGCGAGTCTAAAAATGATTTTTCAAAAATCAGGCGATAGATCATGTACCGTAGTACAAACGGACCCACTTCCTCCGATTCACAGACATTTGTCCTTTTTACAGGATGGATGAAAAGGTTTGAGATGTACGGTTGGGAGATAGTCCATGTAAGGTGGTATAGTATTTTAGGAAAATGGGACGGTAGCATTCGAAACGGCATTTTGGTGGTTACTTCACAAAACGACCCGTTTTTTACCGGAAAATGGAAAAGGGCTTTTCCGCGACAAAAGGAAAACTTCCTCCTGCAACATTGTTCTCCATACCAATGTCCACACACATGCATAATATGGGCACAACATCACAAACTATGCCGTGATTCAGCACATAACATCGGTCATTTGGACCGAAAGCCATGAAACCTCGAACATGATAGGTCATTTTGTGAAGGTTTTTTCGAAACATGGTCAACATACCAAGTCTGGTATTTTTCCTTTCAACTATGTAACATAATATGACACCACGCGAAAGATTTTCATTGTTCAGATTTTTTTTGATTTATTATGCCCGTTTTGAATTATCTGAATTTATAACTATGGTCGAACCGGTGTGCATGAAGATAGGGGACGAGCATCGTTAGTACTTGCATTGGATCTCTGATTGAAGAGAGGACACACAGGACTTTCACATATGGCAGCTCCCAAAATATAGATTTCTTCTTCCACATGGGTGCGTGTCCTGTAGCGACGTCATTCGGAACTGATTGACCGTCGGGACCCTTTCCAAAGATTACTTCTATGTCCTTGACCATACCAAATACATCATCACCAGCAGGGAGTTCAGGCTTCTTCCGGTGATCTGCCTCACCTTTGAAATGCTTGCCTTTCTTTCTTACGGGATGATTGGTCGGAAGAAATCGTCGATTTCCCAGATACACAACCTTCTTGCATTTATGCAAATATGTACCTTCGGTCTTATCTAAACAGTGGGTGCATGACTTATATCCCTTGTTTGTCTGTCCTGAAAGGTTACTAAGAGCAGGCCAATCATTGATGGTTACGAATAACAACCCTCGTAGATAAAATGTCTCCTGTTTGTTCTCATCCCATGCACGTACACCTGGTTTTCCCCACAACTGTAAGAGTTCTTCAACTAATGGACTAAGGTACACATCAATGTCGTTGCCCGGTTGCTTTGGGCCTTGGATGAGCACTGGCATCATAATGAACTTACGCTTCATGCATAACCAAGGAGGCAGGTTGTAGATACATAGAGTCACGGGCCCGGTGTTGTGACTGCAGCTCTGCTCCCCAAAAGGATTCATGCCATCCGTACTTAGACCAAACCATAAGTTCCTTGCGTCACTGCAAAGTGCAGGAAGTCTCTCTCGATTTTTCTCCACTGTGACCCATCGCCAGGTGTCTCAACTTCCCGTCTTTCTTACGGTCTTCTTTGTGCCATCGCAACAACTGGCATGCTCTTTGTTTCGAACATGCGTTTCAACCTTGGTATTATAGGAGCATACCACATAACCTTAGCAGAACCCTCTTAGGAGGCTATCCCTCAACATCACCGAGGTCATCTCGTCGATCTTATACCGCAGCATTGCATACGGGCATTTATCTAAATTCTCATACTCCTTACATGATAGAGGATGCGATCATTAATGCATGCATGTATCTTTTGCACATCTAATCCCGAAGAGAGAGTCTTCTTTGCTTAGGTACTCTCGGGAAGTTCGTTATGTTTTGGAAACTTGACTTCATTATTTTCAGCATCTTTTCAAATGAGGAGTCAGTTAGACCACACTCTGCCTTCCATCGCAACAATTCCAGTGTGGTACCGAGCTTTGTGCTGCCATCTTCACAATTTGGGTACAACAATTTCTTGTGATCTTCTAACATGCCCTCTAACTTCAACTTCTCATTTTCTGTTTCACAGTCTCGCTTTGCATCAGAAATGACCCTACCAAGTTCATCAGCCGGCTCATCTGATGCCCGTTCTTCACCTCTTTCCTCTACATTGTCTTCCATTGCAGTATCACTGTATTCAGGAAACATATGAAGATAGTTGTTATCATCATCTTCTTCTTCACCATCTTCCATCATAACCCCTCTTTCCCCGTGCTTGGTCCAGCAATTATAGTTGGGCATGAAACCTTTCATAATCAGGTGGCAGCAAATGATTTTAGAGGAAGAGTACTCCTTGTTGTTCCGACATTGAACACATGGACAACGAATAATTCCATTCTGTTTGTTTGCCGTAGCCACATCGATAAATTTATCCACGCCTTTGATATACCCGGCTACGCGCCGGTCACCGTACATCCATTCCCGACCGTTCATCTGCATCATATAAGTAAGTTTATCAAAAAACAGGACATCATAAATAGTGAAATAACCAATTCACACCGACACATGAATTGTATCAATGACCTAGAAAAGATAAGATTGCTAACCTCGATCGAGGGAAATAAAGAGGAGAAAGCTCAAGTGCATCTCGGACACCTTCTAAATTTTTGTTCTATGAGAAATTCAACGGGATTATTCACTCAAACATTTCATCAAACACCTTCAATGCATGCATAGAAGAGAAAAAACTAGAACACCCCTCACACCTTCCACCATTCGAAAAAACAAAGTGGAGGCAGAGGGGGCTGGGGCGTTGCATTTATAGAGGGCAGGAGAATACGTCCCGGTTGGAGCCAGCAACCGGGACTAAAGGTGCGTGCCACGCCACGTGGCTGTGGCCAAATCTTTAGTCCCGGTTGGTGGCTCCAACCGGGACGTATTCCCCCTTACCAACCGGGACGCATGCCCCCTGGCCCCGTGCCCGCTCCAACCGGAAAGCGTGCCAACATTAGTCCCGGTTGGTGGCGCCCCCTGGACTAATGCTCTAAGAGGTCGCGAACGGATGGCCCTTTTTCCTCTAGTGTCAGACAAACATTTCAAAAGACTAGCATATTACCAAGGTACACACTCAGACTATGAGTAAATAAACTAGGTTTATTAAGCTCAGTATAAAGTGATTAGATGATGCTAATGAACAAAATTCATAATAATAGTAAATGACGCCAAATACATTCTACACAGTAGTATAACAGTATATTGACAAGCACCTGGTACATATTGCTATGGAACATGAGTTGTTCCCTAAAGATTTATGCAACCATAAATTAAATTGTCTTAAAAAAGTACACAACATAAAAAATGCATCAGTCCTAATTACACATTCCCATGTCTCTTTTACTTAAGTATTACACTCAAATTCACAAACTAGCATTGCTTACAAAATTTTAGAAAGTAACACCTAATATGAACTTGAACTATCCATGGTCACATTTCCTAAATTTACAATCTCAAAGAGGTCGCAAGTCGAAGCCGTAAATCAATTATATTTCTAGGACCAAGGAAGAACACATCAGTAGCTAATATTTTTAGATCAATAGGCAGCAGCCCCATTGCATTTTCATTACAAATGAAATGTGAGATTCTTACATCTCATGTGATGGTTCAAGACCAAAAACTCAGGCAAAGGTCAAGCATAAACTACCATAGAAAACCAAACAACATTTAGGCACATGTAAACCTGGCACAAACTACAGATATCATAACATTCAAAACATGAGGAACCACTCAACGACGTAGCCTGTCCAAACAGAAGCCACTTGATCCTCCATCCAGCAGAACATCGACACAGGGCTCCAGGGGAAATCAATAGATAATCTATGGCGCATCTAACCTGGCACAAACTAGCATTGTTAGGCGCATCTAACCCTAGCACGACAAACCCTAGCAAGAACATGACGAGGCAGACGTCGGCGAAAAGAACACTAGGAGTGAGATCTGGACTTACCTCATCGGTGTCATCGTTGTCGGACTCGTGGAAGGTCTTGACGTCGGCAGACGAGTAGATCTTCTCCCCCTCTCCTTCCTCTCCTGACGCACCTTATTCTTCAGGTTCTTCTTCTTCTTCCGCCTGATCTGCGCCTCCGTCTCGAACTTCCGCTTCAGTGGAGCCACCCCGAAGTTGACGGCCGATCGAACCCAGCTGAAGCTCCCATTTCTTCCCTCCGCATCCGCCACCTGCTTCCCCTTCTCCACGTGCTCAGCGCCCGCCGCTATCTGCTTCCCCTTCTCCGGGTTGTCAGCGGCCGCAGCCACCTGCTTCCCCTTCTCTGTGTTGTCAGTGGCCGCCGCCACCCGCTTCCCCTTCTCCATGGACGTCTGCCGCGATCGAGAGTTTGTGGAGTGACGGTTATCTAGGGTTTGCTTCCTAATTTAGGGAATTTTTCGAAGTGGTTGGAACGCAGTCCACCAGCCGACTTTGCTATTTAAGGAAGCTGATGGTTCGGCACTCAAATGTATAGGTGTATAATACGCACTGCAGAACGGGCCATACGGGCTTGTACGGTTCTTTTTTTTTTGTATAAACTATGACAATTTCCGAAGAACGATCGTGCCCCCCGATTAAGAAACCGTCTGCGCGTCTCCCAGTCGTCCATGTGTTTCCCCCAACTTCGGTTTTCCCCGCGGGTGCGCACTGAAGCAAAAGCGTTAATATTATGAGCTAATATTTTGCATCGGTTTCAGAAAATAGAGATCGTCGCATGATGTAAGCGACGAGTTAGAGGACAAAAAGGAAAAGAAAATAGTTATAATGAAATCCCAGACCGTTTCTGCCATCACTCTCAACAGAAAGAAAAAATACTTCTTTTTTAGGCATGCAACGGTGTGCAATAATCTACAAACCCCCAAAGGAAGCTGACTATAGCTCTCTATTCTTTTCTTTGAATGATGGTGTAATTTAATTTCTTGCTCATGAAAACAATGTGAAGTTCTTAGATTGTATGGCTTGATTCCTAGAAATAATTTCCAATCTTCAATATCGCCACCACACAATGTCCAATTGCTTCCTTATGCCGCGATGGGAACCTGCGCCAACATATGCTCCTGGAGCTCCTCCTCCTACATCTGGTCAAGGTCCTCTGATGAGCTGACACCCAAAAACTCCTCTGACAATGCCAAATCATTACAGGAATGGCCAGATGCGCCGACGGTCGTCCGCTACGCCGACGGCCAAACGTCGGGGCCGTCGGCGTAGCACCGCACCAGGCCAGCCCTCGGCGTAGCCAAGCCGTCGGCGTAGTATACACTACACCGACGGTCACCCTCGGCGTAGTGGCGGCCCTCGGCGTAGCAAGCGGACGCGTGGCACATGCCGGCCAGCACGGACGGCGCGCTAACGGTGCCGTCGGTTAGGCCGACGGCGACCCTCGGCATAGCATACGCCGACGGCCACCCTCGGCGTACCAGCAACGTACGCCGACGGTCACCCTCGGCGTAGCCTTCTCTATTTTTCATATATTTTGTATTTGCATCAATTATTTATATATTTTTTTATTAATTGGATAATTTCGTACCCTCTGAATAGTAGTCTACACGTCCACATGAAATGTCGTTGCGAATCTTCTCACACCCCGAGAAATTTCTATATGTTTGTAAGTCTTATTATCGCATGTGGTTCTCAATAGCACTCACCACGACCACATGAAGTACTTGCATGTGTCCCCCCTCGCATGCATGCGCTCTAACCTAGAGGCGAATGTTCCGGACCCGTATGAGGGTGGAATCTCCCCGTCGAGGTGAAACCAGGTAGGATAGTGCCCCAACTTGTGAGCCAACATGGTTTTACATCACCCTATGACCTAAACAAACACAAAACAAGAGAGAGCTACGCCGGGCTACCCCTGTCAGAGGAACGTCTAGGGGGGTAGACGATCTGAGTGTGCACAGAGATCAGGGTTTCGCCGGAGGAAGACCACGAGAACATTGGAATGAGATGAAAACTTGCATGTGCCCCTAGCATATGTGTGTGGGTGTGGTGAGAGGTTGGTATAGGTGCTTGCATGTGTCCCCCTCATGCATGCGCTCTAACCTAGAGAAGGTTCCGACCCGTATGAGGTGGAATCTCTCCCGTCGAGGTGAAACCGGTAGGATAGTGCCCCAACTTGTGAGCCAACATGGTTTACATCACCCTATGACCTAAACAAACACAAAACAAGAGAGAGCTACGCGGGCTATCCTGGGAGGAACGTCTAGGGGGGTAGACGATCCGAGTGTGCACAGAGATCAGGGTTTCGCCGGAGGAAGACCACGAGAACATTGGAATGAGATGAAAACTTGCATGTGCCCCTAGCATATGTGTGTGGGTGTGGTGAGAGGTTGGTATATATAGGTGCTTGCATGTGTCCCCCCTCGCATGCATGCGCTCTAACCTAGAGGCGAAGGTTCCGGACCCGTATGAGGGTGGAATCTCCCCGTCGAGGTGAAACCGGGTAGGATAGTGCCCCAACTTGTGAGCCAACATGGTTTTACATCACCCTATGACCTAAACAAACACAAAACAAGAGAGAGCTACGCCGGGCTACCCCTGTCAGAGGAACGTCTAGGGGGTAGACGATCCGAGTGTGCAGAGATCAGGGTTTCGCCGGAGGAAGACCACGAGAACATTGGAATGAGATGAAAACTTGCATGTGCCCCTAGCATATGTGTGTGGGTGTGGTGAGAGGTTGGTATATATAGGTGCTTGCATGTGTCCCCCCTCGCATGCATGCGCTCTAACCTAGAGGCGAAGGTTCCGTACCCGTATAAGGGGGAATCTCCCCGTCGAGGTGAAACCGGGTAGGATAGTGCCCCAACTTGTGAGCCAACATGGTTTTACATCACCCTATGACCTAAACAAACACAAAACAAGAGAGAGCTACGCCGGTCTACCCCTGTCAGAGGAACGTCTAGGGGGGTAGACGATCCGAGTGTGCACAGAGATCAGGGTTTCGCCGGAGGAAGACCACGAGAACATTGGAATGAGATGAAAACTTGCATGTGCCCCTAGCATATGTGTGTGGGTGTGGTGAGAGGTTGGTATAGGTGCTTGCATGTGTCCCCCCTCGCATGCATGCGCTCTAACCTAGAGGCGAAGGTTCCGGACCCGTATGAGGGTGGAATCTCCCCGTCGAGGTGAAACCGGGTAGGATAGTACCCCAACTTGTGAGCCAACATGGTTTTACATCACCCTATGACTTAAACAAACACAAAACAGGAGAGAGCTACGCCGGGCTACCCCTGTCAGAGGAACGTCTAGGGGGGTAGACGATCCGAGTGTGCACAGATATCAGGGTTTCGCCGGAGGAAGACCACGAGAACATTGGAATGAGATGAAAACTTGCATGTGCCCCTAGCATATGTGTGTGGGTGTGGTGAGAGGTTGGTATATATAGGTGCTTGCATGTGTCCCCCCTCGCATGCATGCGCTCTAACCTAGAGGCGAAGGTTCGTGCAGTATGAGGGGAATCTCCCCGTCGAGGTGAAATCGGGTAGGATAGTGCCCCAACTTGTGAGCCAACATGGTTTTACATCACCCTATGACCTAAACAAACACAAAACAAGCGAGAGCTACGCCGGGCTACCCCTGTCAGAGGAACGTCTAGGGGGTAGGCATCCGAGTGTGCACAGAGATCAGGGTTTCGCCGGAGGAAGACCACGAGAACATTGGAATGAGATGAAAACTTGCATGTGCCCCTAGCATATGTGTGTGGGTGTGGTGAGAGGTTGGTATAGGTGCTTGCATGTGTCCCCCTCGCATGCATGCGCTCTAACCTAGAGGCGAAGGTTCCGGACCGTATGAGGGTGGAATCTCCCCGTCGAGGTGAAACCGGGTAGGATAGTGCCCCAACTTGTGAGCCAACATGGTTTGACATCACCCTATGACCTAAACAAACACAAAACAAGAGAGATCTACGCCGGGCTACCCCTGTCAGAGGAACGTCTAGGGGGGTAGACGATCCGAGTGTGCACAGAGATCAGGGTTTCGCCGGAGGAAGACCACGAGAACATTGGAATGAGATGAAAACTTGCATGTGCCCCTAGCATATGTGTGTGGGTGTGGTGAGAGGTTGGTATATATAGGTGCTTGCATGTGTCCCCCCTCGCATGCATGCGCTCTAACCTAGAGGCGAAGGTTCCGGACCCGTATGAGGGTGGAATCTCCCCGTCGAGGTGAAACCGGGTAGGATAGTGCCCCAACTTGTGAGCCAACATGGTTTGACATCACCCTATGACCTAAACAAACACAAAACAAGAGAGAGCTACGCTGGGCTACCCCTGTCAGAGGAACGTCTAGGGGGGTAGACGATCCGAGTGTGCACAGAGATCGTGGTTTCACGGAGGAAGACCACGAGAACATTGGAATGAGATGAAAACTTGCATGTGCCCCTAGCATATGTGTGTGGGTGTGGTGAGAGGTTGGTATATAGGTGCTTGCATGTGTCCCCCTCGCATGCATGCTCTAACCTAGAGGCGAAGGTTCCGACAGTATAAGGTGGAATCTCCCGTCGAGGTGAAACGGGTAGGATAGTGCCCCAACTTGTGAGCCAACATGGTTTTACATCACCCTATGACCTAAACAAACACAAAACAAGAGAGAGCTACGCCGGATACCTGTCGGAGGAGCCTAGGGGTAGAGATCCGAGTGTGCACAGAGATCAGGGTTTCGCCGGAGGAAGACCACGAGAACATTGGAATGAGATGAAAACTTGCATGTGCCCCTAGCATATGTGTGTGGATGTGGTGAGAGGTTGGTATAGGTGCTTGCATGTGTCCCCCCTCGCATGCATGCGCTCTAACCTAGAGGCGAAGGTTAGGACCCAGTATGAGGGTGGAATCTCCCCGTCGAGGTGAAACCGGGTAGGATAGTGCCCCAACTTATGAGCCAACATGGTTTTACATCACCCTATGACCAAAACAAACACAAAACAAGAGAGAGCTACGCCGGAATACCACTGTCAGAGAAACGTCTAGGGGAGTAGACGATCCGAGTGTGCCAGAGATCGAGTTTCACGAGGAAGACCACGAGAACATTGGAATGAGATGAAAACTTGCATGTGCCCCTAGCATATGTGTGTGGGTGTGGTGAGAGGTTGGTATAGGTGCTTGCATGTGTCCCCCCTCGCATGCATGCGCTCTAACCTAGAGGCGAAGGTTCCGGACCCGTATGAGGGTGGAATCTCCCCGTCGAGGTGAAACCGGGTAGGATAGTGCCCCAACTTGTGAGCCAACATGGTTTTACATCACCCTATGACCTAAACAAACACAAAACAAGAGAGAGCTACGCCGGGCTACCCCTGTCAGAGGAACGTCTAGGGGGGTAGACGATCCGAGTGTGCACAGAGATCAGGGTTTCGCCGGAGGAAGACCACGAGAACATTGGAATGAGATGAAAACTTGCATGTGCCCCTAGCATATGTGTGTGGGTGTGGTGAGAGGTTGGTATATATAGGTGCTTGCATGTGTCCCCCCTCGCATGCATGCGCTCTAACCTAGAGGCGAAGGTTCCGTACCCGTATGAGGGTGGAATCTCCCCGTCGAGGTGAAACCGGGTAGGATAGTGCCCCAACTTGTGAGCCAACATGGTTTTACATCACCCTATGACCTAAACAAACACAAAACAAGAGAGAGCTACGCCGGGCTACCCCTGTCAGAGGAACGTCTAAGGGGGTAGACGATCCGAGTGTGCACAGAGATCAGGGTTTCGCCGGAGGAAGACCACGAGAACATTGGAATGAGATGAAAACTTGCATGTGCCACTAGAATATGTGTGTGGGTGTGCTGAGAGGTTGGTATATATAGGTGCTTGCATGTGTCCCCCCTCGCATGCATGCGCTCTAATCTAGAGGCGAAGGTTCCGGACCCGTATGAGGGTGGAATCTCCCCGTCGAGGTGAAACCGGGTAGGATAGTGCCCCAACTTGTGAGCCAACATGGTTTTACATCACCCTATGACCTAAACAAACATAAAACAAGAGAGATACTCGGGCTACCTGCCGGAGGAACGTCTAGGGGGTAGCGATCCGAGTGTGCACAAAGATCAGGGTTTCGCCGGAGGAAGACCACGAGAACATTGGAATGAGATGAAAACTTGCATGTGCCCCTAGCATATGTGTGTGTGTGGTGAGAGGTTGGTATATATAGGTGCTTGAATGTGTCCCCCCTCGCATGCATGCGCTTTAACCTAGAGGCGAAGGTTCAGACAGTATGAGGTGGAATCTCCCGTCGAGGTGAAACCGGGTAGGATAGTGCCCCAACTTGTGACCCAACATGGTTTTACATCACCCTATGACCTAAACACACACAAAACAAGAGAGAGCTACGCCGGCTACCCTCTGTCGAGGAGAACGTCTAGGGGGTGGCGATCCGAATGTGCACAGAGATCAGGGTTTCGCCGGAGGAAGACCACGAGAACATTGGAATGAGATGAAAACTTGCATGTGCCCCTAGCATATGTGTGTGGGTGTGGTGAGAGGTTGGTATATATAGGTGCTTGCATGTGTCCCCCCTCGCATGCATGCGCTCTAACCTAGAGGCGAAGGTTCCGTACCCGTATGAGGGTGGAATCTCCCCGTCGAGGTGAAACCGGGTAGCATAGTGCCCCAACTTGTGAGCCAACATGGTTTGACATCACCCTATGACCTAAACAAACACAACACAAGAGAGAGCTACGCTGGGCTACCCCTGTCAGAGGAACGTCTAGGGGGGTAGACGATCCGAGTGTGCACAGAGATCAGGGTTTCGCCGGTGGAAGACCACGAGAACATTGGAATGAGATGAAAACTTGCATGTGCCCCTAGCATATGTGTGTGGGTGTGGTGAGAGGTTGGTATATATAGGTGCTTGCATGTGTCCCCCCTCGCATGCGATCTAACCTAGAGGCGAAGGTTCCGGACCCGTGAGGGGTAATCTCCCGTCGAGGTGAAACCGGGTAGGATAGTGCCCCAACTTGTGAGCCAACATGGTTTTACATCACCCTATGACCTAAACAAACACAAAACAAGAGAGAGCTACTGGGGATACCCTTCGGAGGAACGTCTAGGGGGTAGGCGATCCGAGTGTGCCAGAGATCGTGGTTTCAGGAGGAAGACCACGAGAACATTGGAATGAGATGAAAACTTGCATGTGCCCCTAGCATATGTGTGTGGATGTGGTGAGAGGTTGGTATAGGTGCTTGCATGTGTCCCCTCGCATGCATGCGCTCTAACCTAGAGGCGAATGTTAGGACCCGTATGAGGGTGGAATCTCCCGTCGAGGTGAAACCGGTAGGATAGTGCCCCAACTTGTGAGCCAACATGGTTTTACATCACCCTATGACCTAAACAAACACAAAACAAGAGAGAGCTACGCCGGGATACCCTTGTCAGAGGAACGTCTAGGGGTAGGCGATCCGAGTGTGCCTGAGATCGTGGTTTCGGGAGAAAGACCACGAGAACATTGGAATGAGATGAAAACTTGCATGTGCCCCTAGGATATGTGTGTGGGTGTGGTGAGAGGTTGGTATAGGTGCTTGCATGTGTCCCCCCTCGCATGCATGCGCTCTAACCTAGAGGCGAAGGTTCCGAACCCGTATGAGGTGGAATCTCCCCGTCGAGGTGAAACCGGGTAGGATAGTGCCCCAACTTGTGAGTCAACATGGTTTTACATCACCCTATGACCTAAACAAACACAAAACAAGAGAGAGCTACGCCGGGCTACCCCTGTCAGGAGCGTTTAGGGGTAGACGATCCGAGTGTGCACAGAGATCAGGGTTTCGCCGGAGGAAGACCACAAGAACATTGGAATGGGATGAAAACTTGCATGTGCCCCTAGCATATGTGTGTGGGTGTGGTGAGAGGTTGGTATATATAGGTGCTTGAATGTGTCCCCCTCATGCATGCTCTAACCTAGAGGAAGGTTTCGTGCAGTATGAGGGTGGAATCTCCCCGTCGAGGTGAAACGGGTAAGATAGTGTCCCAACTTGTGAGCCAACATGGTTTTACATCACCCTATGACCTAAACAAAAACAAAACAAGAGAGAGCTACTGGCTACCTGTCGGAGGAACGTCTAGGGGTAGACGATCCGAGGGTGCACAGAGATCAGGGTTTCGCCGGAGGAAGACCACGAGAACATTGGAATGAGATGAAAACTTGCATGTGCCACTAGAATATGTGTGTGGGTGTGCTGAGAGGTTGGTATATATAGGTGCTTGCATGTGTCCCCCCTCGCATGCATGCGCTCTAATCTAGAGAAGGTTCGGACCAGTGAGGTGGAATCTCCCCGTCGAGGTGAAACCGGGTAGGATAGTGCCCCAACTTGTGAGCCAACATGGTTTTACATCACCCTATGACCTAAACAAACATAAAACAAGAGAGAGATACTCCGGGCTACCCCTGTCAGAGGAACGTCTAGGGGGGTAGACGATCCGAGTGTGCACAAAGATCAGGGTTTCGCCGGAGGAAGACCACGAGAACATTGGAATGAGATGAAAACTTGCATGTGCCCCTAGCATATGTGTGTGTGTGTGGTGAGAGGTTGGTATATATAGGTGCTTGAATGTGTCCCCCCTCGCATGCATGCGCTTTAACCTAGAGGCGAAGGTTCCGTACCCGTATGAGGGTGGAATCTCCCCGTCGAGGTGAAACCGGGTAGGATAGTGCCCCAACTTGTGAGCCAACATGGTTTTACATCACCCTATGACCTAAACAAACACAAAACAAGAGAGCTACGGTCTACCTGTCGGAGGCGTCTAGGGGGGTAGACGATCCGAATGTGCAGATAGCAGGTTTGCGCCGTAGGAAGACCACGAGAACATTGGAATTAGATGAAAACTTGCATGTGCCCCTAGCATATGTGTGTGGGTGTGGTGAGAGGTTGGTATATATAGGTGCTTGCATGTGTCCCCCTCGCATGCATGCGCTCTAACCTAGAGGAAGGTTCGTGCAGTATGAGGGTGGAATCTCCCCGTCGAGGTGAAACCGGGTAGCATAGTGCCCCAACTTGTGAGCCAACATGGTTTGACATCACCCTATGACCTAAACAAACACAACACAAGAGAGAGCTACGCTGGGCTACCCCTGTCAGAGGAACGTCTAGGGGGGTAGACGATCCGAGTGTGCACAGAGATCAGGGTTTCGCCGGAGGAAGACCACGAGAACATTGGAATGAGATGAAAACTTGCATGTGCCCCTAGCATATGTGTGTGGGTGTGGTGAGAGGTTGGTATATATAGGTGCTTGCATGTGTCCCCCCTCGCATGCATGCGCTCTAACCTAGAGGCGAAGGTTCCGTACCCGTATAAGGGGGTAATCTCCCCGTCGAGGTGAAACCGGGTAGGATAGTGCCCCAACTTGTGAGCCAACATGGTTTTACATCACCCTATGACCTAAACAAACACAAAACAAGAGAGAGCTACGCCGGGATACCCTTGTCAGAGGAACGTCTAGGGGGGTAGACGATCTGAGTGTGCACAGAGATCAGGGTTTCGCCGGAGGAAGACCACGAGAACATTGGAATGAGATGAAAACTTGCATGTGCCCCTAGCATATGTGTGTGGATGTGGTGAGAGGTTGGTATAGGTGCTTGCATGTGTCCCCCCTCGCATGCATGCGCTCTAACCTAGAGGCGAAGGTTCCGGACCCGTATGAGGGTGGAATCTCCCCGTCGAGGTGAAACCGGGTAGGATAGTGCCCCAACTTGTGAGCCAACATGGTTTTACATCACCCTATGACCTAAACAAACACAAAACAAGAGAGAGATACGCCGGGCTACCCCTGTCAGAGGAACGTCTAGGGGGGTAGACGATCCGAGTGTGCACAGAGATCAGGGTTTCGCCGGAGGAAGACCACGAGAACATTGGAATGAGATGAAAACTTGCATGTGCCCCTAGCATATGTGTGTGGGTGTGGTGAGAGGTTGGTATAGGTGCTTGCATGTGTCCCCCCTCGCATGCATGCGCTCTAACCTAGAGGCGAAGGTTCCGGACCGTATGAGGGTGGAATCTCCCCGTCGAGGTGAAACCGGGTAGGATAGTGCCCCAACTTGTGAGCCAACATGGTTTGACATCACCCTATGACCTAAACAAACACAAAACAAGAGAGAGCTACGCTGGGATACCCCTGTCAGAGGAACGTCTAGGGGGTGAGCATCCGAGTGTGCACAGATCGTGGTTTCACGGAGGAAGACCACGAGAACATTGGAATGAGATGAAAACTTGCATGTGCCCCTAGCATATGTGTGTGGGTGTGGTGAGAGGTTGGTATATATAGGTGCTTGAATGTGTCCCCCTCGCATGCATGCTCTAACCTAGAGGCGAAGGTTCCGGCAGTATAAGGGGTAATCTCCCGTCGAGGTGAAACCGGGTAGGATAGTGCCCCAACTTGTGAGCCAACATGGTTTTACATCACCCTATGACCTAAACAAACACAAAACAAGAGAGCTACATGGGATACCTTGTCAGAGGAACGTCTAGGGGGGTAGACGATCCGAGTGTGCACAGAGATCAGGGTTTCACCGGAGGAAGACCACGAGAACATTGGAATAAGATGAAAACTTGCATGTGCCCCTAGCATATGTGTGTGGGTGTGGTGAGAGGTTTATATATATAGGTGCTTGCATGTGTCCCCCCTCGCATGCATGCGCTCTAACCTAGAGGCGAAGGTTCCGGACCCGTATGAGGGTGGAATCTCCCCGTCGAGGTGAAACCGAGTAGGATAGTGCCCCAACTTGTGAGCCAACATGGTGAAACGGAATCAGATGAAAACTTGCATGTTTCTTCTATAATAATAGACATCAAATAATATATTTTCATTTGTTATATTAGTAGACACCAAATTTTTTTTTTATTTATAAATAAAAAAAAAACCTTGCTACGCCGGCAGTGCCCTCGGCCTTTGGTGTCGGCGTGTATATCCATTCCCCCCTTGGCCCACCCCGGGCCACCCAAGACATACTCACACACACCCTTCTTCCCCTACCACTGACCCGACCCGACCCACCACTGTCGACAACATGCCGCCAACCGCCTCCTCGACCCTCCTCGTCTCCCTCCTCCTCCCGCCAACCGCCTCCTCCTCCCTCCCTCCTCCCTCCCCGAGCCTTCCTGCCTCCTCTGCCTCCTCCCTCTTCCCTTCCTCCTCCCGACCCTCCCTCCTCCCCAACCGCCTCCTCCTCCCCTCCTCCTCCTCCCTCCTCGCCAACCGCCGCCTCCCTCCCCGAGCCTCCCCGCCTCCTCCCTGCCTCCCCCCCTCCCCCCCCCCCCCTCCCCGCCCCCCCCTCCCTCCTCCCTCCCCGCCCCTCCCTGCCTCCCTCCCTCCTCCCTTCCTCCTCCCCGAGCCTCCCTGCCTCCCTCCCTCCTCCCTTCCTCCTCCCGAGCTCCCCCCTCCTCCCGACCTTGCCCTCCTCCTCCCGACCTTGCCCTCCTCCCCAAGCTCGGCCCCCTCCTCCCCAAGCTCTCCTCCTCCTCCCCGAGCTCGGCCCCCTCTGCAGGTACCTCCTCCACTCCCCCGTAGAAGCAAACATTGTTGTTAGAGTTAATTTTGTTAGATTAAATCTTGTTGTTAATCTTGTTAGAATTTATTAGTTGCATCTATTAGTAGTTTATATCATTTGTTAAGTGATATGCATGCACGAGTTGCTAGGATTAGGCCGTTGGTTAGTGGCAAGCTAGCTTGGTCATATGGCCGTTGAAGAGAGAAGCCACACTAGGGCCGTGAGTGCGTTGCATGTTTACTAAGGTGTTCTCTTTATGTCAATGTACAGACTTTGTAGTGTTTCGGGAGTGACCATCCTTGGCGGACTGACTGTCGTTGCGGGAGATGGTGTAGGTGACACCTCGATCCCGTCTCCGAGTTCCGTCATCGACCTCGACACTCGGTTGATCGACTACTTCCTCTACCGCCGAGGGTGAGAATCCGTTCGCCTCTCTTGTACCTAGGTTTATTTTCGTGTCTAGATCACCAAGTATGTCGCGTCACCTAGGCGTCATCCCGACCGTAAGCGTTACGCGACTTAATATGCATTAGTGGTCTCGCATATTTTGGACCGTAACGCTTATGGCTTTTATCGGGCAGTCGGCGGATTCGTAGTTGGGTTTGGTTCTCCCTGGCTCTACCTCGATTCGAGACAGGATTTCGGTGGCGCCTCCTCGTTGTTCTCCGGATGCACATCCTCTTGGCTTTTTGTCGAGACGTGTATCGGGAGAGCAGCGGGGAGGTGCTGCCAAAATTCTGCTTGGATCGGGGTAGAACCAGGGAGAACTTACCCAATCTACGGATCCGGCGGCTGGTTAGGACGCTCTTTTCTTATTGGACATGTAGGTTGATGAATGCGTAAAAATATTAAGCATTTAATCTCCTATTTGATATAAAATGTTATATTTGTTGTTTGTCTCCCAACAAAGCAGAAGAGGATGGCTGATAATGGGTGGATGTACAGTGGTCGTATTAGTGCGACTAATAAAACAGACGATTGGGTACGGAACACTCATTTGTTAGTGAATGAGTTAGCACGTGGTTCGAAGGCAATGGTTCGGGCACTTTGTCCCTGCGCTCATTGCACTAAGCGTCATCGTCAGGGAAAGGATGACATGTACAAACACCTTCTGTAATATGGGTACATGTCTAACTATGTCACGCAAGTCGACTTTGCTCGGTACGAACGTGACAGAGGTGAGGTGATGCGTCAGCGGCTCAATGGCAATGAGCATGATGGGATTAGATGATCTTATCGATGCCGACCAGCCGAATTCGCCACCTCCACGGGAGGAATCACCAGAACCGGAGGAACCGCTAGAACCGGAGGAACCGGAGCCAACCGCGAAGGCCTTCCATGATATGATGGTCGCGGCTAAGAGGCCTCTGTACGAGGGTGCAAAGATTTCTCAGCTCGATGCCATCTCTCAGTGTCTAGCCGACAAGTGCCAAGATTCTCGCACCCGTTCTCACTTTGAAGCTAATCGAGAACATGTGGTAACATGTTGCCCGAAGGGCATTGTCGCCTAAAACCTTTCACGAACGAAGAAACTCATGAAGGAGCTCAACATGGATTATGAAAAGATAGATTGTTGTCCAAAAGGCTGCCTTTTGTTTTGGAAACAGTTTGAGGGTGACAAGTACTGCTCCATTTGTAAGGCCTCTAGATATGAAGAGATAAAGGGGAAGGATGGTTAGGTGAGGCAGTCGAAGGTCGCTAAGAAGATACTTCGGTATATCCCATTCATAAAAAGAATCCAGCGGCTTTACTTGAGCGAGGAGACTGCCAAACAGATGACGTGGCACAAGAAGGGGAAAAGATACGAGGACGAGCACGGACGGAAGAAGATGGGACATCCATATGATGGTAAGGCATGGAAGAACTTCGATGACAAATACCCCCGGTGGGCAGAAGAGACTCGGAATGTTAGAATTGCGATAGAAACAGATGGCTTCAACCCATATGGTATGTCGACGGCCTCGTCATACAGCTGGCGGTGTATGTTATTCGCTCAATCTCCTCCCGAGTATTAATGCATCGGAAGACCATGTTTTTGTCGCTGATAATTCCAGGACCTGAGTATCCGGGGAAGAACTTGAGTGTCTACATGCAGCCGATTGTGGATGATTTGAACCACTCTTGGATACACGGGACGTTGACATACGACCGAGCATCAAAGAGAAACTTTTTGATGAAAGTTTGGTTACAATATACTATGCATGACATGCCCGGGTACGCCCTAACGTGCGGATGGTGTACAGATGGTAAGTGGCCATGCCCAGTGCGAGCACCGACTTGAGTTCCTTTGGCTAAAATCGGGTCGCAAATATGTTGCGTTTGACACGAATCGACAGTACCTCAAAAGAAATCATTCGTTCAGAGAAGATAGAAAGAACTTCAAGAAGGGCAAAGCTGTGCATGAAGTAAAAGTGGTACCAAAGTTCGAGGTGCGATTGTTGATGCCGAGATCGTGCTCTTGTGCCGTGGCTGAACTGCCATCAATTTGCGGGATATGGTGTAACGCATAATTGGACTCACGTGGCAGCCTTAACGAATCTCGTATTACAAGGACCTCGAACTTCCCATAACATCGATGTGATGCACACCGAAAAGAATGTCGGGAGTCCTTTTTCACACAGTCTGAACATTCCTAGGAAGTCAAAGGATAATGTCAAGGCTAGAGTTGATGTTGAGAAGCTTTGTGATAGGAAGAGATTACGATGCAGCCTCCCCTCTCCGTCGAAAGAATTGGTTCAAGCCGCATGCCTACTACTGCCTTGATAATGTCCAAAAGAAGGAGTCATTTAGGTGGCTCAAATACGTCGTGATGTTCACGACGGTTATTGTTCAATATAAGTAAGGGAGTCAATCTTTTGACGGGACAAGTCAACAGGCTCAAGAGTCACGACTATCATATATGGATTGAGCGGCCGATGCCGGTGATGGTTCGAGGGTATCTCCCCGAAAAAGTATGGCGAGTGCTTGCAGAGTTGAGCCATTTCTTCCGAACCCTCTGCTAAGCGGATATGTCCTCTGGTGATTGAGAAGCTGCAAGTTCAGTGCGGAGTTGCTATGCAATTTGGAGATGATCTTTCCGCCAGGCTTCTTTACTCCGATGGCACATCTCATTGTGCACCTCGCGAACGAGGCACTATTGGGGGGTCCGGTGCAATTTCGTTGGCAATTTTGTATTGAGAGATAGTTTAAGTATATTCGAAGATAATCGAAACAAAGCCAAGATTGAAGCATGCATAGTGAAGCAACATGCCTTCGGGAGATGGCGACGCCATGACAACCCATCGCCCGATGATGTTCCCACTATGCATAACCCGGTCTCGTTACAATGTCGACCTGCCCAAGAATGACCCCAATCTCAAACTATTCCAATTTCCGGTGGCAAGGCCGGTAAAGGACTAAAATATAGGTTCAAGGAAGAGAAGGATTGCATAATGCTCTATGTGCTTATGAACATGAAGGAAGTGGTCGATTTCATTAAGTAAAATGGTGAACACCCTATTTCTCTATGCATCTAGTAACTCGGTCTCCGTCTAATGCTTATTTTCTCCTTCTTAGCGATTTCACGGATGAACAGTGGCCGGGACCGACTGATCCCTCTCCCATGGAGTTGGACACTCTACTGAAAGAGGGTGCTCCCGGAAATAAAAAAACTTTGTGTCCTGGTTTATGGAAAAAGTAATTTCTAACCTGTCCCTCTTACCTTGCAATATGTGACTTGTCGCTCTTATTCCACGTAACTACTGAACGCAACAAATTCCTCTTGTACCTGTAGGGAGCTGATCCCAACGTTGAGATGTCAGATGAGCTGAAATGTGTTTCCCAAGGTTGTATGATGTCGTCATGAAGTATGAGAAGTATGATGTGAATGGGTTTCGCTTCCATACTGACGCACTGTAAAGGCGACCGAATGCAAAACGGTAAATCTTGGGGTGTTCACCAAAGGATCCGATTCCCTTGATTACTACGGAAGGTTAGAGAATGTATACGAGCTGACCTTCAATCGTTTAATGTCGAACTCAATCTTGTTGTGTTCAAGTGCCACCGGTTTGACCCAAGGGTGGACCGAGAAGTACCCTTCCATTGGGTTAGTTGAAGTTAGGCCTTCAACCACCTATAGCGGAGCCGTCTTTGTTGTTGCTCACCAAGCCAACCAAGTTTATTATTTGCCCTACCCATGCCGGAAAGTGGAACTCGGGGCTGGGAAGTCGGTTCGGTATCGCCACATGGTAAACTACCAATTCCTCCGAGGACGATTACAACAACATTAACCCTGTAACGTACGAGGGAATTTTCTATCAAGAGCAAGAGGACTTCGGACACTTTGATTTAGAACCGGTTGATCTTGAGGACCTTGGGAATGATGTAGAAACTTGGGGTGAGTCAGTGGTGAATCTACATGACATAAGTATGCTCGAGAAGCTCCATACCGAGAATGACAACGATGATGAGCCTACACCCTTCGATGAGAATCCATATTTCTACTCAAAAGATAGTGATAGTGAGAATGAGAATGAGAATGAAAATGATAGTGAGTATTTATTTTTTAATGCATTTTATTTTGTCTTTGTGCTTAACTGTTTTCTTAATTGCATTATGCATTTATTCTTTGTGTATACATTTTATTATGTCTTTGTGCTTAAATGTTTTCTCTTACTTAATGCAGGTGATTGAACAATATGAGCAGCGGCAAGGCAACCAGTTCGTCCTTGCTTAAATGCTGAAGCGTATAAGAAAAGAGCTACACGGAGTGGAGACAATAAATCCCAATCCGCGTTACCCGATCTTGCTCCTGGCGCGGAGGGGACGGGTCGAGGCCAAGGTCGAGGAGGACGAGGACGAGGTGCCACGGGAGGAGGCGTGGACTTTGACCCACCACCCTCTGCTTCTGGCGACGTGGCTCCTGAGTTGTTCCTGACAGAGCAGCCTTTCAGGGCCGAGAGGGAGGTAGAGTCCGAGAGGGAGGCAGAGTCTGAGAGGGAGGCGAGGACCGAGAGGGAGGCGAGGACCGAGAGGGAGGCGAGGACCGAGAGGGAGGCGGGGACCGATATGGAGGCGGACACTAGCCGCGAGTTGGTGGGGCCAAAGAAATTGCGGAATCGTGGGGAATCGGGAGTCCCTGACGAGAAGTTTGAGCCTAGGACTCAGGAGGCGAAAGCCCTTATTATTCCAGATGGCCTTGAGTAAGTGTACTAATTTGGCAATTTAAAACATTTTATTTCATGTTGGTCATAAATAATTATTGTGTACTAATGTTTATTATTGTGCAGCAATTGGACATTTCCTCCAGGGACGAAGCCTCGCCTTCCTAACAGCCTTGTTGGAGCTCTGATTAGGAAGTTCTGGCTATCACATTACCCACGAGGGTGAGGCTAGCTACCACTTGGGCGGACTACCGGACTACCGTGTCCCGGCTTTCCGACACCGCTAATCACATCACCAAGTTTTGGGTAAGGCATATTTCTCGAGTTATATTCATACTTGATGACCCCACCGTGCTAACGCATGACTCTTATGCATGATTGAAGTGCTTTTACCCCACCGAGGAGGTCCAGGAGAAGGCGCAGAGGACTTTTCTTGGGGCTTGTGTGAAGTTGACCCCCCAGGTGTGGTACAACCAGAAGGTCACGGCCGCTAGCCACTTCTGGGCTGACAGGGGCGTGAGGGTCAAGAAGGAAGACATTATCGGTAGGAACCCTAATCCTGAGTACTCGATGACGCCAGAAGAGTATATGTCGGTGAGTAAAATGTCAATGAGATTCTACATTGCTTCTAAGTTGCCATTGCATTGTCTGGAGTTGAGTATTGCATTTTCAGGTTATCCCGATTGGGCCGCATCGACTCGCATGGGAGGAGCTGGTTAGGAGGTGGCTCGAAGAAGACGAGGAGTTTGCAGCCTTGTCGAGGAACGCGGATAACCGAGGCGATGGTGGAACGCCGCTGGAAACCGTAACTTTGACCGCTTCAAGGGAAGGTGGTACGTATATACATGGAACGACTGCGTGCATTTACGCTTTTGTTTGTACTTCATATGCATAATATTTTCTTTTCGCGTCTGGTGGCCGAGGCACAACCCGGGAGGTGATTCATGACGTCGCCGTCTATGAGATGATGCGCGAAGAAGCCCAATTACTGAGCCTCAACCCTCGTTGTCCGTGTACTTGACCTTCGTAACGACTTGGGGAACTACAACACGATGGTGAAGGCTCGTCACCCCCATGTGGATGACCCCATTCACGCGGAGATCGACGAGGAGTCGTTGGTCCTGTCGGGGCACGGATTGCAGCATGGACGCCTCAAGATTCTGAATAAGAAGGTCAAGCCTACCCTCAGCACGAGCTTCAGCCGTCTCAAGGCTACCTACCCCGCCGACGGCCCCCCTATCCCGCCTCGTGGCCAGCCTCGTCGCTCCGCCGAGGATGTAAGTTTTTCTCGTTTTCATCATCTTTATGACTTTTGTTCCTGCATGGCTAACCGCTGACGAGATTCCTTGTATTTGAAATTGTAGCCTGAGTTAGACGCGGCCTACGATGCCGCTTATGAGGAATATCAGGTGGCCTTTCGGCAGCATCAGGAGGCGAATGCGATCTACATGCAATACGTAAATGTAAGTCCGAACCTTTATTTTTTGCAAAAGATACAAGTCCCACTTCCCCCCGTTTGTTGTACTACGGCCTGACTTCTAAACTATCTTGCAGGCCATGATGGTGAATATTCAAACTGGCCAGAATAGAGATTTAGGGCCCGTGCCTCCCATGCCAGGTCCGATGCCATTTTTGCAATCGAAGGAAAGCTTCGCTAGGACCTACTACGCATCGACACCGGTAAGTTCTTTGCTAACCCACTGGTTATCGCTTTACTTTGCCTCGCAAGTTGCTAACATGTAGGCAACATGTAGGGAACGGGAGCTTCTGGGAACCGGCACTTTGGTCACGCCTCGCCGGATGGGCGTCAGATCACACCGCTTCATGACCACGGTCCATCTCCTGGCCATTCTGCAGGTGGTTCTCCCGAGCTTCACACTTCTCCTACTCCCTCGCCAGGTGGCTCTTCTGCTTCTCTGGGCGCAACCCTCGGCGAGGTCGCCATTTTCACCGGGGAGATCTCGGTACACCCGTCTCCTCGAGTTGTAGGGATGTGTGATGATGTCGATGATCTTGTATGACTAATGTATGGATGATCTTGTATGACTGATGTTGATACATGTATGGCATATGTGATCTTGTTTCAATTGGTGTGGAATATATATTGCATGGATGTATAGATGATGTATGGATGTATGGATGATGATGTATGGATGTATGCATGGATGTATGGCTGCTGTGAGTGTTGCTGCTGCTGTAAAAAAATCAAAAAAAAAACTATGCATTTGATACGCCGACGGCCTTGCCCTCGGCGTAGGAGGTACGCGTGACCAAATGGTCACGGCTACGCCGACGGCAAGGGCCAGGCCGCTGCTGCCAGGCCGCTGCGCTGCCTCCACGTGGCAGGAGTACGCCGAGGGGGAGGCCGTCGGCGTAGCAGCTGCGCCAGGCCGCCCGCCTGCCTCCACGTGGCGAGCGTACGCTGAGGGGGAGGCCGTCGGCGTAGCAGCTACGCCAGGCCGCCCACCAGCCTCCACGTGGCTTGGTACGCCGAGGGTGAGGCCGTCAGGCCGTCGGCGTAGCCGACGCACCGTTAACTGGCCGTGTGACGGCGCTGTCGGCGACGCCCGACGGTCTCGCCCGACGGGCGCCCGTCGAGCCTTGGCGTTGACCCTCGCCGGCGGTCTTGTCCTCGCCCGGCCGCGCCTACTCCGCCGAGGGAGAGGTCCGCCGAGGACGGTACGCCGAGGGCAGCCATCGGCGTAGCGTACGCCGAGGGTTTTCCTGGCTACGCCGACGGCAATAAGCCCTCGGCATACCAAGCTTCTCCTGTAGTGAATGAGTGTTAGCAGTCACTGGGATATCCCCTGTCTCCGTCGATGCGAGGTCGATGACAGTACCCCTCCCTCCTTTGTGTGGTGAGGAATGATCCTATTCCGAATCTGACGTCACGAGATCGACAATGGAATTGCAGAAAGTTATGGCGCCTATGTAAGAGGCTGCGGGCGGGAACACTGAGTGAGACATTTTATAACCAAGGATAAATGAGAAACATTAAGCAATTTCACATTCTGGGTGATTTCACAAGGAGGTGGGAAGAAATTTCCTTGAACCAATGCAAACTATTGCTGCTGGAAGAACCATGTGCGATGCTCAAATTTTAAGAAAAAATTCTAACAAAACCATGTGCGATAAGGGAGATTACAGACGAGTGGTGAGGTCAAACCATGTGTGATATGTCTCACATGCAACAAAATAGGACAAACAATGATAAAGGTTCATCTATGTTCTAACAAAGGCATTCAAAGAAATTTTATTTTAGAGACACAGTACATACCAAAGGTCCATTCAAACATTTTCTTCTTCCATATACAAAACACTACTAACCGTTACATTTAACATGCATACAATAAAAACACATCTAAAATCCAAATTACTCCTCGTCGACGGTGAAGATGTAGATGATTCCCCCTTTCCTTGCAGGTAGACGAGGCCATGGCAAAACCGACCTTGAAAATGGCGGAGACAGATGCCTCAGAGTCAATGGCAACAACATTGCTAGCCTTCGCTGCACGCTCTATCTTTCATGAATCGCGAGCTTTGTCGTGATGGTTACTGCACCATACGGTTCTCCTCAATGATGTCCTCCTCGCATTCTCACCCGTCATCGCCGCGTTCTTCACCAACTTCTTTTTGGAATCGTCTAAGGAGGACCATCTATAGTACAAGGGGGAGGAGGAGCAGTCATCATGGTTCGATGGTGGGACGGACTACACCACCTACCCTAATGGAGACATGTGCTCAACTTGCGACGCTTGCTGGCGGGAAGAGCTCCAGGACGCCATGGGAACGACACCACACACACACACTGACACTTAAGAGTGGCGAACGACCTTCTTATGCAAGTCACTATCTGTGTCACCACACATTCATGATATGGACTTGGCATGCAAGTCACAAGTTGTTGTTGTGTGTACTGTATTGGTCCCTTCTCATCAATTTGATCGATGGCTACCACAATTAAAGAGCTCATTGTGGTATATATTACGAGTAGCATTCATGCCTCTAGTAGTTAGTAAACATAGATGTATGCAATCGTGTGCGATGTTATCAACCTAATCTAATGAATCCTTTTATCTAAACGTCAAAATGTTGCATAAGTTTTCTTGGAATAACTCGTGTTGCGATGTTTACGCCCTGGAGTCGCGGCTAGACGCGGTCACATGGTTTATATACTGGATCGTAAGGGATTCCTCGCATCGCACGCACTTCATCTTTTCCATGTGCGATAAGGTCCAGGGTCTTAAAGGGTCGATCTGCACCTATTATTAGCTCTCTGAGATACCAATTGATTGTCAAGTCGGCAAGTTGTGTACAAACTTTTTAAAGAGAGAAATACATATGGACTTGGCATGCAAGTCACAAGTTGTTGTGTGTACTGCATTGGTCCCTTCTCATCAATTTGATCGATGGCTACCGCAATTAAAGAGCTCATTGTGGTATATATTATGAGTACTGTGGCATCCATGCCTCCAGTAGTCAGTAAACGTAGATGCGTGCTCGGGGTGTTCAACCCCATCACATGAAGAACGTCCTAGTTAGTGGTGTCCATGGTAGGATACTGGTGTTCATCTACCTAGGCTTCGGAGGCATGTGGGAGTATGATCTGTAGCGCTCGTGGCGGAGTGGTAATGAAAATTGTGCAGTAATATCCCCCAAATTTCCTATATCCATTGATTTCTCCGCCCATTTGCTGCAAGAATGGTTCCTTACGCCAAGTCTGGCCAAAGCTTTCAGCTGGCTCCGGCATACCGCTGTGGCGAGCCTTCATGGTGAACTTCGTGTGCACTTTCTGCAAGATGGCTATCACATGTGTAGTATGGAAAAACAAATGTAGGTGTGACTGAGAAACTTTACTTTTTTATTTTTTTTCTAGTATTCTAATATTTTTTCTTTTGGGGGGACAGTATTGCAAGAACATGATTTCTAAAGGCAAAACCAACAAAACCTCTCTCGAAACAAAATTCCGTCTCGCATTATAAATAAAGCACACAAACCAACCAAATATGTGAGAGTGTATATAAGGAGCTTACATCTATTGCACTGTCCACACCGAATGTGAAAGGAGGACGTGCATTCATGGAGCCATACGTCTTAGATTTTTGAGGTCTTGTGTTAATTTTTTAAGTGATACGAAACTTCCAAGATCTCAAGGACATTGGCTTGCAATGTTGTGTGTATAATGCACATATAGATTAGACCATGATATAGCTACCTTTTCTCAAGTATACTGTATAAGTTTATGTGTCAACCGTTTCAGCTTAGGGTTCAACACATGTATTCTTCATGCATCATCATTATTTAATTTTTGTTCACCTGACTTGAAACTAAAGTGCAATTTCAGAACTTAGAATGTTATGTCACCCCCTTGCCTCCGATGTGGATCGGGGCATGAGATCTAGGAACAAACACGAATTCCAGATACAGTGGTGGCTTGTGGTAGCACCAGACCTGATGAAGGTGAGGATCTAGACCGGAGGAAGAAGAAGGATAGACGAGAGGGAGAGATTCAGTTCAGTTCAGTTCTGTTCTGTTCCATCCCCTGGAAGTGCTCTCTTTTGTAGATATCAACTGAGTCCACAAGTCACGTCCAGTAGCCCATGGCCCATCTATGTTACCACAGTTGTGTAATATTGAATGAGCACACTTAGTTACATCCTATGACCCATGGCTTATAAATTATCAGGATGTGCAATATGTTGTATCTCACTTTATTGGTATTTGTACATCACGAGTTGCGCACTACACCACTAGGTATCGTATAGCATCTAGCCATCTCTTGTTTTTATTTTCCTATAAACTATGTTTTCTGCTGCATGCTCTCTCTCAAATTGGATCAACCTAGCTATCTAGGGATGGGATGCATTTGGGAATTTGATACCGGATGCTGAGATCGAGCTCGCAACAAAGCAATGATAACACATACGGTCGTAGAACTTGTCCAGCATGTGTAGATAAGTCACACATCTTGCAAAATAGACTAACTGATCATATAATTTGTCAAACGTGTGCATCGCAGGTCACACACTGGTCAAATCACCGGTTTTTTTACTAAAATGAGTCATGTTCGTGTCATGTGAGACGGTTAGGGAGTCAGATTTATGCAAAAGAGACTGCGTGTTTAATTACTAGGATACACATGCAAAATGACATGAACATCACAGATTAAATCGTTCCGTAATCGAATCGCGAGTTGAGACCACGCGTGCTATGGCCTTGTTGACTGCTGAGGCGACCTGGTTACGATGGTTACTTGTGGATTTTGGGGTCTCTTTTACCACACCCACTCTGGTTCTGTCTGACAGTGCATGTGCTATTAGTGTTGCACGTGATCCGGTCAAGCATGAGCTTACCAAGCATATTGGTGTTGATGTCTTCTATACACGTGCTCAGGTGCAGGCTCAGGTTGTTGCGCTTCAGTATGTGCTTTTAAATTTATAGTTGGCGGATTTTTTTACAAAGGCACAGACCAGAGCGCAGCATGACTTCTTATTCTCCAAACTCAGTGTTGTGGATCCACCATGAGTTTGAGGGGTGGTGTTAGATGTATATATTTAGATATTGTAGTTTCCCCATATGTTAGAGCGATTTCTGCATATTTGCACATGTACCTGTATTATATATTGTGGCCTTTGGGCCCTAGAGAAATACAAGTTGCATATTTCTGACAGTTTGTTTGGTGGAGCTTGGGGGCCTCCGGAGACTCCAGAGAGAGGAAGCAGATGTGTCCCGCGTGAATATGCATTCTAGACGTTGTACGGTGAAATTTATCTGTGGGCTTCGATAAATACAAATTGCCAGTTAGGCAAGCAGAGTTCTTTGGAAACAACAATCCCCCTTAACACCGATATTTTTGTTTGGTTCCTTTTCAATGCGTTATTTTCACCAAAGACAGCCTGGCGGATGTGGTGCACTTAGTGTTGCTTCTTCAACTATGATGAAACACCACAAATATGTTCAACTAAATATGTTCTGTGAACGAAATATGTTCAACTAAATATGTTCAACTAAATATGTTCTGTGCACTTTGGGGGAAGAAATTAAATCAGCCATTCTCCATTTGTTCAACTAAATATGTTCTGTGAACGAAAAAGATAGTGATAATATATTGTGTTGAAAAACAATATTAGTTTCAACAGTTTTAATCCAGTTTAGCAAGAAACGGAACAAAAGCTAAAGAGAAGTGATCAAAGAAGTAGATATATTAAGGACATATAAAGTGTGCTTTAGCTTCCACATCTAATCAAAACAAAATAGCTCCCTCTCATGGAAATTGATGGTAAACCGAGAAAGCTGCTGAGAGTGTTAACCTTCCACACCATGCGAGAAAAAAACATGATACTCCAATGTCCTTGAGATCTCTTTCATATTGTGAGACGTACAATTTTGGGGGAACCTACTCAACCCACTAGGGCTGGCTATTCTCATATATCTATAGCGTGTAGAAAGGGGTACACATACAGGACCAGGACCAATATGGTTTGGCATACGTGGAAGCTACAATACATAGTCTAAAACCCTCCCTCGTTCTTCACTGTGCCTTAAGGAATCCAGAATATTAAGATTATGCCTGCATCCCTCAAACATGGACAAAGGCAGCGGCTTAGTGAAGATGTCTCCAAGTTTAGCTTTTGAAGAGATGAACTTGACCTGAAATACTTCCGTGCAACACTTCCCTTCACAAAATTATAATCAACTTCAATGTGTTTCATTCGTGTGTAAATAGTCTTGCACTTCAGCATGCCACCATAGTGCAACAAGTATAAGAGTACTTGTTCTGCGTCGGTGTTAAGCCACAGTCATGATGAGTAACTTCCAGACCAAGAAAGAAGTGAACTTTGACAGCAAAATTAGTACCCAAGGAAGTACTAAGAGAATCGGTAGATGAAGTAGAGGAACTATCAAGAATAACGTCATCCACATAGACCAGGATATACATAGTAATATAAGGTCGTTGAGGTAGAACTGGATGAGTCATCTATGGAAGGCATAAGACAGTGAGCACGAAGAGCAGTCACAAGACGAGGATGGCAGGCATGAGGAGATTTCTTGATTTCTATAGTGTGACAACACAACTAATCAGGACGACCAAGATAAAAAAAATCCCGGGGGTTGAGCATTTAAACATTCTCCTCCAGTAGGCCACCAAGAAGGGCATTTTGAACAACAAGATGATGAAGAGACCAACTCCGAATTATTGTCAATAATAGAGGAAGCCGAATAGTCGTTGGTTTGATCATGTGACTGAAAGTTTTTTCGTAGTCAATACCATAACGTTTCTTAAAGACTTTAGCAACCAAGCACTCTTTGTAGCGCTCAATAGATTCATCAGAATGTTTTTTCACTTTAAAAACCGATTTCAAGTAAATAATAATAACACTGGGAGAGGAACAAGTTTCCACGTCTCATTCTGGAGAAGAGCGTGAAACTCTTGTTCCATGGCATCTCTCCAGCGAGGAATACTCATAGCATCCTAAAAATTGTGCGATTTAAAAGATGAATCGGCAATTGCAGTATCCATATAGGCCTCAAAACAGGCAATTGTCCTATCGGTTTGTTCTTGAGGATGGAAAATACTGCCCCTACTGCATGTGTGCGGTGGAATCTCGTATTATACACCTTTACTCCCACCTTTTTTGTTTCCTTCATGCATATATGTTTTTATATAAGATAAATCCCATAACCACCTCATTCATATCGATTCCAGAGCACATCGACTAGGGCCACTATTAGCAGATGACCTTCCCTTCTATCAATGTGTAATAGGAGCAGGATCCTCAGGTGCAGGTGATGTAGAGGGCAACGACAGGATGGGGAAGATGACCATAGCAACAGCCGTGACAGGTGAGGGGCTGACGCTGCCCAGTGAGGACATGGGTGAGTCATGCATTGACGGGCCAGACGAGGCCTGACTAGCTGGCGATGACGGCCCATGTGTCAAGGCCAGTGGAGATGGGCCAGCCGAAGCGTGCGAGGACAGAGGGGATGAGTTGGGCTACACGCGTTCTGGGTGAACTGGCCAGGTGACGCTAGCTTGGGAGGGTGCAGTCGTGCAGATCAGTGATAGAACCGAGGCCATGCAGATGTAGGCTTGCTGATCAACATGAACGGCTGCAGATACAGTAGCTGATACCTCAGCATCAATAATTTGTATACAAGCCCCACGACCAACACCTAGACCATGGTAAGGTAACAAAATAGGGGAGTATATGTATCATTATCAAATTGGTCACATGCAATAGAAGATAAATGCAAAGTGGATGACTCGGTGGTTGATGTGGGGAGTTTAGAGAATGGAAACATATTTTCATCGAAGATAACATCATGAGATATGTAGACATGGTTAGTCGAAATATGAAAATATTTTTATCTTTTATGAAGGAAACTATATCCAAGAAATACATATTTTTTAATCTAAACTCAAGCTTACGATTATTGTGTGGGTGAAGATACGGCCAACATTCACACAAAAACACTTTGGAGAAGGCATAGTCAGGTTTCTCGTGCAAAAGAATTTCAATGGCATTCTTCTTGACTAGAACGACTTGTGGGAAGTCGATTTAGTGAGTACAAATTGGTACAAATACAAGACCAGAACCAATATGCTTTGTTGTACATGGAAGCTACGATACAAAGTCTAACACATACTATATAAGACTTAATATCTACCGAATGGTTCTAATTTCTGTTGATAGAAATCTTGAAGAGATGAGGGGCAATTATGTTCTCCTAGCACCCTCATATGTACATATTTGGCATTGAGTGTGTCGTCTTTCTTTTTTTTGCAGAAGTCTGTGGTCTTTGTTCTTCCTTGGAAGCGTCACTTGGATCCCTAATGCCCCCCGGACACACCACTTGGAAGCTCCGGTCTTCGTTTTGTGGTTTGTGAGAGGCAATGCCAAGCTAAGTACTCTATCCACACACCAGTGATGGCTGGCCTTCTCTCATGTATGATCGTGGTGGCGGCGAGGCCTCGGTTGCTTGAGGTCCTTGTGTTGGTGCGTGAGGTTCATCTTGCATAGTGCTTAGGTTTGCTCTTTTGGTGATGTCTGTTGAGTTCAAGTCCATGAGGATGTGCATCGGTTACGGTTGTCTCGGTGGAACATTTCCCAGCATTGGCTCGGGCGGCGCTTGCTGTTGCGATGTGACCTCAGCGGTGTATTATTTTCGATGGCGTCTGTGACTCTAGTAGCATTACAAAAAGTGTAGAATGCTCATTGGGAAAGCGGTTGATTTTTTTGCATTGCCTCAACAACGGGAAACCTTTCAACTGAGCCAACAACACCTCTACCTGCTCTTCTCACTCTGATATTGTGGTATTGTGTGCTATGTGTAAGGCTTGGTGCTAGTGTCGTGTCCTACATTTTTAACGGTTGTGTTGTATCTGGTTCACGAAGAAAGGAGTTGTGTGCTATGTGTAACGGAAAGTGGCACCACCTCCCGAGCACCCATGGCTCCCTGTATTTGATTAACACACTTCCGGTGCTTTCAAAAATCTGAAAATAAATACATGATATCAATTACATATAGACATTCTGAAGGCCCGACAAAAATTTCGACTTCTTTTCAAACTAATGAGAAATTTCTGTCAGAAATGGCACCCCTTTTTTTCTCCTATATAATGTCAGAAATTTGTTTTTTATAGCCCAAAACAAAAGGGCATTTCAACCTAAACTCATCACGGGTATATTCTAAATGTGTATATGTATCCTTAGGTAAAATTGCACATTTTTTTTGAAACTTTAAGCTACAAATTTCAAAATGTTCAAATATAGAGACCACCGGAGCTCAGGTGCTACAAATCTACATTTGTTGTGTAAGGGCATGTACAATTCTAGCTTCTTGTGGAGGCTCTTAAAACGCAAGAAAAAAGTATCGTTGAGGCAAGAACTTAGGAGCCGAACTAAACTGTAACGCGGGACGCTTGCTTGAGGCGCTAGCCTTTCTTTTCTCTGTTGTAGATAGCGATTTTTGCTGGGCGGATCATACCGAGTGGAGAAAGAAAAAGAGAAAGCACTCGACACTTAGTTTCGCGCCGACGCTAAGCTAAATCCTGGGGTTGGGGAGAAATTTAACAAAATGGCTGGGAAATTAACCCTAGCGTCCATGGTTAGCGGCCGTGTTGTACATGCCCTAAGGCTTTCTTTGTTTCCCCTATTCTTTCTTGTTCTTGTGTCATGTGTTACGTTTGTAACTGGTGTGTTGTATCTGGTTTGAAATGTTAATTGAAATGGTTTGGGCTGGCTAATGTTCGCCATATATTTCTCAAAAAACAAATTTGCAGAAGGGCAATATTTGATCCAGTTTAATTTTTTTGAGTATCTTGAGGTAGGTGTAACAAATGAAAATTGTCTATGTTTTATTATCGTGACTCTAGCCGTCTAAACCACAGTCCCAATCAATGCTTTGTTAGTGAGGAAACATTTAATATTAAGCAAACCCGCTATAATTGAGCCGAATTTTCTATTGTAGAGCTTGATTTTGACACTCTTTGCTTTTACTCCTCGATCATAATAATATATATATATATATATATATATATATATATATATATATATATAGGCCTCTACTTTACTCCTAGGTATAGCATTATCTATTATTGAGTCCATGGTCCTCGCGATGAGGCACAACGATGAAACTACTACCAAGTCGTTGAAATCTATAAACACAAGCTTATACGATCAAGAAATGACGTTTAGCTATGAGAATGTGGGACATCAGGATATAAATTCTACATGAAGCAATGATCGATCTTGTAACCATGAGCATTTCAAAACCCCTACAAAGCTGTAGATGGTCGTGGGATGCTCTGGCGGGAAACAGCACTATCTAGATGAGTGCATAGTTTACCTAAAGGGCAATCATGCAGCATTTACTTCTCGAAATAGGCTTTCGCCCCGCTTTATAAATAAAGCAACCGTCCATCACAAAAATCACAGTACAAAGACACACACACACCACATGCTGGGGCCACAGCACAAGACAGCCCAACTCGGACACCACCCAACGAAGAAAGGGAAGAGCGCCGCGCCAAGGGAGTGGATGCCGAGGACACTAGGGCGAGCTGCGAGGGAGCCGCTGAGCCGCCTCCAAGAGACGGTGGAGGGTCGCGTCCAACCTCGCCTTGTCCCGCTGTCTACACAGCGGGTACCAGAGCTGCAGAGAAGCCAGAAAGAGAAACACCGAGTCAGACGAACGCCTAGGGAGAATCTTCTCAATCACCAACTTATTCCTGATGTTCCAGAGGGACCAAGACATGGCCGCGAACATAAGCCAGAAGAGTCGACGACCCTTCCCAGCTCGGTTTGCTTGGGTTTCTAGGAATTCACCGAGATCATGGGCCAGCCAATCCAGGCCCAACGCCTCTCGGGTGAAACTCCACAGAAACCGGGCCGCGGGACAGGTGAACAATATGTGGGTGCCCGTTTCAGGGACCCCACATAATGGACATAATCCGTCCCCCGGCCCATGTCGTTTGGCCACCTCCACTCCCGTGGGGAGCCGATCGCGTAAAAGCATGCAGCATTTACTTCAGTGGGCGAAACAGGCATGGTACACGGGATGACAAGAGCCATGCATCTGGAAAAGAATCAACGAGTGTTGTCCTGCCAAAAGGCCACACATCTTCGAAGAGAAGGACGAACTACCATTGAGTGAATTGCAAAAAACCATCACAACTGGGGCATGTTTTTCGGTGGTTTTTTTGTGAAGGGTTGATAACTTTTCCTCAATTATAGTGGTTTTTGGCAATCCACGTAGGTGTATCACCATGCCACACCACGGAGTATTGCAGGAACTACTACCTAGGAAGTCTCGGAAGTGTTGCAAAATGATTTTGCTCACCATTTTAAAGGCATCCAAATTATAATACATAATGAGAACTTGAGTTAGACCTTCAACTCTCATGCCATGTATATCTCATGAATTATGGTTATCTGCAAACATGTGACACTATAACTCCATTCCAAAAAATAATGTGACACTATAACTCCTAACTCACACAAATTCTTAATTCCCTTTCCGCAATGCCCTTGAGCCTTCTTCATGGGCTTCCTATTTTTTGCCTCGTTATGGAAACGGCAAACCTGACCCATAATTCATTTAGTCAATACGACCATTCCATGCAAATCCTAAACCCTAAACCACGATAGCCAGTTTTTCAGAATTTTGGATAAGAGATGATGTCTATAGAAAAAGTATTTAGGATTAATTCCTTAGAGCATCTCTAAGCTATCCCTAAAAAAGTAAGAGAACTAAAAGCCTCCTAGCAAAATTTTCTCCTCTAACGGTGGGCATTGAACAGGTCCCTAAAATTTTGAAGCCCCAAAATTTAGATACTTATGTGCTCATTCAAACAAGAACCTTGTATGCATTTGAAATTGACAATATTTAACATAGTTTGTACATAGACGACTTAAAACATAGATAAAACTATTACTAATACCTAAAACATGGATTTAAAACATAGATTTAAACCCTAAACTAAACAGCCACTGGTGTCGTTGCTATCTCCATTGCCGTCATCATCGAGTTCGCCGCCACCTAGTCATCAAGGCTATCCAGCTACCTCTCGAAGGAGGAGTTGGAAGAGTCGATATCACAGGGGTTGATGATCGGAGCAGAGGACGAGGACGGCCCCGGAGCGGAGGAAGAGGACGGCGTGGGGCGTGTGTCGTGCAGCGTACTCCGCGTACTTATGCGCCTCCCCCGCCACACTCCCCCGATTGAGCCGCCGCAGCTCCACTATGTATGCCTCGCCAATGACCTTGGCCTCTAGGTGCTCCCGAGCCTCGCAGTCCTCCCGCGCAAGGTGTGACACATGGCCACAGCTAGGCGGGGAGAAAAGCTCTGGCACCTCGCCGCCGAAGCCTAAGGGAAGGTTGAGTGTCACCGCAGGTACTACCATGGAGCCAGACTTTCTCGACAGCGTGCACCCATGCTGCCTGCCGAATGGACTGGAACGTCCCTAGTCAGATCTAGCAGCCAGTGTTCCAGTCGATGATCTCCGACACCCACGTCCCACATGACCGCTGCCACGCGTCGTGGTAATGGCCACGTGGTGTTGGTTGCGGCAGGAGGTCTACGGGCGCCGTAGATCAGCCATACGCGCGCCGCCACCCCGAATGGCGTTGCGGATGGGAGGAGGAGAACGGAGGCGGGACGAACCGGCCATCTCCGGCGGGCAACGAGGAGGGCGGTGGAACGGTTGGGCGGACGAAGCGGAAGCTCAGTGGTGCAGCGCTGTGTCGGTGTGGGAATTTTTAATCCGCGGCATCACGGCGTCGCGGGCGAGTAAAAATAGGAGAGTGGGTGGGATTTTAGGGGGAGTTATCTTAAATTTAGTCCTAACCGGTTTTAGGGTTTCTGTTAGGTGCAGCTTCGGTCGTTAGAGGAGTAAATTTAGTTCCCTAACTGATTATTGGGGATTGGTTAGAGATGCTCTTAATTCCATAAGTTTTGATGCAACATCATCATGATTTTTGAGGTATTATCTCAGTTGTTTTCTCGGATTAAGAATATTCCTTATTTCAAGCAACGATTAGGTTGAGTCTTTGTTTGCTGACCATAAGCATTTTAGCGATAATTAAGAGTAGGTCTGTGCATGCACAGTTTCCTAGTCATTTAGCATAACCCGTTTTGATTTTTATGTGAATAAATTTTTGTCAATGTTCTGGTTACCAATTCAGTATATTGTTTATTGTACTGCTGATCATATATGAATTGTGTGTTGTCTTTGAGGAAATATTTGGAGATACACTTGGAGTATTTGATTTTAGCGTATCTTATTTCTGTGATACATTTAGATTACATCAAAATTCCATGTTTTTCTTCCACCTAGGATGTGGCTGTGAGAACTCACATACATGATTATATTTCCTTCTATATATAGATGAACTTACTGTCATTCTTTCAACTAGCTACCTTGTAGCAACAACAGTCCTGCAATGTCTGTGGAGCCTCGCTCTAGCCTTCGTGATGAATCTAAAAGCTGCAGGCATATCTTCTGTTGGAGACGGAGTGAGTAATATTTTCTGTAGCAACTGAATCAAGCAACCACCTTTCATTCCCCATTTGGACTTGTAGAGCAATAGTATGTTTTCAATTCATGAATTAGCAAATGATTTTCTTAATAACCGTGTGCATTTTTATTTCCCCTTAAACTGATCCACATTGGACCTTTATCTTTTATGTAGATCACAGGGTCGCTAACCTTTAGGGCAGCATGGGTGCATCAGCTGGCGTCACTGCTCCCATTGGAAGTAATATGGAGATGTGCGTGAGTAATCCTTGTGCAAGGTTTATGAGTGCTGTTGCAATGGATTGCTTCAGCTGGTTTGCACTTGCGTCGTCATTTTTAGCTTCACGTTCACGGCTTCCCGTTTAGTGACATTATCAAGTTAAGAGTTCATAAAAGTTAACTGGGTCCTTAGTGAACTCAATAGCTTTCTGCGCCGGCTAGGATACATCATGGCATCTAGTTATACTAGGCCCCAAAAGCAATGAATGCCTGTCCGATGAAGTGTGTTACCAAATTTATGTACAGAAAAAGCGGAATAACTGGATGTGCAAAATGGTAGTTGAACCTCTGCATTTCATCTTTTTAGTACCAAATGCGGTATGCTTCTTATATGAGGATGCCTATGATCTGCTGATGAACTGTAATGTTTATTGGTGCACAACTCAAGGTTCTGATAAGTTATATCTACTTATATTGCCCCTATCACATATATTTGTATTAATATTTCGATTTTAGGTTCCAAGAGAGTAATATGGTTATCATCTATGTGTGTTAGATTATCAAGTTGTTTTAGGAAGCCATGAGGGTGACCCACCAAAATTCACGAAATTTTGGAAATTCTGGAAATTTCGGTATTCTTTTTCATATTTTCATGTTGAAATTTTGTCAAATGGAGACCAAATTCAAATAAATTTGAATCTAGTTTGAATATGGTCTGAATACTTTGAACTGAAACCTGATGTTCCCCATTTAAGTAAATGCGTTTGAACTGAAACCTGAACTCAGGACCTGGGAAGAGTCTGAACTATCTTGAGTTCAGATCAAAACAAAGTGAATCTGAACACTTCCATTTCAGAGCACAAACTACCTAGTATATAATTGTAGTTCCCAAAAACTTAGATTCTTTAGCATCCTCTCTTTCCTCCACTCCCCTAAAACTGAATCAACATATGTAAGAGCTACTCGATTGATCAATACGAGGGAGAAAAATAAAAATGTGGCGGACGACGTACAAGTTAATTATTTCCATCCATCACATCAAACATAAAACCATGTATAGTTAAGGCTGGCTCTCACCTTCCTTTCCTTTACATCTCATTGCTTCGTTCGTGTAATTAAGTGTCAGCACCATGACATGACATTCACCGTGGCCGAACCCAATGAGGCCGGTCATTAAGATGTCGTTTCCAATAGAGACGATCGACTCGATCGTGCCCCTCCTCTTTCTCTAAAAAGAGATGAATGCATGTTGAATGAAGTGTGATCAAATCTATATACTACAAATGGGGAACATCTTGATGTGAAAAAATGGTAGTTTAATCTCTCTATTTCATCTTTTAGGATGCTAATCTCGTGATGAATTTTTTGGTTTGCGTGTGCAGATCCCAAGGTGCCGCCAATCTATGTTCGTTTTATTTTGCAATGTTCCCATACTTCATTATCGGATATATGGCACCGAAAGAGTTGTTTGGTTACCACTTATGAGTCTCGGATTATTAAGTTGTTTCAGGAATCAAGGGGGCCACGAAGGTCAGGCTCCGGTTTCGGTTGAAAACAATTTACATGGAACTTGATGAGATCTAAACTCTTCCCTTTCAAAAAATACACTACCGAGAATTTAGTGCATGTGTAGTGTTTTGGAGCCCAAGCAAGAAAATGTGCTCTATGTTTAAAAAACTGAATTTGAAAGTCCCAACTAACCATATTTTTTGTACAAAATGCATAGAGATGACTTATATGAACTTGTTAAATTTGTTAAAACAAAAAGTTTGTTAAAATAATATATGGTGCATTCTAGGCTACATAAAAAACACAAAAATAATTTCTCTTTGCTTTATTTTTTTTGTGTGTGTTAATGGTGTATCAAAATATATTTCAATTAGAGATGTGATGTATATTCACATCTATATGTGGTTGTAGATCTTTCAGAAATGATTGAAGTGTGAAAATCTAGTTTTCATATTTTTATAAAGGGAACCACCACCAATATCACGAGCTCTTGGCTCATCTCCCCTCCCATCTATGCATTTTTGATGTATCTTATAGCTTCTTTAGTTGTACTCCTCAGTATGCTTGTAATCTTTAGAAGTTATCTCCAGCAATCCCATTAGAAACACTTATTAATCTTGTACTCTTTGCCACTTGACGTTGTATTAGCTGAGATTCTGGCATGTGGCTTCCATTTAAAACATAGTGAGTCTTTAACTAACAAGGTCCATAATATTTTTTCAAACTTGCTATAGTACATTTTACATCTAAAACATACTTCTGATGTGTTCCACGATATCACTGATCCTTCCCCTCCCCGCTCCAACTCTAAAATAGTTTAGTAGTATGTCAATAAAATTCATCAGGACAAATGAATGCGACATGTCCTTTGTCAAACTAAGCATGTTCCCAAACATATATTGTACTGAGGTTTTTATATGTTTTAATAAATATAAGTGATGTATATGTTTCGTTGTGGATGCTTCATCTTGTTCCTAAACATAATGTTTTGCAATGAAGGCAATATGACAAGCCACAAGTTCTGGAGTGTACTATGTATTGTATGTTCTACCATTGGGCAGCTTCCCATTGATTACAAAAGTTCAAGTATCAATTTTGCAGTGCTCACGTTGAATGCATGGATCCATATGTACTATTAGTTGCCATCTAGTAGCTAGATAAATGCTCGAGTTGTCCAACCCTCCCTATGAAACATGCTTTGTTCGCCCTTTTCTCGCCGACACCTTCCATCGTTTGTCTCTTTTGCATCACCGTGATGGTCCTTGGTGATCATGCCCCTTAATTTTACTACATCAACCTAGGCTTGGAAGGCATACAGAAATGACATGCGCCATGCTAGACAAATCGGACTTAAGCCAATCATATCATTTCTACAGAAATGGTGACTACTCCATCGCCCGTTCTCAATGCTGGTACTGCTTCCCGGGAAGTAGGAGCATGCGACCTGTCTAGTAGCGCTTGTCCATGGAGCCAGAGTTCGGTTGCTTAGCATGGACCATGACCAAGACTTGGTTTGGTTTACAGGGCATCGTAACAAATTGGTGGAATAACATCCATCGGTCAAAGTTTGGCTACACGGCTAAACGAGTTATGCCTACATACACAACATGGTGATGAACTCCCTCAACATGCTCAAGTCTAGGAAGGTCTGGAAAGGTTAGAACATTAGTTCTTCAAGGAACGTCACCAGAAGATTCCAAGCACATGCTCAAGTCTAGGAACGTCACCAGGAGTATGACACAAGAAACTAGTGTACCTCGGGTGTTGAACATTTTAAAGATATTTTTTTCCAGGAGAAAAAACCTCCCTTGCCTCCAACTTGTGTAGCCTCCAATCACTCTCGTCGAGTACTTCTCTTTCGCCTGAAGAAGGAGAAGGAGGAGGGTTTGCGTCGTTCACGTGCTCCCTGAAGAAGGAGGTGGCGTAGGAGTTCCCCCGCCACGTCGTGCATGTCCTGTCGGACACGCGCTGCCCTATGGCTGGGTAATCAGCATGGACGGCCTGTCCCCGTGGGCTTGACGCGACAGGTCCTCATCCTTGAGCATCGTGCAGTCCTCACCGACGAGGAGAGGGACGACCCCTTGTTCACCGCTGACAGCGAGTACTGGCAGAGATCTTCATCGTGGAGAGGTAGCTTTCCATCGTCCGCTTCAAAGGGCCCAACCCGCCACCCGACATGAAGAATATCAAGGCACGCCATAAATAATGGAGGAGGCTCACCTCCTGCGTCGTCCTGCAGGACTACCGCGCAGGGCCAGAACCGCGCACTCTCCCCCATGGCGGCGAGGTTTTCCATCAGATATAGAATTTAGAGTTAGGTCTAGTTAATATAAATATAATCCCCGGCATATTATGTAATCCCATCGTATTTGAATGAAATTTCTGCCATGTTCGAACAAAATCATGTTGTGGTATGATTTTTAGTCATTTAAATCATGCAGTATTTATTTTCCATTTGGGTGCACAGAGCGGTAGAATATAAACCAGCTTTTTTTTTTTTGAACAGGGGAAGGGACCCGAAGGTCCCAGAACTGGCATTAATATATCAAAATTGTTACAATGCTGCAGAAAGGACCTGAAAGATAGTAAATTACAACCATGTCCTTCCAATTTACACAGAGGACCCTAGAAAAATATTTCCAAAAGCCATCGAGTCCTCGAGTAAATCCCGACCTCGCCGGCGATGCAATTGCCACCATCGCCAGCCGCGACCTTGCCGAAGACAAGCAAGGAAGAGGGGCCTCCCGCCGGAGGTTGAAGGAGGGGGCTTCGGAAACTGGCCAGCGAAACCACTGATGCCGGCGAACCACCCGAGCCACCCTGGCTGCGAACTTGTGCCATTTTTATCATATTCCAAGCTGGCGACGTGTCTTTCACGCGCCACCGGTAATATTACCGGAGGCATGCAACTAGGCAACGCCCCAGTACGTCGGTTATCAAGGGTGTGGACATGGCACGTATATAGTAACATTAATCAGCGGCTCCATATTAGCAACACATCCAACTAATGCCTCTGATTGAATTATCTCAACACCGCGATTAGGCTTATCCCTACTAGTGTACCCGCGAAGGAGCCTGTCTGGACCATGGGCAAACAGTCAAAATTTTGTGGTGTCAACGATCTTCCACACCGTATACAGTAAGGGATTTCCGTGTACGACGGGGGTTTAATGCATCCACCTTCATGGTGGTTGGCAAGGAGACCTCGACTCTCTTTTGGGTAGCCAGATGGATGTATGGTAATCTGATCAGGGAGACAGCACCGGATGTCTTTGAGCTAATCCCAAATTTGATCAGGAAAAGACGCACGGTGCAACAAGAGCTGGAAGAGCATAGATGGATCTCGGACAGCTGGCGCCTTGAGCCCCCTCGCGCTCTGGTAATATTTCCAACTTTGGATCAAGTTGCGAGGTGTGCAACTAGGCGAACTGTACAAGTTGATCTAGCGATGGGCGGCCGATGCCCAGTACTCTTCCAGCTCTTGCTACAACATCCTCTTTCAGGGAGCGATTGGTTCGGGGTCTTGGAACATGAAATGGAAATCTTAGGCACCCTCAAAACTGAAATTCTTCATTTGATTGGCTTGCCTAGACGGGTGTCGGACAGGTGTGAGGATGGCGCAACGACATCTTGCACATCTAGCGAGATTTCCTTTGTGTGACCAAATGGTGGAGTCTACGGCGCACATCCTTACTGGATGTGCTTTCTATAGGATGATCTGGTAGGAGGTGCTATCATGCATACGATTCACTGTAGCACCTCCTACGGGTGTGGAGGTCTACGTGGATTGGTGGGCTACTGTGCTACATTCCTCCTCTCGCCAGCTACGCAAGGGAACCTCGTCGTTGATTATAATCACAACGTAGTGGATTTGAAAGCACATAACGCGATTGTCTTGACAATGCGTGACCATAGACTTTCTCGCTAATGGACACAGTCAAAGGCGGAGGCAAGATCGTGGGCATTAGTAGGGGCGCCGGGACTGAGCCAGCTTCTCACAAAGTTGAGTCAACTAATATGGATCGACGGAAGTAGTATAAGGTGTTTTTTGTGTGCACCCTTTAGACGTGGAACAATGCCGGGAGTATATTTTTGTATAATTTTTTATTTTTTATTTTTTGTGTATAATTTTTTTAGTGGCCATTGGATGTACATGCCACCGTAAACGGGCTCAGCGTGACAAGCTGTCCTCCTCCAAATGGACCGAATCGGACCCATTTGCTGTCCATTTGCCTTGGGCCGTTTGGGATGCGCTAAGGTTCACACGATATTCATCGTGACCAAACCAAAGCAGGCTGACCGCGCCCACGGAAAATGGACAGCAAATCCTTGAGTTGTACTACTACTATTGAATGCATGGATCCATATGTACTACTACTATTAGTTGCCAGCGAGCTAGATAAATCCTTGAGTTGTCCAACCCTCCATATGAAACATGTTCGCCCTTTTCTCACCAACACCTTCCATCGTTTGTCTCTTTTGCAACACCGTGATGGTTCTTGGTGATCATGCCCCTTAATTTTACTACATCAACCTAGGCTTGGAAGGCATACAGAAATGACATGCGCCATGCTAGACAAAACAGTCTTAAGCCAATCATATCATTTCTATAGAAATTGTGACTGGCCCATCGCCCGTTCTCAATGCTTGTACTGTCACCCCTGAAGTACGAGCATGCGACATGTCTAGCAGCGCTTGGCTATGCATGGAACCAGAGTTCGGTTTCTTAGCCTGGACCATGACCAAGGATTGGCTTGGTTTACAGGGCATTGAAACAAATTTGTGGAATCACCTCCATCGGTCGAAGTTTGGTTACATAGCTAAACGAGTTCTACCTACATCCACAACGGGGTGATGAGATCCCTCAAGATCCTCAAGTCTAGGAAGGTTTCGAACGGTTAGAACATAAGTTCTTCAACCAACGTCACCACAAGATTCTAAGCACGTATGACACAAGAAACTAGCTAGTGTACCTCGGGTGTTGAACATTTTAAAAATATATTTTGTCAGGAGAAAAAACCACCCTTGCCTCCAACCTCTGTAGCCTCCAATCACTCTCGCCGAGTACTTCTCATTCCCCCGAAGAAGGAGAAGGAGAAGGAGTTCACGATGTTTCCGCGTTCCCTGAAGAGGGAGATGGCGAAGGAGTTCGCTCGCCACGCCGTGTCTGTCCCGTCGGACACGCGCTACCCTGTAGCTGGGTAATCAGCACGAGCGGCCTTTCCCCGTGCGCTTGACGCGACAGGTCCTCATCCTCGAGTGTCGCACGGTCCTCTCCGACGAGGAGAGGGCCGGCCCCTTGTTCGTCACCAACAGCGAGTACTGGCCAGAGATCTTCTCCGTGGAGAGGGAGCATGCCATCTAGGGGCGGAGCCAGGGGGCTAGCAGGGGCTAGACCCCCCTAACCATCGGCCCCCCTCAATACATAGGTGCTGATTTTAGTACTAAACTAATGGCCTCATAATCTTAATTAACACTAAGCCCAAATTAATTGATTTGTCGCGCTTCTCTATACCGAAAGCCAAATATATCCCATGAATTCGTTTTATTAGTCAACCATAGTAACATGTTCCAATATTTTTTGTTTGTGTAACTAGACCTAATAGCTAGCACCATATGCAATCGTTCAGATCAACTGAACCATCACTCGCTCCTACTCAGTAGTTATATGCCACGTGATGCCGCGGCCATGGCGCCATGCTAGCTAGCCATGTTGTTTGCCAGTTTCTACCTTTGTTAATCATGCCGCAACGCCAGCAACAAGCATGTTGTGCCATCGAGTATAGGAATCAATCTTCCTCGCTCTGATTGAAGGTACCAAATCGTTATTATTTTGTCGATAGATTGCATAATAGTCTAATTGATTAATTTACAAAAAAAATATTCGTCTTTTGTTTGATATTTGCTCGGTGATGACGACAACTTATTTTATAATAATTGGGAAATAATAATAGGAAGGTCACCTGCAATGGAATTATCAGGCTTTATACTCATAGAGATAAAGTTGATCCAGTATAAACTATTATTTTTGTTTTGTATTGTCTAAGATTTAGTGCTATATATTAATATCAGTTCTATGCTGATACTTTGATATACTGTTATATTTTTTATCCAAACAATTCTTCCAACACAAAATGATAGGTAGTTGTTGTCTTTATAAAAAAAATCTTATATATAATCATCAGTATCTTCGCCCCCCTCAATGTTAAATCATGGCTCCGCCCCTGAGGCCATCGTCTGCTCCAAAGGGCTCAACCTATATGTGCTTATAGTTCTTATAGTTCGATCAGAATTTGGAGGTACATGATACACGCCTATATATGTTCTTATAGTTTTTCTAGAAATTATTGAAGTGTGAAAATCTAGTTTTCATATGTTTTTTAGAAAGCGAACCACCTGTATCACGAGCTCTTGCCTTCGCTCCCCTCTCATCTATGCATTTTTTTTGAAATGGGAAAAACCCATCGATGGATACGACTCTTTATTTCTTCATTGGAGAGTGTCTTGCCACTTACTACAAATCATGGATCACAAAAAGTGGCAGCATGAATGAGCTATCTAAAGAGATAAAGTAACACGTATCGCCTTAGCATCAACATGTTAGGCTCCCATCAAAACGCCAACCGCACCGGTTGTAGCACTCACGTGTAACCATTTATATACGGTTGCACCCAATATCCATAGCACGCCACTCCTCCAGAGGCTGGATAAAGGATCACATACGGATCCAATGGCCGGCCAGAGGTATAACCTACAAAAAATGATGGGAAACTTGATTTGTTAAATTTTTTTTTCCTACATGCTATAACCCAAATTAACTAAAGAGCACACACCAACTCTAATGTGTCCATTTTCTCTCTTTGCAACACCATTTGTGATATTAGTCTTACAACTTATTACAAACCATGTATTTTTTTTATGTATCTTATAGCTTCTTTAGTTGAAATCCTCGGTGTGCTTGTAAACTTTAAAAGTTATCTCCAACACTTCCATTGGAAACATTTTTTATTAGAATTAATTGGATAGACGTCACTATAATTTTTAGCTATTTGAGAAAAGTCACCATAACTTTCAACTTTGGAATAACGTCACTACAATTATGTGTACATATTTTATATGCCATTACACCCACTTAGACATGTACAGTAGGAAATATACACTTGCATTTCCATCGGATATACGTATTAATGCTAGGGCCCACCAGAATGGGGCTTAAAATTAGATAATATAAAGCATGTGGAAAATTGTCACAGAATATAAATAGAAAAAATAAAAATAAATCTCATATAGCTCCACGTGTTGAGATGTATACAGCAGTACAGCTTTAGTTACACCCAAAGTTAGCATATGTGCATCATTGTCTAGATAATATGCTCAAACTGTTTGCTCCCGTTGCACCTTCCAAGCATCGTTAGAAACAACAATCAAGAATGCGAGGGCCACATAATCGAATTCCACATGTACTGCTTTATTAGAGAACGGAATAAAATCAGGACAGAGAGAGGATTCGAGGCTTAAGCTTTTATACTTAAGGTAAGAGGGCATACGGGGAAGCAGTCATCATTGCCGTCCTGTCCGCCGGCATGCTCGCAACCATCCGCCGCAACTTCCTTACGCTGCCAACGGGAAGAATCGGCCGCCAATTCGAGAAGCAGGTGCTCGCCGCCTCCCGCCAGCACCGCCGCCATGTTCGCCACCTTTGGCCGCCAAGGGGAGGGAGGACTCCGAGGGACTTATGTCCTGTCGGCGAGGTGTGGAGGGAGTGCGGGAACCAGGTGCTCGCCCTTGCTATTCCCATGCTCGGCGGTGTCCGCCGTCCTATGGTGGGAATCGTGATGTGTTTTTGGGTCGAGCAGGTCGCATTCTCTACTTCGACTCGACTAGTCAAGCGAGCTAGTCGTGTAGTCCTTGGTGATTCGGGTGGGCCCACTATACATACGTATCTAACACAGAATACAAAGTGTATATTGCCTACTATACATGTCTAAGTGGGTGTAATGGCATAAAAGATGCACACATAATTGTAATGGGGGTTTTCCAAAGTTAAAATTTACAGTGGCGTTTCTCAAATAGCTGAAAATTGTATTGGCGTCAATTTAATTAATCCTTTTTATTAATCTTGTTCTCTTGGCCACTCATGTTGTATTAGCCGAGATCCTGGCTCATTATGAGGCTTCCATATAAAACATACTTAGTTCATTAACTCACAAGGTCCATAATATTTACTAAAACTTGCTACAATGATTTTATGTCTCGCAAACATACTTCTAATTTGTTCTGTGATATCAATGATCACCCCCTTCCTGCTCCAACTCTAAGACAGTTTAGTAGTATGTCAACAAAATCCATCAGGACAAATGAATGTGATGTGTCTTTTGTCAAACAAATTGTATTCCTAAACATATATTGTATTGAGGTTTTTATATGTTTTAACTAGAAGTGATGTATATGTTTCGTTGTTGAGCTTCGTCTTGTTCCTAAACATAATGTTTTGCAATGAAGGCAGTATGATAAGTCACAAGTTCTTGAGTGTACTATGTATTGTATGTTCTACCATTGGGCATCTTCCCATTGATTACAAAAGTTCAAGAATCAATTTTGCAGTGCTCACGTTGAATACATGGATCCATATGTACTATTAGTTGCCATCTAGTAGCTAGATAAATGCTCTGAGTTGTCCAACCCTCCCTATATATGAAACATGCTTTGTTCGCTCTGTCCTCACCAACACCTTCCAACGTTTGTCTCTTTTGCATCACCGTGACAATGGTTCTTAGTGATCATGCCCCTTAATTTTACTACTACATCAACCTAGGCTTGGAAGGCATACAGAAATGACATGCGCCATGCTAGACAAAACGGTCTTAAGCCTATCGTATCATTTATACAGGTATTCTGACTTGCCCATCGCCCGTTCTCAATGCTTGTACTGCTTCCCGGGAAGTAGGAGCATGTGACCTGTCTAGTAGCGCTTGGCTATCCATGGAGCCAGAGTTCGGTTGCTTAGCATGGACCATGGTCAAGGATTGGCTTGGTTTACACGGCAGTGAAACAAATTTGTGGAATAACCTCCATCGGTCAAAGTTTGGCTACACAGCTAAACGAGTTATGCCTACATCCACAACATGGTGATGAACTCCCTCAACATGCTCAGGTCTAGGAAGGTCTGGAAAGGTTCGAACATGAGTTCTTCAACGAGCGTCACCAGAAGATTCCTGTATGACACAAGAAACTAGTGTACCTAGGGTGTTGAACATTTTAAAGATATTTTTCCATGAGAAAAAACCACCCTTGCCTCCAACCTCCGTAGCCTCCAATCACTCTCGCCGAGTACTTCTCTTTGGCCTGAAGAAGGAGAAGGAGGAGGGTTTGCGTCGTTCATGTGCTCCCTGAAGAAGCAGATGGCATAGGAGTTCTGTCGCCACGTCGTGCATGTCCTGCCGGACACGCGCTGCCCTATGGTTGGGTAATCAGCATGGACGGTCTGTCCCCGTGGGCTTGACGCGAAATGTACTCATCCTTGAGCATCGTGCAGTCCTCACCGACGAGGAGAGGGACGACCCCTTGTTCACCGCTGCCAGCGAGTACTGGCAGAGATCTTCATCGTGGAGAGGTAGCATGCCATCGTCCGCTTCAAAGGGCCCAACCCGCCACCCGACAGGAAGAATATCAAGGCACGCCATAAATAGTGGAGGAGGCTCACCGCCTGCGTCCTGCAGGACTACCGCGCAGGGCCAGAACCGCGCACTCTCCCCCATGGCGGCGAGGTTTTCCATCAGATATACTAGAATTTAGAGTTAGGTCTAGTTAATATAAATGTAATCTCCGTCATATTATGTAATCCCATCGTATTTGAATGAAATTTCTGCCATGTTCAAACAAAATCCTGCCATATTATGATTTTTAGTCATTTAAATCCTGCAGTATTTATTTTCCATTTGGGTGCACAGAGCGGGAGAATATGAACCAGCTCGTGCCATTTTTCTCAGGTTCCAAGCTGGCGACGTGTCTTTCACGCGGTATACCGGAGGCATGCAACTAGGCAACGCCCCAGTACGTCGGTTATCAAGGGTGTGGACATGGAACGTATATAGTAACATTTATCAGCGGCTCCATATTAGCAACACATCCAACTAATGCCTCTGATCGAATTATCTCAACACCGCGAGTAGGCTTATCCCTACTAGTGTACCCGCGAAGGAGCATGTCAGTAAAAATTTTGCAGTGTTAATGATCTTCCACACCATATACGGTAAGGGATTTCTGTGTGCGACAGGGGTTTGATGTATCCACCTTCATGGTTGTTGGCGACGACCTCGACTCTCGTTTGGGTAGACAGATGGATATATGGTAATCTGATCAGGGAGACAACATTGGATGTCTTCGAGTTCGAGCTAATCCCGAATTTGACCAGAAAAAGGCACACAGTGCAACAAGCGCTGGAAGAGCGCAGATGGATCTCCAACAGCTGGCGTCTTGATCTCCCCCTCACGCTCTGGTAATACTTTCAACTTTGGATCAAGTTGCGAGGTGTGCAACCAGGGAACTGTACAAGTTGATCTGGATATGGGCTGCTGATGCCCAGTACTCTTCTAGCTCCTGGAGCGATTGGTTTGGGATCTTGGAACCTAAAATGGAAATCTTGGACGTCCTTAAAAGTGAAATTCTTCATTTGATTGGCTTGCCTAGACAGGTGTTGGACGGGTGTGAGGATGGCACGACGGCATCTTGCACATCTAGCAAGATTTCCTTTGTGTGACCAAACTGTGGAGTCTATGGCGCACATCCTAAGCGGATGCGCTTTTTATAGGATGATCTGGTAGGAGGTTCTATCATGGATACAATCCACTTTAGCACCTCCTACAGGTGTGGAGGTCTTCGTGGATTGGTCTGCGCTACATTCCTCTTCTCGCCAGCTACGCAATGGAACCTCGTCGTTTATTATGATCACGACGTAGTGGATTTGAAAGCACATGAATGCGGTCGTCTTTGACAATGTGTGACCATAGATTTTCTCGCTAATGGACACAATCAAAGGCGATGGCAAGATCGTGGGCATTATTTTCTGTTTTTTATTTTTTATTTTTTATGTATAATATTTTTTAGTGGCCATCGGATGTACATGTCACCGTAAACGGGTTCAGTCCTGACAAGCTGTCCTCCTCCAAATGGACTGAATCGGGCCCATTTGCTGTCCATTTGCCGTGGGCCGTTTGGGATGCCCTAAGGTTCACACGACATTCATCGTGACCAAACCAAAGCAGGCTGACCGCGCCCACGGAAAATAAGCGATCTGACGGCACAGCAAATGCAAATCTCTCGTGCTCCCACAGAGAAACCCTCGACTCGATCAAGCCAACCCCTCTTCTTCCTCCATTCGCCGGCCGCCCTCTAAAATCTCCGAAGAAGATGCGGCTCAGCCGGCCGACGGTGCACCCCGTGCAGGCGCCGCCCACGCAGGCGCAGGAGGGGAACGCAGATGCTGCCCCCTTTGGAGTGCAGATGAAGAATCCGCAGGGAGTTCCAGGCACGTTAGGCGGCCTCGGCCTCCGCCTCGCGCAGGCCTCCTTCGCAGCCGCCTCGCTCGCCACCATGGCCTCCACCCGCGTCTTTCCCTCCATCTCCGCCTTCCGGTGTGTGCCCTGCCCCCCTCCTGTCTTTTCGTTTAGGATTTATTTGATTTCATTCATTTTGTGGATTAAGGAATCTATTAGGACGACTACAGGATGGGCTACGTACATTCTTTCAGGTGATTTTTGCGTCATGAATGAATGACAGACAGAAAGGGGAACAACGATTAGATAGTATCAGCATACTAACATGATCATGTTCGCTGTGGGTCTTATCTCAGTTGTCTCTTCATGGATAGATGCAGCACAAAAAATCAATAGCCTCACTCATCTTTACTTGTCAAAATTTAAAAATTTCAGAATTAGTAGTTGGTGTTTCAATGCATAGTTTCCTAGGCATTCAGCAAAGCACATTTGTTTTTCTTCAGATTTTTGTGACTGTGATTGACAAATTATATATTCATGCATCCTGTGTTAATTTGAGTCAAATTTGGAGATCTAGTTGGAGATAGTATTTAACTACACGAAAAGATTTCGTGTAGTATGTTATTTCTGAGATGCAATTAGGTATATGACCACAATTCACAGGTCAAAAAAAATTCACCTGCGACGTTGCTGTGTTAAAACCCAGAAAACAGTAAGTACTATTGTTTTATAGATGAACTGATTGTTGTTCTTTTCAACCAGCTACCTCATAGCAGCTGCAAGTCTGCAATGTTTCTGGAGCCTCGCTGTAGCCTCTGTGGATATCTATGCACTCCTCGTCAAACGTACTTTGCGAAATTTCAATGCTGCATGCCTATTTTCGGTTGGAGATGGAGTGAGTCATATTTTCTCAGGCACCTGAACCAAAGAACCACCTTTTTATTGCTCGAATTACTTCTAGGTCAATAGAGTATGTTTGATTCATTAATACGAAGGATTTTCTTGGTCACTATGTGCAATTTTATTCCCCTAAAACTGATCCACTTTTGACCTTGATGTTTTCTTTAGATCACAGGGTCGCTAACCTTAAGTGCGGCATGTGCATCGGCTGGTGTCACCTGTCTCATTGGAAGTGATGTGCAGATGTGCGAGGGTAATCCTTGTGCAAGGTTTATGACCGCCGTTGCAATGGCTTTCCTTAGCTGGTTTGCACTTGCACCGTCCTTTCTCTTTAACTTCGGGTTCATGGCTTCCAAATTAGCAAGGTACGAGTTTATAAAGAGTAATTGCGCCGTAAGTGCAACAAGTTCTATTTTTGTGATGAATGTGACACCATGTGTCACATCTAGTTATACTATGACCCAATATGAACGAATTAAATTGAATAAAGGGTGTTACCAAATTTATGTTGAACCAAATGCCGAATAGCTTGATGAGAAAAATGGTACTTGAGTCTTTGTGTTTCATCCTTTTTAAGACCTATAATGTGGTATGCTTCTTATGTGAGGTTCGCAATAATATGGTGATGAACTGTTTGGCTTGATCGTGCATAGCTTAAAGTTTGGATAACCTTTATCTGTTTTATTTTCAAACTTTCACTTATTTTTGTGTAGCCATTGTCGGATATTAGGTTCTGTGAGAGTAGTGCTACTAGCACATATGGGTGTCAGATTCTTAATTTGTTTTAGCGGGCCATGAGGGTGAGGTTCTTCCTGACGTCTGTATCAGTTGAAATACATTTACATGGCTGTTGATGCCTTCTAGTGCAGTGATCCAAACAAAGTGGGATCTGGAATCTTTTCTTTCAAAGCACCCTACCTAGTAAAGAATTTTGTTTTGTGACCTATATACTAGCACCCCATAAACCCTAGGACATAGCACTTTCTCTTGCTCTACTCTCCTTACGTCTGCTTCTTTATAGCGGACTGGAGGGCTTTATTGATTCAAAACATAGTAAGGACTACACGTGATCTCTGGAAGATCAATGAGCCACAAATATGAACAACTAACATGCCATCTGTCTCCTTTGCTAGTTTTACGTGCCTCAAAGCTGGATTCTAAAGAAAGCATTTGCCGACGAGCGATCACCACATCGCCATATGCGTAAAATGTTCCGTATTTAATGTTACCGATCACCTCAAGGCTGTCGGATAGCGGACTATGAAATTCCACTTCATGTACCACTTTCGTGCAAGCCCAACAATCACCCACTTCTGTGAATTTCTGGCACGGTAATGTCTCCATCATGAAAATAGCCTCTTCTTCAGAAATTTCGTTCACCACTATATGTTGCGAAGTATCTTCATCAAGTATAGCCACCAGAGAATGCTGCCATAAATCATTCGCTGCCTGGCAGATCAGACAAGCGTGTGTGGTCGACATGTATCGCCGGTGTAGCACCACCGCCATGAGCAAGGAAGATCGACTTGACAAGGACTTAAGTCTTCAGATTGTGTGGCCTGGCTTCAACGTGGCCTCACGTTTGTGCTGTCAATAAATGCTGAAACCAATTCCGATCCACCTAGGCAGGGCTCCTCGTTGGCCAGATAATGTCATGGGTGCCAATTATGCTTCCAAATCCTTGGTGGAGTTTCCATAACCAGTCCATCTATTTAAACCTGATTTAAGAATGTCTCATCCTTCCATGATTATCTGACAAATATTGGACTGCTAATAAACTAGTAAAGCAAAGGAAAAGTAGAAGATACAATATCAAAGAGGGACAAGACTAGTCTTATAAAAAACCTCCTCACTTGATATAGTATTGCATTACTCAAGGATGGTGAAGCTCGAAAGAATAGCTGCAGACCAAGAACACTGAAAAATAGAATATGTTATTGGTGAGTGACTGGAAATTTCTACAAAAATACACTTCTCATGTTAAAAAAATCTTGATGTAGAAATATCCAACAGAACTTCTCTCTTCTTTTGCCTATTGCTTACTTTCTTGCAATAATTTGAGTTTAAAATTTAAATCGGTAGAACAGCTAGGGGAAAGTGTTTTTATGGCTAGATAAATGGTTAAATGGTAAATCGGTAGAACAAGTAGCACCCAACGTCTACCAGTTAATAAACCCAAATCCAAAGGACAAGAGAAAGGCTGCAGATGCAATCCCTGAAGGAAAATGGATAGACGACATCAAGAAGCTGCTTACAGTTCAAGATTTTTCACAAATCCTTGCCGTTTGTCAGGAAATTGGTGATTTTCATCTTCAGCGTGACAAACAGGATATTTGGACTTGGTGAAGGGAGGCAAATGGAACATACACAGCAAAATCTATTTACAAAACTCATTTCGGTTACTCAACGACATGTGACTCTGCTAGTGCAATCTGGAAACATGGGCGCCACTACAATGTAAATTTGCGGCCTGGCTGTTCATTAGGTGTAGACTATGGAAAGCAGGCAGATTGGCAAAAGGAGGTTTACCCCACAATGACAAGTGTGTCTTGTGCAAAGCTGAGGAGGAGAATACTCAACACCTGTCCAAGGATGTGTGGTCGTCAACATTATTTGGGGTTCAGTCCTGAACTGGGTGGGACTCAACCATATTGTTTCTTTGACTGATCTAAAAAACTCAGGTCGTGGTGGCTTCAGGCGATGAACGTTCTTTAAAAACCGGAGAGGAATAAATGCAATACACTGGTGGTGCTCATGACTTGGTCTATTTGGTGGACGCGTCTTCAGAAACGAGCACAGGAGCATGCAACTGAACATTTTGCAGATCAAAACAGAAGGTTACTTTGGAAACGCGCTAATCAGAGTCGATCATCATTAACATGGCAGCAGATGTAAACTAAGTTCCTAGGAAGGTCGTAGTTGTGCGTGTGTGTTTTTACCCCTATTGATATGCAGTAATCTGCTAGACGTACCTCACGCTTTGGTGCGGAGTTTGTTTTGTTTAGTCGTGTTTTTCAGGTTGGTCTCGTGTGTTGTACTGGTCAAGTGGTCGTGTACTCTAGCCTCAGGGTTTCGAAAAGAATTGAGTTCCACATTTACGATTGTATTGATAATTTCTGATTTTCTTTTCAACTTTCAGACGCTGAAGAAATGATTGGAGGGATATTCTCTGTGCATAAGCGGAGAAAGGAACATGCTGTAAAATAGAAACAGAGGTCCATGACAGGCAGCCGAATCTACCTTTTGTGAAAAGAACTCCATTGAGCATTTGTCTATCTGGGCTTAAAAATGTGTCAGATTATTCATGTGAACTTACTCAGTGTAGAAACATATTGCAGAACAAGATAACTAACATCATTTCTTCATCGGACTGCATTGATGAAGTGAGCAATCATCATTAACCACTAGATGACATACCGAATCCAGATCTGAATGTCTTCTTTTGGGAGTGAACTTCTGTTGTGTATGCCATGTGATGATTTTAAAGGTAATGATGAATATACTTCTTTCCAGGAATTGTCCATGGTAATGCACTAGTATGTTTTTTCATTGAGATGGGTAATACACTATCTTAATGTTGTCGGAGTCTTCTCCTATTGATGAGGTTATCACTAGGCGGTGTGTTTCATGCATGGAAGCACAGAGAGGAACTGCACTTCCTCTTGGGGTGGTCGTGCAGATGCAGGCAGAAGGTTAATAAGATTTAATAGTCCGCCATGATGTTAGAAACAATGGTATATTACTGCAAATAATGGTTGAATAAAGAGCCACTGAATTTTTTTCTTGAATGGTAGTAGCCATGACTATAATTTTACTTTCGACAAGACTCTTGACTTGCCTCGTCCTGTTGGTATGATACGCAAGATGAGCAACTAGAAAATTGCTGTTTTTGATGCTCTGATTAATCATCTGCTGGGCCAGCAGAGAAAGAGTTCTGATACTAAGAATTCACAACAACAACAAAAAAAAACGATTCCTGATACTTAGTCCGCTGATGCATGACAGTCAACACTTATTTGCCAACTGGCTCAATACTCTATGGGAGAATAACTAAGCTGTGTTCGGAGTCATTGTTTTTGTATCTGTGTGTCGATGGCAATACAGTTGTGTGATTTTTACAATCATGAAGCCTACAACATGTATGCAGATGCAATCTTTTTTAGAACACATAAAAAATAACCAGAATGAAACTGTGTTTTTCTTCATATTTAACAGAACAAACTGCAGGAAAAAACACCAGGACACATATGTTACCTAAGCTTGGGTGGTTTTCCAAAAAAAAATGTCGTTATTTTGCTACTTTTAATTAGCTTTGATTGTTCTTCTGTGCCATTTAGTTTTTGTCCAAAAACTGACAGGTCTTCGGTAGAAAAACTGACATGTTATGCTCGAATTGCAATTTCGTCCGCACCACCAACCATGCTTGATCATAGCTTGATCATAGTTCATCAGTATTTGTCAGCTTGCCGATGAGTTCTCAGTGGACTTTAAACAAAGTTCTTTTTTGAACGGAGATTGGGTGCTGACGCACCCTAATATATTTCAGCTCAGAAACATTGTACATCGTGTATTACAAACCCAAGTTGCCTTATCTTTTCGATACCAGCAATCACTGGGCATGACAGGTTGTTGTGAGCTGAGTTCCTGCAAGAACAGATAGGCTCAGATCCTAATGATCTTCTTGCCTGTTGTGCACAATTATGGACGACTCCATTAATTTCTCTTTAAATATGGAAGATGGAGCCCAGCAGAGGGTGAACAAGCTTCTGATATTCAATTGCTTGCCTTCTGATTTTCCAAATCATATTGTTATCTGAAGTCCCTTGAGCCACCGCCGGCTTTGCCAATGTTAAGTTGTCAGTAAAGAATATTGGTCTTACTAATTTCATTGCATCCGCAAAGTTTGGAGCAAGAACCAGGGCGTGAGCTTCAGCCTGCAAAGGAGTTGACACATCTTTTTTATGCCATAATAAAAACATCTGTTCTTTCTTCATTCTGCAAGGTTTGAGCAAAGTAAATGCCAACACCAGCCGTAGCAATTGAAGATCCAGGTTGCTTCCTCCAGGTGGCATCAATGTAAATCTTTGGACCTGCAAAATAGAAATCTGTAGGAACCGATACTCCCAAAGTTCTCTTTGGAGTATGAGTGGATTGTATTAGATCTTCAGTCTCTAAATCCTTTAGTAGGGCTGCAGTGTGTATTGGCACCTGTTGAGGGGAGTTCTTTTTCCTGCAAAACAACTGGTCGTTTCTGGCCTTCCAGATGCACCATAGAAAAGTAAAAAGATAATTTAGATTGATGGTTGGGTGTTTCTGGTTGAGCAAGTTCATAATGATTTGAGAGATATCCAAAGTATTGTTTGTTAAGCTTTCACTTTTTATGGAACAAGGGGGAAGCAGCCAGGCAGCTTTTGCAAAAGGACAGAGAAAGAATAGGTGAGCTTCAGTTTCAGGAATATTACACCTGCAGCAATCCTTCTCAATATGAGTAGAGAACTGAGATCCTCTAGCACTAGTGGTGAGCGCACCCCTCAGTAATCTCCAAGCAAATGTCTTCACTCTGGGAATCATTTTGTTGCATTTTCAAAAGCCCTTCAGGATTTCCTTTCTTGAGTCGTGAACCTGTTCTGGCCTAGGAGTACCTGTATCAAAAAGCCAAGACAAGCAAGTTTTGTATGTAGATTTGGGGTTGCATTTCCCATTTGGGGTAGGTTTCCAACAAAGAATGTCTTCTTCTTCAGATGGAATAACATTAGTACTCTTAATAGCTTGGGCCACATTGCTACTGAACAGGTTGTCAATAAGATTGATATTCCAGGTCTGAGTATTGGGTAACCAAAGTGGGTTAATTCTGGAAGGATAGTTGAAGCCTTGTTGTTGAATAGTAAGGTTATCATAGATAGTTTCCCAACCAGAAAACCAAGGAGTGCCCCAGATAGATGAATTGCCTCTGCAGATTTGATAATAGGAGTTATTACTAAGAAGATGTCTAACTTTTAAAATTGAGGACCAGAAAGCAGATTTTGGGGTATTCTTGTTTGCTCTCCAGATGGACGAATTTGGAAAGTATTTCGCTTTAAGCACACTTTGCATGAAGGAGTTTGGTTTTTCAGCTATTCTCCAGGCAGCTGAAAGGATGAGGCCCATATTAATGGCTTGTAGATTTCTTACCCCCAGGCCCCCATCAGATTTGGGAGCACAAATGTTATTCCATGCAGTTAAACAAAGGGCCTTTGTGGTGGGCTCAGAAGAGCCACCCACCGAAAACTCTCATAATAGCCTGAATTTTTGAGGGCTTTTATAAAGAAGGTTAGACATATAATAGACAGGGCTAGAAGATAAAACAGATTTAATTAGTTCTAACCTAGCAGCATGGGAAAGTGAATTAGCCTTGTAAGTGGAAAGTTTGGATTTGAATTTCTGGATTATGAAGTTGTAGGCTTCACTTATATTTCTGGCAGGCAGGATGAGAGGGTGACCTAGGTGGGTAAAGTTTTCATCAATAGAAGGAACAAGAAAGATCTGGGTAATATTACTAACAGTGTTTGGATCAACCCTTTTGCTAAAAATAATGCCAGATTTAGACCAGTTAGGGGTTTGCCCAGAAACAGTACAAAAATCAAGAAGGATGTTTTTGATTGCCTGAGCTTCTTGAATTGTTGCAATCCCACGAACCAGGAGATCATCAGCAAAGAGTAGTGAATGAATTGGAGGGCATTGAGGCCCCAGAGAGATTCCAGTGATGTCTGCTTTAGCCAATGCCTCGGACAGCATTATGGACAGCTCATTGATGCCAAGAATAAACAAGTAAGGGGATAAAGGGCACCCTTTCCTTATACCTCTCGAGCTGGTAAATTTTGCATAGGCTTGCCCATTTATAATAACAGAAAAAACTAGAGAGGAGATACAAGCATGGACCATCTTAATGAAATGAGGATGCAAGTTTTTCCGAGACAGGTCTTTACAGATAAAATTCCATTCTATTCTATCAAAGGCTTTAGCAAGGTCAATTTTAAGCATGAAAGCCTTAGAATTCCAATTAGACGGATTGAAGGAGTGGGTAATTTCCTGAGCAATAATAATGTTGTCACTAATTCTCCTTCCCTCAATGAAAGCTTGTTGAGAAGGGTGAATATGGTCAGGAAGATGTGCCTTAAGTCTGTTGGCAAGACATTTGGAGATGATTTTATAAACCACATTACAAAGGCTTATGGGTTTGTAGTCAGTAGGAACAGTAGGAATGAGTTTTTTTTTGAATGAGGGCAATATGAGTGTCACTGATATGATGAGGCAGAGTAGCTGTGACAAAGAAATTCCTAACCATGCTTGTAACATCATTCCCAATCCAATCCCAAGTGGCAAGGTAAAACTCTACATTAAATCCATCAGGACCTAGGGAAGCATTCCTTTTCATGTCATTTAGAACTTCCCATATTTCATCTTTTTCAGGAATAGAGTAAGTAGGTTCATTGGGAATATGATGGCTTGAGTGGGTAAAACCTTGGATATCATTATTATTGGAAGAGGTGAAAATATATCTAAAATAAGAAACAAAAGTATTTGCAATCTGATCTGGCATGTGATGAGTTACATTTTGTTCATCTTTTATGGACAGGATCATATTTCTCCTTCTCCTTTTGGCAATAGCTCTATGAAAGGAAGTAGTATTTCTATCACCATCTTCAACCCACAGCTTTTTAGCCCTTTGCATATTTGCATCATTCATTTTTGTAATAATTTGTTCATACCTTTCTACTAGCTTTGCTTCTTTCTGAAGATCCTGCTGATCCAGGGGAAGCGACTGTATCTTCTCAATTTCATTTTCCAGCTCCTTAATCTCATCCTGCAAAGGGTTTTTCTTCCTGCACCAAACTTTTAACTTTGAAGCAGGATTGTTAGTTATTTTAGCAAAAGAAGCATTGGAGTAGTTATTCCAGCAGTTTTTAGCATAGCTCTGAAAATCTTTCTCTCTGAGCCACCAGTTTTCAAATTTGAAAGAGTTCCTAGGTTTGCAAAGGCAGCGGTGTAAGGCCAGCCCCCATAAATTCTTCAGAGAGATGAAACGATGCAGATGAGAAAGATACCAACAAGGAGTAATCCCTTTGTGGATGGCGAGGAAGAGATCCAAAATTAATGGCGATGCACCTGATCGGCCAGGGCTAGCCCAAGCATCTTTCATTCATCAAAGTGAATGACTTTTTTTGCAATATAAATACATTATATTTAACTACACATTTTCATACTGACTACACAGGGTTCATGTCCTTGCACCACCACTGTGTTTACTGCCATGCACGTTTTGCAATACTGGCAGCTTTTCCGTAGTTCATAAGTAAGCCCGGAGCACCTATATTACATCGTCTGCAAATATTGTACCCAATGATACAAATTTAGCGGTAGGTGAGCATAAAAAAAACATGTCAAGCTGAGAAACCACACATGATAGTGCTAGTTGGTGCAAAATAAAACACGCTACTCCCTCCGTTTTAAAATATAATGTTTTAGGTTTGTGAAGCAAATAAATCTAAACTATTTTTAGCATGTAGATTCACTTAAGTTTGAAGTTAATCTATACATTAAAATCTAGATACATTTTCTTCACAAATCTAAAACATCTTATATTTTAAAACGGAGGGAGTACATGCAAACCACTGGCCTCTCAGGTCATCCTCACCAACACGAATTTCGCTATCCATCCAAATACTTATTTTTATGCCATTGATAAACAGTCTTACGACTTGATACTAGTAATTGTTTAATATCCACTACAGGTAATATTTGCTACGCCGACGGCTGGCTGCCGTCGGCACAGCGTCAAATTGCTGTCGGCGTAGCCCCCTCGGCATACGTCCTCGTCGGCATAGCTTCGTGACCGTCGGCACAACCCGCCCCCCCCCCCCTCGACATAGCGTCTTCCAGTGGGTCCCGCGTGTTAGTCATGGCCGTCTTCGCTAACGGTTCAGCCTAGAGCTACGCCGACGGCCAAGCCGTCGGCACAGAAATGGAGCTACGCCGACGGCCAGGAATTTGTCCTACTTCCTACCGATTCGGCAGGAATTTGTCTTTTTCACCAGGGATAGACGGAAATGTTTAAGATCCCCGTGTTATGAAATTATCCATGTAAGGTGGTCTAGTATTTTTGAAAAATGTGACGGTAATATTTTGAATTAGCCATTTTGTAGTTGCTTCACAAAACCGTCCGTTTTTTGCACTCGGTAGAAAAGGAAAACTTCCTCCTGAAACATTGTTCGTCATCCCATGATGCATACTTATGCATAATATGGACACATTATCACAAACTATGCCTTCATTCTAGCCATAACATTGGTCATTTGACCGAAAAGCCAAGAAACATCGAACGAGATAGGTCATTTTGTGAAGGTTTTTTTGAGACATAATCAATATACCAAGTTTGATATTTTTCCTTCTAACTATGTCACATAATATAACACCACGCGAAGGTTTCACATTGTTTGGATCGTTTTTGAATTTATGATGCTCGTTTTAAACTATCGTTAAACTTTGTCGAATGGCGGACATGAAGATTCTTAGCTCGGGGCTAAGACTCGCTAAACTTGAATTGGATCTATGATGAAACAACATATTTTAAACCTAAAAATGATTTTTATAAAAATCATGAGCATCCGATCATGTACCTGTAGTTCATATCTGACACACTTCCTACCGATTCAGCAGGAATTTGTCTTTTTCACCGGGGATAGAAGGAAATGTTTAAGATCCCCGTGCTATGAAATTATCCATGTAAGGTGGTCTAGTATTTTTGAAAAATGTGACGGTAGTATTTTGAATTAGCTATTTGGTGGTTGCTTCATAAAATCGTCCGTTTTTTGCACTCGGTAAATGGAAAACGCCTTTTTGGTGCGACGAAAAGAAAAACTTCCTCCTGAAATATTGTTCGCCATCCCATGATGCACACATATGCACAATATGAACATATTATCACAAACTATGCCTTCATTCTAGCCATAACATTGGTCATTTGACCCGAAAGCTAAGAAACCTCGAACGAGATATGTCATTTTGTGAAGGGTTTTTTGAGACATAATCAATATACCAAGTTTGATATTTTTCCTTCTAACTATGTCACATAATATGACACCACGCGAAGGTTTCATGTTGTTTGGATCGTTTTTGAATTTATAATGCCCGTTTTAAAATATCGTTAAACTTTGTCGAAGGGCGGGCATGAAGATTCTTAGCTCGGGGCTGAGACTCGCTAAACTTGAAGTGGATCTATGATAAAACAATATATTTTGAATCTAAAAATAATTTTTGTAAAAAATCATGAGCATCGATCATGTACCTGTAGTTCATATCTGACCCACTTCCTACCGATTCGGCAGAATTTGTCTTTTTCACCAGGGATAGACGAAAATGTTTGAGATCCCTCTGTTATGAAATTATCCATGTAAGGTGGTCTAGTATTTTTGAAAAATGTGAAGGTAGTATTTTGAATTAGCCATTTGGTGGTTGTTTCACAAAACCGTCTGTTTTTTGCACTCGGTAAATGGAAAACGGCTTTTTGGTGCGACGAAAAGAAAAACTTCCTTCTGAAACATTGTTCGTCATCCCATGATGCACACATATGCATAATATAGACACATTATCACAAACTATGCCTTCATTCTAGCCATAATATTGGTTATTTGACCCGAAAGCCAAGAAACCTCGAACGAGATATGTCATTTTGTGAAGGGTTTTTTGAGACATAATTAATATATACCAAGTTTGATATTTTTCCTTCTAACTATGTCATATAATATGACACCACACGAAGGTTTCACGTTGTTTGGAACGTTTTTTAATTTATAATACCCGTTTTAAACTATATATAATGTTTTATGTTTCACTTATTTTTTTTATAAATGTGTATTATTTGAGTGTAGATAGATAGGTCTTATTTTTCTGCAAATTTTGATATATTATTTATATTTTTCTGAATTAGAATGATTTAGTTATGATTTTTCAAAAAATAATGAGATAAAAGGAAAAAAATCTGGAGGCCTAAGCCGACGGCTCGGCACAGACCAAACAAATTTTTTTAAAGAGCTGTGCTGTCTGCCTAACACCGTTTTCATCGCCGTGTCTAAACTGGAGCTACGCCGAGGGTTGTACCTATGCCGAGGGCCACGGTCGGCACATCCCTCTGTACTATGCCGACGGCCACGCTATGCCGACAGCTATCCTCGGCACCGTCATCTACGCCAACGACCGTTCCTACGCCGACGGCCAGGCTGGTCAGCTGGCCAAGAAGGTAGCTACGCCGACGGCCCCGACATTTAGCCGGCGGCCGTCGGCACCTTAATTCTTTCCTGTAGTGATCGACGCGTAACCATGGCAAATGGTCGAATTAAATCATGTGCTAAAAAGCAAATTCTGGTCACTTATTTGTGTCCGTAGATCAACGGCGGGTGCTCAACTTTTTTCGGAAGTTGTCGATCGGATCCACGGCTGCTTTCACCCGGGTGAGCCTACGGTAGTTTCCCATAAAGTACCGGCCGCCCCAAACCTTGCCGCTCGAAGGTGTTCATGTCTTGAACCACCGCGTTCTGGCCGATGTCCGGGCCCCGAAAGTTGGCGTACGCCTCCCTCGGGTTCGTGGTCATGTGACGCCCCATAAAGTCGTACTAGAACTTTTCCAGCCAGGTCGTCTATATGCGGTGCCGCCGTCAAAAGACGAGGTACTTGTGAAGAGTACGGTTGAAAATTGAATAAATAATCACGTCTGCTTCGGTGCTTCTCCTTATCTAAATTTTAAACACAACAACGGCTGAGATTGCTCTGTACTCCTTCGTAACTAAGGGTATGATGGTTCTTAACTAATATTCCCTCCGTCTAAGAATAAATGTTTAAATTTGTTAAAATTTAGATAAATCTAAACACTATTTATTATATAGATTCATCCAAAATTTAGAAAAGCTAAGGCTGTGTTTGGCAGCTCATCTTATTCAAAACCGGAGTTTTGCAAAACCAGGGTATTCCAACGCCAGGCAAAGAAATACTTTATTTTCTTCAAACCAAGTTTTTCTCAGTTTTAGTAAAACTACAGAAGCGTTTGTCAAGTGCTGTTTTACCGCAGTTTTGACACATAATTACTGGCATAGATTATAAATTTTTGACCGATAATTTAGCTGCATGGCCGTTGCATGAGTGAAGCAGACGCCTTTGGCAAGTTCGCTGATCTCTGTCGCCCCGTCGCACACCCCTGTACTACATCGGCTTTCTGCACCGCCTCGGCATGGCCGCCTGCTGCTTCTTGAAGGAAGAGCAGAACTAGAACGGCTAGCTCTTGGCCACCTCGTCAGTGCCTATCACCATTGCGTTCTCTTCTTTCTGGATGTTGTCGTCGAAGGCCCGGAATGCCGCCACAAAGTCATCGCTGGCAGTCAGACGCAGCACTACAGAGATGATGGGTAGGGATGTAAGTGGCACACCATTTAATTCCGCGTAATACCGTTTATTAATACTCTAGTTTAATAAAGTTTGTTTTTCTTCTACAAAGAACTAAGATTTTGAATAAACGGGACTCGCGGATGCCATTTAAGTGCCATTTACGTCCCTGATGATGGGGCGGCGGCAGGGTGTGAAACAGCGATGCGGAGATTTTTTGAGCTTCCCCGTTTCCAAAAAAGAGGTCCGGGGTTCTTTGTTCAAAACGGAGAAAATACCACAGTTTCATAGATACCGTAATATCAATACCACAGTTTTACTTCGTAGCCAAACAGCTCAAAGTATCTTATACTTCGGTAATTTAGAATACTTCAGTATTCGAGTAATACTTTAAAAATGCAGAGCTACCAAACGGGACCTAAGACATCTATTCTTAGACGAAGGGAGTATTAAAGAATAATTGATTTATATATATAGACCGTATAAACCCGTACGTATCCATATATGTATGTAATCTGTATATCCTGGTGACGAGGTTTGATCTCATCAATGCCCATTGTTATGGACTTGGATTTTGTAGAAGATGGGGATGCTGGAGATCGTGGAACGGTTAGCAAACAAGAAACACGGGACACAAGGTTTACCAGTTCGGGCCCGGAGAAAACCCTACTCCTGCTTGTCTGCTCTTGATTACGGCGGAACCGAAGGTTACAGGGGTGCGCCGATGCAATCTGGCGTGGAGGTGTGTATGAGGAAATATGAGTCGAGAGATCTAGGTCGTACCCTCCTGGCCTTTATATAGACTTATGCAGGTCCCGGGCATAGTCCTAGTCGGTTACAGGTTCTAGGGTTTTACCCCTTTAAATTTCCTATCTACTCTAGTCTTGCTCTGCAAGGATCCGAAGGCACCATGGGCCTGGGCCACCCGAAAGTCTTTATGGGCCAACGTACTTTTGCTGTGGGCCTTCCTTGGGCTGGACTAGGTATGCTGAGATCACGTACCCATAGGGTATAACCATGTCAGTAGCCCCCCGAGTGATCGGTCGAATCGTAGATTCGGCTGAGGACTCTTCAATCCTTCGGGTGCAACTATGTATTAACAGTATGTGTGTAGGGATTGTTGATGCGTGTGTCTGACTCACCCGACAGATCAGGGTCAGTTAACTGTCTTAGGACGAAACAACACGATCTTCCTCAGGTTTGAGTCCCTCAACTCGAAACTGGAACATATGCTGGCGTAATTCGACTCAGGCCGCGGAGGACTTACAGGAGTGGAATTCCAGTGATTTTAATTGATGTACCCAACGCGTCCGTCGGGATTTTTAATCGCACCTATTAGCACGGGTTTTTACTAGCAGAGCGCAGTCGTGTGCGTTGCCAGGCCATTAAATGATATCTGCAGGTCTTATCTTTGTGTCGCAGACACAGCATCCGAATGTTTGTCACCGGGGAGGTGTTTCGGGTGGCCAAGGAGATCGTTGCTCACTCAGCGTTTTGTTAGGGCAGAGTTGCCGAAAATTTTTTGCGTGCTGATCCGAAAGATCGCAGTCGAAGATTTCATAGGGTGCGCAACCAGCGCTCCCTATGGGAGTAGCCCCCGAGTGTCTGTTCGAGTCGTAGACTCGAGCGTAGACTTTAGTTCAAACATTGTTCAGTTGTTAAGTCCGTAGGACACTAAAATTTTCGGATGCTTAAATCCATCTTCCCTATGGGAGTAGCCCCCGAGTCTGTAGTGGAGTCGTAGACTCGACGTAGGACTCGAAGAAACGATTGTTTTATTCATCTTTGGTCTTGGCTAATAGGTGTAGCCCCAGTATTTAGTCGAATCGTAAATTCAAGTGAGTACTCTTAGCTTCATAGAAGATGTTGTAGTTGTTGCTAGTATAGCTTTTGATGACATCAGTGCTGACGATCAAATGACCTCAAGCGTCTGCTGCGCCAGAGATGATTTGACTGGACGAACGTGGGTCCCACTTGCTGACCTTGAATTGACCAGTCACGCGCGGCGTGGAGATAATTACGGCGTTTCCTCGATTTCCGCGCGTAGTGGACGGCGTGGTAACAGTTCGTTGTGATCTTGACACGTGTATGGCTGATCTGCCGTTGGCGTTAGGTCTTCCTGATGGACGGTTGCCATGCATCGTCTTCGCCGTTATAATCATTAGGGAAAGCTGCAGTTTGTTTTCACCGCATCAGTTCTTGTTTTCACTGCCTCCTTGTGCTCTAGCGATTCTTGCTGCGCGCTGGGGTTTCCTTCCACATTTCCATCTTCCCTTCTGCGCTTTCACGGGCGCCCGTAGCGATGGGGAAACCAAGAAATCATCATCTGCGGTTGTTACCAGCGCCGGAGGAAAGAAAGGTGCCACCGCTACCCGTGTCACCGACGGTGGTTGGCGGCGATCGAGACGCTGGAGAGTGATTCGCAAGCTTCATGGCGGGTTTGATCCGCAAGATAGGGGCCGTCGGACTCCCGACGAGGTAATCCCCCGTCCCCCAGCTGGGTATCGGGTTATGTTTCTCGCCTTCGTTATGCGTGGGTTTTCTTTTCCAGTCCACAACTTCCTCTGTGGACTGCTCTTTCTCTATGGCATTCAACTTCATCATCTGTCGCCCAATTCTCTTCTCCACATTGCTTGCTTCATCACTTTCTGCGAGTGCTGGCTCGTCATTGAGCCGCACTTTGGCCTCTTCCGGAAGCTTTATTCCGTGAAGAGACAGTCTGGTTCGGATGGTGTTTATCCCATTGGGGGTTGCATCATATCCCTCAGTCCCAATCTTCTTTTCTTTTCTTTTTCCATGTCCGAATCTGTCCAGTACTGGCGGAGGCGATGGTTTTATATCCGCGACTCCATAGTGCCTGGGCAAGATTTTGGTCTTGTTCCTTTTGACCCCTCCCAAAAGATTGAGCCAAAAAGGTCTTGGAAAAAAACATCTTGGATGGCGAGGTGGCGGAGATAGAGGCCCTTTACCGTCGGGTGGAGGATCTCCAGCTGATTCCGGAGAAGGAAGTGAACGGCGTGGACATCATCCGGACATTTCTCGAGCGTCGGGTGCAGCCTCTCCAAGCGAGGGTGCACCCGATGTTTCTTTATTCTGGGCGCCGTGATCCGGTGAGGGTTTCGGCTGAGAAAATCTTCGAGGGGGATCTTGACAGGACCCTTCGCTCGCTGCTGAAGTTCAAGGCCGGAGAGAAAATCCCGTGGAAGTCGCTGACTCCGCCGTTTTCTTCGGCGTTGGATGTTCCACAGGTGTAGATTTGTGCGCGTAGCGCTTTTTGTCGACTGCGTATTTGTTTTCTTTTGTTTGCTAACAAGGTCCCTTCTGGTTTTGCAGAGCTTCAAGGTGCCGGGCATGGTACCGCCATTGCCTGAAAAATATCTGAATGCCCTGGATAATGACGTGGTGGATTCCGTGTCCGAGCTGCCGTTGGCGCGATCTCCGGCGGAAGATGCCGACGAGTCGAGTGAGGACCATACGCGCAAACGATCACGGAGCTCCAGCGAGTCTTCGGATGCCTCGACTCCTCCGACTCCCAGAAACCCTCTGTGCCTTGAGCGTCATAGTGACGGGCATGGAGGCTCTTCCTCTCCCATTCCTGCCCGTCACTATGACGCTCAAGGCACAGAGGGTTTGACAGGCGCAGTTGACAGGCGCAGCCCGGATCTGGCTCAGCAGCCTATCATCAGGGTCCATCAAAAGACTGGAGGAGTCCTTCGGGCTCTCTTCTCCACCTTCTTCTCTTCCTTCTTCTCTTCCTTCTTTTCTTCCTTCTTCCGCTTCGCTGGCGGGTGGGCGGTGAAGTCGAAAGCACCGAAGAGTAGATGGCTCTCCGTTGCTGCAGAGTTGTAGATCGATCGGGTTGGGATCGTCACGATCGCACAATCAGCGCCCCCAATTCCCACAGACGGCGCCAATTGACGAGGTTTGATCTCATCAATGCCCATTGTTATGGACTTGGGTTTTGGAGAAGATGGGGATGCTGGAGATCGTGAAACGGTTAGCAAACAAGAAACACGGGGACACAAGATTTACCCAGGTTCAGGCCCCCGGAGGGAAAACCCTACTCCTGCCTGTCTGCTCTTGATTACGACGGAACCGAAGGTTACAGGGGTGCGCAGATGCAATCTGGCGTGTAGGTGTGTATGAGGAAATATGAGTCGAGAGATCTAGGTCGTGCCCTCCTGGTCTTTATATAGACTTAGGCAGGTCCTGGGCATAGTCCTAGTCGGTTACAGATTCTAGGGTTTTACCCGTTTGAATTTTCTATCTACTCTAGTCTTGCTCTCCAAGGATCCGAAGGCACCATGGGCCTGGGCCACCCGAAAGTCTTGATGACCAACGTATTTTTGTCGTGGGCCTTCCTGGACTGGGTATCTTTGAGATCACGTACCCATAGGGTATAACCATATCACCTGGTGTGCCCGGCGATCACGATTTATGGTGGCTTTGTCCTTGCTGGCGGCACGCAATGGCACGCCCTCGGCACCGCCGGCCGAGAGCAGTAGTCGCCTCCTATAAATATCGAGCTCCGTTGTTGCTAGAGGTATCGATCAACACGAATTGGATTCTCTAATTGCGCGCGCAATGGTTTATAATTGTGCTAGTGATGAACGTATTATTCTGTGCAAGATGGAAGGGTAGGCACGAGTGAAAAGAAAATTGTGTCGCTGCTGCTGCCTTCACGCCTTGAAACATCCATGTCCTTGTTCTCACCTGCGTCTATCATGTAATGCCTCCCTCGGGTTTGTGGTCACGTGACGCCCCATAATAAAGTCATGGAAGTTTTCCAGTCAGGTCGTCCGTGCCGTGCCGCCGGCCAGAAGACGAGGCACTTGTGAAAGTACGGTTGACAAGTGAATAAATAAAATTCTCTATCGAAATGAAAACAAGTGCGTGAAGTGGTATGAATTCTGATCTTGCGAATTGGCGTCACCATTAATGTTGAGGATTCAAGTTCCGCTAGCTAAACGATAGTATTAGACGTCTTCGGAGGATTTGTGTTTTTTATCTCCGGGTCTCCGGCCAACCACGTGTTCTATTTTTTGGGTTAAAATCCCGTTTTTGCTATAGAAAGTTCTGCTTTTGCTACATGTTGTTTCGCTTTTGCTGCATGTAGTAAAAAAGGTTCAGTCTAAAAAATAGAAAAACAGATTGACTCATGGAGATTTCGTCAGAGACCTCAACGGCGACCATGTAGCAACAAAAATGTTATGCTAATGTAGCAACCCAACCTCACTGGAGGCTTTCGCCGGTAGACCTCTCCGGAGACCGAATAGCAAAAACGTTACGCTATTGTAGCAAAACTGCAAAATGGTGGTAGCAAAAAAATGTACTATTGTAGCAAAAAGAACGACCTTGCCGAAGACATCATCGGTGCCTGCCATAGCAAAACCAACTTTTCTAAGGACTTTCGTCGAAAATGTCGTAGCAAATATTTTGTGCTATTATAGCAAAAACATAGAAGAGAAATAGCAAAAACTTGCTACTATTGTAGCATCACCCTGTAGCAAAATATCAAAACGCGTCCATTGGTCGATAGCATCGTGACCCTTCATCTGTAGCAACAATGACCACTTCCAGTAGCATTGTCGTCCTGCCTGTGTAGCACTGTGTCGCAAGAGGAAACTCCAGCACAGAGGGGCGGCCATGACACGAAGGTGTGGCGGTGGGACCTCCGGCGGCCGAGGGGTGGCGCGGTCATCAGTGGGAACTCTGGCGCAGAGGAAGACGCGGTTAGCGGGAGCTCCGGCGACGAAGGGTGGCGCGGTTGGCGGGAGCTCTGGCAGTGGAGGGCGCGCGGTCGCTGGTGGAGAGAGCGACGACGCTCCGGGGAGCAGTGGCGGCGGCTCCCGACGAGCCGGCGCTCCAGGTCCAGGAGGAAGGAGCAGCAGGGGCGCCAGGTGTGGTGGCGCTCCAGCACGGAGGAGCACGCGGGATTCCAGCGCGGCGGCGCGACAGCGCTCCAGCACGGAGGCGCGCGGGGCTCCAGCTCCAGCACGGCGGCGCGACCTGAGGCGGAGGAGTACGCACGCGGGATTCACTTCGCGACGTACAGTTGGATAAGGTAGGTTTCGTGGCTTGGGCCTATGTACGCGCACCAAGCTATGACCCAGGGGATCAGTTCGATGGATCACCGGGGGAGTAGTATTATTTTCCCTAGCTATCATTGCTATTTGCTAGAAAGGAGAAATGTGCAGTTGTCCTCGGTAACTGATATGGATTCACCCAAATTTAGTATTTATATAGATTTATCTAAATTTTAATAAATTCAAGTCATCTAATATTAGTGGGAGGGAGTATTCTCTATGGAAATGAAAACAAGCGCGTGAAGTGGTATGAATTCTGATCTTGCGAATTGGCGCCACCATTAATTAATGTTGAGGATTCAAGGTCCGGTGGCTAAATCATTGCTAGAAAGGAGAAAGGTGCAGTTGTCCTCGTTACCTGCCATGCGCGTTTTAGCACGACTGTCAAGCTTTTCCGTAGTTCGTAAGTTGGGGAAAGCACCTTACACTCTCAAGATTTTACCAAAAAGATAGTGTACAACTTTAGCTTTAGGTCCAGCATTAAAAAAAACATGGCAAGCCGAGAAACCACACTTAATAATGCTGGTCGTTGGTGCAAAAATAAAACACGCTGCATGTACTTATAAGCATTCATCCTCACTACTACTCAATGTACTACTCCAACGAAATTGTTAAACAGCTCTTACAACTTGATACTAATTGTTTAGTCGATCCAGGAAGAAAAATTAGTAACACCAACAAATAGCCATCGCAAAGGATCGAATTAAGAAGAGGGTTGATTAAACGCAACTCTGCTCACTTAATTGTGTCGACCATGGATCAGCGGCGGGGTGCTCTGCTCGTTCCTGAAGTAGTCGGTGGGATCCACGGCCGCTTTCACCCTGGCGAGCCTCCGGTAGTTGCCCATGAAGTACCGCTCGCCCCAGACCTTGCCGCTCTCGAAGGTGCTCACGTCGTCCACCACCGTGTTCTGGCCGAGGTCGAGGTCCCGGAAGTTTACGTACGCCTCCCTCGGGTTCGTGGTCACGTGACGCCCCATGAAGTCGTAGAACTTGCCCAGCCAGGTCTGCGCCGTGCCGCCATTAATGGCTGCCGGCCAGAAGACGAGGTACTGGATGACGTAGAGCACGCCGCGGCGGTGCGGGTACGGCGTCGCGGCGGCGGAGACTCTGCCGATGAACCCGCCGTGGGGCTCCAGCATGATGAGCCCCGAGCCGTTCTTCTTGAACCAGTCGAAGATGTCCTTCCACGCGTCCCTGGAGATGGGTTGCCGGACGTAGTCGGACTTGCCCTTCACGGAGAAGCCCAGGCTGCTGTTCCTGTTCAGAAGCACCTCCTCCGGCGTGCCGGTTTTGGCCAAGGTGGTGAAGGACAAGGCGGTGGACTCGAGGTAGGTCATCGGGCGGCAGTCGGCGCTCGTCATGTGGAGCTCCGGGAAGTCGCGGCCCATGGTGGCCACCAGCGAGGTGCAGGTACCGAGGTACACGGCCAGGAACACGGCTTCCTGCCCCTGCACCTTCACCCTCATGGTGAGCTCGTCGGGGAGCAATGGCCCCACGGCCTGCCATCTCGTAACGAGGTCGACGGCGCCCTGGTCGACCGTCTTGGCGATGCTGAACACGGCCACCGTCGGCGGGACTTTCACGAGCCGGATCTTCCATGAGAGCACGATGCCGAAGCTCCCGCCGCCGCCGCCTCGGATGGCCCAGAAGTGCTCCTCGCCCATGGCGGCCCTGTCGAGGAGCTCGCCCTCGGCGTTGATCAGCTTGGCGTCGAGGACGTTGTCCACGGAGAGGCCGTACTTGCGCATCAGCATGCCGATGCCTCCGCCGCTGAAGTGGCCGCCCACGCCGAGCGTCGGGCACTCGCCCGCCGGGAACGCGAGCTGGGAGTTGTTCTTCCCGATGGCGTAGTAGAGCTCCCCGACGGTGGCGCCGGAGGCGACCCAGGCCGTGGACTCGTGCTCGTCGACGGTGATGGAGCGGAGCCTGGTAAGGTCGACCACGCCGAACACCTCGGCCCGCACCGAGCGGTACGAGAGGCCCTCGTAGTCGTGGCCGCCGCTGCGCACGCGAAGGCGCACGCCATGGCGGCGGCCGCAGCGCACGGCGGCCTGGACGTGGCAGGCGGCCGTGGGCGTCACAATGCACAGCGGCCTGACCGTGGTGTTGGTGAAGAAATTGGGGAACCGGATGGAGGAGACCAGCACGTCGGCGAAGCTGCTAGAGCTCTGCCTGTAAACGAGCTCGCCGGGTATCTTGTCGCTTAGGCATTGGAGGAACTCGTCAGGGGAAGCTAGGGAAGAAACCGAGATCATCAGGTAGCAGCTCACAAAGAACGCCAGTGCAAAGCGTTTGAGCATAGCCATATTTTTTTGCTCCTCGCAGCCAGAGAGCTGTGTGTAAGTTTATACTAGTACTAGTCCTGGCTAGTTGATTTGTGGATTGGATCAAAGATGAAAATTTTGCTGTCGACTTGCAGTACGAGTGTACGACTTGAGTTAAGATCTCGGGACATATGGATTCATGGGGGCATCTCCACCTGGCCGACCAAAACAGGGGACCCAAAACGTCCCTTTCGGTCCGTTTGAGTTGGGTCACGGGAGGATTTGAGCTGTGGTTTGGCCGTGCGCAGCAGCCCGACCAATATGTCCGTCTCCACTGCTGTCACCGCTTGACGCTCCCGGCGATAGGCGACACGACGTCGGCTGTCAGCGCCGACGGCTTTCCGTGCGGTCGACATTTTCAGCCATCGTTGTGTTTCGTTTCCCGCACGCACCTTCCCGCTCGCGGTCAGAAAACTTACCGCGTCTGGCCAGCCGTTTTCTACCTTCAACAAGCCCAAACAAGAGCAAACACCGCCGAAAAAAGCGCCAACCATCGGCAGTCATGCCTCACCACAAGATCGCCAACTGGACCAAGATCAGGGAGATGTGTCGCACCCGCTACCAAGAGTCCGATGTTGATGCTATTGAGCTTCATGCCACGTTGTTGGCCCAGCGCATGGCCAAGGAGGTGGTGGCCATCGAGGAGGAAGACCATGTGGCCTTGGCGGCGATGAAGAAGGTGGTGGAGGTGGCTTCAAAGGTGGCCGTCCAATGAGCGGTGCGTGAAATTCACCACATCGTTGCCAAGGAGGCGGTGGACAAACCAGGAGAGCGAGGCCACGATCCTAGTGTGGCCTCCAAGTGGAGGTGTGTGTGGGCCTGACCTCTTGGGCCAACCTGGTGGCCGACCGCTAGGCGTGTAAGTGGCGGAGCTGGTAGACGAGGCACCGGCCATGGCCAGGCCAGGAAGAGCGACAACACCATCGAAAGCAACGGTGCCACCGAAAGCGGCGGTCAGCGCCTCCTGCTTCATCATGTTGACGACGTGCTTGGCGGCATTCGCTGCTAGCTTGCGGTGACCCAGCATATCATTGCATGATGTAGTACACTATAGTCGTTTGACATAACACCAATAAAACACCGTTCACTAGTATTACATCCCTCAGAGTGGTACAACAGAAACACAGTAGGTCCAAGACATGACTATAGGTTACAACTCGACTCTTTACACAAGATCCAGAGAACACTCTAGGTTAAGGAGAGAGAAATAAACTTCTTACAAAGAAGAATCATAAATAATCAACTTATTACTATTATGATAATAAGATTAGCATCTAACTATTTGGCTTGTATTGCTGCTATTGCAATACTCTACAGAAATATGTTCTATGGCTAGAGATTATATTTATATCTAATCAACAACTTCGTCTTTACTTTAGTTGATATATATGTGGAGTTTCTTTACTTCATTGAAGAGCTTGAGCTTTTGATGATGATTCCTGGAGCATAACTTGATATAGACGTCGTCTTAATGGCTTCAGAATCTAGCAAGGATTAAGAAGATACGTTGACTACGAGCGTACTCAGCAAGTTCACTAGAAAATGAGTGTTTGATGCACTATATCTACAGCCATAGACCATAGGTCATAGGCAATGCAAGTTTTCATAAACATTTATTCAAAGGTTGCTTTTATTCTGAAAAGCTATGTCTGTCAGCCTTCACAGGTTTACCAGAACTTTCATGGAGTTCCTTTTCTGCCGCGTTCATAGCTTCTTCCCGGAATATGGAGTAATAAGTTACAGTTCTTACACTATGCAGAGGTGCGTTACTTTTCCCATGAGAGATCTTAAGCTTTGTTGCATGGCTGGGAGTATGTCCCCGTTCAAACTTCCTTGGTTTGAGGCCCAACCTAAGATCCAAGCTAATCACTGCCCTCTCTGTGACCCCGCATGTCTGCACGATCCTTCAGGGCCGGCTCACCTCCGTTAAGCCCCCTTTCGGGCAGGCTACAACCCTGATGAGTTCCCAAAGACTCTATGAGCTGGTGATGCCCCTGGCAAGGACCATATAGGTCCGGCTATACCTCCGGGAGCCACTCATAGATAATCTAGACACCAAAAACGTGGGGCCTAAGGGTGCCCACCCATATGTTGGATCCGCACAAGGAATCACAACGTCACGTTAATATCGTCTTGCCTACATACGAAAGAAAAAGGATACAACTGACTTCTCCGTCCCATTCCAAATCTCATGGTTAACGCGTGATATACGGCACAATAATCACTGGTGACATTGGTTGTTAAGTCCTAGATGATATATTCTTGAGCAGTGGTATTCCAACTGCCAGACTTAATAGATTAGTTGATCACTCTGGATCACTAACCAATAGTTCACATTATTATTATCAAAAATAGTGTTTTCTGACCTTTTTGAAATGCAAGTGATGTCAACACTGGATTTGTAAAATACTTTATAAAAAATAATCAAAGGACATGAGCAAGTGTGAAATTGCCTTCTGTGATTGCAAGATTATGCACTCACGGTCTTCGAGACAATATAGAACACCCAATATCTGAAAACGGCATCATTAGTCCGGTAAGGACTAATGTTTAAAGAAGCAAGACAATATTATGTATAAGTCATGTAATGCAATTTGATAAACTCGAATCCCCAGAATAAGCGTTGATCAAGGGTTTGGATACTGGAAATGGTTTCTTTGTAATGTGTTGCTCTTTTAGATAAGTTTCACACTTGTGCTTCTTATTAAGGCTTGTGGGTATGTGTGAAACAATGTGTAATTATAATATCATACAACAATAAGATACACAAATGTGGAATGCTACTCAAACACTGCTTATATAAGAATTGTTTTATCTTCAAATTTTACTTTACAAGTAATGGCATTTATAAGGAACTGAAGTGTCAACAATCCTAAATATACAAGTAAAGTATACAGTAACGTGATTATGATTAATTGTCATCTGTTGACTATGATAAAAGTCCTTCAGTTTAGTTTTTAAGAGTTAGAGATATTTTATAACATTTGTTGTTTGAAGTGGCAAAAAGAATAACCTTCGAAGAAAAGGTTTCTCTTCTAAGGTTTAAACAATCTTGATGGTTAATAGAATGTGGTCGATGCCTTTTAGTGTTTACTCGATTAGTTTGGTATTGAGATGCCTTTTAGTGTTTAATTGAAACATACCAAAGTAAACTATAAAACTCATAATGAAGCCTTTAACAAAGTGTTTATAGTCTTGTAGAATAAAGTTAACCTTAAGGACATAGGTGGACTTAAGGTGTAATGCTTATGATATTTGTACTTTGTTTACTTCATAATGTTTTCTTAAAGTTACTTAAGACTGGTAATACTTCTATTTGAGTAGTAGTTTCTTAATATCATAATGGAATAGAATCATTTACCTCCTTATAAAGGTGTGGTTATGGTTTGTGAATAAGTAAACAATATTATTTACTACTTATGAACTATCTTTGGATTTGATCCATTTATAAAGTTGTGAGTGAAACAATGGTTAAAGGTTTTATTTGGTTAAAAAATATTATCCTTAAAGATTTTATATCTAATAAGAATCTTTTTAGAAAATAATCTACACTTATGGTTGAATGATAATTCAATAAGATTGTATTTAAAATGTGTTGAACCATTTTGAATTCATATTATCAATATTTAATACTAATACTATTTAATATTTATTAGACCTCAATTGGCTAATTTTAGAAATATTAGCAAATTTTATTTACCCTTATATGAATTATAAATTAAGGAAATTAAATTTAAATTCAAGTTATTAGAGTATTAAGTTTTTACTTACTTCAAAAGTGGAATCTTATATTTTTAACATGTTGATATTATTTTTGTGATCATTTTGGTATATTACATTTATTTTTGTGATTTATAAATAATAAGATATGATTTTTAAAGATTTATTACTATATAAAGACTTAATAAATAATAAATATTTAGTTAAGTGATATAATAATACATGATTATAGTTTGAAATTATAGTTCTTATTTTTCTAAGATTTTTGATATATTATTTATATTTTTATCATTTACCATTGTTAAAATATGAATTTTCAAAGTTTTATTACTTATAAAATCTTTATTAAATAATAATTATTTAAATGATTAATACAATAATGTTTGATAATAGTTTTAAGTTATATATTTTATTTTTCTAAACATTTTAATATATTAAACATATTTTCGGAATTATAAAGCAAAAGTTATTGAATTTACAAGGTTTAGTCATTTTATTTAATTTCTGGAAATACTTATATTTAAATCTATACTATTTTATCTATTTCCTAAACAGGGAATACCTTTTTACACCAAACCCAGACCTACCCTTGGTCACTGACCCGTGGGGTTAGGACCACGTCAACTGCCACCTAGGCGTGCACCGGTCAACTGGGTGGACCAGGTCAAGGTGACACAAGCACACGACGTCATCGAGACGTCATCATGATCCCATTTTGCCGGCCACCCCTAGATGGTCGCCGGAATCGGCGTTTGCGAGCGCGCGTGGCCAAGTTGAACTACACGTTCGAACAAGCAGAGCACGGGGAGGCTAATGGTGGTCGCACCGCCCTCTATTGGTCATTGGAATAGCTACAGCGGTGGCGACCGACAATGGTGGACGGCAGCGCTATGGTGCGAGCCTGCCTGAGCGCGAGAGATAGGAAGGATGCGAGCATCGTGACTCACCAGTTGCGATGGTGGTGTCGGTGAGGGAGAACACGGTCGAGGCGAGCTCTCCGGCGAGAATTCGGAACCACAGCGGAAGGGCGGCAAAATTCACCTCCCGGTGCTCCCTTGATCTGAACTCCACCCGGAGGATCTACGAGCATGGTGCTTCTCGAGCTACTTGGAAAGGAGATGGTAGGTGCAAAACGACGGCGATTCGTCGGCGAGGTTAGCTAGGGTTTCGGCCTCGAGGGAAAAATCGAGAGAGGGAGCTTCAGAGGGAGAGGGAGTGGATGAGGATGAAGCAGTGCGGTGTCGTCGTGGCCTCCTTATCCCCTCCGGTTGTCGACAACACGCATATCCACGTCGGCGGCTAGCGCCAGGGCTGCTGGCGGTCACGGGGAGGTAGACGGAGATTGATTGACAAAATGATACTTGGGCCGGGCTTCTGCTGGGCCGTGGCGAAGTGTGCGGAAATTTGTGGGGCTCCACGCGAGCGATGGATAACGCGAAGAGAAAATGGGCCTTAGGCCAGAATTGACCGTTGCTTATTTTTCCTTTGTTCTTTTTTGTTTTTGTTTTTATATATTACAAATTCATTTCAATTTTAATTTTCACAAAGTGAAAGGGCATTTATTATCATAATCACTTTTGGTGTTCGGTAACAACAAGTTGATCATTTTACAGTTTGTTATTGTCCACAGGTTGGTATGACCACAGATAAACATCACACACACTCTTAGGAAAAGACCACACACATTTGCTACGCTCGAAACTCCAGACAGTCTCGATCTTCAAGACCGAGTCTCCGTGTGGTCCGGAGTTTCGATCTTGGCTCGGTGGTGCCTCCGGGACATGGATAGGTCGGTCAGATGGCGATCCTGAGACGGTCGAGATTGGCCGAGTCTCCGGACTTTAGTCGACAGTCTCCGGTGTTGGAAGTCCGAGTCTCCGGTGTTCTTTGTGAAGAAATGGGCTGGTCGGATGGCGGTCCGGAGACTGGTCGAGATTGGCGGAGTCTCGGTGTGAACCGCGATCTCGGTCTCGGCCGAGTCTCGGTCGACTTTTCTACAACGGTCGAAAGCGGTTCGTGGAGGGGTCTATAAATAGGGACCCTTATCTTCTTCCTCCGGTTGCTCGGTGAGTCTCCGGACTTTGGTCGACCGAGTCTCCGGTGTTGGAAGTCCGGAGTCTCGGTGTTCTGGTGAAGAAATGGGCTGGGTCGGTCGGATGGCGATCGGGCGGGTCGAAGATTGGCGAGTCTCCGGTGTAGACGCGATCTCGGTCTCCGGAGTCTCGATCGACTTTTCTAGCAGTCGAAACGGTTCGTGGAGGGGACTGTCTATAAATAGGGACCCTTATCTTCTTCCTCCAGTTGCTCGAGCTGCTCAAGAACACCAACACCATTAGAGCCACCAAATCCACAAGATCTCTTCATCCAACCATCCAAAGTCATTGATCTTTGGAGAATCGAAGGAGGAGGCCTTGATTCACATCTTCACCAAGAGAGATCTTCATTTCCACCTCATTCACTTGAGGGCCCCCAAGCTCTAGTGTTTCTTTGGAAACCCTAACTTTGATTTGGTTCTTACAAGCTTGTCTTTGATTTGTATTGACAGCTTGCTTGTATTTGGGAGCCTCCAATTCAGTTGTGGATGTGTGCCTCGAGCTTGTTGTAAAGGTGCCGGCTTCCACCTCGAAGGTTGCCGATATAGTGGAAGGTGAATTGAGCCCTTTGGGTGAGGTTCATCGGAGAACAAGGAAGGCCTCTCGTGGCATTGGTGGTTTGAAACTACCCCCTCTCCAAACGTAGACGTACTTCCCCTCAAAAGGAAGGAACTACGGGAAACAAATCCTTGTGTCTCCGCGTCCACTCCCTTGGTTACTTCTATCCTTTACCGCACTTTACTTACTTGTTCTTGCTTAGTGTTGTGTTAGTTTGTGCTTGTTTGAGATATAGGTAAATTCACCATAGTTGCATATTCTAGAGAATTTACCTTTCTTGTCAAACCCTAATTTGAAAAGGAGTAAAATTTGAAGTAGCACCTATTCACCCCCCCCCTCTAGGTGCCCATACGATCCTTTCAATTGGTATCAGAGCCTCGGCTCTTTATTTGGGCTTTACCGCCTAAGAGAATATGGGTAGCTGCGAAAGGGATGGTGATGGTGAGCCAACCACGGTGACCATGGAAGATCTCAAAAACTTGGAAACAAGATTGAGCTCTTCCTTGGTCAACGAAGTCAAGAAGATGCTTGAGAAACTTCTTAAAGACAAAGAAGGCTCTCCACCCCCATCTCCTCAAGAGGATCAACCATCCATTTTACCTAAAGGGAATACGTCAATATCCCCCGAGGGTGCATTGGTAGGGGGTAAACCAGACAACGCTAATTCCTCCACACACAATAATGGTGGGAAGGGTGAGCACCGTGACTCATGGTACTCTCCCGACCCTCCAATCCCCCACCCTCATGTATACAATAGAGGTGACCCACCTAATCTTGAAGAATCTGCTACTTTTGCTCAATGGCAATCACTAATGAGAACTCATATGCGCAGCTCTTGCATTGAACTATGGAACATCATCGAGCATGGACTCTTTATTGGGGATCCAAACAACTTGACAAGAAGAGAGATTGTTAATACTCAACTCAATGCCACTGCTCTGCATGTGATTCAACAAGGTTTGGGGACAAAGGATTATACACACATTGAGCACTTTAGCATTGCCAAGGAAGCTTGGGATGCTCTCACTGTGTTGTTCATTGGAAATGAGAGTATGAGGAGGAACCGATATGATTCTCTAAGCAATGAAGCCGAAGGCTTCTACATGAAAGAAGGTGAAGATCACGAAGATATGTACCGTAGGCTCAAGACCACCGCCACTGCTTTTAGGAATGTGGGTGCCTCACATGTGGATGATGCATGGATAAAAAGGAAATATGTGAGTGCCCTCATGCCTTTTGAGCCCACCGACTTGAAGATCCTACAAGGAAGACACAACTACCATCTCATGACCTCAAATGAAGTTATGCAAGAGATGGTTGCTTTCAAGGTTGCCGCCAAGAATGCCAAAGATGCCCGTGCTCGTGCCCTTGGTATGAGCAATGTTGTCAATGTTGCTTTGAAGGCCAAAGTTGTGGACCATGGGGATGAAGATGATAGTGATGAAGGGCTTTCCATGGACCATCCCGATGAAGTCAAGATTGCTCATAGTCAATATATGGCTTTCTATGCAAAGAACTTTTGGAAGAATCCCGCCAAGGCCTAGATGGAAATGGAACGGAGAAGCAATCCAAATGGGAAAAGAGAGAATACCACAATATTGAGAACTTGCTTCAATTGTGGTGACCGCTACCACTTTGTAGCTAGTTGCCCCTATGAGAAGAGAGAAGATCATGGTGGAAAGCTTGTGTTGAAGAAGACTCTCAAGGGACTGTACAAGAAACCTTTCATCAAAAATAATCCCATCAACAAGAAGCCAGGAGAAATTGTCTTGATCACTCATGAAGATTACTCCTCCGACAATGAAGATGATGAAGATGACGAAGAGGAAACTTCTCATGGTGTGGCTGCTCTTGCCACCACCTCTACTCCGACATTCTCACTCTTCGATTCTCCAAATGAGAACTCTTCCGCCAAGAACGCCACTTGCCTTATGGCAAGAGGAACGGAGGTATCTTCATCATCCCGCTGTACTCACCTAGATAATGATGAAATTAATGATGAGATGTCTCTTGATGTTAAAAAGGAATTAATTGCCTTTGATGAGTTTATGACTAACCTATAAGGTGATGCTAAGCTACATTTTGGAAACATCTTAGATCAACTATCACATACTCAAGAGCTTCTAGATGTAAGATGTAAACTTGGGCATGAACATATGATTGAGCTAGAGGCCCTAAACAATGCTCTAGAAGAAGAACAAGAAACTAGGTTGTCACTTGAATTAAAACTTGAAGGTCTTGATGAGGACAATGACATTATTGTTAACAAACTCATCAAAGAGCGTGATCATGCTATTGCTAAATATAAAAGAGCTAAAAAGGACAAGATTGAGTTTGGTGTGGTTCATGAAAAACTTGCCGAGGACTTTAGCTTGCTTAACAAGGCCCACAAGGCCTTGGAGAGTGAACTCTTGTCTCTCACAAAGTCCCATGAAACGCTTCAAACTCAATTGGCCAATATTCCTTCACCTAGTAACTTCATTCCATATAGTAGCACAACTACTCTTGAAGAGAATGCTAGGTTGAAGGGGGTGCTTGCTAAGGCAACATTTTCACAAGGCAACAAGTCTATTGATGTCCTTTTGATAAAGCAAAGGCGTAATGGTGATAAAGGGGGCATTGGTTTTGTTTCCAAAACAAAGAACAAGAACAATAAGAAGAAGAAGGACAAGCCCGCACAAGAGACCAACAAGACCATTGTGGAGAGTAAGACCACAAGTGGTAAAACTATGTCTCATGATGATTTTGCGGGAAGTGCTAACCCTCACTATGTTCTAATGCGTGATTATTATGGTGATGTGTATGCACAATATGTTGGCCCTTATGATGGTTATATTGCTTGGTCTATTTGGGTTCCCAAGACCCTTGTTGCTAACAAAAGAGGACCCATTGAAAAATGGGTACCTAAAAACTAGCTTGATCTTTTGTGTACTTATGCTTCCGGAGGGTCAAAATGGGTGATCGATAGTGGTTGCACAAGTCATATGACCGGAAGCTTGTCTATTGTCAAGGACTTGGTGTCAAATGAAGATCAAATCACCGTCACATATGCCAACAAGTCAAAGTCTAAGGTAATGGGTTTCGACAAGGTAGTGGTGGCTCACGACATTACACTCGTGAACGTCATGCTTGTTGAAACCCTTGGATACAATTTACTTTCTGTCCATTCTCTTGGAAAGATGGGCTTTGCCGTCTTTATTGATAATGATATTGTGGTCCTCATGTGGAGCAAGTCTCTCAAGGTCGCTTTCGTTGGGTACGTCGAAAATGACTTGTATGTGGTGGACTTTTCGGGGCAAGCCACTGCAGGTCCGATGTGCTTATACGGAAAGGCCGATGTGGGTTAGCTATGGCACCGCCGACTAGCCCATGTCAATATGAGAACTTTGCAAAGTCTCCATAAAGAGGGCCATATTGTTGGACTAAAAGAAAATGTTTCCTTTGCCAAAGATCGTGTTTGCAGGGCATGTGTTCTAGGGAAGATGCATGACGCTCCACAAGCCTGAACCAAATCAAGTCTAACAAGATCTTGGAACTCCTTCATGTGGACCTATTTGGCCCTCCATCTCATGCAAGTCTTGGAGGGAAGAAATATTGTTTGGTGATTGTTGACGACTTTTCAAGATACTCTTGGGTTTATTTCTTCAAGTTGAAGAGTGAAACTCAAAAGACTTTTATTGACTTTATCAACTTGGTTCAACGGCACAATGTTCCGTATTGATTATAAGAAGTGACAATGGCACCGGTTCAAGAACTACACCTTGAATGATTTCCTTAGTGATGAGGGATTAAACATCAATATTCCTGCATACACCCCTCAACAAAATGGTGTGGCGAAAGGAAGAACGGACTCTTATTGAGATGGCTAGGACCATGTTGGCGGAGTTTAAATCTCCATACAACTTCGGGCGAAGCCATCTCCACCGCTTCCATGCTTCAAACGCTCTACCTCAGAAGAAAATCAACAAGACTCCACATGAGATACTAACTGTAACAAGACCAACATATCTTATTTCCGGGTGTTGGTTGTAAGTGTTTCTATCTCATCAAAGGTGTTCGTTTGTCTAAATTCGAGTCTAAAGCATTAGAGGGTATTTTGTTGGCTATGGTCTCGAATCTCACTTATAGAATCTATGACAAGCTCTCAGCCGTCATAGAATCTTGTAGTGTGACCTTCGAAGAATATTATGGTCCCCAAGGGGGGCGTGTTGATGCTTGTGATGCAGATGATGAAATGCCTCAGGATGCCATAGGAAGAATGGCTGTGGGTTATATCCGCCCCGTTGAGGAACCCCTTATGGCGGATCGAGAAGAACTATGCTCCACTCGAGTGGAGCCCTCATCTTCACAACCTCAACATGCTCCATCTATCGAAGAGGACATTGACTCAAGCCAAAGACAAGATGTGGACCCTCAACATAGTGATCAATGTGTGAATTCTAGTCAAAGGGTGCTTGGTCCATTCGATGGGTTGTCAAGTGGTGCCAAGTCAATTTGTCAAGGAAGATCCATCCAAGCTGTTTTGAGACGAGCTCAAATTGATGCTAGAAGAGCACTTGATCAAGACCAAGGTCAATCCTTGCCTCCCAATATAGAGGATGACTCTAATGTTGATCAAGGTCATGTAGATGGTCAAGACGAGGATCAAAATGATGAAGAGGGTCCTCCAAGAAACAATGAGGAGATCCACGCTCGTCTTGAAGCTAGAAAAGAAAGAATGTTGGAGATAAGAGACCACACTCTCCAAAATGTTGTTGGGGATCTAAGGAAAGGAATTTCCACAAGAGCACAATTGAAGAGGTTCAGTGAACACCAAGCACACATCTCCATGATTGAACCAAATAAAGTGTGGGAAGCTCTTGAAGATTCGGATTGGGTAGAAGCTATGCACAAAGAGCTCAACAATTTTTAGAGAAACAAAGTTTGGAAGTTAGTTGAGAAGCCAAAGGATTGCCGCAATGTTATTGGAACAAAGTGGATATTCAAGAACAAGCAAGATGAGCATGGAATTATAGTAAGGAACAAGGCAAGATTGGTTGCACAAGGGTATTCTCAAATTGAAGGCATTGATTATGGAGAGACTTATGCACCCGTGGCTGCTTGAGTCCATCCGTATCCTTCTTGCTTATGCGGCACATCATAACTTTAAGTTGCAACAAATGGATGTAGAAAGTGCATTCCTTTATGGTCCTTTAAATGAATTGGTATATGTGAAGCAACCCCCGGGATTTGAGGACCCCAACTTCCCAAACCATGTCTACAAACTTGATAAGGCGCTCTATGGGCTCAAGCAAGCCCCACGCACGTGGTATGAGCACATTAGAGAGTTATTGTTTGTCCGTGGTTTTGAGGTTGGGAAAATCGATCCCACTCTTTTTACTAAGAGGGTCAATGGGGAGCTTTTTGTATGCCAAATATATGTTGATGATATTATCTTTGGCTCGTCTAACAAAGCTTTTAATGATAAATTCTCAAAGCTTATGACTAGTAGGTTCCGGATGTCGTTGATGGAGGAGTTGAAGGTATTTCTTGGCTTTGAGATCAAGCAAGTTAGAGGAGGAACATTCTTAAACCAAGCCAAGTATACTCAAGATATGCTCAAGAGATTCAAAATGCAAGATTTGAATGGAGCGCCTACTCCCATGGCTACAAAGACTCATCTAGAACAAAATCCAAATGGTAAAGATGTGGATCAAAAGGTATACCGGTCTATGATTGGTTCTTTGCTTTACCTTTGTGCATCTAGACCCGATATTGTGTTGAGTGTAGGTGTGTGTGCAAGATATCAATCTGCTCCTAAGGAAAGCCATTTAATGGTGGTCAAGATAATCTTTCGATATTTAGTTCATACCCCATTTTATGGTCTTTGGTACCCTCAAGGCTCAACATTCGCTCTTTGTGGATACACGGATTCGGATTGGGCGGGAGACAAGGATGATAGAAAATCAACATCCGGGGCTTGTCAATTCCTTGGTAGGTTCTTGGTATGTTGGTCTTTTAAGAAGCAAAACTATATATCTCTCTCTACCGCCGAAGCCGAGTATGTTGTTGCTGCTAGTGCTTGCACCCAATTGCTATGGATGAGGCAAGCTTTAAAGGAATACGGTGTCCATTGTGAAAAAGTGCCTCTTCTATGTGACAATGAAAGTGCCATCAAGATTGCATATAACCCGGTGGATCACACAAGGACAAAGCATATTGAGATTCGACATCACTTCATTAGAGATCATGTTGCTAGAGGTGATATTGATCTATCCTATGTATCAACGAAAGATCAACTTGCCGATATCTTCACGAAGCCACTTGATGAAGCAAGATTTTGCTACTTGAGGAATGAACTAAATATCGTAGATTCAAGGAGCTTGACTTGATGTTATTGCACTCTCACCTATGTTTCATCTCATATTTGGTTTAGGTGTAGGCATGGATATAGGGGGAGTGCGGTCCTAATTGATTGGACCATCCCTCCCCCCATTATGCCCAAAGCAATCAAAATCATTCCTCTTAATATCATTTAGTGATATGTGAGCTTAATGATGAGTTTTGGTAATGGACCCAAGATATATCTTCGTGGTGCCAAGCCAAGTATACTCAAATATGGTGGCCTAGGCCACCACCCTCTCTCATTTGAGAGGTTGGCACTTACTCATGTTCGTCATTTGATTGATTTTAGTCTCTTGGAGCTTTTTTGATTATTTTCGAACTTCTATGGCTCTTATTGGTTCTTCACAGTTTGATGTCTCAACCCAAACCCTTTTCCTATCTTAAAAACCATCTATCTCCCATATATGTCCCCAAACACCTTTCCTGGAATTTTTGGTCGAGGAGGACCGGAGTCTCCGGTGTACAAACACCGGAGTCTCCGGTGTAGGCCGGAGTCTCCGGTTTAGGCCGGAGTCTCCAGTCTGGACGGTTTCTGTCACTTAAAGAAGGGGCACGGGGTGAACTGGAACAGCAGTTCCTCTTTCTTCACCCCGTCCCCTACCTCCAAACCTGTCGCCTCCTCCTCCAAAAATCCTCCCCGGAGGTCAAGAAGCCCCCGGGATCCGCCGTGCAGCCGGCCAACCTTCCCCTCTCCTCCATTGGGTCATTCCCACCGAAGGAATCGATCCCATGGACAGATCTGGTACCTCTCCTCTCCTTTTTCCTCCTAGGGTTCATCCCTAGATGTGTTTTTGAGGATTGTTGCTGATTTGTCCATTGGAATCACTTGTTTGCTTGCACTCTAGTACTTTAGCCTTGTTGCATTGCCCGATCTACTAGATTCACCCTCACCAGCATCTCCCCATCGCATACCCGAGCCTCCTGACCGGAGACTCTGGACTTAGGTCCGGAGACTCCGGTCCAGGCCGGAGACTCCGGTCTGAACCGGAGACTCCGGTGTCTGGTGCGGAGACTCCGGTGCTGGGTGAATCAAAGTAGTCCAGAAATGCATCAAAGCTCTTGTACTGCATCTTTGGGACATATATACTCATCTCCATGCTATCTCCCTCACTGCTGTTCACAGGTGATGGTTCTAGTCGCCCTCGTCGTACCAAGGCCAAGTCCCAAAGGGGCAATCCTCACTATTATGAAGCTCAGGGTCAGTTTATCGTGCCTCCATCCAACCGGAAACAGCGGGCACGTGATGCAGCTTACATGAAGAGGGATCAAGAGAGGGCTGAATGGGAGGAACGTGCAAAGAGAGCCAAGTATGACAACCTCCAGTCCCTAGACAAGATGTCTAAAGAGGAGTTCTGTGAGCTGAGGAAGACAGATTTCTATGCACTGCCTCGTACCAGTGAGGACCCTCGTTTACGGAGGAAAGAAGGGGTGTGTTCATGAAGGATGTGTATGGTGTACTCACCAAATCACTGTTTGCCCTCGAAGTTCATGAACATTGAGCAAATGCGCTGAGCCCTTATTTCAATGATGCCCTATGGATCTGTGAGAAGGCGGGTCTCTACAACTTGATGGAGCTGCATGAAGACTACTGTGCACCTTGTTCGGCAGTTTTATGCCGGTGTGGTGTTTGGGTCGATCTTGACAGGACTATGGTGTGGATGGGCTCTACTCATTGCCTGACTACTTTCCATGACTTTGCCAATGTCATCTTTGAGACTTTTCACGGCGTATCTACTCCTGTGGGGTAGCGCATGCACTCAGCAGCCTTGGGTGAGAACAAGTTAAAGCTGGCACCTCTGTATGATGATGGTGTTGTGGGGGCCTCCAAGGGACTCAAGCCCATCTACAACCTTATGCTGAGGATTTTCCGTCACACTATTGCTTCAAGTGCTGGAAATGATGATGCTCTCAGGGGAGGACTTGTCAACCTCCTGTACCATACTCACCGGACCTTAAATGCTGGACCAGAGGCTAAGGCTGCACCCATTGATGTGATGGACTTCATTTTCGAGGAGATGTTCCATGCCATTCTATTCAAGAAATCTCCTCCATATGCACCCTTGATTATGAGACTCATCAACTCCCAGCCGCATGATTCTCCACATGGCATACCACCACACCTCACGATGCACACTCTGGTCTCTCAGCGGAAGGGCACATGGGGCCAGCTCAAGGCGCGATATGGAAATGATGATGAGGATATTGAGACGGAGGGCTCCTCTCCACCCAGTTCGGAGGAAGAATGCCTCCAATGTCCCTATGCCTACCATGACTAGAGACTATGTGCATGAGAGGGTCAAGAAGGCCCTTACGTGTGAGGACTCTTTCTTTGCATGAACATTGACATTCATAGCGGCGCATGCATCTTACCAAAGCAACCACCGCATTGAGAAGCTCCTCAAAGAGATCAAGGACCGAGTCTTTGCGTCTTGAGGAAGGTGAAGATGAATACAATGATGAGCATGGGGCCCAAAGTCCACAGTCGATCACACTCTCTCATTTGGGGCATGGAATGCCCAACGGAGAAATCTGTGGGTGGAAGATGTTTGCTGATGTCACCTCTGGGTTTGGATACCAGGGTACTTCCTCTTCTCGCCCTCACGGCAAAGGGCCTGCTATCCCGGATGATGATGATGATGATGATGATGATGATGACTATGACCAGGATGAGGGTGACCAGGACGAGGATGACCAGGATGAGGATGAGGATGCCGAGGATGACGAGGATGACGATGACTCTTGAGTTATTAGGCGCTAGTATAGGTCTTTTCCCTTTTCGGCGTTTCGATGCCAAAGGGGGAGAAGACATTCTCATCGCTTTGCATGGGACTTGGGATTTGCGACTATCTGCCGTTATTTGCCTTTTTATTTGTTATTTGGATATTCGAACTTGAAATTTATGTGTGTTATCGGCTGTTCTTATGAGTGTATTTGACTATGTGCTTGTGTGCAACACCTATTGTAACTCATGTGAGATTTATGTGTGCTATCGTTGATATTATCTTCCTTACATGATTTACTTCATTATCTTGCTGCACATAGTCAGGGGGAGCCACATTTATATGTTATTCCATGCAAATCACTTGTTGTCATCGAACACCAAAAAGGGGGAGATTGAAAGGGCATTTATTGTCATAATCACATTTGGTGTTCGGTAACAACAAGTTGATCATTTTACATTTTGTTATTGTCCACAGGTTGGTATGACCACAGATAAACATCACACACACTCTTGGGAAAAGACCACACACATTTGCTACTGTTCTGGAAACTCCAGACCGGAGTCTCCGGTGTGGTCCGGAGTTTCGATCTTGGCTCGGTGGTGCCTCCGGGACATGGTGGGTCGGTCGGATGGCGATCAGGAGGCTGGTCGGAGATTGGCAGTCTCGGACTTTGGTCGACCGGAGACTCTGGTGTTGGAAGTCCGAGTCTCCGTGTTCAGTGAAGAAATGGGCTGGGTCGGTCGGATGGCGGTCAGGAGGCTGTCAGGAGATTGGCCGGAGTCTCGGTGTAGGCCGGAGTCTCGGTCGACTTTCTAGCAGTCGAAAATGGTTCGTGGAGGGGGCTATCTATAAATAGGGACCCTTATCTTCTTCCTCCAGTTGCTCGAGCTGCTCAAGAACACCAACACCATTAGAGCCACCAAATCCACAATATATCTTCATCCAACCATCCAAAGTCATTGATCTTTGGAGAATCGAAGGAGGAGGCCTTGATTCACATCTTCACCAAGAGAGATCTTCATTTCCCCCTCATTCACTTGAGGGCCCCCAAGCTCTAGTGTTTCTTTGGAAACCCTAACTCTGATTTGGTTCTTACGAGCTTGTCTTTGATTTGTCTTGACAGCTTGCTTGTATTTGGGAGCCTCCAATTCAGTTGTGGATGTGTGCCCCGAACTTGTTGTAAAGGTGCCGACTTCCACCTCGAAGGTTGCCGATATAGTGGAAGGTGAATCGAGCCCTTTGGGGTGAGGTTCATCGGAGAACAAGGGAGGCCTCTCGTGGCGTTGGTGATTTGAAACCACCCCCTCTCCAAACGTAGACGTACTTCCCCTCAAAAGGAAGGAACTACAGGAAACAAATCCTTGTGTCTCCGCGTCCACTCCCTTGGTTACTTATATCATTTACCGTACTTTACTTACTTGTTCTTGCTTAGTGTTGTGTTAGTTTGTGCTTGTTTGACATATAGGTAAATTCACCATAGTTGCATATTCTAGAGAATTTACCTTTCTTGTCAAACCCTAATTTGAAAAAGAGTAAAATTTGAAGTATCACCTATTCACCCCCCCCCCTCTAGGTGCCCATACAATCCTTTCACAAAGTATAAACTACTAACAACTCTTGTAGAATTATTAGAATCATGTAGGGATTAATCATAACTAGTTTTCTCTCTGTGTATTTTTGTATTTATTATTTTCATAATTATATGGGAGGTTCTTATATTAAATAGAACAAATAGATATTAGGGTTTTAGGATTTCTTTATGATCCTATATATGATTTTTATTTCCTCTTAATGAATGTAATGGTAATGATTTAAGATAGTTAAGGATATGCAAAGAATATATCTATATTTATTATCATATGACAATCATTATATAAGATGATTTAATTATTAAGGTCCTTAAAATGGTAAATTATATTATTCAAAATCCACTAATAGGTGAATAATGTTTTAATAATCTTGGTTATGACATTAATTATGCATTGATAATTATGATTGAAACAGAAGTTAGGGTTTAGAATTATAAATGTTTACCATGAGTTTTAGGAGACTTAATATACTTATTTATTTTATAAACAAGGATGAAGATTAATGGCTAAGAAATATGTATCTATGCTTGTGTTTATGAATGGTATCACCATCCAAGATAAAATAGTGGGGTTGTTTCTAGGATGACTTAAGAGAAAGAATTGAGGAAGATAGTTCCTAAGCACATATGATTATGATAGTTGGAAATGACAAAGATGTGCTTGAGTGATTTGCTATAGATAATATTCCTGCAAGGCATTGGGAAATAAGATGATTGATCCAACATATGAGATGGATATTATGTTTTGTTATAGAATTAAGGTTGAGTGTTTACCGAGAATTTCTATCTTCCATACTTCATAATTCTTGACTTCTAATTAAGGAATTCCTTTCCTAGATATACTACTTCTTCATATCCATCATCATGTATTAACATGATGAGCTTTACTTCACAAGAATATTCTTATTAGTAATTTCTCCTCCTAAATCCATTTGAATGATCACTCTCTTACTTCACATTTTACTTTGTTATCCTACTTATAAATCTCAGAAGCTTGTCACTGAAGCTTTTCATAAACTTCTCATAACTACATTTGGCTATATCAACTACTCTACTAATTATAATCTCCAATCCAACAGATGGTTACAGTTAACTCTATTTATACTCTTCCTTTATCATCCATCACCAACATTACTCTAATAGATTTATATATCTAATTCTACTATCCTCAAAAGCTTACTATCCTTTAAGAGTAATAACACTACTTCAACAACTTCATGCTACTCTTGCTTTAGCTTAGTCATACTATCTTATATCTACTTATCTCCAGTAACTCATACACAAACTTCTCATTATATCATTGTGACTTGTCATGACTAACCTAGGATAACATATCTATAGTAAGGTTTAATCATGTTCTATCCACCAATGTCACTTATACATGATATAATCATTCACTCTTAGTGACTTGAGAATGATCATTATAATCCTTTGATCATTTATGGCTTAGGTTTCCAGTTGGCTAATCAAGGCTTCATCAATACAACATTACATTTATATTACAATTATCTTCTTAATATCTCTATTTGACTAGGAGATTTATTCATTGACTATACCTACTTGATCCTATAGGATTACTCCTTGGTAACTATCTTCAAAATTCATTCTTATAATCCTCTTTGTTATCATATATAATTATATCTTCCGGATAACTCTTCTATCCATTCAGAGTGAGTTAAATCCATCAATTATCCTATTGCTTTGATTACATTCAAACACTCCCATCCTATAGATGATATCTAAAACTAGCATTACCACTTACCTCTTCTTACTTCTTTCTCTAAAGGATTTAAAGTAAATGCTATGATAAGGACAAGAGTTGGTAGATCAATAATTGTTAAATCAATAGTTGATTACTCAACATTGATGAACAACAGATATTAGGATAATGTTCAATAGAGATGATAGGAATTCATATGAAAAGAAAGATATGTGGTGAATGGTCTTGACATGGTTTCCTTCCTACTCCATATAACTAAAGAGTTAGGTGGAAGTATTACCATGATACTCATGGTAGAAATACATGAGAATAAGATAGGTCAAGATTTAATTATTAAATTCTTATTACTTGAGTTGTATCCTTAACTTAGTATTCAGGAGTTGTTGTAAAGAATACTATGATATGATCTCCTAAAGATCAGATATTAATCATTAAACAATGTGTTGTGGTTTAATTTTATTACATTTGATCTACCCTTAGATCAAATCTTATTTACCCAAAATATGTTAAAACTTATACAATCAACGATGATCTACTTCAATTCCATCAAGTTGAGAGAAGCTTCAATCACTTTGACAAGTTTTCTTTAAAAGCAAGAAAATTATTCATATTTCCTATGCGTGAATGCAATGCACAGATCTGAGTTCAGCTTATTTCTAATCTCTAATGCAGGGATGTTACATAGCTCGTCGGTGTTGACCCTTTTCTGCGTGGCGAGGAAGCGCTCATTCTCCTCCCGTCGCTCCTTGTCGAGCTTAGCGTGACGAGTTGGTGTCGCCGTACTGTAGCCGACCGCTTGTCCGACTCAACTTTATGCTACTTTGCCGTCAAGTCCTTGCTCGGCTTCTTCGGACGGCCACGCTTCTTAGCGGCGGGAACACCGAAGGATGCATTATCAGCCATGGCAGCGAGATCCATCGCCTTCCCTCTCGCTCCATAAATGGAAATTGGGAGAGATTTTTGGAGTGAAGTGGATTGGTTTGTGTGCCACTGGTAGGAAGGACCGTCAAAGATAAAGGTACGCCGCGGGAGGACAAGCGCGCTGTCCGGGCCGACCCAACCGAGGCCCAAATTTGGTGCATGGATGCATCGGTCCGCGCACGTTTGTCCGGATGGGTCGCTCGCTAACTTGACATCGATTGTCATGATCCTCTTGAGCAGCGTTTGAACGCGACTCAGATGGTTTGGATCGGCCCAGGTGGAGATGTCTTTAGGCCAACTCCAACGCCCCCCTCCCCCCGCATTTCAGACATGCCTTTTGATCATTTCGGCATGTTTACGAGGCAGGGTAGACAGGCCCCGGGACGGCGTTCGGCCTAGCATGGTCGGTGCACCTAACGGTGCCCCCATCTGTCCGACCTTTTCTTCCCAGGAACTAATTGAACCATATTAAAAAGAGGACCAGCGGAGTACCAAATTGAAGCAAATTTAAAGGACCAGTGGAGTACGGAAATAGGACACATGGTTCATACATGAACGCAAACATAAATAGAGGAATCTATGCATCTCGCTCATATATCATCTTCCTCTTCTTCTCGAACCAACTCCGTTGAATTGGGTCCATGTTAGTGATATCCGCAGTCATGGTCCGTTTTTCTTCGGCAAGTCGCTAGAGCTCTACCTTCTCATTTCTTGCATGGGCGTTGATCTCTTCTATCTCAAGACACTTTGATTGGATTTCATAGTAATTCTTCGCCGCATCTTCTCCCTCCTTGTGTTTTCTCTCTTCCCTCTTGTTAATGGACACCTTATTCTTGGCGATCAACCCTTTCAACGTCTCCTCGATGGCAAAGCTTCAAGCTTGAGCTCTAGCTTGGAGCTGTTCCTCCCTCTCGGCCTTTTGGTTTGTCGGCCCTTCCTCGTCGATGATGATTCCGTCTCCTCCTCCATTTGCACTTCCCGCATAGCGATCTTTCCACTTCTCGCAATCTTTGAGCTTTGTCCAACAATAGCCCAACATGAAAGGTTTCTTCTCATGGCAAGTCTTGAAGTGCTCCAATGCTTGCCACACCTATACCAACAAGTTTAAGTTCATGTTTGAATCCAAAAGTCCTATGAATGCTAACATATAGATATGTGTAGGAACATACCATTTCTCCAACTCCAATTCCGCTCATGGGCCTTGACTTAACATGGTCAAAAGAGGCACAAAACTTTCTGCATTGTTCGGAGATGAATGCCCACCTCTTTGTTAGTGAGTTCTCGTTGCGATCACTCGCAAACGGTTGCTCATGAAAGTATTTCCATACTCGATTCCAAAATGCCCCACCCTTTTGTTTCGCACCGATTATTGTATCTTGGCTAATTTCCATCCAAGTGCCTCGCAAAGCATCTCATCCTCAAGGTATGAGTATGATCCGCTCCTTCGGCCACCGTCTTGTGTTTGCCTTTACCAGACTAGTTCGTCCCCACACAAAACTCGTGGTCAATAGATATACCATCTTCTTGGGTGCCAAGGCTAGGATCCTTTTGCGTTGCGAGGCGCTCATTCTCCTCCGCCTCTCCTTGTCGAGCTTGGCGGCGAGTTGAGCTATCGCCCGGTACTGCCCGGCCACGCTGTCCGACTCAACTTTATGCTCGCCATCAATTCCTTGCTCGGCTTCTTCGACCCACGATTCTTAGCGGGGAACCGAAGGATGCATTATCGACCATGGCGAGATCCATCGCCTTCCCTCCCTCTCCCGCCAGTGGAAATTGGGAGATATTTTTTGGAGGGAGAAGTGGATTGGTTTGTGTGCCACTAGCAGGAGGGACCGTCAAAGATAAAGGTAGGCCGCGGGAGGACAAGCGCGCTGTCCGGGCCGACCCAACTGAGGCCCAAATTTGGTGCATGGATGGATCGGTCCGCGCACGTTTGTCCGGATGGGTTGCTCCGCTAGACCAGCATGCAGTTGTCTGCCAGTCCTCTTGAACGTGTTTGAACGCGACTCAGATGGTTTGGATCGGCCCAGGTGGAGATGCCTTTAGGCCAACTCCAACGCCCCCCTCCCCCCGCATTTCAGACATGCCTTTTGATCGTTTCGGCATGTTTACGAGGCAGGGTAGACAGGCCCCGGGACGGCGTTTGGCCTGGCATGGTCGATGCACCCAATGATGCCCCCATCTGTCCGACCTTTTCTTCCCAGGAACTAATTGAACCATATTAAAAAGAGGACCAGCGGAGTACCAAATTGAAGCAAATTTAAAGGACCGATTAGATGCGGAAATAGGACACATGGTTCATACATGAGCATAAACATAAATAGAGGAATCTATGCATCTCGCTCATATATCATCTTCCTCTTCTTCTCGAACCAACTCCGTTGAATTGGGTCCATATTTGTGATATCCGCAGTCATGATCCGTTTTTCTTCGGCAAGTCGCTAGAGCTCTACCTTCTCCTTTCTTGCATGGGCGTTGATCTCTTCTATCTCAAGGCCTTTGTTGGATTTCATAGTAATTCTTCGCCGCATCTTCTCCCTCCTTGTGTTTTCTCTCTTCCCTCTTGTCAATGTACACCTTCTTCTTGGCGATCAACCCTTTCAACGTCTCCTCGATGGAAAAGCTTCATTCTTGAGCTCTAGCTTGGAGCTGTTCCTCCCTCTCGGCCTTTTGCTTTGCCGGCCCTTCCTCGTCGATGATGATTCCGTCTCCTCCTCCATTTGCACTTCCCGCATAGAGATCTTTCCACTTCTCGCAATCTTTGAGCTTTGTCCAACGATAGCCCAACGTGAAAGGTTTCTTCTCATGGCAAGTCTTGAAGTGCTCCAATGCTTGCCATACCTAGACCAACAAGTTTAAGTTCATGTTTGAATCCAAAAGTTGTATGAATGATAACATATAGATATGTGTAGGAACATACCATTTCTCCAACTCCAATTCCGCTCATGGGCCTTGACTTAACATGGTCAAAAGAGGCACAAAACTTTGTGCATTGTTCGGAGATGAATGCCCACCTCTTCGTAAGTGAGTTCTCGTTGCGATCACTCGCAAACGGTTGCTCATGAAAGTATTTCCATACTCAATTCCAAAATGCCCCACCCTTTTGTTTCGCACCGGTTATTGGATCTTGGCTAATTTCCATCCAAGTGCCTCGCAAAGCATCTCGTCCTCAAGGGATGAGTATGATCCGCTCCTTCGGCCACAGTCTTGTATTTTCCTTTACCAGACTAGTTCGTCCCCACACAAAGACTCAGACATACCATCTTCTTGGGTGCCAAGGCTAGGATCCTTTTCTGCGTTGCGAGGAAGCGCTCATTCCCCTCCCGCCGCTCCTTGTCAAGCTTGGCAGCGACGAGTTGAGCTGTCGTCGGCACCTGTCGGCCAGCACGCTTGTCCGACTCAACTTTATGCTCCTTCGCCGTCAATTCCTTGCTCGGCTTCTTCGGACGACCACGCTTCTTAGCGGCGGGAACACTGAAGGATGCATTATCAGCCATGGCAGCGAGATCCATCGCCTTCCCTCCCGCTCCCGCCAGTGGAAATTGGGAGATATTTTTTGGAGGGAGAAGTGGATTGGTTTGTGAGGCACTGGCAGGAGGGACCGTCAAAGATAAAGGTAGGCCGCGGGAGGACAAGCGCGCTGTCCGGGCCGACCCAATCGAGGCCCAAATTTGGTGCATGGATGGATCGGTCCGCGCACGTTTGTCCGGATGGGTTGCTCCGCTAGACCAGCATGCAGTTGTCTGCTAGTCCTCTTGAACGCGTTTGAACGCGACTCGGATGGTTTGGATCGGCCCAGGTGGAGATGCCTTTAGGCCAACTCCAACGCCCCCTCCCCCCGCATTTCAGACATGCCTTTTGATCGTTTTGGCATGTTTACGAGGCAGGGTAGACAGGCCCCGGGACGGCGTTCGGCCTGGCATGGTCGGTGCACCCAACGGTGCCCCCATCTGTCCGACCTTTTCTTCCCAGGAACTAATTGAACCATATTAAAAAGAGGACCAGCGGAGTACCAAATTGAAGCAAATTTAAAGGACCAGCGGAGTACGGAAATAGGACACATGGTTCATACATGAACACAAACATAAATAGTGGAATCTATGCATCTCGCTCATATATCATCTTCCTCTTCTTCTCGAACCAACTCCGTTGAATTGGGTCCATGTCAGTGAGATCCGCAATCATGATCCATTTTTCTTTGGCAAGTCGCTAGAGCTCTACCTTCTCCTTTCTTGCATGGGCGTTGATCTCTTCTATCCCAAGACGCTTTGACTGGATTTCATAGTAATTCTTCGCTGCATCTTCTCCCTCCTTGTGGTTTCTCTCTTCCCTCTTGTCAGTGGACACCTTCTTCTTGGCGATCAACCCTTTCAACGTCTCCTCGGTGGCAAAGCTTCACGCTTGAGCTCTAGCTTGGAGCTGTTCCTCCCTCTCGGCCTTTTGGTTTGCCGGCCCTTCCTCATCGATGATGATTCCGTCTCCTCCTCTATTTGCACTTCCCGCATAGAGATATTTCCACTTCTCGCAATCTTTGAGCTTTGTCCAACAATATCCCAACGTGAAAGATTTCTTCTCATGACAAGTCTTGAAGTGCTCCAATGCTTGCCACACCTAGACCAACAAGTTTAAGTTCATGTTTGAATCCAAAAGTTGTATGAATGATAACATATAGATATGTGTAGGAACATACCATTTCTCCAACTCCAATGCCGCTCACGGGCCTTGACTTAACATGGTCATAAGAGGCACACAACTTTGTGCATTGTTCGGAGATGAATGCCCACCTCTTCATAAGCGAGTTCTCGTTGTGATCGCTCATAGCGGTTGCTCATGAAAGTATTTCCATACTCGATTCCAAAATGCCCCACCCTTTTGTTCCGCATCGGTTATTGAATCTTGGCTAATTTCCATCCAAGTGCCTCGCAAAGCATCTCGTCCTCGAGGGATGAGTATGATCCGCTCCTTCGGCCACCATCTTGTGTTTGCCTTTACCAGACTAGTTCGTCCCCACACAAGGACTCGTGGTCAATAGAGATACCATCTTCTTGGGTGCCAAGGCTAGGATCCTGCAAGGACATATCATGGATCATGTACACCGAGGAGGGCAGAACAAGGGGCAAGTTTACTGCTTTGATTTGGGGTCGGAGCTAGGCTCGAAGTTAGGGCCGGTGTTTCATCAAACAGCCTACGGGGAGCGAGCATCTTTGCCGTGAGATGCTCCTCCCGATCTTCTGCTGCGAGCCGCCGCCCGGCAGTGTTGCGTTGGTCAAGGGCAGCGTCGGCTGACAGTCGCCGACGATCTCCGCCCCCCTCCCGTGATGGTCACCGCTTCGACAAGAGATGGTTTGTTCGCGGACGCGGCCAATCTTGTTATGCTCGCGAAGGCAGCTAGATGATGCTCCTTTATCAAGAGCAAGGTGGCAGCCTGTGCAGCGATGGCCTCGGCGGTGAACTTGGCACAGGCGGCCTCGGCATGCTCAAGTCACGGAGGCCCTATCACGCGGCTTGGGCATCGGCAATGCGCTTAAGGCCTTCTCTACTGTTAGCCCTCTTCCTCGACTCCCCTTCCTCTGGTCGTCCGTCAATTCCTTCTTCACTCGGACGACGTAAGTAGATTTGTCGGCTGCTTTTGAAGGGCGAGCGGCGGTCGGCTGCGGCAGATCAACGGTCGGTGGAGACAGATCAAGGTCCTAGCGAGGCAGACGAAGCGGCTCACGGAGCCGAGCAGGCCATGCCTAGGAGGGCAGTGCGGGGAGGCAGCGGCATGCGTCCATGGCAGTGTGCTAGGAATTGCTGGTGCAGGTGGTGGAGACTGGTGATAGGGTCTCTGGACCGGGCAAGACACCGCCCGAACGCGTGGACAATCCGTTCCCCCGTAAACCGAGACCGAGTTTGCGTCAAAACGGACGGGTCTAAGGCTAAATCTCGATTTACGACTACAACGTTGGGCTATGTCCTTAATCCAAAAGGACAAGATCGGACGCGCTCGAGGTCCATTTACAGGTGGCCGTTGGACTTGGCCTAGCGAACTATCGTCGGACAGCGTATCGAACGCCAAGCAGCTTAGAGGTTGTCCTCGATAAATCATTGCTAGGACGGAGAAGGGTGAGGTTGTCCTCGGTAACTGCCACCATGCACGTTTTGCACGACCGTCGAGCTTTTCCGTAGTTTATATATAGTGTGGGGAGAGCACCTTGCGCTCTGCAGATTTTACTCAAAGATAGCGTACAAATTTAGCGGTGGGTCGATTATTAAGAAAAACATGGCAAGTGAGTTGAAACCACACTTAATATATAGGGCTGGTTGGTGCAAAATAAAACACGCTATATAAGCATTGGGTCAGAGTGCTCGCTCAGCTGCTTGCCGTTCGATTCGCTGTCGGACAATAGTTCGTAAGCAGAGCGTTTCGTGTACAAAGCAGGCTCGTTTTTTTCTTTCTCGAGTAAATTACACCGTAGGTCACTCAGCTTGTTCCACACTTAAGTTATACATCTTAGGAACTGAACTAACCGGTCACACAACTTGCAACTGTGTGCAACCGCGGTTATGAACCGTCTGCTGGCCGGTTAAAAAAAACCAGTCACATGAGGGCCAATGTAGACAAACTCTTTGCAAAACCCAACCTATATTTCTATTTTGTTGCATATAGATTCAATTAACACATTCTTCACTCCTATTTTTTTAAAAAAGAACCCTCTATTTTTTCATTTGTTTATATAAATTTTTTGAACAGAATTTGTTTATATAAATACTTGTGAGTATATCTGATATAAAATCGTTGCTTAGGATTGAACTCACAACCTGCGACGCGACCTTCAAATGCTTGCCAATACACCACAGCTCATCACTCTATATTGATATATGTTAGAAAAGTATGCACGTGTGTGAGAATCATGGAGCACTAATCATGGGGACGTAATTAGTTGCATGTTAGTCTTTTTTAGCGTAACCCTGCATTATAAATAGATTATGCTTTTAATTCTATTTAGCCTTCTCTAACTACATGAATCTATCTTCAATTTTATTATTTTCAGAAAAGTGCGAGCAGTTCAGACGCCGATCGTAAACAGCCAAATTGTGACACCGGCTGATTTGGTTTTTAATAAACACAACACATGAAAGACATACGGAATTGTCTTTGCTTTTATATAAAATATTCATATAGTTATATAAAGTTGTCCTTAATTAAATCAAGCAAAGTTGTCTAGTCTATTGGCAAGCTTTTGTTAATCATGTTGGCAGGTTGTTAGTCTGAATCACAAATAGCTTGTATTTTATTTTAAACACTTCTTTCACAGCTGACAAGTGGGTCTCTCGTATAAAAAGGTACACGATCTATATTGACAAATAAAAAAATATAGATGGTTGTTTTTGTGAAAATTATGTCTACCTTTACCCACATGTGACTGGTTTTTGTTAAAACCGCACTTTATGATCACCGGTGCACACGATTACAAGTTGAGTGATCGTTTAGTTTAATTTCTAAAATGTATGACTTAAATGCACGTTCGAAACAAGTTTCGGTGACACACCGTGTCATTTACTCTTCTTTCTTTGAAATAAGCAGATTCGTTTGCGAAGATGTACCCTACGACACGCGCTACAAGTCCCTGCACAAAGCTGACATGGACGGGCAGAAGGTGAGGTCAAGTCTCACATTTATTTTCACTGCCCCTTCCTCCAACTACCACCTACTCATGCATCTTTACTCACCGTGCAAGTCCCTGCACAAACCTGACATGGTGAGCATCAACCATGTCGGGAAGACACATGCCAGCGATCAGGGATTACATGCGCCGAAATATCCATCACGAGGAGGTCACAACGAATCAGTAATAAAACTAGAAATAAAAATCACGCGGGCGAACGACAAGCAGCTGGGCACTCTGACCCATGTGAATCGTACGAAAAGGATTCGTCTGTAGATTTTTTTACAAATATGACTGTCTGCAAATCAGCATCGCTAAAACTGCCCGTGCCGCAAATTGTATGTCAAAAATACCCTGGCGGGAGTAGAAAAAGCCGGCACGTGGCTCTTCCCGCCACTGCACACGGCGACGTAGATATCCCGCCAGGGGGACTGGCGGAACGGACATACCGCCCTTGTAGTTGGCGGAAAGGAAGTGGGCCACGCCGACACGCTGGCGGAAAGAACTTCCTGCCTTTAGACTTGGCGGGATGTGCAGGATTCTCATTTTCTCGCGCCAGTCTTCGCTCCCTTTCTCAGGCATGCATGGGATCCTTTTTCTTTAGAGGGAAGGCATGCATGGCATCCTGGGCCCGCTGACCACTGAAAGTTTAATTAGCTCCTCGGCTCTTTTTCTCTCATGCTCGTACCTTTATCCCCTCTCTCGTACGAACAACAACAATTAGTTGTTTCAGGCCCTTTATTAATAAAAAAATAAGATCCACTTAAAGTGTTATTCTGGAGCAATTGGAGTCGGTATTATCAGGAGGTGTAAGTGATGTCACAAAAATATTTTGGAGCAGTTTGTCAAATTTTGGATGAACCTATATACTGAAGTGTCTAGATTCATTCAAATTTTGACAAATTTAAGACATCTATTTTAGGACAGAGAGAGTAAGAAAAATATTACAATAATTTTATTTATTTATTCTTTTGTAATTGTGCAATTTTTTGCGAGTAAATTTTATATACTCCCTCCATAAATTTGAATCTTGGGATTAAGTAGCAATATAATACTACATGTGTTCATAATATATACTCCATCATTTTCGTCTATAAATCTTGCGTGTATATCTAGGTTGACACCTTAACCACTAAAATATAAATTGTATAACACAAAATTTATGTCATTAAAAGATACAGTGTCAAAGTTGGTACTCCCTCCTTTTCGGTTTACAAGTCCTGCACGTAGTTCTATGTCACCAAATTGAGCAACTTAGTATGATGTATATATTATAAAAAATATATCACCGAAAACTTTAGACTTTGTATTTTCCAATGATATAATTTTTATTATATAATTCAAATTATATAGGTCAAATTGATAACCTAGATATATCGTGTAGGACTTGTAAACCAACGGAGTATATTTTTAATTATATAATTTATATTTTATTAGTAAAATTGATGATCTAGAAATACGCATGGGACTTGTAAACCGGAACAAAGGGTACTTAAGAAATTAAAATCCATACTCCTCTGCAAATAAGTGTCTATCTTGTCCTAATTCAAACTTTATTAAGTTTGACTAACTTTTAGGAAAGCGTGCCACTAATTATGACACCAAATTGATACTATTAGATTTATTTTTATATATAGTTTCATAATATATCAATTTGACATAATATATGTTTCTATTTTTTTGTAAAATTGGTTAAATTTAATTATGTTTGACTTAGGCAAAAGCTAGAAATACATTTATTTGCGGACGGAGGGAATATGTGTAGCTGATTTTAAAAACATGATGCACTAGTATGGCCAATTTATATCTCTTAGGAACAATGAACAATTAATCAGCAATTAGAAGCACCTAGGACGCGAGATTCTTGTACACGTCAAGATTCCTGCATGCGTCTCAACGTCCTGTCAAAACTTCTTGGCTGGCAGCTTGCGTGCATGTTCATCCCGCCAAGCCCAAAGGCTACAAGTTCATTCCGCAAGCACGTTGATATGGCCCACTCCCTTTCCGCCAGTGACAAGGACGGGATGTACTCTCCGCCACTCCCTGTGACGGGATGCCTACTCCGCCTTGCGCAGTGGTGGGATGAGCCACGTGTCGGCTTTTGCACCTTCCGCCAGGACACTTTTGTCATTCGATTCGCGACGTGGGTAGTTTTAGCGATTGCAATCTGCAGATGGGCATATTTGTAAAAAAATCGAAAATGAGAATCCTGCACATCCCGCCAAGTCTAAAGGCAGGAAGTTCTTTCCGCCAGCGTGTCGGCGTGGCCCACTTCCTTTCCGCCAACTACAAGGGCGGTATGTCGTCCGTTGATCCCACTGGCGGGATATCTACGTCGCCGTGTGCAGTGGCGGGAAGAGCCACGTGCCGGCTTTTTCTACTCCCGCCAGGGTATTTTTGACATACAATTTGCGGCACGGGCAGTTTTAGCGATGCTGATTTGCAGACAGTCATATTTGTAAAAAAATCTCGTCTGTATAGCGGTACTCACTTCGCAAATCACGTGCTACTTTACCCTGATGTGCGGTTGTATCACGTGTGCTTTGTTTTAGTTTAAAGTACTTTCACGATTTCAAAATATAATATAATATATTTTAGCTTCGTGAAGTTAATGTATGTAGATTATTTTTAATACGGTAAGTTTAGATAAGTTTGAAGTGAACCTATATATTAAAATGGGTCTAGATTTATTAGCTTTATAAAGTTGAAACATTTTATTTTTTGAAACGTTTAAGGAAAGTAAGTTAAAAACATTTTCTCACAAATTAAAATAAAATAAAATATTAGTAAATTAGGGTAAAAAACATGTTCTAATAAATTTGAAAAGGAAAATATTATAAATGAAATTTAAATTGTCTTTAATTCGATAGGAACACTTTATTACTTAAAAGTTTAAGTATTATAACTACAATCTGCATATTTAGGATACACACAGCTGTCACAGTTCACAGATCCAAACAGTAATAATAAAAAAGGAAAATTACATATAAAAATGAGAAATTATAAAAAGTCTATAATGCTGAAAGAGGGTCTATCCATAGATTATGTTGCAATCCATATTGGGTCGCGCTGTATCTTTCCGCCGCGTACACACCTCCGTAAAAAGGCCATTATAATCTGCATGATATAGTGTGACCAAGACCGTATGGTGTTGGTATATCTGTAAATAAAAAGTAAGTTAAAATCATTTGCTCACAAATTAAAAAAAGAAAGAAAATATTAGTAAACTAGGGTTAAAAACATGTGCTAATAAATTTGAAAAGGAAAATATTATAAATGAAATTTAAATTGTCATTTTTTCGATAGGAACACTTTATTACTCAAAAGTTTAAGTATTATACCTGGCCTCTGCATAGCTAGGATGGACACAGCTGTCACAGTTTACAGATCCAAAGAGAGAATAATAAAAAGATGGATTACATATCAAAATGAGAAATTATAAAAGCCTATGATCTTTGAAGGAGGTCTGTAGATTATGTTGTCATCCATGTCGGGTAAACAAATCTCGCACCGTATCCTCCAGTCGCGTATACACCTCCGTAAAAAGGCCATGATAATCCACACGATGTAGTGTCGACCAAGACCGTATGGTGTTGATATATCTATAAATAACCTGCAAAACAGAACATTTTTTATCAAAACTTTACTATTTCTATATAGCCATAGCGACCATATATTAGCAATCGCGTCAACCCAAAAAATAACTTATACTTGTGATCTATACCATGTAACCAATTCCTAAATATGTTGGTAATACTACATGGTGGATACAAACTGAAGGCTTGGGTAACTAACCATATAGACCTAGCAAAATTGCATTAGAAAAATAGGTGTTTGATTGTCTTGTTGTGATAAAAACACACACGCATAGGATTTCATGTCAATTCCTCTTAATAAGATTATCTTTAGTAATGATAAATCTCGAAGAGGATACCAAGAAAAGATTTTGTTTTTCAAAGGTATCTTCATCTTCCAGATCATCCTATTATCTAAAACTGGTATGACTGGTTGGACTAAAGCATTGTATAAGGAACTAACAGAGAAAAAACCATTCTCACTTAAGTTTCTATGAAATTCATCAGGCCCAGCTGACAGTTGAACATTTGCTAACTGATGTAGCAACAAGATCCAAGAGTCAAGCCTGGTACCAATTAAATCTCTCCTAAAAGTCACATTATGTGCGTGGTGGGGGAGGGGGTGATTCCAAATACGACGAGAGTCGTTTCCTTCTTATAACGGACGATGGAATAAAACACAGTATATTGTTCATGGAGTGTAGATGTGACAAGCCACTTGTCCTTCCAAAACCATATCTGAGGACCATCCTTAATAGAAAATGTATCAAAGTATAAGAAATATATTTTCATTGCCATCATGCCGAATTAAATTTCTATTCTATGAACAAAATTTATTCACGTTACTTGCCTGTGTCAGGCGTGATGTTTAATTGTAATAACACGAAGGCAGGGCATACCTTAATCATAATATATGGATTATATATTATAGAAGTAAACTATTTGTTAAACACGTCAACTTTCAGGTGGATGTCAGTTAAACTTACTTGTGCCAGCTTGATAAGTAACGCATGTTCCATACTTGCGGTGAAAAGTCATGGCTCCGAATCCACAAGCTGGAATAGAACCTACCTAACTTTGGAACAGATAAGAGCATCTTGTAACGGTACCTGTAAAACGGTTAAATCTATAAAAAATGGGATGATTACAGATAAATTGGCTCTAAAAGGCACGCTCTAACAGTACCTATAAAACGTGGTCGACCCTTAAACGATTTACAAGGCATGAAAAATCCATGTGCAAGAATTTTAAATGTATAGATTGGGAGGCTGTTTTTGCCGACCGAATCAAACCTCGTCGCCTCGTCGGAAAAGAAGGCCTATCGTGGTGGTGGCACGGCAGATGCCATGGATAGGCTAAAGTATAGGACCAATGGATGCTAGAGGGATTCGGGGAGAGAAGATGTAGCGATTTCTACACTCAAATGCTCAACAAATAAATCTATATTCCTCTTCTCAATGAATACAAGTGCTCCAAGAGCTGTCTCATAGAAAGGAAGAACACTGCTACACAAGCCTTACGGCGTAGAATGAATCGATCCCCCCTCAGGAGCCTGCGTCTCCCCTTTATGTCTTGATTCCTTCTAGGGCTGACGCGGCAAGCATATTCTTGGAATATGCTTGTCCCAATATGGTAACTCGGCGGCCTCCTTTCCGTGTCCCCCTTCTATCGGTGGCAATGTTCCAGAGACCTTCACATGCGCGCCTTGGGCTCCCTGACTGTCACCTCCGTGACCTTCCTCTTCCCTTCTGCTGCTCTGCTCCTTGTCATTGTGCTTGGCTCTGTTTAGATTCCTCCTAGCCAGAGACTAGGGTTTGACTATAGGCACATTCTTCTCCTGCAAGCTTCGTGTTACTTGGCCTTGTCTCGCATAACTCGGCTCGGCCTTCACCTGTATTCAAGTTATTCAGACTCATTCGGCCGAATTAACTCATATGTCGGCCGGATAAGGCGTTACTCATTCTACATCTGTCATTGCCTTGCTTATCTCGGCCGACTCTTACATGATTCGGCCGATACAAACAGTAATTAGGCTCACGACAGGGGAGATTCCTTTCGTCTTTCCCCTGTCTTGACCCTATCCGGGGTCACCTCCCCAACATTAGTCCCCGAAGCTGGTGTGGTACTGCCAGAAACCTTGGCCGGGCCACATCAGTTTCCCGACATTCTTCCCTCTTCCTTTCCGAGATATTTCTCTCTGTTCGAGTTATTCGTGCAGCTTCCTGAGTACGCCTCTTCCTATGTGTACTATTCATCATTGCTATTCTAGTTTTTGTTCCGCTTTGTGTCTTGACAAGCTACGGTGATTCTGCGTCCGTCGTGTCGATGCGGTGGCCTGCGTGTACGCGTCGGTCGGTTGGCCCGATCCTCTCTGTGCGTGTGGCTGTGGTGTGGCTCCACTAGTTGTGCTTGGTTTCGCGATACACCGCAGTGGATATCGTGGCATAGCCACGATCCCACGATGTTTATCGTGGCGCGGTTATAAAGAGGGGAGAGGGGTTTGGCCTGTTCACTTTTCCCCTTCCGCTCCCCCTCTTCTTCTTCCTCGCGCCACCGCTCTTCTGCGTGTTCCGGTGCTTTCGCCTCCGTCGTCTTCCTCTATGGTCACGCCGTCGTTTCCCAGCTCCGACGACTTCATCGCCGTGCCCTCGCTCCGGTGCCCTCAGCGGTGAGTTTTCCAACGGTAACGCCGCTTGGTCACCGTGCTAGGATTTCCTGTTTTCTAGATTGCCCGCGGCAGTTCTTCTTCTGCTCCGCCGCCGCGCCCGTTTTAACCACAACGGGTCCCTGCGTCTCTAGGTATCTCCCCGCCGCTAGTCTTTCCTCCGTCGATTCCTCCGGCGAACCTATGTCTAGTTACGCTAGCGGGCCCTTGTTGAGGGCGACTTTGCGTCCGGTCCAGAACGGGGTTCTTGGCAGTGTTCCACTGTTTCTCGTCGCGAAGTAGAATGGTTGATTAAGACGCGCCGGATTCCCGCCGAGGTTAGCTGTCACTTGCCTGGCCAGGAATCTTCTCCCATTTTCAAAGAAGGCGAGTATGTAGTCTTCATGTCCCACTTTGCTCGTGGGTTTGGCCTCCCCCTTAGCGATTTTGCTAGGGAGTTCCTTGATTACTTCGGCCTCCAGCCACATCACCTGCCGGCCAATGCTATCGCTTCTCTGTCAGCTTTTATCTCGGCCTCGGAGGGGTACTTCGGCCTTTGGCCCTCCGTACCTGTTTGGTCCAAATTCTTTAAAATCCGATCTAACGTCGTGCCGGATAAATCTCTTCATCCCTCCGAGAAATCTCTTACCCAATGCGGGGCTGCATCCATTACACCCCGGAGAAACTCCGAGTTCCCGCGTGTCGCCGGCCTTGAGCCTTGTAAGAAATGGCATAGATCGTTTTTCTATGTCAAAAATACTGGGAAGGAGGATAAGGTTCGGCTCCCCGCTTTTTATATCGGCCCCTCTTCCAAGAAGAATTGGAACTATAATCCTAGGAAGAGCCATGCTCTGGCCGAGGCGTTCGAGATTCGGCTCAAGGAATTGATCCGCGCCGGGCTCCGTGGTGAAGATCTGATGACCACATTCATTAGCATCCGAATCTGCCCCTTTCAGCTTCGCTCTCACAAGCTTTGTTACATGAGTGGTCCTCTTGATCCCAACCGAGTTTCTACGGTTGAGCTCGACGATTATCATATTTTCAAGCGTGTTCGAGCTATCTTCAAGACCGATATGCCAGAGGAATGGGCATGGGGACTGAAGCCATTCACTCGCGGGAATCCCCCTCCTCAGGTAGATTTAAACATTAAAGTCACTCTTCCATGCCACTTTCTTGGGTGTTCTCTTACTTATTCGAACCTACTTTTCTCGCAGAGATTTACAGAGCAGAAGACGGAAGATGCCGAGGTTTTGGCTCTTCCTTGGACCGCTGACCGTAATACTCTGGATAGTGGAGATCCTGACTCGAAGGAGTTTGTCCCTAAGTCGGATGTTGCTCCTGCTCGTGTTTGTGGGAAAACCTCGGCCCACGCGGATGAAGGTGACTCGGACAACGTCCAAATTCTAGAGGTAGTTGCCACGGTGCCTATCTCTTACGCATTTCCGGCTCCTTCTTTCCCAGCTAATCCGTCTGGCCAGGTGCACGACGCCGAGCCTCTTGCTTCTCAACCTCATGCCGCTTGAGCGCCAGCTCCGACAGATCCTTACGGTGTTGCCCCAAGCAGTCAAGAAGTCCTCGCGGATATTAGGCGTAAGACCATGCACAGGGTTCTTGGGTGAGTTTATTTTTATTTGTATTTCTTGTTTCTCTATTTCTGTCTTTTGATTCGACTTTTTGCCTCTTGCAGAGCTCCTCTCTCCGCGGGGCAAAGCGGTCTGAGTATGACAAGCCATGCTACTCGGCAGCCTTCTCCTCCGCCTCCGGAAGATACTCGGGTTCCCAGTCCCTCTCGTGCTGACTCTCCTCCTACGTTGACCTATACATCACCTCATCGAGATGTGCCCACTTCTCCCGTCATTAATGCGACGTAACGCCGCCACCAGATCATCCTGTTGAGCCTGTTGCCCCTCTTCAGACCACCGAGGTTTCCCCCAACGAACCTTTGATCACCATGATCCCAGATGCTACTCCTGCTCCAGCCGAAGATATCACCATCTCGGCCCCCTTGGAAACTATAGTTCCTCCTGCCCCTCAGGACGTGATTCCTAGTGCCGATGTTGCTGCCCCTGCCGAAGCCTCTCCTAAAAGTAGGAAGGTTGTTGTTACCAAACCTTCAACATCTTAGAAAAGGCCGGCTAGCTCTTCTCAGCCCAACATAGCTGATGCACTTCGCAAGGGTGCTTCCTCTGCTAAGCCTGGTGTCACCCCAGCCGCCGACACTCAACTTACTCTTCACAAGAGTCCGGCGACGGTGGTCACTAGCAGCCCGAGGTAAAGTGTTGACCCGTACTGAGAGTGGAAATAGCCTCGGCTCTTTGGTGGAGTATGCCAATAACTGGAATGCCGCCGATCAACTTGAAGGAAATCCGAGTAGCCAACCATTTCAGCTTTTCGACATCAGCAATCGCTTGCATATGGCTGCTAAGATTGTCCTTGATAGTGACAATATGAATGAGGTAAGTGGCTTCGTTGATACTTTGCCTGTTATTCAAATTCAAATGGTACTATATATGCACTAGTCCCCGAAGCTTGCAACTGGATAAGTTGTTGTTCGTTTGGAAGCTTTATTAGGCTTCAAATGCATTTCTTTCTAATTCAACCCTTTTGCAATTCGGATTGGCCGTGGTCCATGCATATCCGAGTCAAGTTTTACTTGATTCGGATATGTTTTAGCTTTGAATATCCAGCCACCTAGATCCGAGTCAAATTTTATTTGATTCAGACCTGCTTTAACTTTGAATATCCAGCCACCCAGATCCGAGTCAAGTTTTATTTGATTCGGGTCTGCTTTAATATCTAGCCACCTAGATCCGAGTCAAGTTTCACTTGATTCGGATTTGCTTTAACTTTGAATATCCAGCCACCCAGATCCGAGTCAAGTTTTATTTGATTCGGATCAGCTTTAACTTTGAATGTCCAGCCACCTAGATCCGAGTCAAGTTTCACTTGATTCAAATCTGCTTTAACTTTGAATATCCAGCCACCCAGATCGGAGTCAAGTTTTATTTGATTCGGATCTTCTTTAATATCTAGCCACCTAGATCCGAGTCAAGTTTCACTTGATTCGGATTTGCTTTAACTTTGAATATCCAGCCACCCAGATCCGAGTCGGTTTTACTTGATTCAGATCTATTTTAACTTTGAATATCGGTCTTTTAACCCTCCATTATATCTAGGTTGCCCATGATCGGTGGACGAATTTCAAAGGTTGCTCTTTGCCCACAAGAAAGCGCAAGAAAAATATGAGAAGGTTATTCCTGTGGTGAAGAAGACTGGTAATTTAACTAATCTGCGTAATGTTCCTTAAGTTCGTCATACTTTTTGGTTGTCGTGCTAATTCACTCCTTGCTGGCGTGCAGCTAGTATCAACAATCTGAATACCCGCCTTACCAAGAAGGTTGCCGCTCTTGAAGGTTGGTTCCTCTTCGGTTTTTAACCTATTAATTCTTGTCCGAGATAAATATTGGGTCTCTTACAACCTTCCGGCTTTGGTATAGCCGAGCTGCAAACACTTGCAGCATCGCATGAAGAATGCATACCTATGCCTGATATGATGCTGCATTTTTTAGAACAAGATGCCGCTCATTCGGTGCAACACCAAGAAAAGGACGATTAGATAACTCGGTTGCGCGCCGAGGTTGAGTCTCTCAAGCTTTCCCAAAAGTCTAAACTGGAAAAGTTTGATCAGGAACTTTCTGAAGAAAAGAATCGACTGAGCCTACAGTTGCAGAAAGATAAGGAACTTCTTGAGGCTTCCGAGCTAAAGAATCGGGCGATGAGCGAGGAAATCACTCGTTTCGAGAAGATCAGGGCCGATTGGTCCCTGGATCTCCAGAAAATGTTGAGTTACATTCATCGTAAGTTTCCGCCTGTGGCCGATTTATTTTCTTCTCTTTCTTATTTTAAGCGATATGTTTTCCTTTCGTAGATCATTTTCGGAGCGAAACCGGTGAGATCTAAGGCGGTGATTTACGCTGCGTCGGCAGAGGTGTCCTTGACTCGAGTCGTAATACTCGATGGAAGATTTTCGATTGCCATCGGTGCTGCTATTGGACTAATGAAGATTATGGGAAGAGATCTGGTGCAAGCAGCTATTCGGGCCTACCATGTTCTTTGGCCGAATACCTCTAGAACGCCTGATATTTATGAAGTTAAAGTGCTTGTGGTGAGGCTAATGGCATCTCAGACCCAATTAAATCTCTGGAGGGAATCTGCTGGGAGGGCTGGTGCTGATATGGCACTTACAGCCGTTTTGTCTTGGTACAAGGATATCTCACTCGATACTCTGATTAATTTGCGCACTGGCTCTCGTTGGGTTGAGGATCCAGAGTTCGTCGCTCGCCGCCAAGCTCGTGCCTTCCAGCTTATTGAGTATGCTGATGTGCATAATTGGATCGAAGGGTCGAGTTTTCTTCCCAATTCGGCGGATGATGTCGAAGCTGAAGACGCATCAGGTGATGACTCGGCCGATCAGGATGAATCGGAGGGTGATTCAGATAACTCCCGTGATTCAAACGACAACTCAGGCGAGGATGGCTGAAAGAAAATTTTGGGCCCCCACGTGTGGTTTTGGTAATTAATGACAATCTTTATGGACTAATGTGTGTATTAAGTTATAATTGTAGGAATTGTCCATTGGCATCGCTTGGAGCTTGTCGGCTTCAAGGTCGATGAAATGAGAAGAAGATATGTTGTGCAAGCTCAAAATGCGCCATCTATAGAAGATCACATGTTTGATGCTTGCCATCCTCCGTGATCATGGATCGATGATGAGGAATTAAGAAAGGCGTTCCATCTTGAGAAGGGCAAGATCGTCTACATCGAGCTCAAGTGGAAAGCTCAAGGCAAAGGTATAATATTGATAGGTTTTCCCTTTTGCCGGTCTCATGTTGTGTGTGGGAGACCGGGTTTAGGATAGATAACCGTACTATCAAGAGGGGCTCTCGAATGAGTAATTCGGTCACATCGTTCGGAGAGAGATCAAACCTTTGCATACTTGCATCATCATGTTCGGTTGTTATTTGGTCTTATTCATGTGAGGATATAGAGCTTGTGTTAATCTCCATAACAAGTTCTTGTTCATCAAAATCGGATCTTCCGTGTGTATCTTGTTGCGATTTTGATTTATGCGGCTTTTCGGTTTCTCACCTAGTGAGGTAGCCCATGTCGTCCTCTTTCCAAAGCAATTGGAATCGGGTCGATCGGAGTTACCAAACAAAAGTTACACCTGTTTGAATATTTGCCGGTCTTATTTAAAAAAGAAAAGAAAAATTACATTTTGGGCGGCGCGAGTACCGCTTGGGCGGGCATTACCGCCCACATCTGGCAGCGTGTATCTATCTGCTGCCTTGTCCGGTTGATGGGTCCGGCACTACCGGGCTGGCCCGGTAGTACCGCCCGGGTGGGCCGGAGCGCCCACCTAGGTTGAGCCTAGTAGCCTCGCCTGCTTGCTCCCCCGCGGCCCCGCTCGCACGTTGACCGTGTGCGTCGGTCCCACCTCGCCCGTAGCGCTCGCTCGCTCACTTCCGCCGCCAATCCCGCGCGCGCGCCCGCGCCAGCAGATTCCCGCGCAGCGCATCCAGCTGCCCGCCTCGTTGCGCATGCGTTGGCCCCACTCTCCTGCATGCTCGCGCGCGCGCCTGGCCGCATGCTCTGCTGCGGCTGCTCACATGCATCGAACCAGCGCGCTACGCTTCTGCTTTCTGCCGTAGCGTTGACCGCGTTTGTTGCTGCCACTTGCTGCACATACACATGGCCCCGCACTGGCTGGTTTCCTTCTTCCTCTCGCGCTGGTGTGGGTTGAGCGGTAGTACCGGTTAGATCCGGTACTACCGGTTAAATCCGGTACTACCGGTCTGTAAAAACGCCAAGCGGCTAGATTTTCTAGGGCACTATTTATATGCTTTGCACATTTTCGGTTTAGTGAGCTTCTCTCTTATTTATTAGGCTAAGCTTTGTCCACACTGATCTTGAAGCTTGCCTAATATTTTCCCTCCGATGATTCTTGCCCATATTTGAGTGGAAGAGAGAGGAGATCTAGACCCACGTTTTGACCTAATCGATTCATCTCTTTGTGAGTGCATCTTTGGGGATCTAGATTTTGGGGGATTTTGTGTCTCTCTTTGATTCCTCCTCTCGTGTTCCCCCAATAGCTTTAGTATCTTTGTTGGAACTTGAGAGTGAGGGATTTGAGCACCTTTGTGGTGTTCTTGCCATTCGCATTTGGTGCATCGGTTTGAGTTCTCCTCGGAGGATTTGGTTCGTGTGACTCTTTGGAGCTTGTCCCTCTTGGGTTCTTGGAACCCTAGACGATTTTGTGGCCTTGGTGGCATTGTGGCCTTGATGGCATTTGTTGAGGCCTTTTGTGGCGTTTGTTGGGAGTATCCAATTAAGTTGTGGAAAAGTGCCCCAACCTTGTGAGAGGTTCCTTGCCACACCGACAAGTGCACCGATAGTGGGCGTGGATCGATCCGTTGAGGTGAGATTCACCAGAGAATAAGGGAGGCCTTTTGTGGCGTTGGTGGTTTGATACCACCCCCTCTCCAAACGAGACGTACTCCATGTTGGGAGGAACTCGGTAAAATATCGGTGTCCCCGCGTGCCTCGGTTATCTCTATACCCGAGCTCTTTACTTATGCACTTTACATTGTGATAGCCTTCGTGCTTGAAGTAATATATATCTTGCTATCACTTTGTTGCTTGTATTTCTTAGCATAAGTTGTTGGTGCACATAGGTGAACCTTAGTTGTTCTAGGTTGTGCTTAACAAAGTAAACACTAGTTTTATTCCGCCTTTGTTGAGCCACTCTAGGAAAAGTTTTAATCGCCTATTCACCCCCCTCTAGGCGACATCCGTATCCTTTCAATGGCGACGCGCGATCGTCCTCTAAAGGGACTGAAAACTCTCGAGCTCAAACTGATGTCCCCCAGCAGCCGGGACTTGCCTCCGAGGTTATTATGGCTTCTATCGAAGCCGAGGTAACTTCGGCCGAGGCAGCCACTACCTCGGAGCACCTAGTTCCTGAGGATACCCTTCTAAAGGAGACCGAGGTCCCTCCGCCAGCGTCCGAGATACCCATGCCCGATGCTCCTGACAATGCTACTGCCCCTTAAGGGTTGTTTGGCCTCTTCTGTTGTTTAGGCTTGAAAAACTTCAATTTGCTTTAAGTCCCCGGCATGTCGGGCGTATGATGTTTGTGAAACAATTGTCCGTATTTTGTGTGTGGTGTGAACCTTTTTGCCTTGCACCACTGAGGCATTGGTGATGGTAACTATTGTCATTTCGTCTAAGTTAAGCTATCTGTTTCATATGTTTGCCTTGCCCGACTTTAATTTCTTAAGGCCAGATCGTATTCTCCCATGTAGTTGACCTTCGTCTGACATCTATCTTGATTGCCCTTTGTAAACTTGGTTGTATAGTTGTTGTTTTCGCGATTTCTATTTGAAGTATAATGCTCCAACCTCATAGGTCGGCTTGTATCCCTTATTATACTTCGACTTGCTGAGTTTGTTACCTCTATAAATCGTTAATTATTTTATCCTTGTTGTTCCTTTGTCGATCGAGGCACGCTTATGTTGCATCTTATGAATTATGGGCAACAAATTGGGGTAGTCCCCGAGTTTCTGCCGAAGCTATCGAGCTCTTATATGAATGGAAGAAATTAATGAGCGGTTTAAGTCATCCCCGAGTTATCCCTTGGGTCGCTGAAGGTTTATATCTGTTTAGATAATATCGAATAACATGACACAGTCCCTGAGTTACAAACTGGGTTGCCGAAATATAATTCATAGCTCAATGTAGAGAATACCACAAGGCAGTCCCCGAGTCATTGCTCGAGGTGCCGAGTTTAATACATAGTTCAAAACAAGAGACAATCATGGGGCAGTCCCCGAGTCGATGCTCGAGGTACCGAGGTTTAATGCATAATCCGAAATAAGCGATAACACGATGCAGTCCCCGAGTCACTGCTCGAGGTGCGAATTTAACACTTAATTCAAAATAGGAAATAACATGGTGCGGTCCCCAGTCACCGCCGAGGTGCCGAGGTTTACTACATAGTCTTAAAAAATAGAAACAATATTGTGCAGTCCCCGAGTCGCTTCTCGAGGTGCCGAGGTTCAATACATGCTTGATACTTCAACTTGATGCGTCGCATCACGACGTACAACGTATGGTTCTAAGTGTAGAACGGGCAAAGTAAGGCTATGTTCCATGGTCTTTTTGATTCGTCTCCGGCCTTATTTGCCTTATTCTTCTCTGGTGGCTGAGAGTCAATCAGGCAATATGCATCATTGTGCAATGCTTTACTCACGATGAATGGTCCTTCCCATGAAGGTGAGAGTTTGTGCATGCCGGCTGTGCATTCCACTAATCGAAGAACCAAGTCTCCTTTAAAAACTCTTGGATTTACTTTTTTGTTATGGTATCGTATGAGGTTTTGCTGATAAACGGCTGATCTTGATAATGCCAATTCCCTTGCTTCCTCTAGCAGATCCACATCGTCTTGCTGTGATACTTCGTTTACTTCGGCCGTTGTGTATTGGATTACTCTTGGCGAGTCATGCATTATGTCGGCTGGAAGCACGCCCGCCCGTATACCGTAAAGAAAGGGTATACCCGTCGACTGTTTGGAGTGGTCCCGAGGCTCCACAAGATCTTTAAGCTCCTCAATCCAGCATCATGCCGACCTTTGCGGGTTCGATAAGCCGGGTTTTATTCACGACAATACCGTCCATTTGATCTTTCTACTTGCCCGTTTGATGCTGGGTGAGCCACCGAGGCAACATCTAGTCTTATGTGCTTTTCTTGGCAGAATCTAGCAAAGGCTCCTTCAGCAAAATTTGTGCCATTATCTGTGATAACACTGTGTGGATATCCATATCTCAAGATAATATCTTTTAGGAATTTTACCATTGTTAGACATCACACTTTCTTATTGGTTTCACCTCGATCCACTTTGTGAATTTGTCCACCATGACTAGAATGTGAGTCATTCCGCCTCGGGCTGGTTTGAACGGACCTACCATATCCAAACACCATACAGAAAAAGGCCAAGTGATTGGTATTGTTTTTAACTCGGACGAGGGCAGATGTATCTTGCTGGAGTATCTTTGGCAACCATTACATTTTTCCACTAATTCTTTTGCTTCCTTTAATGTCGTCGGCCAATAAAACCCATGCCTAAATGCTTTGGCCACTAAAGCTCTTGATGAGGCGTGATGCCCGCATTCTCCATGATGTATATCCAGGAGTATTTCCTATCCTTCTGCCGAGTCAACACATCTTTTTAGTACGTTCGTGACGCTTCTCTTATACAGCTCATTGTTTATGATTGTGTAAGTTTTTGCTCTTCTTACTATTTGTCTAGCCAGTACTTCATTACTCGGCAAGATTGCCTCCTTAAGGAATGAGAATATGGGTTGCGCCCATACCGGCGTGATCTTCTCTGGGATAATTTCACTGTCGATTTCCATATTTTCCGCCGAAATAACAGCTTCAGATTTTTTTGTGTTTGCTCGCGCGATGGCCGGGTTAACCTTCAGAAAATCCAGGTCGCATTCTTTGTCGATTTCCATTGGCACACTCCCTTCTTTCAATTCTGCCGAGATACGAATTGACTCGGATTCTGGTGATGGTGTAATCGATGGTTTTCTCAGGTGCTCTAGTGCAATACCTGGGGGAATTGACTGCCTAGTTGATCCGAGTTTTGACAGTGTGTCTGCAACATCATTTTCCACCCGAGGTATATGATGAAACTCGCATCCATCAAAGTAACCACTGATTTTTTGCACATGAAATCTATATAGGGCCATATTCGCATCTAGTGCGTCCTAATTGTCTGATACTTGTTGTACTACTAGATCTGAGTCCCCATAGCATAGGATCTGACGTATACCAATGTCTTTTGCCATTTTTAACCCGTGGACGAGTTCTTCATACTCGGCTACATTGTTTGACGCGACTAAATGTATCTGCAGCACATACTTCAGCTGATCTTTTTTCGGCAAAGTTAATATTATCCTTGCCCCCAAGCCATTTCTCAGCTTGGATCCGTCAAAATGCATTGTACAATAATTCGGATCTGGTAATGGTGGTTCATATTGTACCTCGGTCCAATCTACAAAAAAGTCGGCAACTGCCTGAGATTTGATTGCATCTCGCCTATCGAATTGCGGAGCATAAGGTGATAACTCGATTGCCCATTTTGCTATTCGGCCACTTGCATCTTTGTTGCTCAATATCTCGGCTATGGGCGCTTCACAAATCACTTTCATTGGATGCTCTTCGAAGTAATGTTTGAGTTTTTTCGCTGACATGTATACTCCATAAGCCATCTTCTGGTAGTGCGGGTAGTTCTGTTTTGAGGCCGATAATACCTCGCTCAGGTAATATACCGGCCTTTGTATTAACTTATCCCCTTCATTCCGTTCCACGACAACGACCGCACTTACCACTCTGTTAGTGGCGGCTACATAAAGTAACATAGGTTCTTTTGATAATGGAGAAACCAAGATCGGTGATGTGACCAACATCTTTTTTAACTCATGAAACGCATTATCTGCTTGTGGTATCTAGATGAATTTATCAGATTTTTTCATCAGTTGATATAGAGGTAATGCTTTTTCCCCTAGTCGACATACGAATTGACTCAGCGAGGCCAGGCATCCCGTGAATTTTTGTACATCATTAAGACACCTCGGCAGTTCCATTTTTTCAACTGCCCGGATTTTAATTGGATTTGCCTCTATACCTCAGCTGGACATGAGGAAACCGAGTAATTTTCCAGCCGGCACACCGAAGGTATATTTTTCCGGGTTAAGCTTCATTCGGGACCTTCTCAAGTTTGTGAATGTCTGCCGAATATCATTAAGGAGCGTTTTGCTCTCTTTGGTTTTTATTGTAGGGTTTCGTAGCATGGAAAACAAAAATTTTCTATCGCATACAAACAAACAAGCCAAGATCTATCTACTAGATTGTAGCAACGAGTCGATGGAATAACTTACCCTCGAAGATTACAAAGTGTTTAACGAGAGCGGATTCTCGTGGGTGATGTAGTCGTACTCTTTCCGATCTCAAGATTGCGTAGACGATCCTTCCGGCGCTGCGTTCGGCGCTCCCAATCGGTCACACGTTCGATTACTCGACAAAGACCTTCATCTCCTTGTTCCAGCAGTAGCGGAGGTTGTATCACTCTCTCGTGATTCCGTGACAACCATGGCGGTACGGAAGTAGAGGGAGATCTCGCAGGCTTCGCCTAGCGAGCGAGTATGGTGGAGTATGAGAGAGTCCTCGGTGTTCTAGGGTTTAGACACACCAAGGAGGGGATGCTAGAGCCGGTGGCTAGGGTTTGGGGCACCCCAAGTCGGCGTCTAGGGCAAAACCGTAGGGGGCGGCGGCTATGGTGGTGGCGCCAAGCTAGGGTTTGGAGGAGAGGTACTTGTGTGTGCTAGGAGGGAGCCTGCCCTCCTTATAGGTGGAGGGGCGGCCAAGGGAGGAGGAGTCCCTCCCAACTCGGCTTGGTGGTCGGCCGGAGGAGGGACTCCCTCCCCAACTCGGTTTCACCTTCCTCCTCTTTTCCTCTTTCCAAATTTAGCCGTTTGACTTTCAAACTAGCTATTTGACTTTTCAAACTAGGATTTGATTTAATCCTTTATTTGGAACAGCGATGACACTTTGTACATGATGCAATCATTCCAACTTGCAATGACACATCCATGTACCCTTCCCCTCCGGAGTGCCGGACATTCCGGAACCTTCTAGAACATTCCCGATGAAAACACCGGAATCATTCCTGAACTCCGAAGCGGGACTTTCCTTATATGAATCTTATTCTCCGGACCATTCCGGATCTCCTCGTGATATCCCGGATCCCATCCGAGACTCCAAACAACATTCGGTCTCTTTCTCATCATTCCATAACTACTCAAACAACGTCGAATCCTTAAGTGTGTCTCCCTACGGTTCGTGAATTATGCGGACATGATCGAGACACTTCTCCGAACAATAAACAATAGAGGAATCTCGAAATTCATATGGCTCCCACATATTTCTACGATTACTTTGCGATCGAATGAACCACTTACATACGATACCAATTTCCCTTTGTCTCACGATAGTTTACTTATCCGAGGTTATGATCGCTTGATCTCTGCATACCTAGTTCAACCTCGTTACCGATAAGTACTCTTTTCTTGTTCCCGTGATATGTGATCCCTTGTGAGTCAGTCACATGCTTGCAAGCTAATTGGATGACATTTCACCGAGAGGGCCCAGAGTATATCTATCCGTCATATGGATGGACAAATCCCACTCTTGATCCATGTGTTTCAACCAATACTTTCCGAACACTCAATGCCACCTTTATAGCCACCCAGTTACGGTGTGGTGTTTGATGTCATCAAAGCATCCATCCGGCAAAGGTGATATGCATGATATCATGGTCGAAGGAATTAGGTTACTATGTATCAGAAAGCATATAGCAATTGAACTATTGAAATGACTTGATCTTTATGCTACGCTTATCTATAGGAGTATGTCCATCATATCATTCTCCTAACGATATGATCTTGTTGTTAATAACATCTCAATGTTCATGACAGGGAAACCACAATCATCTATTAACCAACAAGCTAGTTTTATATAGAGGCTTTACTAGGGACTTCAAATTAGGTTTACAAATCACACAAGTATTAATGTTTCCTTGTTAATACTATTATAGCATGAATGTAAACATTTATCATAAACACAAAGATATAATAATAACTATATTTATTATTGACTCTAGGGCATATCTCCAACAGTCTCCCACTTGCACTAGAGTCATCTAATCTAGATTACATGGTAATATACCGAACACCCATGGCAGTTTGGTGCTGGTCATGTTTTGCCCTCGGGAGAGGTTTAGTCAACGGATCCGCCACATTCAGATCTGTGTGTACTTTGCAAATCTTTATATCCCCATCTTGGATATGTTCTCGAATAGCGTGAAAACGTAGCTTGATATGCTTCAGCTTCTTGTGTGACCTTGGTTCTTGCGCATTGGCTATGGCGCCCATGTTATCACAATAGATAGACATTGGGTCCAGCGCACTAGGAACCACACCCAACTCTGTAATGAACTCTTTCATCCATATCGCTTCTTGTGAAGCCTCCGAAGCAGCCATGTATTCCGATTCAGTTGAAGATCTCGCCACAACGCTTTGCTTTGCACTCCTCCAGCTAACTGTTGCACCATTCAAAATAAATACGTATCCAGATTATGACTTAGAATCATCCGGATCGGTGTTCCAACTAGCATCGGTGTAACCATTAACAACGAGCTGTTCATCACCTCCGTAAGAAAGAACCATATCCTTAGTTCTTCTCAAGTACTTAAGGATGTTTTTGACCATTGTCCAATGATCCACTCTGGATCACTTTGATATCTGCTAGTTAAACTAACGGATATGCAATGTCGGGTCTAGTACATAGCATGGCATACATTAGAGATCCTATGGCTGAGGCATAGGAGTCTTACTCATCCTTTCTCTATCTTACCGATGTCGGACTTTGAGTTTTACTCAAGGTCGATTGAGCAACATGGGCAAGAACCCTTTCTTGCTATCTTCCATTCCAAACCTCTTTAGAACTTTGTCCAAATATGTACTGTGACAATGATATTTGGCGTTCGATCTATCTCTATAAATCTTTATGCCTAATATGTAAGCTGCTTCGCCAAGATCCTTCATTGAAAAACTATTATTCAAATATTCCTTGACACTATTAAGAAGGTCTACATCATTCCCAATCAACAATATGTCATCCACATATAGTATTAGGAATGCTGAGCTCCACTCACTTTCTTGTAAATACAAGCTTCTCCATAAGTTTGTATAAAACCAAAACTTTTGATCACCTTATCAAAACGTTGATTCCAACTTCGGGATGCTTGCTTCAATCCATAGATGGACCGTTGAAGTTTGCATACCTTGTTAGCATCTTTAGGATCGACAAAACCTTTGGGTTGCATCATATACAACTCTTCATCAATGTCTCCATTGAGGAATGTTGTTTTGACATCCATCTGCCATATCTCATAATCATAATATGCAGCGATTGCTAACATAATCCTCACAGACTTTAGCTTCTCTACTGGTGGAAAGTCTCATCGTAGTCAACTCCTTGAATTTGTCAAAACCCTTTTGCGACAAGTCGAGCTTTATAGACAGTAACATTACCATCAGCATCTGTTTTCTTCTTGAAAATCCATTTGTTCTCGACAGCCTTTCGGCCATCCGGTAAGTCCACCAAAGTCCATACTTGGTTTTCGTACATGGATCCAATCTCGGATTTCATGGCTTCTTGCCATTTATTGGAATCTGGGCTCATCATCGCTTCCTCATATGTCTCGGGGTCATCGGTGTTGTCCACCAACATGACACTCATAACGGGATTATACCAATCTGCAATGGTACGAGTTCTCGTTGACCTGCGAGGCTCTGTAGCAATGTGGCATCCCGCAAAACCACTACTAGAAAATCGCGTTGAATTTGCGCATTGCATCGTCATCATCATGCATTGTTTGCCAAAACTATTTGCGCAACACCCGTTTTGTTTTCCAAACGCCCCCTCTTGATTCAAACCCCAAAACCGGTCCCGAATATTTTGTTTTGGCGCTATTGTTTTGCACACCGTTTAAAACAAATAAAATTATATTAATTTAGCGGGCGAAGGCCGTCCCGAGGCCGAGCGACCACCCCGATTTTTAAACGGTCCAACCTGCGCCTTCCTAAAACCTAAATCTACCCAAACCTACCCACCCTACTGGCCACATCACCCCAGCCAATAGGCTGTGCCACCTCGGCCCTCTCCCTCACCCACTCAAAACCTGCCACTTGGGCGGACCCCAACCCCTCTCTCTCTCCCTCACCTCTCTCTCGGCTCCCACTGACCAAGACCCTCTGCACACGCACACGCACACCCCACAGCCACCTCCCCACTTCCCCCTGGCCCCGCGTGGACCCCACCAGTCCCACCTACCACCTAACCGTGCCTGCTCATCTCCTTCCTCCCTCACGCGTCTCTCTCACCCCAGCCCTCCTGCCTCCTCCCATGACCGCTGCCTCCCCTCTTCCAGCGCGCGGGGCCTCCACCCTCCCGTTGCGCCTCCCTTCTCCTCCCCGTCGCCCGCCGCCCGCCTCCCTCCGTCCCTTGCCGCCACCAGCCCCATCGCCCCGGCTCCGCCCGACGCCCGCCACCCCGCTGCCCCCGCGCGCCTCAGCAGGGACCCTCGCCGCCGCACCCCTTCCAGCACTCGCATCCCGTCCCCGCCGCGCCGCTGCCGCCGCTGCCGCTCGCTCGCTCTCCGTCGTGCTCCGCCTCCGCCCCGGCCTGCGCCGCGCGCCCGCTAGCAAGCCGCCTCCACGCCAAGCCCTGCGCGCCCGCCTGCCTGCCGCCAGCGGCCGCGGCCTCTGCTCGCCCGCCGCGGCCGCTCCTCGCCGCCGCTTCGCCAAGGACGCCGCCACTGCTGCCCATCGCCGCCACCGCCTCTGCTCCCATGCGCCGGCCCTTCTCCGTCCGCCGGCCCGCCCCGTCGACCTCCGCCGCCGTCGTTGCCCTCGGCGAGCCTCTGCTGCCCCGCCACGCCTCGGATCCGCGAGCCGCCTCTCCACTCGCCGCCACCTCCGACGCAGTCCTTTCACTCGCTGCAGCTCGCCCGAAGCCCGCCCTTCGAGCCTTCCGCGCGTCAACCTCGCCCGAGCCCGTCTCGCCGGAGTTCGCCCCGAGCCCTGCCTGGCACCGCCGGTTCCGCCTCGTCTGTCTCCAATCGTGCCTGTGTGCGAGTGAGGAACACCAAACTGTGCAAGTACCACGCCTCCCACAAAATTCGGTCGGACAAGTGCTTCGTCATGGTACGTCAAGAACCCCGGACACGGATGCCAAGATCGTCGGCATAAGATCGAGACCTCGGACGCCGAGACCCAACACGTGCCGCGCCAAGACCATCTACACCGAACCTCGGGTTGACAAGATCTTCATCACGCATGATGGCGTGACCAAGATCGATCCCGCGCTTCGAACCCGAACCCTCGCCAAGATCTTCGCCAGACCTCGAAATCAAGATCGCCACGAACCCTGGTGGGGGAACGCCCATAACTCCTTCACGGCACCAACCGAGACCGAACCCTCGACACGCCAAGATCACCTCGCCAAGGTCTTCATCGGCCGACGCCGAGAACTCCCCCGGAGCGAAGGTCCGAGCTACGCTTCATAGAACGCCAGTACCCGAAGACCGCCGTTTGAAACCCCAAGATCATCAACGGCACCCGAGCTCGACATCGGCAATTAAGATGGCCCCCACGACGTCGACAAGAAACCGCGAACCTCGGAACCGAGTTCTCCGTCAAGGACGCCAAGCCCGACACCAAGACCGCGAATGCGACAAGAACGACCGATCAAGAACGTTCCTTGAGACCGCTCGTCGAACCACGGACCCGAGACCGACCCGAACCCGAACCCTAACAAGATCGGCGAACCTCAATGTGTGAACCCTTATCCGAGAACCCTATTTTATAACATAACATCAACTTGTTGCATACTTAATTGTCATCCCGCATGCATTCATGTGGTATGGGGGCCTTATGCCGATTCACCTAATAATTAAATATGGGGCCCATATGCGGGCAAATCTAGCCTTATATTGGCCTCATTTAAAATTGTGTAGCGAACCGGTGTTATCTTTTGCCATGTTAAAACAACATTTAACTTGCGGGGGTTCTAAACAACTTGCACCATTTAATTAATTGTCGGGACCCCGGTTCCGCTTAATCTTGACCTAATTGCATCGCACTTTGACATGCCATACATCACGCATGCATCATGCCGATCTTCTGCCGTTGTATTAAATATCGCATCCGGTGTCTTCTTCTAGTGTTTTGCTTCTTCGCGGATAAGGCCGTTGAGTTGATGTGAGCTTCGCCCCGATCTTCGGATGAACCTTTCGACAATGTTTTCAAAGCAGCATCCCCTTTCTACCTATCTTAATTTTATAGTCTTTATTCCTCCTGTTGATCTATTGCTATACGTGTTGCGATGCTCTAGTTTTCGTACCCTTTGATATTCCTGCGGTAGTATATTGCCTTGGACACATCCTATTACCTGTTGTTTGGTAGCTAGTTGGACTTGCGTGTCGTGATCGCTTGCTCAAGTGTGGTCGCGTGTTGTCAAATGCCACGATTGTTGATGTATTGCAGCGTGTTGATGTTGGAGATGATTCTAGTTTTACTTATCGTCACTTTAATTTCTGTTTAACAACTAAAATTGAATAAGCGAGAGGCATCGGTGGGTGATAGATAATATTTGGTTTAACGCCCACTTGTGTCCCGTAAGACCCCAGTACTTGATACTGTTCCTTGTTTTTGCGCTATCCACATCCGGGAGGTATATGGGACCCCCGAGCCGAGCTTGATTCAGTCTTATTTCTTGGGGCCACAAACTAGTTTGAGGTTTTATTTACGATCCTGTACTTATGCCATGCTTTATGCTTTATTTACGATTGCGACAGATAGCACCTTGTCGCTGTTAGGATCGGGACACGATTCGCTGTCGACAAGCCCCGTTTGGGGTTCCCGATCGTTCACCCGTCCACCCAGCACCTTGAGGCCGTCTCGAGCTTGTCTACTCCGTTGGATTCTACTTAAGGGTGGCCTGAAATATTTCTCAACTGTGATTGTTCGATCGTGAAAGCCTCGTTGGGTTTTGATTTGGTTTTCCGAGGTTGATCGAGCGTGTGTTGCTATTGGTGCACCCGGCCGGTAAAACTTTCGAAAGCCGTGTCCGCGGATATGGGCGACTTGGAGCACGATCTCGATCATAGACAAGCATAACTAAAGTTTACTGTTATAAATTTGACTTATAATGACTAGTAATCAGCTTCACTATAACGGAATGGCTAATAATACTGCCCACCATTGCTTGTTTGGTTGTCGCTTGCGACAATCGTATCTGACTAGTAAGTATGGCAACTACAACGGAATTGGCTGAATAAAAGTACCAACAACTGCTGGGTTTTGGGTTTAACACATGCTATCTGTATCTGATTAGTAAGTACTGCTACTATAACGGAATGGTTAACTAAAAGTGCCCACTGTTTACTTTATCAGGACAATTATCTATACCTGACTAGTAAATGCCGCAACGATAACCTAATAAAGCGCCAACTGTGTGAGTTCCTCGGTTGACTTCCTCGTCTGGTCTCGAGGGGGAAACGCCAGGACGGGTTTGTTTGATGCTAGTACCAGGTTGGATCCGGATAGGTCATTCTTACCCCTCTCTGATTTACCGCTAGTTGTATCGAGTCTCTATAGGTTGTTTAGTGCATGCTGCCGCTGCCGCTTCAGTCCACCATACCTATGTAGGCGAGGACCGCCGAATTCTAGCCTCGCCGTGTACTGGCCTCAGTACTGACGCTCCTTCTTTGTTTTCTGCTTTGCCTTTGTCGGCACCCCTTTTGTTAAGCAGGTTTGAGATCGACGCCGTTAGTGGTTACCCTTCCGGCTTGGCACAGGCAGGGTTATGGACGCCATTGGTTATTCTTCGTGGCTCTTAGCCCCATTTGCTTCTTGTCCGTAGTCGGACGCTCTACCGCTTTCAAGGTGATTTGGATCTTGTATATTATATCGTATTCTTGACTCTTGAGTCATTGTTATATATATCTGTGTGGGTCCCATCGAGGACTGTTGTGTGATGTTATTACTTGCTTTCCACCCGCACGAAAGTGCTGGTGGGCACCTTTGAATCGTTTCTATGGGTTTGGTGAATTTTGCCCAAACTTGCATAGGTCCGATTCTGAGGGTGTTCTGAGTGGTATCGAGCCCAGCGATTCGATACCCACAAGTCCAAATGTGGGATAACCTAGCTAACGGCGAAATAGAGTGTCAAAACTATTTTTGCAAAATCGGTTGGATAGATCTGATTAGGTCTGATTTTACTTCTTACCCTCGCTATTCTCCTCTTATCCCGGCGTGTTTTGAATCCGCTCTTCTCTTTCTTGAGTCCGTGATACCTCGTGGTTGGGTTTCCGTACTTCGTGGTTTCGCTTTCTCCCTTTTGGTAACGGAGGTGCTACGATCATCAATCTGCAACTTGTCTGTTGTACCCTTCCTACAATCTTTTGTTCTTGAGTTCCTCATCCATATGTGTTCCTTGCGGGATACCAGTGTCGTTGAAAAACATCTGAGAAGGACGAGCTTTGGTGAAGTTGGAGTCGACCCTGAGCATGTGTTGTTCATGCCAATGGAACCATCGCGAAGCCTAATCATTGTGTCTTTCATACGATTTCTGCTGGCATCATCCCTGTGTTCCGGATACCGCCGGTGAAGATCTTCAGTCTAATTCCGAGAGTTGGTTGCTTAATCCGCCTATTTGTGTGCAGAGTAATGGTTTGAGTGCGGGATGGAGTAGCTACCATACCACTACTCTTATCATTCGCTCTTGTACGCCGAATCAGTGGATTCCAGCAATTGACTCCGTCCACGGAAGTTAGGGGTGGCTTTATTTGTTGATACCTCTACCTTCGACCTTTTGTTTCCGGAGTGTTCTCTCGACGATCAGGAGCAACGACCCTTTGTTGGTGGTGTCGCCGTTTTCCAGATGAAGAAGAAACTCTTGTTAGTGGTGTCGCGAAGATCTACACGAAGTGAGAAGACGCAGATGCCGACCTTCCTTACGGTACCATGAGGCGGATCTCGAGGGCGAGATCCATTGTTAGTGGTGTCGAATTGTGGCATCCCGCAAAACCACTACTAGAAAATCGCGTTGAATTTGCGCATTGCATCGTCATCATCATGCATTGTTTGCCAAAACTATTTGCGCAACACCCGTTTTGTTTTCCAAACGCCCCCTCTTGATTCAAACCCCAAAACCGGGTCCCCGGAATATTTTGTTTTGGCCGCTATTGTTTTGCACACGGCCCGTTTAAAACAAATAAAAATTATATTAATTTTAGCGGGGGCAGTCGAACGGGCCGTCCCGACCCGAACGACCACCCCCAGATTTTTAAAACGGTCCAACCTGCCGCCCCTCCTAAAACCTAAATCTACCCAGAAACCTACCCACCCTACCTGGCCACATCACCCCAGCCAATAGGCCTGCGCCACCCCAGCCCCCCCCTCCCCCCCCCCACCCCAAACCTGCCACTTGGCCGACCCCAACCCCTCTCTCCTCCTCACCTCTCTCTCGGCCCCACTGGACCAGACCCTCGCACGCACACGCACACCCCACAGCAGCCACCCTCCCCACTTCCTCCCTGACGCGCGGGCCCCGCGTGGACCCCACCCGGTCCCACCTACCACCTAACCGTGCCCTGTTCATCTCCTTCCTCTCCCCTCACGCGTCTCTCACCCCTGCCTGCCTCTCTCCATGACCGCCAGCCCTCCCTCTTCCAGCACGGCGGCCTCCACCCTCCGTGGCGCCTCCCTTCCTCCCCGGCCGTCGCCCCGCCAACCCCCGCCCTCCGTCCGCTTTGCCAAGAACCACCGCCCCATCGCCGGCTCGCCCGCACGCCGCCAGCCCCCGCCTTGCCCCCTCACTGCGCCACTGCAGGGACCCTCCGCCGCACCCCTTCCGCAGCACCAGATCCCGTCCCGCTTTCGAGGCCGCCGCCGCTCCGCCCTCGCTCGCTCTCCGTCGTGCTCCTCCGCCCGCCTGCGCCTGCGCGCTGCGAGCAAGCCGCCCACGCCGCCAAGCCCTGGCGCGCCCGCCGCCGCCAGCGCGCCGCTTCGCCGCCCGCCGCTGCCCTCGCCTTGCCGCCTTCGCGCCGCTGACGCCGCCACCGCCGCATCGCCGCCACCGCTCTGCTCAGCGCCAAGCTTCGCCCTTCTCCGTCCGCCCAGGCCCGCCTCGACCTCCGAGCCCGTCGTTCGCCTCGGCGAGCCTCTGCTGCTGCCCGCCACGCCTCGGATCGCATGGAGCCGCCTCTCCAGCTCGCCACGGCCACCTCCGACCCGCCTCACTGCCTCGCTGAGCCCGCACCCGCCGAAGCTCCGCCCGCCAGCCGCTTCCGCGTCGACCGCCGAAGCCGTCTCGCGGAGTTCGCCCGAGCCTGCACCGATTCCGCCTCGTCTGTCTCCAATCGTGCCTGTGTGCGAGTGAGGAACACCAAACTGCAAGTACCACGCCCCACAAAATTCGGACAAGTGCGTCATGGTACGTCAAGAACCGACACGGATGCCAAGATCGTCGGCATAAGATCGAGACCTCGGACGCCGAGACCCCGAACACGGTGCCGCGCCAAGACCATCTACACCGAACCCCTCGGGTTGACAAGATCTTCATCACCGTCGATGGCGTGACCAAGATCGATCCGGCGCTTCGAACCCGAACCTCGCCAAGATCTTCGCCAGACCTCGAAATCAAGATCGTCACACGAACCCTGGTCAGGGAACGCCATAACTCCTTCACGGCACCGCAACCGGAGACCGAACCCTCGACACGCGAAGATCACCTCGCCAAGGTCTTCATCGGGTACGCCGAGAACTCCCCCCCGGAGCAGAAGGTCCGGAGCTCTGCTTCATAGAACGCCAAGTACCCCGAAGACCGTTCCGCTGAAACCCCAAGATCATCAACGGCACCCGAGCTCGACATCGGCAATTAAGATGGCCCCCACGAGACCGTCGACAAGAAACCGCGAACCTCGGAACCCTGAGTTCTCCGTCAAGGACGCCAAGCCCGACACCATGACCCGAAGACCGCGAATGCGACAAGAACGACACCAGTACTCCAAGAACGTTCCCGCGAGACCGCTCCGTCGAACCCTGGACCCCGAGACCGACCCCGAACCCCGGAACCCTAACAAGATCGGCGAACCTCAATGTGTGAACCCTTATCCGAGAACCCTATTTTATAACATAACATCAACTTGTTGCATACTTAATTGTCATCCCGCATGCATTCATGTGGTATGGGGGCCTTATGCCGATTCACCTAATAATTAAATATGGGGCCCATATGCGGGCAAATCTAGCCTTATATTGGCCTCATTTAAAATTGTGTAGCGAACCGGTGTTATCTTTTGCCATGTTAAAACAACATTTAACTTGCGGGGGTTCTAAACAACTTGCACCATTTAATTAATTGTCGGGACCCCGGTTCCGCTTAATCTTGACCTAATTGCATCGCACTTTGACATGCCATACATCACGCATGCATCATGCCGATCTTCTGCCGTTGTATTAAATATCGCATCCGGTGTCTTCTTCTAGTGTTTTGCTTCTTCGCGGATAAGGCCGTTGAGTTGATGTGAGCTTAGCGATCTTGGATGAACCTTTCGACAATGTTTTCGTAGCATCTCCCCTTTCTACCTATCTTAATTTTATAGTCTTTATTCCCTCTGTTGATCTATTGCTATACGTGTTGCGATGCTCTAGTTTTCGTACCTTTGATATTCCTGCAGCCGTATATTGCCTTGGACACATCCTATTACCGTTGTTTGGTAGCTAGTTGGACTTGCGTCGTAGTCGCTTGCTCAAGTGTGGTCGCGTGTTGTCAAATGCCACGATTGTTGATGTATTGCCGCGTGTTGATGTTGGAGATGATTCTAGTTTTACTTATCGTCACTTTAATTTCTGTTTAACAACTAAAATTGAATAAGGCGAGGCATCGGTGGGTGATAGATAATATTTGGTTTCAACGCCCACTTGTGTCCCGTAAGACCCCGTACTTGATACTGTTCCTTGTTTTTGCGCTATCCACATCCGGAGGTATATGGGACCCCGAGCGAGCTTGATTCATCTTATTTCTTGGGGCCACAAACTAGTTTGAGGTTTTATTTACGATCCTGTACTTATGCCATGCTTTATTGCTTTATTTACGATTGTGCGGATAGCACTTTGTCTGTTTAGGATCGGGACACGATTCAGCGGTGTCGACAAGCCCCGTTTGGGGTTCCCGATCGTTCTGACGGCCGTCCACCCAGCACCTTGAGGCCGTCTCGAGCTTGTCTACTCCTGCGGATTCTACTAAGGGGTGGCCTGAAATATTTCGAATCTGTGATTGTTCGATCGTGAAAGCCTCGTTGGGTTTTGATTTGGTTTTTCCGAGGTTGATCGGCGTGTGTTGCTATTGGTGCACCCGGCGGGTAAAACTTTCAAAGCCGTGTCCGCGGATATGGACGACTTGGAGCACAGTATCTCGATCATAGACCAGCATAACTAAAGTTTCTTGCTATAAATTTGACTTATAATGACTAGTAATCAGCTTCACTATAACGGAATGGCTAATAATACTGCCCACCATTGCTTGTTTGGTTGTCGCCATGCAATCGTATCGACTAGTAAGTATGGCAACTTCAACGGAATTGGCTGAATAAAAGTACCAACAACTGCTGTTTTGGGTTTAACACATGCTATCTCAGATTGATTAGTCTTTGCTACTATAACGGAATGGTTAACTAAAAGTGCCCACTGTTTACTTTATCGGGACAATTATCTATACGACTAGTAAATGCCATAGCGATAACTTAATAAGTAAAGCGCCAACGTGGTGAGTTCCTCGGTTGACTTCCTAAATGCGGTCTCGAGGGAAACGCCCGAGACGGGTTTGTTTGATGCTAGTACCAGTTGGATCCGGATAGGTCATTCTTACCCTCTCGATTTTACGCTAGTTGTATCGAGTCTCTATAGGTTGTTTAGTGCATCTTTTGCCGCCGCTTGATCCACCATACCTATGTGGCGAGGACCGCCAATTCTAGCCTCGCCGTGTCTTGGCCTCGATCTTGACGCTCCTTCTTTGTTTTACCTTTGCCCTTTGTCGGCACCCTTTGTTAAGCGGTTTGAGATCGGCGCCGTTAAGGGGGTTACCCTTCCGGCTTGGCAGGGTTATGGGCGCCATTGGTTATTCTTGGGGCTCTTAGCCCCATTTGCTTCTTGTCTAGTCGGACGCTCTACCGTTCAAGGTGATTTGGATCTTGTATATTATATCGTATTCTTGACTCCTTGAGTCATTTATATATATCTCTTGTGGGTCCCATCGAGGACTGTTGTGTGATGTTATTATCGTTTTCCACCAAGCGAAAGTGCCTGGTGGGCACCTTTGAATCGTTTCTATGCGGGTTTGGTGAATTTTGCCCAAACTTGCATAGGTCCGATTCTGAGGGTGTTACAAGCAACTTCAACCGAAGTTTCATGATCACCATCATTAGCTTCCTCTCTAATTGGTGCAGGCACCACAGGAACTTCTTCCGGTCTTTGCGCTACTCATATTTCGAGAGAAGGTTCGACAACCTCGTCGAGTTCTACTTTCCTTCCGGTCACTTCTTTCGAGAGAAATTCCTTCTCTAGAAAGGATCCATTCTTAACGAAGATTTTGCCTTCGGATCGTGATAGAAGGTATACCCAATAGTTTCCTTCGGGTATCCTATGAAGACGCATTTTTCCGCTTTGGGTTCAAGCTTGTCCGTGTAACTTCTTTACATAGGCTTCAGAACCCCAAACTTTAAGGAGCGACAATTTAGGTTTCTTCCCAAACCATAATTCATACGGTGTCGTTTCAGCGGATTTAGACGGTGCCCTATTTAAAGTGAATGGGGTTGTTTCTAATGCATAACCCCAAAATGATAGCGGTAACTGTAGTGACATCATAGAACGAACCATATCTAAGAGAGTTCGATTATGATGTTCGGACACACCATTACGCTGTGGTGTTACCGGCGGTGTCAACTGCGAAAGTATTTCGCATTTCTTCAAATGCTCGCCAAACTCGTAACTTAGATATTCACCTCCACGATCAGAACGTAGAAATTTAATCTTCTTGTTACGTTGATTCTCTACCTCACTTTGAAATTCCTTAAACTTCTCGAAAGTTTTGGACTTATGTTTCATGAAATAGATATACCCATATCTACTCAAGTCATCCGTGAAGGTAAGAACATAACGATAACCACCGCGCGATGCTACACTCATTGGACCACACACATCGGTATGTATGATTTCCAATAAGTCCGTAGCTTGCTCCATCATACCAGAAAATGGAGTCTTAGTCATTTTACCCATCAGACATGCTTCACATCTATCAAGTGATTCAAAATCAAGTGATTCAAAAAGTCCATCGAAATGGAGTTTCTTCATACGTTTCACTCCAATGTGACCAAGACGACAGTGCCACATATAGGTCGAATTATCGCTTGATTTCAAACGTTTAGCCTCAATGTTGTTGATATGTGTATTTCCACTATCGAGATTCAATAAGAATAGACCATCTATCAAAGGTGCATGTGCATAAAACATATTACTCATATAAATCGAACAACCATTATTCTCGGACTTAACAAGTAACCGTCTCGCAAAAACAAGATCCCGATATAATGTTCATGCTCAACACAGGAACAAAATAACAATTATTTAAGTATAAAACTAATCCCGATGGTAGATGAAGGGGTAGCGTGCCGACCGCGATCACATCAACCTTTGATCCATTTCCCACGCGCATCGTCACCTCGTTCTTCGCTAGCTTCCGTTTATTTTGCAGCACCTGTTTCGAGTTACAAATATGAGCAACCGAACCAGTATCAAATACCCAGGCACTACTACGAGTACTAGTGAGATACACATCAATAACATTATCAGATATACCTTTCTTCTTGATGTTGCCGTTCTTCAAATCCGCCAAGTACTTTGGGCAATTCCGCTTCCAGTGACCTTCTCCCTTGCAGTAAAATCACTCAGTATCAGGCTTAGGTCCAGCCTTGGTCTTCTTCGTCGGCGTGGTAACTTTCTTACCACCCTTCTTGAAGTGTCCCTCCCGCTTAGACTTGCCTTTCTTGAATTTGGTGGTCTTATTGACCAACAACACTTGGTGCTCTTTCTTGATCTCCACTTCTGCAGACTTCAACATGGCAAAGAGTTCTGGCAACGTCTTGTTCATGTTCTGCATGTTGTAGTTCATCACAAAGTTCTTGTAACTTGGTGGTAGTGATTGGAGGACATGGTAAATCCCCAAAGCATTAGGAATCACTATACCCAAGCTTTGAAGTTTGTTTGCGTGCCCAGACATCTTAAGCACATGCTCAGCGATGAGCCTTCTTCCATCTTGCAGTTAAAGAACTTTTCAGAAGCCTCATAGCTTTCAATTGCCGCATGAGTCTCAAAGATCAATTTGAGATCCTCGACAATATCATATGGGTCTGAATTCTCAAACCTTTTCTGAAGCTCCGATTCTAAACCATACAAGATAGCATTGAACGTGGAGTCTTGAGTCTTCCGAGTGAGGTAAATATTCTTTACTTCATCGGAGCATCAAGCTGCAGTGGGTCACCCAGTGCATCCGACACATAGGTCAAATTACCAGCTATGAGGATAATCCTCAAATTGCAGAACCAATCCGCGAAGTTGCTTCCATTGTTTTTCAACTTTTCTTTCTCTAGGAACGCATTAAAATTGATGGTAGGGGCTGCCATTGATCTACAACATATTTGCAATAGTTTAGACTAAGTTTATGACAAATTGAGTTCAAATTAATATTAAAATTAATCTAGGTGAACTCCCACTCAAAACAATATCCCTCACATTGTTTTAGTGATCACACGAACCAAATCCACCACATCAACACCGATCATCACGAGAGTTGATATAGTTTCAATGGCGAACAATCGACATGTTCATCATATCTACTATATGATTCATGCTTTAACTTTTGGTGATCCGTGTTTCGAGACCATGTCTGTACATGCTAGGCTCGTCAAGATCAAACCTTAGTTTCCGCATGAGCAAATCTAGCTTGCTCACGTTGTATACACTTGCGGAATCTAACACACCCGATCATCACGTGGTGCTTCGAAACAACAAGCTTTAGCGGTGCTAACTAAGGGTGAACACTTTATGACTTGAAATTCATGTGCATGAGGGATCATCTTATAATGCTACCGTCGTCTACTAAGCAATACAAGATGCATAAAGGATTAACATCACATGCAATTCATAATATGTGATATGATATGGCCTTTCTTCTTTGTGCTTCCGATCTCCATCTTCAAGCACGAACATGATCTCCAGCATCACCGGCATTGCATCAAGGTCAATGACGCTTCTCCATGGTTGTCGTCCACCGGCTTCAACTATTACAACTACTTTGAATAGACATGCGGGTCTTAACATAAATTAAAGACAACCATATGGCTCCTGCCGGTTGCCAACTTACAATAAGGAACATTGCATACATCAAATATAATCACATCATGGCCATATCACATCACTGCACACCCCTGCAAAACAAAGTTAGACGCCTCTACTTTCTTTGCATGTTTTACGTGGTTTGGGGCTTTCAATAAGTGTCGTTCTAACTTACGAACAAGAACCACAACATTGATACTAGCATTGTTAATCACCCGTTGTAAATTGGATCTTAACTATGCTAGGAGAAACAGGAACCTGCAAAGCCACTTATGCAATACAAGTTGCATGTCAAGCGTGGAGCAAGTCTCATGAACAATGTCATGTAAGGTTAGCCCGGGCCGCTTCATCCCAACATATCACAAGATGCAAAGTACACAAGAAGCAATCGATAATAAAAGCATCAACGCCCACAATGACCATTGTGTTCTACTCGTCTGTGATCTACATATAGACACGGCTCTGATACCACTGTAGGGTTTCGTAGCATGGAAAACAAAAAATTTCTATCGCATACAAACAAACAAGCCAAGATCTATCTACTAGTTTGTAGCAACGAGTCGATGGAATAACTTACCCTCGAAGATTCCAAAGTGTTTAACGAGAGCGGATTCTCGTGGGTGATGTAGTCGTACTCTTCCGATCTCAAGATCGCGTAGGCGATCCTTCCGCCAGGCGTTCCGTTCAGGCCTGCAATCGGTCACACGTCCTGCGTTCGATGAAGACCTTCCTCTCCTTGTTCCAGCAGCGGAGGTTGTAGCACTCTCTCGCGATTCCTAGAAGACAACTGTGGTAATCAGGAAGTAGAGGGAGATCTCGCGAGGCTTCCAAACCGGAACGAGTATGGTGGAGTATGAGAGAGTCCTCGGTGTTCTAGGGTTTAGACACACCAAGGAGGGGATGCTAGAGCCGGCGGCTAGGGTTTGGGGCACCCCAAGTCGGCGGCTAGGGCAAAACCCTAGGGGGCGGCGGCTATGGTGGTGGCGCCAAGCTAGGGTTTGAGGAGAGGTACTTGTGTGTGCTAGGAGGGAGCCCTGCCCCTCCTTATATAGGTGGAGGGGTCGGCGGCCAAGGGGAGGGAGGGGAGTCCCTCCCCAACTCGGCTTGGGTGGTGCGCCGGCTTGGGGAGGAGGGACTCCCTCCCCAACTCGGTTTCACCTTCCTCCTCTTTTCCTCTTTCCAAATTTAGCCGTTTGACTTTTCAAACTAGCTATTTGACTTTTCAAACTAGGATTTGATTTAATCCTTTATTTGGAACAACGATGACACTTGTACATGATGCAATCATTCCAACTTGCAATGACACATCCATGTACCCTTCCCCTCCGGAGTGCCGGACATTCCGGAACCTTCTAGAACATTCCCGATGAAAACACCGGAATCATTCCCGAACTCCGAAATGGGACTTTCCTTATATGAATCTTATTCTCCGGACCATTCCGGATCTCCTCGTGATATCCCGGATCCCATCCGAGACTCCGAACAACATTCGGTCTCTTTCTCATCATTCCATAACTACTCAAACAACGTCGAATCCTTAAGTGTGTCTCCCTACGGTTCGTGAATTATGCGGACATGATCGAGACACTTCTCCGAACAATAACCAATAGAGGAATCTCGAAATTCATATGGCTCCCACATATTTCTACGATTACTTTGCGATCGAATGAACCACTTACATACGATACCAATTTCCCTTTGTCTCACGATAGTTTACTTATCCGAGGTTATGATCGCTTATCTCTGCATACCTAGTTCAACCTCGTTACAGATAAGTACTCTTTTCTTGTTCGTGATATGTGATCCCTTGTGAGCCACCACATGCTTGCAAGCTAATTGGATGACATTTCACCGAGAGGGCCCAGTATATCTCTATCCGTCATATGGATGGACAAATCCCACTCTTGATCCATGTGTTTCAACCAATACTTTCCAACACTCAATGCCACCTTTATAGCCACCCGACGGTGTGGTGTTTGATGTCATCAAAGCATCCATCCGCAAAGGTGATATGCATGATCTCATGGTCGAAGGAATTAGGTTACTATGTATCAGAAAGCATATAGCAATTGAACTATTGAAATGACTTGATCTTTATGCTACGCTTATCTATAGGAGTATGTCCATCATATCATTCTCCTAACGAAATGATCTTGTTGTTAATAACATCTCAATGTTCATGACAGAAACCACAATCATCTATTAACCAACAAGCTAGTTTTATATAGAGGCTTTACTAGGGACTTCAAATTAGGTTTACAAATCACACAAGTATTAATGTTTCCTTGTTAATACTATTATAGCATGAATGTAAACATTTATCATAAACACAAAGATATAATAATAACTATATTTATTATTGCCTCTAGGGCATATCTCCAACATTTATAACCACATCGTCTACATATACTTGTACATTTTTTCCTATCTGGTCATGTAGACACTTTTGCATGCATCTTTGGTATGTTGCTCCTACATTACGCAGGCCGAATGACATGGTGTGATAGCAATAAGCCTCGTACGGGGTAATAAACGCAGTCTTTATTTGATCGGCCGGATTTAACGGTATCTGGTGGAAACCAGAATACGCGTCTACAAATGACAACAGCTCACAACCAGCGGTCGAATCAATGACTTGGTCTATCCTAGAAATGGATCTTTGGGACACGCCTTGTTTAGGTTCGTGTAATCGATATACATTCGCCATACGACGACTACATTCGGGTCATCTTTTTTCTTTTCCACTGACACCGGATTTGATATCCAATCCGTGTGAAGTACTTTCATGATGAACCCGGCTGCAAGGAGCCGAGCTATCTCATCCCCTATTATTTTTCTCCTGTCTTCGACGAAGCGGCGGAGAGGCTGCTTCACCGGCCTTGCTCCTGGCCTACATGCAAAGAGTGCTCAGCCAACTCCCTCGGCACACCTTGCAGGTCTTGAGTTGACCATGCAAAGATATCCCGATTCTCACGGAGGAAGTTGGTGAGATCGCCTTCACAAATCGTGATGGTGCGCTCTGGGAACTGCTTATCTATCTGGATCTTTTTTGTCTCTTTAGTCGGCTGGAAAGAAACACTTCCATGGGGGTTGGCTAGTGCCGGCATATTCAGCTGTGCCGACTGAGCCAGAGCCGCTACCTCCTGAATCCTTCTTTTTTCTCTTGCAATCACCAATGACTCGGCCAGGTTTGATCCGGCCGAAGCACACTCCATTGACTTTCTGTAATCTCCGGCTACTGTTATCACCCCTTGTGGCCCGGGTAACTTCATTTTCAAATAAGTAATGTGGCAGCTGCTCATGAACTTAGCCAATGCTGGTCGTCCGAGTAAAGCATGATAGCAACTTTCTAGGTCCACCACTTCAAATTCCAAAATTTCCACTCTGCAATTCTCCCTTGTGCCTACATCTACTCGGACTTTCCCAGTGGGTTCACACGAAAGTCCTGGCACTATTCCATGGAACGTGGTTCTTGTGGATTGCAGCATATTATGTGCTATTTCGAGTTTGTGCATTGTATCTTTGTACATGATGTTGATACTACTCCCATTGTCAATGAGTACTTTTGAGAATTTCACATTAATGTTGGGCCCGACAAATGTCGGATCTAGTACGAGTGCATATGACCCTGGATTCGGCATTATCTTCGGGTGATCTTTTATGCTCCAGGTTATTTCTTGATTGGACCAAGGCACGTATCTTGGTACCGCCGGCATAACAGCATTTACTTCCATATGTCGGTGTTGTACACTCTGCCTATCTTGCTATTCTGTTGTGAACACACAATATGATTGATGATGCTCCTTGTAATCATTGCGTCCGTTGTTTCCGGGTTTTGCCCTTCCATCTTGACCTTGATTTATCACTTGATGCACTGCATCCCTCCGGTCCGAGTTATCATACCTCAGAGGAGGTGGTGGTAACATTAACTGCTGCGCATTTGCTCCTGTTAGCTGTGGCTGCTGCTGTTGATGCACCTGATGAGGGGGTGCTTGCATGCCCGCCGTGTTGCCCATAGCATTTTTCATCCAGGGACATTGACGAGTTGTATGATTAGCCGGCTTGCCCGGGTTTGGAGTGTGGAATTTACATGGTTGATCCAGCATGGATTCAAACATGTACTTCGGCCTCTCCTTCCATTGCTTCTTCTGTTCTGGTGTCCACAGCCTTTTCCCTTCATTCCTCGGCGTCCACTGCTGAGAGCTGTTCTTCTATCACCGATTGTTTCCATGACTCGGCTGGTCTTGTACTACCGCTGCCACCTGATTGGAAGCATATCTGTAATCCGGTCTTTCCTCCCTTCTTCTACCGGAATTGCTATACTCGATGATCCAAATTGCATCTCTTGCATATTGATCTTGATGCTCCCGATGCTCTGCCGACATTAATTCTGGTTGCTTCGGATCCCGTAATGCATACGAATATGCTATCCTGATGGTCTCTGTCAAGGTGGTCGGCATATCTCTTTGCAGCCTCTGCCATAATACACTCCCATATAGGCAACCTTGAGCAAACCAAGCTATCGCTTGAGACTCTATGACCCCTTCGCATGAGTTTCTGAGGTTACACCACTGAGTCAAGAATTCCCTATCTGTTTCATTTGGCTTCTGTTTGCACATAGCGAGCTGTTGAGGCCTATTCGGCCTCTTATAAGTACCGGTGAAATTGCTGACAAACATTTCTTCAAAATCTAGCCAACAATTGATACTACCGTCAGATTGTTCATCCATACTGGCTGGTCCTTCCAAAGATTTGTGGGACGTATCCTCACCGCCCATCGTACGTTTCCACCAGCTATTTTTACTGCAGTGGCATAGTCAATCAACCAATCTTGTGGTTTTGTGCTCCCATTGTATGTTTTCGTGCCCTTTGGCAGTTGAAAGTTCGGCACCGGTGGTTCGCCCATGATCCGAGGTCCGAAGCACGCCGGACCAGGCGGACCCTGTTCCTCCAATAACTCAGACCGATATAACCTGTCGAGTTTTAGTCTTGCATCATTTGACGGCAAGTTTCTGCAAATGATTCTCTCATGCATTCCATAATGGTTATTCCCACCATGTCCTGCATGCTCCATATCCGAGTAACCATCATTGTACCTCTCATTTGCCTGATTATGGTGAGCTGGTCTCACTTCTCGCTCTTGCCGAGGCTCATACCTCGGCCGAGGATCGGGCAGTGGGTTTCTCCTTCCCTCTGCCGGGTTATTGTTCTCATGATTTCCCCTTCCGAGGTCTCCGTGCCCTTTGTTCAAACGGCCGGGGTTTCTATCTCCACTGTTACCTCGGCTGCCATTGCCTCTGTTATCATTGACTTTTCCGGCTACCGCCGGATCATACGGAACAATTTTCTTATTTCTCTTTCCTGAAGTCACCGCTCTGTCTTTTCGCGCGTTGTTTCTAGGTGAGGATGTTGCTGCCGCAGATAGTGCGGGCGCTTCTCTAGCCGAATGTACCACACGCGAGGCTCCCGGTCTTGCCGGGTCAGCCCTAAGCATTTCCTCATTCTGTTGGTTCGCAGTGCGCACCATCTCATTCACTCTTTCTTGTTGTTTCTGTCGGGCTTCCCCGCTTAATCCTTCCAGCTCCAAAGCAGCGTCATTTGCCGCTCTTAGGTTCTTTGCCGGGGTACTATACCTCGGCAAGCCTAGATTGACTGAGTCACCTTCACGAGCTTCATGCTCTTTGTTGATATCATTCATGAGGTTCTTTCCTCTCAATCTCAATTCATCTACCCGCTCGGGGGCCACATCCAGTTTGTTTGCCTTAGCATATTCTCGCAGGGTCCTGTTCAAGGACTCCCGCAAGGCCGACAACTTTTTTGCCTCTACCAATACTTTTTGTCTAGTTTCTTCTAACTCCGCCTGGGCATTAGCCGGATCAAGTATCGGCGCCACAGGCGTGGTTAGATTATCTATAGTTGCATGGAGGATATTCTCTGGTCTTTCCAGAGGCGGCCATCTTACCCTTGCTGCCTTTGGGGTTGTCTCCTGCACCTCGGATGACTTGGCTGCTGGCGGATCTACCTCGGTGGGCTGTGGACCCGCTTTCTTCGTGGTCACCTGTCCTCCTGCCGCCGGGTCCTTGCTTGGTCCGGCGCCTACTCCCGCCACCTGTGCTGCGGCTGTCACCATCACCTCGACGTTGTCGACGGGGCGTGCTCCACGCGGACCGTTAGCAGCACTGAGGGGAGGTTCCCCTGCTTCAATGACTCGGTGAGGATAGACGCAGGATGTGTCGACGCCGACGTAGACCTTGTGCGTGCCCAGGTTGATGAAGACGCCGTTGCGCGGGGGTGCTTTTCTCCTGAAGCTACCCGCGTTATCACTGACATAGTCACAGAGATCAAATCTACGGACTAAGCGTAAACAACTCGCCGGTGTGGATGAAGTTTCCCGTTCGGATCTTGACTCCAGCTAGAACCACAGCTGGCCCCACGGTGGGGCGCCAACTGTCGTGGTGGTGGCACGGCAGATGCCATGGGTAGGCTAAATTATGGGGCCAATGGATGCTAGAGGGATCTGGGGAGGGAAGATGTAGTGATTTCTCCACTCAAATGCTCAACAAATAAATCTCTATTCCTCTTCTCAATGAATAAAAGTACTCCAAGAGCTGTCTCATAGAAAGGAAGAACACTGCTACACAAGCCTTACGGCGTAGAATTAATCGATCCCCCCTCAGGAGCCCGCGTCTCCCCTTATAAAGGGGTGCCTTGGTTCCTTCTAGGGCTAACGTGGCAAGCATATTCTTGAAATATGTTTGTCCCAATATGGTAACTCGGCGGCCTCCTTTCCGTGTCCCCCTTCTATCGGTGGCAATGTTCCAGAGACCTTCACATGCGCGTCTCGGGTTCCCCGACCGCACCTCCGTGACCTTCCTCTCGCCTTCGCTGCTCGCTCCTTGTCCTTTGTGCTTGGCTCATTTAGATTCCTCCTAACCAGTGACTAGGGTTTGACTATAGGCACCTCCTTCTCCTGCAAGCTTCGTGTTACTCGGCCTTGTCTCGCATAACTCGGCTCGTCCTTCACCTGTATTCAAGTTAGTCAGACTCATTCGGCCGACTTAACTCATATGTCGGCCGGATAAGGCGTTACTCATTCTACATCTGTCATTGCCTTGCTTATCTCGACCGACTCTTACATGATTCGGCCAATACAAACAGTAATTCGGCTCACGACAAGGGAGATTCCTTTCGTCTTTCCCCTGTCTTGACCCTATCCGGGGTCACCTCCCCAACAAGGCCCGCCGCAGAAGAGTCACCGAAACTCGCCTGATATCCGCCAGAAGAGGCCGGAATCTTCTGCCACATGCCGGAAGAGGCCGCCGTCGGTCCGAATTGGGCGGGCTTGACCTCCACACACCGGAATTGCGGATGCTGCCGGTAGAATTGGGGCCAGGCGGCGCTGGGGCTGGGGATGGGGCGGCGATGGCTGCTGGGCCGGGCGCGGGCGGCGGGCGCTGGTTGGGGCGAGCTCGCTCGGCCAGGTGATGCACCATGAAGAAGATAGGGGAGAAAAAAAGAAAAAGTAGTGGGTCCTGTGGATACAGTTCCGATTTACCGTGTCCATTTTTTTCATCTAAGTTTTGAACTGTAAAACTGGTTTTCCGTAGACTGTAAACATGTGTTACAGTTTGTGTATTTATAGGTACCGTTAGAGATAATCTAAGCCTCCTGGCCAAGGTGTGTGTAGTACCGGTCTATACGGAATTTTCAGTGGCCTTGCTGAGCTGGTGTACAGGGTGGGTGTGGATCACGAGTCATGACAGGCGATAGTGTTTAATTTAAGCTATTCTAAACTTGATACTTGATATTTCTAATAAATATATGTGCATACGAGGATGTAGAGACCGGGATCAATCCCATTTCAAAAAAAAAAAAAGCGACAGAGGTAACATGCCTTAGGCAGGACGTCCTCCAAACTGATTATTTGGCTATTCCATCTTATTATCTAAATTCTATGTGTTCTATGAGATGGAGCCTCGTAGATTAGCTCGGTTAGGTGTTTCGAGTCATGTTGGGTGCCAGGTTTGGCTCTTCAAGCTTCAGAGGGCCTTTGTATCCCGTACAATATTTTGATTTAATTAAGGGGTCAAGCGATTTCCCTAAAAAAAATGTGTTCGTTTTGGTGTAAGGGTAGTATGCAACTATTATGTTTTAAGAAATGTCTATTTTCCTATCGTAACAGTCCCGTTTCCGCTCCGTATTCCGGTGATTTCCAAGTCCGTATTTGTTTTCGGAGTGTTTAGTTTTGTTTGCGATTCTGGTGAGACAAGCCGAAACGCAAACGACAAATCATGTTTCTGTCTGTTTCCGTTTTGTTTTCAACCTTATCTCAAATGAAGATATTTAAGTTTCAATCTTTACCCGCACATACTTGCATACGTTATCTCGGTGCGTGGGTTTTTGGGAATTTTTTGAACCTACGAGAAATTTCTTGCGTTGTACAAAGGTTGTACTTTTCCTCGTGGGATCTCCCTTCTCTCTCCCAATAGGCTACGGAGCACGTTCAGATATGCCCACATTCCACATATTCCCTCTACCTCCCTTCTCCCAAACACAAGAACGAGCAAAAACCTAGGTGTGTGTCGAGCCCAACCTGAACTAAACACTACGGCCCGATGAAATTCTTTCTCAGAGCGCAGGTGATACCGAAGGAAACTCCATTCATGCTTGTTGAGTCTCCTGCTCCCGTGGTTTCGTGCAATGACAAGGAGGACCATGATGAGAAGGCTGTAAAATCCGGTGGAACAATCGTTGCCCTGAGGGTCGACCGGTTACGTGTTTATATGAGTAGAGAAAACTCTCTACAAGGCAATTATATGAGTAGTAGTACGTATACGATTGGGGTACTACCCCATATTGTAAAAGCACCCTTCTCATAGCCTTGGGGGCAATTCCTTGGTGTGGCGTGTTGGTGTGGTCTTGCAAGCATGACTCATATTGTCCCTTTATGGCTCCCTTGTGACAAGGGGCCAACGGCCACACCCTGTACCAAGCTGGAGTTGCGGTGAAACCGTCGATTTTAAGAGAACATTTTGGTTTATCCACATGCAAACTCTTATACAATCGATCGCACAACAACCACCATGGTTGTGCAGTCCCTGCCGCTTGGATGACAGGTTACTGACTGCATCAGTTCTAACGAATGTGCGGTGTTGATCAAAATCAATTTACAGAGAGATCTACTTCTATGCAATATGGTCGGGCTTTCCCCTTTCCGAAATAAAAAACTTATTTTTAAACTAGGAAATACTCAGTAGTTTGTTCCTTAGGGATTATACTCACCTCAGCATACTTTAACAGGGAGCGACCGGCTGTATACACCGAAATTCAATGTAATGGAGGGATAGGAACGGTACTAGTTATCTCTCTTGTATACACCGAAATTTCTGAGGGCATGTCATGTTAATTGTGCATAGTTCATCTTTGAAAGAATCCATAGTTAATGTACTCATGGTTAACCAAAAAAAATGTACTCATGGTTGTCATCAATTATTATGAGCGTAGTGACTGTAGATGCCTAAATCTGCCCTTAGCAACCAGATGAGAAAAATCACATTGATTGTGTTGGAATTCTATGGGTATATCTTGAGAATTATACCGGATTTTGGATTATTCACACTTATCGAATTAATATCCATTCATTCTGACGGGTATGATGTTTGCGAAACAAATATCAAGATGCACTGGCAACCCAATCCTTATAAACTCGTGTATATGACCCTTTTTGTCATAACTTTAGTAGCCTAGCATTGAAGGTTTAGAACTTCGCAAAGACTACCGCTATGTCCTCCCTGCCATTGGTCACGATAGATAATCAATAGCCTTCATTTCCCTGGACATTACACGGTGAACCCAAATCAAGTTAGATAGTAGTAGTATATAACATGTGGCACGGAGCTAACATGATATGCTGACCACTACTCGTCTACTCCACCGGGGCTAGTTATGCAAAAATGATTTGCCGAGGAAAGTATACAAAGTGAGGAGACAAATAATGGTGGAGATGGTTTTTTAAAAACATGAATGTTGGCCATAACCACTGTAATGGAGGAAACTAACATAGGGAGACAAAGGTGGGCAGTGGGATTGAGAGATGGCAGGAATTCAGTGATCACTTTGCATGGTGTTTTCTATATGATGAAAGCATCGTATGGCAGGGCCAAAGCTTTACTCCGATGCGGCTTTGTAAAAGAAGACCAATGGGGCTGGGTGTCTACTTCAATTTTCGGAGCCAAGGAATTGACTTAGATGTTTTCCTTTCGGACAGCAGTCCTCATGTGGAATCACCCCTATAGCTGAAGCTCAAGCTCTTGTCCCTGCGGCACAGTTTGCTTCAGCCATGAAATTGAGCAGTCATGTCTTGTTCGCTGATTGCAACAACTTGACAAAAGGAGCAGCTGCGCCTGGAGCAAAGGTGTTCTCTTGGAGATTAGAAGGCAAGTGAAAGAATTTCAGAACCTAGCTGAATCCTTACACTGAAGCATCTACCACGTCAAAAGGGAACTCAATAGAGTTTCTCATTGTTGTGCTCAACAGGCGATAAGATCTTCGAGATCTGAGCCCACTTGTTCGTGTAGGAACTCAGCTCATAGCGGTTCTGTTTACCCATTTCTAATTGGTGTCTCCTCTTTGCAGAAAATTGGTTTTGTAATATCCTCTGTACAGTGCTTTTGAGATAGAATAAAATTTGGGTGATTTGCACCCTCCCCTGTTCAAAAAAAAAAACTTGCATCAGAGGGCCGTGCGTCCAGGTTCAGTTCAGGAACCGAGAGCGCATATACCCCCTCCGTTTGGAAATATAAGATGTTTTAGGTTTGTGAATGAGATGTATCTAGACATCTTTTAGTGTTAGATTCATTTGAACCTATACACTAAAAGATGTCTAGATACATCTCCTTTATAAACCTAAAACATCTTATATTTTTAAACGGAGGGAGTACCTTTTCCATAGACCCTGCTAGTGTCCTTTTCAATAGTTAGCCCAGAACCGTGTTACCTTTCAGCATAAAGCTAATTTTTGACATATACCGAATCAGAATTTCTTAGCTCGGATTATTAAGGAGCACAACTCCCCATTTCATTCGCTTACAGCTTCCGCGCCCTTCAGGCAAGATACCAAAAACAAGAAACAATCTAAACCTCTACTAATAAAAGCACAAGACATAACAAAGCAAGATAACAAAAATACATTTGCTAGAACATTCCCAGGCTCCGAAGCGAAACCGGAACTTTGCTACGTGTGTCGATGTTACAGTTCCACCGAGCGGTTCAAAAAGCTTACTTTGCCGTAAATTTAGTCGAGTAAAGGAGAAATTAATTTGCTCATTTCTCTTCTAATACTTGTGACCAGGGAATATCATTTTTTTTACTTTTATATAATTCCCAGTCATGATCAATGTTCTCATCACTGGATAACAAGGGGACAACATGTGATTGATCCTTGTCATGGAAGTCGAGTTCTTGCATACTAGCAGTAGCATATGGGAGCTAGTAACAATGTATGTGTTAAATTACAGTTTGTTAATATTGACATCAATGTTGAACATTTTTAGACAAAATAAACTACAAGGGTATTTACAACCGAATTGGAACAACTGCAGGTTCCAGTGTGATAGCTTACATGCCTACTCCTCTCTGCTGAAAATGATGCTGCCTTCCCACCTCCTTCGGCAAGAATCTCAGCCGAGCCATTACCCAAAGTAAAATCATGCTAGAGGTTAGGGTTTAGGCCTCGACATCAATGACTTGTTGTTTTCTTCATCGTGCACTTCGCCACCGTCAGAGATGTTGGTGCTTTCGACACTGACCATGGTTGTGTAGTCCATGCCGCTTGGATGACAAGTCAGTGGCTGCATCAGTTCTACGCGAATGTGCGGTGTTGATTGAAATCAATTTAGGGGAGGAGAGATCTATTTCTATGGAGATGGTCAGGCTTTCCCCTTTTCTAAATAAAAAAGTTCTTTGCAATCTAGGAAATACTCCATAGTTTTTTCTCAGGGATTATGCTATCTCAGCATACTTTAACAAGGAGGATGGGGAGCAACTCTACGCTGAATTGTACCAATAATTTGTAATGGGAGGATACGAATGGTACTCCTCCGATTAATAATTAGTGTTGCTGGCGACACTTATTATGGATCGAATGTACTAGTTATCGCTCTTGTACACCGAAATTTATGTGGGCATGTAATGTTAATTGTGTCTAGCTCATCTTTGAAAGATTCCGTAGTTAATGTATGCATGGCTGTGATTAATGATTATGAGCGTACTGAATGTTGTAACTATCTCACTCTGCCCTAGCAAACTCACACTGATTGTGTAAATATTCAAGGTATATCTTGAGAATCATAGTGGGTTTTGGATAATGCACACTGGTTGAATCGACCGCCAGTTATTCTGACGGGCATGATCCGAAGTAGGAGTATTTTGTTTGCAAAACAAATATCGAGATACACCGGCAGTCTTGTAAGCTCGTGTATATAACCTTTCTAGTCATAACCGTAGCTACCCAACATTGAAGGTTGATAATTTTGCAAGGACTATCCCCATGTTCTCCCTGCCATTGGTCACGATAGATATTCCATAGCCTTCATTTGGTGAAACATTGCACCATGAAGCCAAACCAAGTTATATATAACATGTGGCACTGAGCAAACAAGGTATAGTATGACGACCACCAGGACTAGCTATGCAAAATGATTTGCCTAGAAAAGTTATACAAAGTGAAGAGACAAATGGTGGAGATGGTTTTGCAAACATGACTGTTGGCCATACCCAGTGCAATGGAGGGAATTAACAGAGGGAGACAAAGCTGGGCTTGAGAGATGTCAGGAATTCGATGATCACTTTCGGGGGTTTTCTCCCTACCATGGAAGCATCGTGTGCTGCAGATATCCTAAACAACCCTGCATGCGAGTTCAGGAACCGAGAGCCTATATTACCTGCATAGACCTGCTACTAACTCAGTGGCTAGCCCTGTGTTACCTCTCAGCGTGAAGCTAATTTCTGACATATACGGAACCGGAATTTATTTCCCCATTTCATTCGCTTAGAACTTCTGCACCCTTCAGGCCGAGATACCCAAAGACAGGAAACAATCTAAACCTCTACTAAGAAAAGCACAAGACATAACAGAACAAGATACATCTGCTATAACATTCCCAGGCTCCAAAGCGCAACCGCAGCTTTGCTATGTGTGATACTACAGTTCCACCGAGCAGTTTAAAAAGTTCAATTTGACGTAAATTTAGTTGAGTAAAGGGGCAACTAATTTACTCTTCTCCCTTCTAATACTTATGACCAGGGAATACCATTTTCTCCTCTTACATAATTCCCAGTCATGATCAATGTTCTCATCCCAGTTTAACAAGCATGTGATTGTTCCAGGTCATGGAAGTGAAGTTCTTGCGTACTAGCTGTAGCAGATGAGAGCTAGTAAAATATGTGGGTGTCAAATTAAGGTTTGTTAATATTGACATCAGTGTTAAACATTTCCAGACAAAAAAAAACTACAACAGTCTGAAAAAATTTCTGGGCTAGGGCAGTATTTACAACCGAATTGGAACAACTGCAGGTTCCAGTGACAGGCCTACTCCTGATCCTCATATTGCTATGCTGAAAATGATGCTGCCTTCCCACCTCCTTCGGCAAGAATCTCAGCCAAGTCATTGCCAAAAGGCAAATCCTGCATTAATAGTAGAAAAACAATTATAAGCCTAGTTGAGACATTGCAAAAATTTACCAGTTCCAGCTAATATCGAGATGATCAAAACATGTACTACTTGTTATACCTCGGTATATTCAGTTATGGTTGGATGTTTACATTGCCAAATTGAAAAAGAGATACATTTTTCATTAAGACAATGGAAGGAAGGGTGACTGATAGTCTTTTACCTTGTCGCTGGCTGAAGGACGATGATGGGGTTGGCCCATGGAACGATCTTCAGATGGCACAGCTAGTGAATACAGACGCACTAGCTCAGGCAGTACAACAGATTCCAGATCAGGGCGGTCTCTACGCCGCAACTCGCAGCATTTCAGTGCGAGCTCGGCAAATTGCTTTGTCTCCTCCACTGGCCATCCAGTCACTTTGGGATCCAAGAGCTCATGAAAGGTCCCTTCTTCTAAAGCATCAGATACAGCGTAGGCGAGCCCCATGGCGTCCTTTGCTGTTATTATTTGAAGATAGATGATTCCCAGCGCATACACATCAGATTTTGTGCTGACCAGTCCCGTCTTCTGGTACTCAGGATCAATGTAGCAGAAGGTCCCGGCGGCGTCGGTCATCCGGTACTGTGTCTTGGTGTCATCCAACGATTTGGGGATGATGCGGGCAAGACCGACATCTGCGATCTTGCAGACAAAATCTTTATCAAGGAGGATGTTCGCAGGCTTGAGGTCTCGGTGGACAAAAGCTTCAGGCTTCATCTTGTGTAGGTAGAGCAGACCAGTGGCTAACTCAACTGCAACCTTGAAACGGAGCTGCCATGGAAGCGGCGGAGTATCTGAACGACAGTAGAGGCGGTCCTCGAGGCTGCCGTTTGGCATGTACTCATACACCAGGCAACCATACTCAGGACAAGCACCGACCAGGTGCACCATGTTGGGATGGCGAAGGTTGTTCAGAAGATCAATCTGATGATAACAAGACTTATCAATTACATTACACAAATAGTTAAAATACTTTATGTCTAATATTCTCAAAACTATCACTGCAATCATAGGCGGAGCTACATGGGGACATGGGTGTACAAATGTACACCCATTATTTTTGACAAAATCTTGAATAGATGTGTATAGTTCAAATATATAGACCCATCTACAAAAAAGATTGACTAAAAATATTCCTTTTAGACAACTATGTACACCCATTATTTGGATGCTCCCTCCGCCCATGACTGCAATGTCGTATGACTAAATGTTAATCCCAACAATGTTATATTTGACTTTGTACTAACAAAATTGACCACGTCAAAGCGTGAATGCCTTTTTGATTTCTTTCTAATATTGTAAGGAGCTGATTTGAAATAACATAAATTTCATCGTAAAATTTAGTTACTGAAGTTAAATTTGGAGTAAGTCAACTTTAGCAGGAAATACTACTCTTCCAAACGATGTGCCGACAACATTTTCCTTTTAATTTGGAAAGGAGGAATTGTACTGACGAGAGATAGTTTTTTCAAGCATTGTCAGCTATGAACATACCTCCTGTTGGAACGCTTTCAGTCCTTGAGTTACATTGGAGTGCAGAATCTTGACCGCAACAAGGGTATTTTCAAGTGTAGCTTTATAGACTGGTCCATAACCTCCTTCCCCAACTTTCAGGTCTACTGAGAAATGATCGGTCGCGTTTGCGATATCGTTTGGTTGGTATAATTTGCACTGTAATCTAGTAGGGAGACACTCTAGCATTCTTTTAGTCTCAATTGGCCTTGGCAAGGGTGCACAGTTCAGCTCAAGTATATGTTTCTCCTCTGTAGCAGATCCATATTTATCATTTCGTGGTAGAAAAATTTCGAGGCAAGCGTCAAACATTGGGTGTTCCAAAATTCCTCTGTGATTCTTTCTCTATGCTGAGGGTCAGAAGATAAAGTTTCAATACTCAAGAGCTTATCATTTGGGACGAACTGCTGAACTCGGTTCAGCATCTTGTCTGCCAAGTAAATGATCATCTTCTCGCTCAACAGCTGCATACGAGTTCTCTATACCACCTCCGGTCCCAAGAGGTAACTGTGATCCCAAAAGAATGATTCCCTTTAGATCCAGTGCAAGATCAGAATTTGAAGACAAATGGTAAATAATAACCAGTACCTCTTTGTAGTTCAAGCATATTGCCATTCTTTTTCTGAAAGTGTCTCGGATCAGCTTCCGCATATTCCTGCAAATGACATGGTGTTGGTAAGACATGTATATAACGAATTTTTAGTTCTATATGTCATCCAGAATTAGGATAAAAGAACAGTTGGTTGGAATACTCGAATCATACTGCTTGATATTTAGAAGACGGTGAAGCAAATTCTCCAGTTGGGATTAAAGGACCATAGGAATTGTATTCAAGACTAAGTGTATTATCATCCATGCCCAAGTATTTTTCATGTGGAGCTTGGAATGCACGTTCATTGTCCTTATTTAGTAAAAACAATGTATCTCTATGATTCTCAGGATACTCTGGAGACAAATGATTGCCTTGCTTATTCACAAGTCTTATGAATTCACTTGGACATGAAGCTGTTTTTGAAAGATGTGAATCGGCACTTCTCTGTTGAGCTGGTGACTTGAGGTTGCCCTGTTCTGTTGATTCATCGAAATTGGTACCAATGTGCAGAGCAGCGTGTGTTGACATCAGCCTAATCCGAGAAAAAATATAATGAAATAAGTGCAAGTTTGTATACCAACAAAATTAATGCACAACATTGAAGAACATTGTAAATAGTTAGATGAATCGATCTGAGAAATAAGAGAAGATATCTGATTTGTAGCTTCAGGTGCATAGAAAATTGCTTGATCTGATGTTCGCTAATACTTGCATCGTAGTAATATTAATGTGTATGGCCTATTTTAGTATGCCAAAGTTCACAAAGAGTTGTCCGTTTACTATGAGCAAATGGTAAGAGTAGAATTTGACCCTCAAAAGGTGAACACTGTCCTTGCACATGATCCATCAACATCTATTATCTATTATATACTAAAAGTATACTGAAAGTAATATAAGGTTGTTTTTCGAGGCACCACGTTGATCCACATCATCAAAATTATTTTAGCTGTTAGATCTATAATTAAAGGTGAAGATGTAATCCGAGATTGAAATATAAGTAGTGTTACATAAAAGTAAAAACATGTAAAAAAAAAGTCTTATGTCACGTTAGGTGTTACAATTAAGTCTCAATAGGCAAATATCTACCGGTATCTCTCTAAAAAAACTTCTGCGTTAACTGCACGTACGTGGAGTAGTTAAGATACCTATACCAGGCCTCGGTACATGTTATTACGATCTGATACGTTCCTACGTGTGGATGAGTGTGCGCACATAAATACCAAAACTGCCGATCACTTGATCAATTACATATGCACCAAGCTAGCTAGCTTTGTAAGGTCAGCAAGCTATGAACCTAGTCGATCATAGTTAGCAGTCAAAAAAAAAGAAAGATCGATCAGCTAGCTAGATTAGTATGTGTGTCCGACATGAGCGCTCTCGTGATATGCCATTGCTCCAAAACTCTAATGACAAGACACTATCTTAATCTAAGAAAATAGCGAATTTTCCACCAAAATATATAAATATATATTATACTAAAATCTGGCGTAAAAACACATATGGATAGGAATAGGCGTAAAATCCGACGTAAAAGCATGTTTAAATAGATCGCACATGTTATTATTACTAAACTTATTATTATCATCATCGTCATCCTTACTACTCCCTCCGTTCCATAATAAGTGTCGTTTATTTAGTACAATTTTGCACTAAATCAATGACACTTATTATGGATCGGGGGAGTACTATTATTATAATCCAAGACTCAATACAATACAAAGTATACAATTATGCTACGAATTCTGATAAGAAAAAGTTACTTTTATAGACCACAACAGGGAGACAACATTATAATTGTGTCCAAAGGCTAAATAGGCATGTTCTTTCAATAGGGACAACAATGTTACTATTCGTAGCTATATGTTTATTAGCGTATTTAAACTAAAATAATTAATATGCCACCATAAAGTAAGAAAACAAATACCAAATGTATTTTTATTATCATCATCATTACTCTTATTCTTATCCAAGAGATAATACAACAAAATGATGTATTGTACGAATTCTCATAAAAATCTTCTCTTTATACACCACAACTGCGTAGACAAATTTGTAATTTTTCTTGAATGTTAACTACAATTTTGTTCCAACAGCCGGGACAAAAATGGTAGGAGAAGTCACCGACAAGGTCTTATGTTCTATATCGACAGCTCAGACATACATCCCCTTTCATTTCTAAGGAATTTGAAAATAGGTTTATAGAATTTAGTTCTTAATAATTTTTTGATAAATATTATTTGATCTATTAGATTATTAACTCTAGGGAATATTTTGTAGATAAAATTGAAATGATTTTTCCACACTAAATAGTTTCTAATCGATTAGGAGTAGTTCACATTATTTTATCATAGGTTCATCTGATTCAGTTTTTGTTTAAGTACGTGTGTCAATTATTCTCCCTAGAGTACTCACTAGGTAGTTCTCATCTATTATGAATTATTTATGACTGGCTCAACACATATTGGTGATTTCGGACCAGAAAAGATTAGGATATGTAGTAAAAGTGATGCCTAATACAGCTAGAACTATGCCATCCAAGACATTGTAGTCATGTTACACAACACAACAAATTCATGTGAGTGAGCGTATAACATGATCAGATTCAAAAATGGGATATGGTCAAGAAAGAGTGGATGAAGATAAAATGCTAGTTAATTGGAAATGACCAAATGTAAAGACTTGACTTCAAAGAGGAATTAAACTAGTTGAGTTACTGACGTCCTTAAATTATCTGCATTAATACTAGGCAAAGTATGTACTCGCGTAGCATGCATGACTAGCTTGCCAAAAAAATATGGATTTCAAATTATATTTGGAACAACATATATTGTGAAGTATACACACCATTGTTATCTCGAAATATTTATGCTAGAAATTTATTCTCAAAGAGGAAAAGTGACCGAGGGGAATGCTATACACTATGGTAAAAAAAAAGATAGGGGTGGCAGGGATCCCATAATATATAAAACGTATAATAAAATTAATAGTTGACTTATTGACTTGCACAAATTGCATTTCGAAATTATTTGAACCAACTTGTGCAGGACACATGTTCCCAATATATAGATTTACGTCTTACTTTTTAGAACCGCATGGTCCAAAAGTATTACATGTATTTCATACTTTACATACCCTTCCGGTAGTATGCATAAGCTGCTTTTAATAAGGGGTCCTCTTGAGATGACCAGATCCCATATGAATGTAGTTGTTGTTTCCTTGTAATCATATTTACATTAAGCCCAAAATAAGCAGAGCCACCTGTACATGTACTAGTAGTATTTAACAAGGACCCTTCCCTGTATATTCCCAACCTTTGCACCTTTCAACATACTCTTGTATATATTTTTAATAAAACTTCTGCCAGGGCCTCCCTACAGATTCCTGTAACATAAAGGCTCAGCCAATCAAGCAGCTTATTACATTGAACCATACGATTTCCTCTAGGAAGATAAGTGGATCTTCTTGGAAGACCTGTCTATCACTCTATGTGTATACATGGACAATTATTTCAGGAGATAGGGGAAGATGTCTCACCTGTAAGAATGCAGTTCTTCGTCAGGAAACTTGTTTTCTGGTTCACCTGCAAATTACAAATGTGCTTCATGAGTAAACATAGAAAAACCAACTAGAGATAAAAATATTGTGCATCAATAAAACAAGAGTGGTCAGAGAAACACAAACTTTCTGCAGCTAAAAGTCGATTTCCAGGTGCATCAGATTTCGTATCCTCTTTGCTTGTATCATTTTCGATTGCTTGAGTGGCTGGCCTAAAAGTAGATAACTTTCCTTTTGCTATCACATACACTGAACAGAAGTTTGGTGCATATCTTGTAACAGATGTAGCTACATCCATTTTCCACATTGTCCTGCTATAGTCAAAGAAAAATATTGAGCTCATCAAAGTATGGCAAATTTGTTGCAAGGAAGAGGACAGCAAATAGTTTTAGATAATAAATGGTGCACATAAGTTTTTTGTATCGCAGATAAAGCACCTTGTAAATGCATTCCTAGATGCTGCTCCCAGAACAATCTTGTCAACGTTGTTTTGCACGACAAAATCCACAATAGCTTTTGACGCATCTGCTCCATCAAGAATGATTTCCCTGCATTGCAACTGTAGATATTAAAGTAAGTCAGCCAAAAGGGAGGTAGTAACTTACTACGGACCCAATTGCAAGATTTCTCTGCAGATAAAACAAGTATGACACTAAGTAGGACTCGTGAACATTCATAAAATTAGAAAGAACATGTACTATGATATTTTTGGTTAATAACATATATCTCCTATTATTTATACCACTAAAGGTTAAAGAATAAGCTTCCATGCCTGCTGCTACAGATAGCATCAAAAATTAATCTGAAAATAAAGATTGAAATGTACACCGCTCAGTTCAGCGGGTCCAGATTATAATGGTTCTAATTAATCAGATATCCTTACATTTACATTGCCCTATGCTCGAAATTCAGCTAGTTTAGCAAAAGGATGAACAATTATTTTAACCTGGAGTTCATTAATGTGCTGAATTTTTCTTTGAATGTAATCAGCCACAAAAGGAAGAATGAAGATAGGTTTAGACGATGCATACCCCTCTTCTGCTGCAGAAGCACTGAAACGGCAGCATCATCTCTTTTGTCTGGAGATCCATCTGCGCCAGAAGCGAGGCCGCAATGTCCTCCTGCACGTGCGACGTGGAGAACTGCTTCCCAGCTGCATATATACGCGTAACAAATCACACATTTGAAACAAACAATCCGCCGATTCCCTATCAGGATGAATCGCATCGTTGCACTTGCACCCGGGCAGATGTACCTGCGGGGTTGAGGGAGGAGGGCTTGTGACGGACGTGGAGGAGGAAGAAGGACTGGGCGCGGGCGAGGACGTGGTCGGCGGCCCACTTGAGCGCGTGCTGGCTGCTCTTGTCGCCGTCGACGGCCACGGCCGCCTTCCCCGACGATTCGGCCCCGCTGTCGCGCCCCTTGGACCCCGAGCGCCTCATGGCGGCGGCGACGATGGCCGCCTTCTTGCCCGCGGAATCGTGATGCTTGGCCTCCATGACGATCGGCGGCGTGTGCAGGGGGAACGACATCGTGTGGCGGAGGTGGTGGTGGTGGAGGAGGAGGAGGAGGAGGAGGAGGAGGAGGAGGAGGGCATCGGCGGCGGCGTGGATGGTGGGGGTGGAGGATGGCGCGGTGGGGTGGTGCTGGAGGAGAGATTAAGGCGCGGAATGGGGGAGGGGAGGCCCCGAGATTGGCGGGGAACGTCTCCCCTCGTCTCCGCGACGCCACAGCCCACAGCCACATTGGGTTGGGGCTGGACTCAGTCTGGCTCGGCGAGGGGGACGAACGGCTAACTTAATTACGTACTACTTTTTTTTTACGACAGTACCCTCGAAATGAGCTTAAAATGAATCCGGTTTTAAATTAATGATGAAGCCAAATCGGTAAATACAAAAAAGTAGCACATACAGGCTTAGCACATGTTCCTCGACGCTGAGGGCATCATTTAAACGCGGCCATTTTTCTAGCATTTCATTTTGAATGTCTTGTGTTTTTAATACATAAGTTGTTTAGCCATCGGCATGTTGTATGCGTATACAAAAAATTAGATTGGTTTAAATTAACTTGGGTTGAGATAGAGCTGAATACATATTGAGGACGGGCTCCTCGGTCGTCCCAGCGGGCGACCAGGGGCCAAACCCTAGCCGCCGACCTCCGGCCCTCTTCCTCTCCACGCCTCCCGCATCGGCCACGCGGGCAAAGCTCAGGCTTGGCCGACGGCGGCGGCCTCTCCGGTTCAACCTGGCGTGTCGGGGACGCTGCAAGGCGGCGGCGGGCGAACCACGGCTCGGCTCAACCCTCCCGGCGGGCCATGGCCGAGCCATGCCGTATGGAGCAGAGCCGGAGGCTCGGGGCGGGTTGGCTTTCGGCCCGGCCGGAGCCTCATGGCTGGAGCTCGGCGGCGGGTCCGCTTCCTCGCGCGAGGCGCGGATGTGGCGGGCGCCCTTCCTCTGCTGGCGGGGCGGCTCGCCCGGCTTTAGGCGTGAGCTCGACCCGAGATCTGGCGCGGCGTCCATGGCGCCAGCGCGGCGGCAGCGCAGGGTGGCTCGGGAGGTTGGGGATCGACGGCGGGCGTGGCAGCAGCAGGCAGCGGGCGAGCGGAGGGCCCAATATGGGCTCGATTCGCCTGCACCTCGCCTAGCTCTGCTTCAGTGTCGGACGGCCACCAAGGCGCGATGGAGGGCAGGTCCTCCCAAAGCTGGTCGTGCCTCGGTTTCCTCACGTCTGTGAGCCCGACCCGCCCTATCGTCGGCTCGACGCGCGGCGTCGGAGCTTTGGCTAGAGCTCGGGGATGCGGGCGGCTCCGGAAGCGGTATGCTGGTGTCTCTTGGCGAGCGCCGTGTCGGGCGGTGGCTCCTCCCGGTCATGTGGATGGCGAGGAGAGCGACGGAGGTTTCAGTTGGCGGCGCCGCTAAGGCAACTCCGATCGCGGTTTCGGCCTTTCTTGGGGTCAACGAGCGTGGCGATTCTTAGGGAGGCGGTTGGAGGTTTTTCCGTGCGAAAGCTCTGTGCTTCGGCACCATTGGCGGCGGTGCCTGCGGGTATCGTTACCTCCTTGGGGGCGTTGGTGCGGCTACCTCCCGCGAGTGGCTCGGTGAAATCCCTTGACTTTTGGTCTCGGCAATGCGCGGTGTCGTGACCCTCTTGGGGCGTCGTCGGAGCCCCCGGTCACCCTAGTTTCGGCTCGTTGTCCTCGGTGGCAAGTTTAGGCTTCCGCGTCTTTCTTGTTTATTTTGATCTGCCTTGTAAAAGGGGTCTCCCCTCCACCTTGTATCTGTTCGGCCGATGTGGCTTTATTTATAAAGCGGGACGAAAGCCTAATTCGAGAAATTAACTTGGGTTTCAAGGTCTTTATCCGTTGGAATAGGGCAGAACCTAGGTGGAAAAACAACAAAAAAAAGCACATCATCGAAGGAGCTCGTCTTCGTCAAGTCCCGACACATCAGTGCCATCCGCCTCTACTTTCAAAGAAGGCTCCAACCTTCTCATCCTAGTTTGAAGGGTATTGCACATATTAAATTACCGCCTTTTTACATGATACCGTCAAACGTTGGCGGCGGCTAAAGTACTGACCACCCGGCAAGATGCAAGCTTTTAGGACGAGACCACCAACCAGAGACACAACACTATCACAAGAAGACCACAAACCACACACAGCACGACCACCTTCCTGCAGGCCTAAGACGGTGCCTCCCATGGCAGGTACCACTATTATACCAAATGTGAGGCCCGCATAGGGCCTTAGAATTTGGAGAGCCCTAAAATTTTATATAGACCTACTAACGTATATTTACTTAAATAAAAAATAGTAATAGAATAGGCCTTATGCCTTAATTGGGCTGCTCAAAGAGCCCACAATAGTGTGTCCCTCTGTGGAATCCTAGCTATGTAGCTCGATCCTTTGAAGGCGTGCACGGTGTGTGGGCAGGAGGACTCCTGGCGCCACTCGTTAATCGAGTGTAATATGTCTCGATGATGTGTATGGGTGTTATCTAACACTACTAATGAGGGGTAACCTTGGCAATGCTCATTGTTATGGACTTAGGATTTCATGGAAAAGAGAGCGTTGAGGATTTCGACGGCTGATCAGACAAACAAGAAAGTCGATGTAGTCTGATTATTGAGAAAACTTGGTTACAAAGTCGTCGGTTTGCTAGTTGCGATCTAGCTTACGGCGAATTGCTGGAAAAACTAAGGTGTCCTCTCCGTCGGGTCCTTTCAATTTTTATATGAGAGGATGTGTCCTAAATCCGTAGCCGGAAAGGTTACAAGTTTATGTTTTACAAAACAAACTCTATGTCGGTTCATGACTATTTTTAATCGATAAGGCAAATCTTTATTCTAGCGGGTGCTTCTTAGACTTTGTCGGGCCTTCGTGGGCCATAAGATTTTATGCTCCTAGCGTAACTAATCATAGGGACCTGATAGGTCATACCATTTCAGTAGTCCCCTATACTCTATCTGAATCGTAGATTCAGGTCGAGTCCTAAAATTCTGTTTAACTGTTTCAGCCGAAGTTTTTGTTGTAAGCTGGTGTTCTTTATTTATTTTAAGCTTTGTAGGTATTTGGTATAACGAGCCTGATGCATCCTATGGATGGAGAATTAGTTAATTGCTCTTGGAAAAAAACAATATAAACTTACATCAAATTCAAGGCTTGAATTTGCTGGCATAATTTAGTTCGGATCGCGGAGGTCTTATCGAATACTGAATTCCAGTGCATATATTTCGGGTACACGATGCATCCATCGGTACTTTTCATCGTATCATAAATATGGATAAATATTAACAGATCATATTCGTGTGCGGTTACCAAGCCGCTTCAGGATAAATCAGGGGGTCTTATCTTCATATCGTGGACATGACATCCAAACATGTTATCGCGGCGGACGCAGTCTAAGAGAATATTATCGACTGCTTTGTTTGACTGTTGGAGTAGCTGAACTTATCTATTTTTTTTATTATCGGGTGCTCTCTCTCCAAGTCGAGTAATGAATCTGCTTAATGTTGCCACGTGGCCTGGCAGTTGTTGGATGTAACACCCTCAGAATCGGACCTATGCAAGTTCAGGCAAAATTCACCAAACCCGCATAGAAACGATTCAAAGGTGCCCACCAGGCACTTTCGTGCGGGTGGAAAAACAAAGTAATAACATTACACAACAGTCCTCGATGGGACCCACAGAACAGATATATATAACAGCGACTCAAAGAGTCAAGAATACAGATATAATGTACAAAGATCCAAATCACCTTGAAAAGATAGAGCGTCCAGCTACGGACAAGATGCAAATGGGGCTAAGAGCCCTGAAGAATAACCAATGGCGTCCATAACCCTGCCCAGGCCAAGCCGGAAGGGTAACCTCGCTAACGCGCTGTTCTCAAAACCTGCTTAACAAAAGGGTGCCACCAAGGGCAAACAGAAACAAAGAAGGAGCGTCGATCGAGGCCAAGACACGGCGAGGCTAGAATTGGCGGTCCTCGCCTACAAAGGTATGGTGGATCGAGCGCAGCGGCAGATACACTAAACAACCTATAGAGACTCGATACAACTGGCGGTTATCGGAGGGGTAAGAAAGACCTATTCGATCCAACTGAAGCTAACACCAAACAAACCCAACTGGCGTTTCCTCGAGACCAAACGAGAAGTCAACCGAGGAACTCACACAGCTTGGCGTTTTACTTGTTCGATTATAGTTGCGGCACTTTACTAGTCGGTTTAAATAATCGTCGATAAGGTAAGCAAGGCACTTTTAGTTAACCATTCCGTTATAGTTGTAACTCTTACTAATCAGTGTGAGATAGCATGAGATAAACCCAAAACCCAAATAGCTTGTTGGTACTTTTATTCAGCCAATTCGTTGTAGTTGCAATACTTACTAGTCATATACAATTGTCGCAAGCGACAACCAAACAAGCAATTGTGGGCGTATTATTAGCCATTCCGTTATAGTGAGGCTGATTACTAGTCATTGTAAGTCAAATTTATAACAATAAACTTTAGTTATGCTTGTCTATGATCGAGATCGTGCTCCAAGTCGTCCATATCCGCGACACGGCTTTCGAAAGTTTTACCCGCCGGGTGCACCAATAGCAACACACGCCGATCAACCTCGAAAACCAAATCAAAACCCAACGAGGCTTTCACGATCGAACAATCACAGATTCAGAAATATTTCAGGGCCACCCTTGAGTACACCAACGAAGTAAGCTAGCTCGAGACGGACCCCAAAGTTTGTGGGGCGGCAAACGACGATGCCCCAAACGGGACCGCCGATACCACGTAACGGGTCACAGCCCTAAATAAGATAAGAGCGGTACCCGCACAATCGTAAATAAAGCAAGAAAGCATGGCATAAGCAGGATCGTAAATAAAACCTCAAACTAGTTTGTGGCCCCTAGAAATAAGATGAATCAAGCTCGCTCGGGGGTCCCATATACCTCCGGATGTGGATAGCGCATAAAATCAAGGAACAGGTATCAAGTACTCGGGTCTTACGGGACACAAGTGGGCGTTCGAAACCAAATATTATCTATCACCCACCGATGCCTCTCGCTTATTCAATTTTAGTTGTTAAACAGAAAGTAAAGTGAACAATAAGTAAAACTAGAATTCATCTCCAACATCAAGATGCGGCATTACATCAGAATCGTGGCATATGGACACACATCAGCACTTGAGCAAGCAACTACGACGCAAGTCCAACTATCTACCAAACAATGTAATAGGGTGTGTCCAAGGCAATATAAGGCTGCAGGGATATATCGGGTACGAAACTAGAGCATCGCAACACGTATAGCAATAGTTCAACAGGAGGGAATAAAGACTATAAAAGTAAGATAGGTAGAAAGAGGGAGATGCTCGCCTGAAAACATTGTCGAAAAGGTTCATCCGAAGATCGGGGCGAAGCTCACATCAACTCAACGGTCTTATCCGCGAAGAAGCAAAACACTAGAAGAAACACCGAATGCAACATTTAATACAACGGCAGAAGATCGGCATGATGCATGCATGATGGATGACAGGGCAAGGTGCGATGCAATTAGGTCATATTAAGCGGAACCGGGGTCCCGACAATTAATTAGTAGGTTCAAGTTGTTTAGAAACCCCCGCAAATTAAATGTTGTTTAACATGGCCAAAATATAGCACCGGTTCGCTACATCAATTTTAAATGAGGCCAATATAAGGCTAGATTTGCCCGCATATGGGCCCCATTTTTAATTGTTAGGTGATTCGGCATAAGGCCCCCAAACCACATGAATGCATGCGAGATGACAATCATTATGCGACAAGTTGTTATGTTATAAATAGGGTTCGAGGAAAAAGGGGTCACACATTAGGGTTCGACGAACTTGGGTGCCGGGGTTCGGGTCGGGTCCGGGTTCACGGTTCGACTCGGCGGATCGTTCTCTCGTTCGGTAACGGGCAGTCCTTGCGTTCCGGAAGAAGTACTTGGCGGTCTTCGCTTCACCTGTGTCGGGCCGGTCTTGTCGCCACGAAGGTCTTGTCGCGTTCGTGTCGAGTCGATCTTGGCGTCCGGGGTGAAGTGCTTGTCGTTCTTGTGGCGATCTTTGCGTCCTCCGCCGGGTCTTGGCGTCCGAGGGTAGATCCGGCGTCTCGAGGGTCCGGTCTCCCAGACATCGGGATCGGTCTTAGGGAACTTTTCGATCCGTGTCAAGATCTTGGAAGCGAGCATCGTCGCGTCGAGGGCCTCAGGGTTCGCCGTCGGTGGCCTTCGGGTTCGTTCTCAGGTCCATGTAGGAGACCACCGGGTTCCGACGAAGATCTTGGCGAGGGTGAACTTGGGGTTTCGGGGTCGATCTTGGTTTGGCGCCGGTGGATCTTGGCGATGTATCATTGTCAAGTGCGCTCCCCACCCAACATCATCCACACATGCACTATCTCTATGCGGGTTTGTCTTGTGGCCACACACCACAACTTCACACCAACGATGGAGGCGAGGCCACGGTGAAGAGGAGCTTGGGCGAAGGTCTCTCGTGGCCGGGCGGCGAGGTCAAGCGGCGGGGAACTCACTGGAGGGGCAGACTCGGCGGGCTCGACGGGCTCATGGCGAGCCGAGGTGGCGTGCTGAGCTCGGGCAGGGCGGAGGCGTCTGAGGCGCCGGGCGGCAGGCCTCGCCTGGCCAGTGGCAGGTCGAGCCGGGCAAGACAGGGGCAGGCCCGCGAGGCCGGGCGAGGAGGCGCAGGGCGGGCTGGCGCCACGGGAGGGCGGCTGGAGGAGGCGGCGGCTGCCGCGCGGGCACCGGGCGGAGAGGAGGCTTCAGGCGAGTGGGAACGGCGGAGGCAATCGCGCAGAGAGAGGAGGAGAGGAGGAGAGGCGGCGGGCGGCACCCTGGGCGGAAGGGTGCACGGAGGCGGTTGCGGCGGAGACGGCGAGCACGCGAGGGTGGGGCAAGCGCGGACGCGGTGGTCTGCGAGGGTGACCGGAGGAGGCGGGCGGGGCTGCGCGGGAGAGGAGGCGACGAGCTGGCGGCGCCGCGGACGCGGGCGAGGTGTGGCGAGGGGACCGGTAGGGGTGAGCGCGCGGAGCGGGCGGCCGGGCAGATGGCGTGGAGACAAGCGGCGGGAGGCGGCGGAGCGGCGAGGCTTGGCGCGACGGAGGGCGAGAGGGTGGCCGGCGGAAGGTGCAGAGGAAGGAAGCTGAGGAGGAAGAAGGGAGCGAGGAGGAACGCGGGGAAGGAGGCGGGGTTGGTGGGGCGCCAGGCGTGGAGTCCGGGTGGGCGTGCTAGGGCGGCGTCTTGCAAGGTGTGTGCTGTGGCTGTGAGAGGGTTAGGGGGGTGGCCCGCGAGGTGGGCTGGGAGGCTGGGACCGCCAGGAGGTGGAACCGGGAGGCCGACGTGTGGTGTGAGGTTGGATTAGAGGAGAGAGGAGAGGAAGAGGGGTGAGGGAGGATGAGGTGGCTTAGCCTGATTGGTTGAGGAAGGAAAAGAGGAGGTGGCAAGAGCGATTGGCCGGGTGATGTGGCCACAGAGGGTGGGTAGGATTTTAGGTGGGATAGGGTTAGAAGGCGGGCAGGTTGGACCGATTGTTTTACACGGGTGGTCGTCGGTCGATCTGCCCGCTCGACCGCCTTAACTAAAATTAATAAAACTTTTATTTGTTTTAAACGGGCCGCATAACCGATAGCGCAAAATAAAATATTCGGGACCCGGTGTTCGGTGTTTGAATAAGATGGGACGTTTGGAAAACAAATCGGGGTTTTCGAAAATAGTTTTGACAAACAATGCATGATGATGACGATGCAATGCACAAATTCAACGCGATTTTCTAGTAGTGGTTTTGCGGGATGCCACAATTCGACACCACTAACAAGGGATCTCGCCCTCGAGATCCGCCTCATGGTACCGGAAGGAAGGTCGGCGATCTGCGTCTTCTCACTTCGTGTAGATCTTCGCGACACCACTAACGAGGGTTCCTTCTTCTTCTTGAAAACATCGACACCACCAACAAAGGTTCGTTGTTCCTGATCATCGAGGGAGCACTCCGGAAACAAAAAAGGTCGAAGGTAGAGGTATCACAATTAAAGCCACCCCTAACTTCCGTGGACGGAGTAAATTGCTGGATCCACTGATTCGACGTACAAGAGAGAATGATAAGAGCAGTGGTAGGGTAGCTACTCCATCCCGCACTCAAACCATTACTCTGCACGCGAATAGGCGGATTAAGCAACCAACTCACGGAATTAGACTGAAGATCTCGACAAGCGAGGTTCGGAAACAAGGGAGGGTTGCCAGCAGAAATCGTATGAAAGACACACTGATTAGGTTTCGCGGTGGTTCCATTGGCATGAACAACACATGCTCAAGGTTAACCCCAACTTCACCAAAGCTCGTCCTTCTCATATGCTTTTCAACGACACTGATATCCAGCAAGGAACACATATGGATAAAGATCTCCAGAACAAAAGATCGGATGTAGGGCACAACAGACAAGTTGCGGTTGATGATCGTAGCACCTCCGTTACAAAGGAAGATAGCGAATCCCTAAAGGTACGACGGAAACCCCACCACGAGAATTCCTGGACTCGAAGAGAGAGAAGAGAGCGGATTCAAAACACGACGAGGTAAGGGGGGAATAGCAGAGGGTAAGGAGTAAAATCAGACCTAGCCAGAACTATCCAACCGATTTTGCAAAAATAGTTTTGACACTCTACTTCGGCCGTTAGCTAGGTTATCCTACAGGCTGGACTTGTGGGTATCGCAATCGCCGAGCTCGATACCACTCAGTAACACCCTCAGACCGGACCTATGCAAGTTCGTGCAAAATTCACCAAACCCGCATAGAAACGATTCAAAGGTGCCCACCAGCACTTTCGTATGGTGGAAAACAAAGTAATAACATTACACAACAGTCCTCGATGGGACCCACAGAACAGATATATATAACAGTGACTCAAAGAGTCAAGAATACAGACATAATGTACAAAGATCCAAATCACCTTGAAAAGATAGAGCGTCCAGCTACGGACAAGATGCAAATGGGGCTAAGAGCCCCAAGAATAACCAATGGCGCCCATAACCCTGCCAAGCTGCCGGAAGGGTAACCACGCTAACGGCGCCGTTCTCAAAACCTGCTTAACAAAAGGTGCCAAGGGCAAAACAGAAAACAAAGAAGGAGCGTCGATCTTGAGGCCAAGACAGCGAGGCTAGAATTCGGCCCTCGCCTACAAAGGTATGGTGGCGAGCGGGCAAAGATACACTAAACAACCTATAGAGACTCGATACAACTGGCGGTTATCGAGGGGTAAGAAAGACCTATTCGATCCAACTGAAGCTAACACCAAACAAAACCCAACCTGGCTTTCCCCTCGAGACCAAACGAGGAAGTCAACCGAGGAACTCACACTTGGCAGTTTTACTTGTTCGCTTATAGTTGCACTTTACTAGTCGTTTAAATAATCGCCCCGATAAGGTAAGCGAAGGCACTTTTAGTTAACCATTCCGTTATAGTTGTAACTCTTACTAATCAGTGAGATAGCATGAGATAAACCCAAAACCCAGCAGCTTGTTGGTACTTTTATTCAGCCAATTGCTAGAAGTTGCAATACTTACTAGTCATATACAATTGTCGCAAGCGACAACCAAACAAGCAATTGTGGGCGATTATTAGCCATTCCGTTATAGTGAGGCTGATTACTAGTCATTGTAAGTCAAATTTATAACAATAAACTTTAGTTATGCTTGTCTATGATCGAGACAGGCTCCAAGTCGTCCATATCCATGGACACGGCTTTGAAAGTTTTACCCGCCGGGTGCACCAATAGCAACACACGCCGATCAACCTCTAAAACCAAATCAAAACCCAACGAGGCTTTCACGACGAACAATCACAGGATTCAGAAATATTTCAGGGCCACCCTTGAGTACACCAACGAAGTAAGCTAGCTCGAGACGGACCCAAAGTTTAGGGCGGCGGTAAACGACAAGATGTTCCCAAACGGGACCGGATACCACGTAAACGGGTCACAGCCCTAAATAAGACAAAGGTACCCGCACAATCGTAAATAAAGCGTAAAGCATGGCATAAGTACAGGATCGTAAATAAAACCTCAAACTAGTTTGTGGCCCCTAGAAATAAGATGAATCAAGCTCGCCTGGGGGTCCCATATACCTCCGGATGTGGATAGCGCAAAATCAAGGAACAGTATCAAGTACTTTGGGTCTTACGGACACAAGTGGGCGCTCGAAACCAAATATTATCTATCACCCACCGATGCCTCTCGCTTATTCAATTTTAGTTGTTAAACGAAGTAAAGTGAACAATAAGTAAAACTAGAATTCATCTCCAACATCAAGATGCGGCATTACATCAAGAATCGTGGCATATGGCGACACACATCAAGACTTGAGCAAGCAACTACGACGCGCAAGTCCAACTATCTACCAAACAATGGTAATAGGGTGTGTCCAAGGCAATATAAGGCTGCGGGATATATCGGGTATGGAAACTAGAGCATCGCAACACGTATAGCAATAGTTCAACAGAGGGAATAAAGACTATAAAAGTAAGATAGGTAGAAAGAGGGAGATGCTCGACTGAAAACATTGTCGAAAAGGTTCATCCGAAGATCGGGGCGAAGCTCACATCAACTCAACGGTCTTATCCGCGAAGAAGCAAAACACTAGAAGAAACACAATGCAACATTTAATACAACGGAAGATCGGCATGATGCATGCATGATGGATGATGGCAAGAAAGCGATGCAATTAGGTCATATTAAGCGGAACCGGGGTCCCGACAATTAATTAGTAGGTTCAAGTTGTTTAGAAACCCCCGCAAATTAAATGTTGTTTAACATGGCCAAAATATAGCACCGGTTCGCTACATCAATTTTAAATAAGGCCAATATAAGGCTAGATTTGCCCGCATATGGGCCCCATTTTTAATTGTTAGGTGATTCGGCATAAGGCCCCCAAACCACATGAATGCATGCGAGATGACAATCATTATGTGACAAGTTGTTATGTTATAAATAGGGTTCGAGGAAAAAGGGGTCACACATTAGGGTTCGACGAACTTGGGTGCCGGGGTTCGGGGTCGGGTCTCGGGGTCCGGGGTTCGACGGTTCGGACTCGGCGGGATCGTTCTCTCGTTCTCGGTAACGGGGCAGTCCTTGCGTTCCGGGAAGAAGTACTTGGCGGTCTTCGGCTTCACCCAGGTCGGGGCCGGTCTTGTCGTCACGAAGGTCTTGTCGCGTTCTCGTGTCGAGTCGATCTTGGCGTCCGGGGTGAAGTGCTTGTCGTTCTTGTGGCGATCTTTGCGTCCTCCCGGTTCGGGTCTTGGCGTCCGAGGGTAGATCCTGGCGTGTCGAGGGTCCGGTCTCCGGTACATCGGGATCGGTCTTAGGGAACTTTTCGATCCGCGTCAAGATCTTGGAAGCGAGCATCGTCGCGTCGAGGGCCTCGTGGTTCGCCGCTTGGCCTTCGGGTTCGTTCTCAGGTCCATGTAGGAGACCACCGGGTTCCGACGAAGATCTTGGCGAGGGTGAACTTGGGGTTTCGGGGTCGATCTTGGTTTGGCGCCGGTGGATCTTGGCGATGTATCATTGTCAAGTGCGTTCCCTACCCAACATCATCCACACATGCACTATCTCTATGCGGGTTTGTCTTGTGGCCACACACCACAACTTCACACCAACGATGGAGGCGAGGCCACGGTGAAGAGGAGCTTGAGCGAAGGTCTCTCGTGGCCGGGGCGGCGAGGTCACTGAAGCCGGCGGGGAACTCGCTGGAGGGGCAGACCCGAGGCGGGGCTCGACGGGGCTCAAGGGGCGGAGCCGAGGTGGCGTGGCTGAGCCGGGGCCGGGCGGAGGCGTGACGAGAGGCGCCGGAGGCGGTGGGCCTGCAGCCAGGCGGGGTCGAGCCGGGCGCACAGGCAGGGGCCCGCGAGGCCGGGCGAGAGGGCGCAGGGCGGCCGGGCGGGCAGGCCGAGGGCGGCCGGGAGGCGCGGGCGCGGCGGCGCGGGCACCGGGCGGAGGAAGCTTCGGGAACGGCGGAGGCAAGCTGCGGAGAGAGGAGGGAGGAGGAGAGAGGCGGCGGCGAGCGGGCGGGCGAAGGGCGGAAGGGTGCACGCTGGAGGCGGGTTGCGGCGGAGCACGCGAGGTGTGGGGGCGCGGACGCGGGGCGGGTCTCGCGAGGGTGACCGGAGGAGGCGGCGCGGGCTGCGCTGGGAGGAGGGCGACGAGCTGTGGCCGGACGCGGATGGCATGACGCAGGCGGCGGGAGGTCTGGCGCGAGCGGCTTGGCGCCGGGCAGCAGCGCAGAGGGTGGCCGGCGGAAGGTCAGTGAAGGAAGCCGAGGAAGAAGGGGCGGGGAGGGAGGAACGTCTGGGAAGGGAGCGGGTTGGTGGGACAGGCGCCAGGCGTGGGTCCCAGGGGGCGTGCTAAGTGCGTGCGGTAGTCACGTGTCTGTGAGCTGTGAGAGGGTTAGGCGGGGCCTGGGTGGGTCCAGCGTGGGCTGTCGAGGCTGGGACCTGCCAGGAGGTGAAGCCCGGGAGGCCGGCCGTGTGGTGTGAGTTGGATTAGAGGGAGAGAGAGGAGAGGAAGAGGGGTGAGGAGGATGAGGTGGCTTAGCCTGATTGGTTGAGGGAAGGAAAAAGAGGAGGTGGCAAGAGCTGATTGGCCCGGGTGATGTGGCCACAGAGGGTGGGTAGGATTTTAGGTGGGATAGGGTTAGAAGGGCGGGCAGGTTGGACCGATTGTTTTACACGGGGTGGTCGTTCGGGTCGATCTGGCCCGTTCGACTGCCCCGACTAAAAATTAATAAAACTTTTATTTGTTTTAAACGGGCCGTGCGCAAACCGATAGCGGCCAAAATAAAATATTCCGGGGACCCGGTGTTCGGTGTTTGAATAAGATGGGACGTTCGGAAAACAAATCGGGGTTTTCGAAAATAGTTTTGACAAACAATGCATGATGATGACGATGCAATGCACAAATTCAACGCGATTTTCTAGTAGTGGTTTTGCGGGATGCCACATTGGACACCACGAAGATACGAGTTAGCTTCTTTATTGTTAATATTGCTTGTATTTTTTTCGGGTTTGCCTCTATCCCTCTTGCTGACACCAAATACCCTCCTAGTTGTCCTATTGGAACTCCAAAATAACACTTTAGCGGGTTGAGTTTAGTGCGGTATTTGTCGAGATTATCAAATGTTTTCCGAAGGTCATTGATAAAAGTCGACTCTTGCTTGGTGGTGACGATGACTTCATCGATGTAGACTTGTTATTGCCAATTTGTCTCCTGAGGCAGTTTTGCATCATGCATTGGTACGTAGCACCCGCGCTTTTAAGACCGAGCGGCATCGTTGTGTAGCAGAACACACCATAAGGTGTTATAAATGCGTTTTTGTCTTGGTCTTCCACCTTCATCCGGATATGATGATATCCGGAGTAAGCATCCAGAAAGGAAAGACATTCGCACCCGGCGGTTGCATCGATGATTTGGTCGATTCGCGGGAGTGGAAAGTCATCCTTCGGACAATGTTTATTGAGCGCAGTGAAGTCGATACACATGCGCAGCTCTTTGGTATTTTTCTTCGGGACGCATACAGGGTTAGCATCCCACAATGCTTGCTTGATTTCTTTGATAAATTTAGCATCCATGAGGTAATGGATTTCTCTTCCAATGGCCTTTCTTTTGGGTTCCGCAAAACGGCAGAGTGATTGCTTCACAGATCTGGCATCGGGGTATAGGTTAAGTGTGTGCTCAGCGAGTTTCCTGGGGATTCCTGGCATGTCTGATGGTATCCATGCAAAAATCTCCCAACACTCACGGAGGAACTCGATGAGCGCGCCTTCCTATGCGGGCTGAGGTTGGTGGACACCATAGTAGTTTTCTTCAGGTCCATGGGGTGGACCTGGATTTCCCTTATATCTTTTTCTGTGTTGAAGGCTAAGTCAGGCATAACCCGAGATTCTGGCAGGAGATCTGTATCTGCCGATGTCCTCGGCTGCTCAAACTCTATCTCCATCCCGAAGGATTCAGAATTTTTTATAACTCCATGTCGCAATTATCGAATCACGTGAAACTTCCTCTAACTATGATGATTCCGTTGGGCATCAGCATCTTCATCACCAAATAAGCATAATGTGGTACTGCAATGAATCTTGCGAAAGCTGGGCACCCCAGGATCGCGTGATACTGGGATGGCCAGTCCATGACTTTGAACTCGAGTTTCTCCCGCCTGAAATTGTTTCTCGATTTGAAGACAACATCAAGATAGATTTTTCCTAGAGGAATTTCGGGTTTACCTGGGACTATCCCGTGGAATGATGTTTCCGTTGGTGCCATATTTGTTAGGGAAATATTCATGGCTCATAGAGTTTTGGCGTAGATGAGGTTGATGTTGTTGCTAGCGTCCATGAAGACTTTTCTCATATCAAACCCGCCAATTTGTGCATCAACAATGAGAGCTGAATGACCCGGTCGAGGTACTCGAAGCGGATGATCAGCTTTGTTGAAGGTGATTTCTTGCTCTAACCAATAAAGGAATTCAGGGGTTGGGGGTGGCGCCGTTACCACCATATTGACTTGTCGAGTGATCGGTTCTAGATCCTGTTAGATGGACGTCCTTTTTGAATCATGGACTGATGACCCACAAGTATAGGGGGTGTATCGTATTACTTTTGATAAATAGGAGTGTCGATCCCAACGAGGAGCAGAAGGTGTTGACTAGTGGTATGGAGCAGGAACTCTCTGTAAATACTACGCAAACAGATTTGTAGGGGTTTTCTAATAAAGCAACAAAACAAAGTGCAAGTAATAAAGACAAAGAACAAACACAGCAAGTGGCCTAATCCTTTCTTAGCAAAGGACAAGCCGATGGAAATACTTATAAGGACCAAACGTTCTCGAGGACACATGGGAATTATGTCAAGTGCTTTCGCTTCAAATAGTTGAGTACTATTCTTTGGTGTTGTAAGTGTTATGTGGGTGAACCTGTGCTAATGTACCGACCTTACTTGGACTAATACATACTTGTGATTAAACCCCCTGCAAGCATCCGCAACTATAGGAAAGTAATTAAGATATAAACCTAACCACAACCTTAAACTCTGAGATCCTACACTCCCTTGTGCAAAGGTGTCCTAACGGGGGTTCGGGTTTCTGTCACTCCGGCAACCCCACAATTAGTAGCCAAATACACAATGCATTCCCCTAGTCCCATAAATGGTGAAGTATCATGTAGTCGACGTTCACATGACACCACTAGAAGAATAGCACCACAACTTAAATACTAAATCATTGAATAATAACTCAACACAAATCCACAACTAACAACATGACTTCTCCCATGTCCTCAAGAACTAGACAAACTACTCACAAGACATCATATGGATCAAGATCAAAGATGATATGGTGATGGATAACAATCTGAGCATAAACAATAATCCAATGGTTCCACTCACAAGCATCAACTACAATAGTAATTAACACGGGGAAAGTTTCCCCTAAGAACTAAAGCAATATCCAACACAATTGTTACAGCGGGACGGAGTGGTGATGATGGTGTGGATGATGATGATCCCGATGAAGCCTAGCTTGATGACGGTATTGATGGCGATGATCTCCCCTCTTCGGGAAGGAATTCCCCTGGCAGAAATCTGTTTGCCAGAGAGATCTTTCTCTCTCGGTGTTTTCCGCCCCGCAGAGGTGGCGGAAATCTATCTGTGGTCGCTCCCCTGGTGTTAGGGTTCCGTAAGGAAGATATAGGCGAGAGGGCGGAGTCGAGAGCTGAGCAGGTGGGCCACACCTGCCCTAGGCGCGGCCTAGGGGGGACCCGTGCCTAGGGGGTGTGGGCCCCCTGTGGACTAGCTACGCCTCCCCATCTGGCTTCCTCCGTCTTCTGGGAAAATATAATTTTCCAATATTTTTCTAGTATTTTTCTGATCTTCGCGAAATTGCATCAAAACACCTCTTCTTCCATCAGAATCCAGACTCTGGTAGTCCATCCTCCAAGAATCATCCAACATGCAAAAACAGTGAAAAAGACATAAGTAATACCTCATAATTAGACATGTATCAATGAATAGAGGCAAATTATGATATAGAATGGTGATGCAAATTGGACGTATCAACTCCCCCAAGCTTAGACCTTCGCTTGTCCCCAAGCAAAAACTGATCTCAGTAAACATGTCCACATGTTTATGGAGTGAAGTGTCGATAAAAGAATACGGACAAGAAGCATCACACTTACCATTACACAACTCATAGAAGAAAGCAACTCACCATTATATAACATAGATTGCAACAAGTACATGAGTCACAATAGAGATGCATAAAGATTAATCATAATTGGAATTGGCAAACTCTTGTTCCTAGTCAGAGAAAAGCTGGCAAACAGTTTCACAAAAACCTTTTTGAAGAAGTTTTAAAATAGGAGCACTCGTTGCTCAAAAAGGTTTTTCAATGAAGGCTTTCAAAGTAATACTCAATAGATAAGATTTTTGTGCAAACAAGGAAGATAAAGAACATGATTGAATAAATCACCATATGAATGCTTGCAACATAACAACTCAAATGCTTGCCGGAGATAGAGAGGAAGTAGGTTTACTAACTCAACTTAGAAAATAGAAGAAAGGTCCCTTCATAGAGGGTAGCAGGGATTTCAAGTCATAAAGAGATTTCAAAAGATTATGGTACTTACTAGCTTTGATCCCTCATTGCCCCTATCATAGGCATATTGAGATGATTAAGGTTAAAGTGCACAAAGATGGAGTATATGCTTGACCAAATATAAGTTGGCAATCTCATGTCCCTTGAGTACGAGGGCCGCTCCTCATGCTACTCAACTTTGGTCACCGGAAAGTTCTTGTCATTGTAAGTACATATGTATCATAAAGAACCGCTAACGGGGTACCCCTTGCACATGGTACAGGAGCTATCCCATAACCATAATGACAAGGCAAGCAGACAATGAGCATCTCAGCGATCTTTTTATTTACTATGTGCATAGCTTTTTATTGAGGATGTTTCATATAATGCTCACTATGGTGATGCTGCAAGTTTCCACCATGGTTAGGCATGGCTTAGGCTAGCGGCCCAGGCGTTTATCTAACACACATACATCACTCCATGGACTTACAATCTCCCTCTTTATTTCACACCGTCGACATCCGCAAACAAAAGAGCATGATATCGACTGTGTACTACGTACAAGTGCAATGTTGAAAGCGTTCCCCGTGATAGCACGGTTCTGCTAATTCCAACATATATATGCAAGCATATACAACTTCGATGATACAATGATTCAAGTCTATTGGGGTCAAGGAAATAAGGTGTGCCATCAAGTTCGTGAGAGCTTTACTAACTAGTTTTCACATAACAAAATACTTTTTAATTCTAAAGATATATGAAGCTTGAGAATTTGTTAGGAACAACAATAATGCTAATAGGTAGATATGGTGGACACAAATGGCACATGTTTTGGTTCAAAGGAGTTGGAAACATGAGAAGTATGCCTTCTCAAAACAGGTTTTTGGCTAGCAAGGCTGGGTAGCAAGCAAAGGAGTTGAAAGAAACAAACAAACCTACAAGTGATAAAGCCAAAAATGCAATCTTCCTTGAAGACACAAAAGATCTTAAATAAAGAATACTAAGCTTATGAGCAACAAGAAAGAAAATAAATGATACAAAATACCTGTACTTTTCTCTTTTTCTTTCAAACCTCAAAAAGTGTTGCTACTGACCAGAACTTGGTTTGCCAAAACCAATTTAGATTTACTTGATGCTCCCAAAGTGATGCCAATACTGATCAACAAGATCCATCATATAATAGAGACTGCAAACTAAAATAAGAAGTGCAAAAAGTAAAAGATGAAACTTCTCATTAATATTCCATAAAGGCACTCACACCAAGGGATACATATATAATCAACTAAAGGAGAGATACTTCCACATTCAAACCAAACTATAAGATAAGGAAAATGATCCCCATCCCCCGGGGGATCGCTCACGTTCCATCGTCCTGGTCCAGCGCGGCATCGCGTCGGTCCTACCACTACTTCCTTCAACCACGATTTGTTTTCTTATCTCTTCTTCCGCTCGCTCGGCCTCCCTCACGCGCATTGACGTCACAAACCATGTCTCCTCCACTGCCTCTCCTATGAAGGCGATGCCTCTCCCCACATGCTGCCCCAACCTTGCTCCTTCGCCTCCGCCATTATCCTCCTTCCCCGCCCTCTCCTTCTCCTCGCCTCCTCAGTTCCATGGACATGGGGACTGGGGAGCTCGGGCTGCCCATGAGGGATGTGCTGTGGTGCTGCTCGCGCTGGCGGTGCTGCTCCCGGTGGTGGCCCTGGGCTGTTGGTGCTCCCTGTGGAGGCCGTCATTGCTCCACGTCTTGCTACCTATGACGAGCGACGCTGCTACATACAGTAGGGTTCGCAGCATAGAAAACAAAAAATTCCTACGATGGGAACTATGTACCAAGATCTATCTATTTAGATACAAACAACAGGCGGATGTATATCCGTAGAGAACATACCCTTGAAGACCGACAAAGCTTAACGAGTTCAACTCGTGGTTGGTGTAGACGATCTCTTGCCGATCTCAAGATCAAGAGGAAGTCCTAGCGCCACAAAGCAGCAGCACATCCGTGCTCGCACACACGTACAAGACACCGAGCAACATCCGCCTCCTCGCTCCAGCGATGCAGCGGAAGCACAACCCTTTCTTGCCGAATAGCCACCGAGAACATGTATCTCGCTAGTCCGAGACCACGGGGGGTAAATTCTAGAGGGGGAGAGAGATCCTTCACGAGGAGGTGTGAGTGAGAGAGAGAGGACAGGGGGTGCCTTTTATAGGAGGAGGGGGGCACCCAAGGGGGTGGCCGCCGGCCATGGGGGCTGCCCCCTCCCCTCCTTCATTCATGTGGGTGGACACTCCACTCACAAAAATCCATTCAAATCCCTCCACTCAAAATCCCACTCAAACTTGCCATTAAATTTCCACCAAATTTAATGCAAACTATCATTAAATAAAACTCTTTTATTTTATTCAGAATTTTGTCAATTACTTTAATGACAAACATTCACAAATAACCCCTTGCTAGAATTCTATTTCACATGCATAACCTCTTTATGCAATTTCACCCGAAAACCTGTTTCCGTATCTAGTGAAATAAATTCCTGCGCTTGTTTATTCTTTCGGCATAAAACATTTGCTCCAACTGGATGTCAGTGTCCCTTAAGTGTGTCACCCTACGGTTCGTGAATAATGCGGACATGATCGAGACCCTTCTCCGATCAATAATCAGTAGCGGGACCTGGATATCCATACTGGCTCCCACACATTCAACGATGACTTTCCTATGATCGTCGGAACCTTTTATGCTTGTATCTTAATCCCTTTGTTTCAAGATATATTACATGTCCGAGATTCGATCATTGGTATATCCATACCTAGTTTGACCTCATTACTGACATGCACTCTTTTCTCGTTCCTAACATTCTAGTGATCAAATCACTTGCTTGCAAGCTAACCAATGTGATATCACCGAGAGGGCCCAGAGTATATCTATCCGTCATCGAGATGAACAAATTCCACTCTTAATCCATGATTCTCAACATAACACTTTAGTAGCTTTGAATCCATCTTTATAACCACCCAGTTACGGTGTGACGTTTGATGTCAACAAGAAACTCTTCCGGTGTTAGTGATTGGCATGATCTCGTGGTCTAAGGATTAGGACTACTTCGTAAGTTGTTTATAGCAATATAAACTCAATGACTTTGATTGTAATGCTATACTTCGGATGAATGTTCATCACACCATTACACTAATGTTGTGATCTCGTTATTAACAACATCCAATGTCTATGATCAGGAAACTGTGATCATCTTGTTAATCAACGAACTAGTTTATGAGAGAGGCATAACTAGGAACTTTCTGTTTGTTTATTAAACACACATGTATTAACGTTTTGAAAGGATAGAGATGTCGCCTAGAGGGGGGGGTGAATAGGCAATTTCAAAACTATTACGGTTTTGGCTTGATAGAATGCGGAATTAAACTAACGTTTATTTTACAAGCACAAAACCTAAATACACTAGGCTCAACTAAGTGCACCAACAACAAATTAATCTAAGCAAGATAGCTCAAGATAAATATACCACAAGTGATAAGCAAGATATAAGTACTTCAAGCTCGATGGCTATCACAAGGAAAGTAAGCTCGGATATAGAGATAACCGAGGCACGCGGAGACGAATATGTATTCCTGTGTTCACCACCTTTGGGAAGGGGGCTACGTCACGTTGGAGAGGTGTGAGGTTCCACGAAGGATTCCTCACACGCCACAAAGGCTCACCTTCGTCTCTGAGTCTATCCCACGAAGGAATAGGCCCTTTCCTTATGGCTAGATTTTCCTCCACTCCGGAGATGGCAAGCTCCACAACCACTTCACAAGCTCCACGAAGGAGAACCTCGGGACTCTTCACAATCTTCCACGAAGAGAACACCACGGCACCAACCGCCAAGCCAACTAGGAGGTCACCCTCCAAGAGTAACAATCTCACGGTATCTCACTCGAACAAATCGTAATGGAGAGCTCAACACTTATGCAAGAATGCAAAGCAAGACCACCAAGGGTGCTCAAATCCTTCACTCTCAAATCCCACCAAAGCAACAAGTGCTAGGGACGAATTATAGAGGAAGAACAATGGTGGAAGTCAACCAATGACTCCAAGATCTAGATCCAATGGGTTCCCCTCACTTAGAGGAGGAATTGATTGGTGGGGATTGTAGATCTATATATCCTCTTCCAAATCCCTCAAAAAGATGCAAAAATCATAGGAGGGAAGGGGGAGGAAGCAAGCTCAAGAGGGTCAACAATGGAGGTCAATTGCGTGGTCAAGAACGCCCTAAAATGTTGGGGTAAGAACCCCCTTTTATAGTGGAAAGCAAATATGGCCGTTGGAAGAAATCTGTGCAAACTCGGTTGAAAGTTCGGTTGGACCGAATCTAGAACCGGACGATCCGGTTCCTAGACCGGAAAACCGAACTGAAAACCGGAATTAGGGTCAGTACACAGTCTCGGATAGACTCAGTATAGCAAAACCAAAAATCCCGGTTTCAGATCCGGTTTTCTGGTCCTGGCACCGTACCATCCGGTCTGGGAGCCGGTTGAACCGAATCCACAACGGGGATGAAACAGGCTTCACGAAAAAAGCAATAACTTCTGCATCCGGACTCCGATTTCGATGATTTTGGGCTTGTTTTGACGAGGACAACAAGCTCTACAAGATTGTGCAGAGAAACATCATAGCCCGACAAAGGAGGATAAAACCAAATGAAGAAAGGTAAGAAGCCTTCCTAAATAAGAACCGATAAAACCTTCAAACTCGAAAACGCCATAGAAGATGCATACGAATTCCGTTTTCGATGAACTTGGGCTTGTTGAAGAGCTAGCAACAATCTCAAGAACCTCACATGGAGAAACACCAATAAGCAACAAAATAGGAAGATGCAAAGTATGCAAAGGATTGAGCTTCCTATGATGATGTGATCAAGTTACACAACCGAAAGCCCCTCTTGATAGTGCAGCTAGCTATCATATAATCTGGTCTCCCAACAACCACCTTGAGACCAGTAAAAGGAAAACCTAGCAAGGCCATACCTTTGCCTTGCGCATCCCTCTTGATCTTGATGACAAGGCTTCAAGCTCCACCCAAGCATGAATGTAACACTTGATCATTGTTACTTTGTGAAGACTCCTAATTTGCTCCCCCATACACCACTATGGGATAGCTTCATTAATACATGTATTCACATGTCCATTTATCACCAATATGGACGGCAAGCTTCAAGAAAATGATCTTCTCGAGATGCTTATCTTGAACTTGCCCTTCTCAACCTTGATGACGATCACCACTTGATGCATCCTCTCATGGTCTATATAATATCTTCATTTTGAAGCATGCCCATGGAAAGATACCACAAGACCATGTGGTACATTCTTTATGCTTCATGTGTTGACCAACTTGAAATCACTCTTCACTCTTTGTATTGGTCAACCAAGTATCTTCTCGTGCTCCATCTTAATATCTTGAGGTACATAAGGAACTCTTCATTTGATTACATGCTCTAAATCTTAGTCAACCATAGCTCAATTAATGAGGCTATCATGACACCGACTTAGATCCATATCTTGAATTCTTCTATTGAGATCACACTCTCAAGATCTTGATCATATCATATTCTTCTCTTAAACTCGATGATTTTGATGCCAATACTCAAGGTATATCTTTATCTTCATGGCATCCATACTTGAATCCAACACATGGACTATAAGCATGACCTATGGAATATACCTTCATATAAAAATTAGTGAAAACATTAGTCCATAGGGATTGTCATTAATCACCAAAACCACACATAGGGGCAATTACCCTTTAAATCTCCCCCATTTTGGTAATTGATGACAATCACAACAAGAGGGTTTATATAATGAATATTAGAAACAAGTACACAACTTATCCGAGAATAAGTTGTATACAAGAGGTTGTATTTGATATGGTTAAGTAACACAAAGATACTAGCCCATATCAAAACCGATTCTACTCACATAAACTACAACTAATGTAGGAGATGTGAGTAGAACCAACATATATAGAGCAAACTCCCCCACAATATATGCACGCATGATGATCTTGAATTTCATTGCATACATTTTCAAGCATAACCTTTGGGAGAGTTTCCACTATATATACAACCATGCAAAACATAATAAAGATGAAATGCATGAAAGGCAAACACTTAAGAACAAACCAATCTTAAGTAGAAAACCATTTCCCTTAAAACCCTCTAAACTTCTCCCCCATTGACAACAAGTGCAAAAATGGATAACAAGGTTAGAAGGACAATATAGTATGAGTTCCTACACAAGGTGTGCATTACTTGTAATATGAGTGAAATCACATGCACATATCCAATGATGAACACTTGGAGGAAATCAAACTATATTGAGGATCCAGGATTGCTAAAAGGATAACAAGGTTAAGGAACTTCAACAGATGAAGAAAGCAATCGAAAGATCCAAATAATCAAATGGACAAATAGTGCTCTAAGTGGAATAAGGAAGCTCCCCAAGGTTCGTGCATAAATTAGTTGTTTCATTTGAATACAATATGCACAAACATGGAATCCTCACTCCCTCTATATTATTTAGAACACAAGAAATATACAAGGATGAGATATAAACCAATACACTTGTCAAGACAAGCTTAAGTCCAAAAGAAACCAAATATGAGATATGAGTGCATGAAGATGAAATAAAAGTAAACCAAGCACCCATAAATCAAGACCTTACCAAAACAATTAAAAATCAAGAGGATAAGAGTGATGGTCGGAAAAGAGCGAGCATATCAAGGAGAGAGATTAACACTCTCGTGTATATAAGTTTCTAAGGGGAAAACATGAGAATAATCCACAAAGAAACATCCACACATAAGATGTTAATAAAAAGAATACATGATATCTAAGCGGAAGTCATGAGATATACCAAAAAGTATAGTTTGCTTAAGTGCATATATAGCCCATGGCTCTATTTTATCTTATGGTATATCAATGAACTTCACCAAAGAATAAACAAAAAATCTCAAAACCATCACAACTAACACTAAGGGAACTAATGCTAGTTGGGATACTTTGAGAAAGGCAACAAGTATCAAAAGGAATGATTCAATGCAATTTCAACAATATTGCACATGAGAGTACCTTGAGGAGTTGATATGCAATAAATTGCTAGAAGGCATATTTGGAATTGGTGAATCATGAACATGATTTTATATACTCCCCATTATATGCATCATCTCAAATTACTCACATAAGCAATAAGGATACAGAAGTCTTTCAAAGATAATTGCAAGAATTGAACATGTACAACCAAATAAATTCATGCCAAGATGCAACCTACAAGAGATTGGATAGAAGAATAGTATGCATGAATAAGATACTTGTTACCAAGATAGCAATGGTATGATGTAGTAGATAAGAATTTTTAGATCATCCTAGCTTGGCTCCAATTATCATGTGGTGAAAACTTTCTTTATAGACGAGACAAGCATCCATTGCATCTTCAATGTACCTAAAACAACATTCAAGTACATCTTGGTCCCCAAACTTATTGGGTCCAAAGTGGTTAGAATAACCACAACACATAGGATACACTCCATAAAAATATGTGCATATTTAGAGATGAAATTTGAATTTCATGCACATCTTAGCCGTTTAAGGATTTTATGGAGTATACCCTATATATTGGATCAAAGAAAGCAAAACATGACATAAGATATACATTTATTAAACATGCATGCGCGAGAATTTCAAGATCCAACGAAGATATACTTTGGACAAATCACCAAAAAAATTCAAGAAGGCATACAAGGTGTGACAAAACACATTTGTTGTCCAAACTATATCAAAGAATCAAATCAACACAAGATTTGTTCAACAAAGTTCAACAAATGAACCGAGCAAAAACTATTAAGCATGAAAGATGAATTAAAAACACAAATGCTCAAAGATTTATCTCATTCAATAAAATAAAATAGAGAATAAAGAATGAGATAACAAACTCCCAAAAGAGCAAGGTTTCAACAAATAAACCAAACCCTTAACACTTTTCACAATGGCACAAGGTTCCGAGAAGAAAAGGTTTGTCTTCCACTAAAACACATTTGATAATAATCAAAAACATCATCAAAGATATGTTCAAAAGCCAAGGAAGACAATGGGAGCCACACAATTTTTTTGGAAAGAAAGTAAGGCAATAAGAGGTTAACTCCAAAGTGAAGATGATCCACAAATGATACCACACACAAGTATATCAATTGTCGAAGACAATGAGTTTATTTGTAACATCCCTAAAATCATGATTTCAAAGATTGCACATCATTCATGCATGCATATAATTTTGAGATCATTTTCAAACTATTTTCAAGAAAACAGAAGCACATAGTGCTATCATTTTATGTGAGCAAACATAAATCAAATGACCAACCTCAATTGAGAGAATAAGTGTTTTAACCAAGTCTTGTTTGCTTCCTTGTTGTTTAGATTGAATGTAGAGTTTGGACAAAATTTACAAAGCAAATATGGTTTCAAAACCATTTTCAAAGCATTTCCAAACCAAGTTCCATAGCACTGTTTATTTTGTTTATTCAAAGGGACCAAGCAAGTACAGAGAGATCACTTGGTTTTGTGTCCAAAAGTACACTTTACAAAAATCCAGAAAAGGTTTGAAATTCAAATGCCTTTGAATTTGATTGAAAATCATTCCAGAAAATCGATTTAGAAAAGGAAAAAGAGATAAGAAAGAAAAGGCGGCGCTTGACAATTGAGCCAATGAGACGCAGCCCATTTAGCCCACCCGGGTTTCCCCTCTCTCCTTCTCACTCGCAGATGAACCCGCAGAGAGACTGACGCCAGGACCCCACCCCCTCTCTGTTTTATTCGCTGACAGGTAGACCCACTGCCACGTCAGGCTCGTCGTCAATCTCGCTATGAAGAACGCTCGGTGGCGTTTCTTCCCGATGCAAATGCGCTTAATTGGTGTTGATTGCTCATGAGATTCGCCATCGCTCCGCCTACTTAACCCCACCTATCTGCGACCATTTCCCTCACTTAGCACCACTCTCCACCAAGTGCTGCCTGATCAACCTCACACCGCCCATGACGAGCTCACTCCGCGATCGATTCGTGAGTCCCATCGCCCCTTCCTCTCTGGTTCATACGAGCGCCGGCAACTTATTTGCGCCTCCGACCCTCTTGGTTTGTCTGTCTGCAGTCGTCGGTTCCGTTCGACACCGCAAGCACCCGACGACAAACTCGACTCCGACGACCAAATTCCGTAAGCCCTTTGCGCCCCTTCGCCTCTGATTCACACGAGGTTGTTCGCCACTGTCTTGTGCGTCATCCGGTCCCGTCTGTTTGTGCTAGGGAGACCAGGAGCGTCGCCAACGTCGCCGTCTACTCGAACCGGCGCCGCCGCAACTCAAGCGAGCTCCGAGCCCACTCTGGCGCCTTGCCAAGCCGCCGCCAAGTTGAGCTTCTCTCGTCGCTGCGAACCTGGTGAGCATCCTCCCTGCTTCTGGCGACCAGCGCCACGCCGTGGGAAGAGCTCGCCGCAAGATGGCGCGCTAGCGCTTCGATTTTGGTCGATTGATTCGTAGATCTAGATCCAGCGCGTAGGATTAGTTCACTTATCGAACCGTTAAGTTTAGATCTGAGCCGTGCGTGTTTAGTTAGATCCAACGGTAGCCGAGCGTGATCCGGTGCGAAGCGGTACGCACCAATCAGAAACAGACGCGTGGCTAGGGTTAGATTTAAAACTGGATTTTGAATCTGATTTGTGTTCAAATTTTGTTTTGGCTATAACTTTTGATCCCCACGTTAGAATTTAACAAATTTTATACCGTTGGAATCAGGAGACAAAGCTCTTTCTAAACATGCAATGTGTTTAATGTTTAGCTTCTGTTAAAAAGGTTTTATTTGCAGAAACTTGTGTAGGACTAATTTGAGTATATGAAAGGTTTAGGAAATGATTTAAGATTTAAACAAATGCAGTTTGACAAGTTTTCAACTTGTTTATGAATCAATACTGTTTACTTGCTTTGTGGAGTTTTAAAAATCATCACATATCATCTTGCATGCATGCACATATTTTTGATTGTATATGTTTTGTGTGTAATTTTTTGCTACCATTCTTTGTGTAGATTTTGGTGCTAGTGATTGTGATTGTGAGGAGTGCTACTCTCCCAACTACCAAGGCAAGTGGTACTTCATGAATATTATCATTCCTATGTTTTCTACTAAGCATTAGGAATAATTTTGTTAGACTTGCATGCTAAATTTTGCTTATATGCCATGTTGGGAAATCCTAGTAGTTGTAGAAATGCTAGGGAATTTCTAAGTTAAGTTACTATCTATGCCATGCTTAGCCTATCTAGTAGCAACCAAGGGTTGGTGAAATATATACATGCTATGATGAAAATATTCCTAAGTCCTTTGGACTTGTGTTTTGTCTAATAAAACAACTAAGTTAATGAAACACCTAGGTGGAATGGAAGGAAAGGTTTATGTTGAGTGGTTACACAAGGCCCATTTCTATGGTTTACCTTGTGTATCTCACTTGTGGTAAGCCACCCAGGAACAAAGATATTTTAGAGGCCAAGTGTTAAGAAGCTTCTAGTGCAGCCACTTGGCAATATGGGCTCTGCCTGGATCACATAAGTTGCTAAAACTTAGCCATTTGGACAGTTGGTGGTAGTGGGATGATAGGTTGGAACGCGTCCATTTGGTCTAAGGGAAGGCTTCTGAAAGGTCCTGTCTTGGTGAAACCAAGTCTGGTTGGGAAAGTGCACAACCTCTGCAGATAGAAAAATCTAAGTACTTAGCCAAGTCCATGGCAATGGACAACTTGAGCATCAAGACATGGAAGCTATCAAGAATCTCCTCATCCCAATTTCTAAGTAAAATTTGTGGGTGAACAAGGGTGAAGGACCTCAATGTCTATTGATGGTTCCTTGGGAAAAGTTTTGACAAAGAAAAACTTAGTGATTTCAACTAATAGGAAAAATCTATTTTGAGCAAAGCAAGCCAAGCTACACTTAGCCAAATTGCATATAGTATCTAGTCCACTTAAAATTTTACTAAGGTATCACTTGCCAATACTATTCCAAAGTATTGACCCACTGTGGCTGTAACTTGTGATGTTGCAGGTTACTCTGATGAGGATTAGGTGTCATGAGTCTACACTCAACATGTTTGCCTGTGGCACATGAAGATGAAGACTTTTATTTATTTACTTATTCAAACTCTTGTATTAGGCCTGTGGCCTTGGAGTTGTAAAGACTATGTTTATCTCTGGAATGGCTGTAATAAATGACCTTTGTATCTGTGTACTTCATCTTAAACTATGGATGCTAGCAATGATCCAGGGACTAGCATTGCAATCACAGGGATCCTTTTCCTTTATAAAGGAGGGATCTTACAAATGGTATCAGAGCACTGTGTTGCCTGTAGGATTATGACCCTAGGATTGGAAACCACTAAGGAAAAATTTTCAGCAACTTCTACACTTGTATATTCTTCTCGTAAACTTTTCTAATCTTCTCTCTCATCTCTATTTGTAGATGAACTCCATCAACGAAGCCGTGAGGAAAGGACCACTCATGACAATGACTTTGGAGTGTGAGACAGAATTTCCAAGGCTCTCAAGGACCTCATGGTTGCATTAGAGATACAAGGTGCAGCTGTGTACAAAGGTTTTCCTGTGATGGATGAAGGAGTGGAATACTGGTGGGTGCAACTTCATTTGTATAAAAACAAGGAAGACAACCACCAGGAAAAAAGATTCTGCATGTTCACCAATTCAGTGGTGCACACTACATTCTTTGAATCAGCAAGGGATGCAGCTTGGAAGACCATCAAAGAACTTGGTGATAGAGTCAAGTGCAGAATGCTCAACCTCCAAAATGATCTAAAGAAATAGAAAGAACATACCCAAGAGTTGGAAGCTACCAACCAAACCTTAAGAGGAGACATTATAGACTTAGTGATGGAGTCATGTGAGCAAGATAGGCTGATTGCTTCTAGAAATATTGTGTTAGCCAACAGATCCAGTGAGATAGGATTGTAAACGTACTTCGTTAGTTGGACCACCACCTATCACCTTATTTTCCAAATGCTGCTTTAAAATAAGTTGAACCTTGGTTGTTGTAATGGATCCATGTATGCCATGACTTGTGTGTTTTGATTTCCAAGGATATGTATGTGATGTTTTGTCTTTTGTTTTATCTTAAATTGTGTTGTTCTAACTTTTCTATCTTATAAATAGATGCCTACTATTACCATCAGCACTGTTGAGGAGTTCCAGGTTACCCGCTTTGGTCCTCGTATCGTTGAGCTTACTACTTTGCTCAATCTTCCTCTTCCTACCATCATGGTGCTTCCCCTCACCAAGTTTGAGAGGAAGGACCTCTGGGGCTTCAAGGTCAACCAGCCCGGACGCCAGACAGAGCCTACCACTGAGGCCATCATCTTCAAGCTCATGCATGATGACAAGGAGAGAGGCCTTGAGGTAGTTATGCAGGATCTGATAGGACGTCTGCTAGGGAGACACTCCCGACAGGTTAGAGGTACTCACTTCCACATCTTTGGTAGACGTGATGAGGATGGAGAGTCCATTGACTTCGAGGACGATTCGAGGGACACAGCAGAGCCGATTCGCCTGTACCTCCAGGACTTAGAGTCTCTCATTAGGCACGTGGACACTGACAGGACCAATGTCATGCTCAACAATGACGAACTCTAGGTGCAGCTTCGCGAGAAGGACAAGATCTTCGTGGAGCAAGACGAGATAGTCAAGGAAATGGAGGAGAAGTTCGAGAGCCAGGACAGGAAGTTCAAGAGTCAGGAGAAGCGTGTCCAGGATAGAAACAAGAAGATCCGGGACATGACTGAAGAACTGCAGTCCAAGGACTTCGAGCTCGAGCATCAGCAAACGGTGATTGAGAGGCTTCGTTCCCAGAAGAGGGATCTCAAAGCCAAGATAGAGACCTTGACCACTAGTGTCGAGGAATACAAGACCGCGATGGAGAACGCAGGTCTTACCTTTGTCGAGGAGGAGATTGATGCCGAGGAGTAGATTTGACTACTCATTTATCATTTATTATCATACTTGTTGTTTGAGAACTTGTTATTTGACCATCCGACATGTGGATGGCTTGCTACTTGTGTGTTTTACTTTGTGAACTTGTTATCTTGTTGTTGAACGTTTATCATTGTGCTGCATGCTTTGTGTTTGCTTATGTGATGTAATGTGCATGAAAGCATCTATGGGTATCTCATTCTTATCTTTATTGAACGAACCACAGATGCCTCCCCGTCGTGCAAACCCCAACCCCAACAACAACAACAAAAACATCACTCCAGAAATGCAGCAAATGATGACCGCTCAAACTCAGCTGATGCAGATGATGACGACGTTCATCCAGAACCAAAACAACAACAATAACAACAATAACAACAACAATAACAACAACAACCCACTGGGTTTTGATATGCTTACTAGGTTCTTGAGATTGAGGCCAGCGAAGTTCTCAGGAACGACTGATCCCATGGTGGCCAATGATTTCCTACGTTCTGTGAACAAGGACTTGGTAACCGTGGGTTGTACGGATGCTGAAAAGTTCAGATTTGCAGCACATTTGCTGGAAGGACCAGCCGCCACTTGGTGGGACAACTTCCAGATCACCACTCCCATCGAAGATGTGACATGGTCTATCTTTGAGGATGTCTTTCGTACTGCTCATATCTCATCTGGAGTGATGAGTCTAAAAAAGAAGGAGTTCCATAACTTTCAAGCGCCACCGCAGTGGGTGAATATATTGAGGAGTTCAACAATCATGCGTTATGCACCGGATGAAGTTGACACCGATGCTAAGAGAAAGGAAAAATTTCTTGAAGTCCTGAATGATGAGCTGAATCTGCAGTTGGCTGTGGCCTATGTTCCCACTTATCAGTCTCTCTGTGACAAGGCTCCTATTTTGGAGAACAAAATAAAGCAAGTTGAAAGCAGGAAGAGGAAGCACTCTGACAAGCACAACTCGGGATCGTCACACAAACGATCCCATTATGATGACAGTGGAAGCTCAGGATCCCACAAGCATGAGAAATTCAAAAAGCACCACAACCACAACCGTCATGACAACAAGCATCACCATAGTCATGATAATGACAAGTACAAGAACCACAAGGGTGGATACAAGAGCCACCACAGTGGTAATGGAAGTGGAAGTGGAAGCCAGCCTGTCAAGAAAGACATAAGTCAGGTTGAGTGCTTCAAGTGCAAGAAGATGGGGAATTATGCAAATGAATGCCCAGAAAAGAAAGTTGAAGGACCCAACAAGCCCAACCCTTTCCAGAAGGGACAGGTGAACCACATCAATGTGGAGGAAATCTATGAGGAGCCTGATGTTGTGGCTGGTAAGTTCAAACTCAATTCTGTTCCAGCATTTGTTCTCTTTGATACTGGTGCATCTCATTCATTCATATCAAGAGCATTTGTTGAAAGAAATGAACTGCCGGTAGAAACTATTGGGTGTCCTATAAAAGTAAGCTCTCCTGGTGGAGAAATGATAGTGAATTCAGGATGTCACGATCTAGTCATAGAGTTTGGGAAGTATAAGTTTCCCGTTAACCTGATAATTCTAAACTCCCAAGGATTGGATGTCATTTTGGGAATGGACTGGATGACTAAGCACAAGGGTGTAATAGATTGTGCCAACCATACTGTCTCACTCACAACTCCAGAAAATAAAAGGATCAGATTCAAGACCAACCTTGAAGCAAGAAGGAGTATGCTAAATTCTCTTAAGGGGGTTAGCATGGACAGTGTGCCAATTGTGAGTGAGTATCCGGATGTGTTTCCGGAAGAATTGCCGGGAATGCCACCAGATAGACATGTGGAGTTTCTGATAGATTTGGTACCAGGATCTGGACCAATAGCAAATAGACCTTATAAGATGTCAGTTGATGAAGTGAAAGAACTCAAGAAACAACTTGGAGAACAGTTGCAGAAAGGATTTATTCAACCAAGTTCTTCATCTTGGGGAGCCCCAGTTTTGTTCGTGGAGAAGAAAGATAAAAGTCAAAGGTTATGCATAGATTACCGTTCACTCAACGAGGTGACTATCAAGAACAAATACCCTTTGCCTAGAATCAATGACTTTTTTGATCAGCTAGAAGAAGCATGTGTGTTCTCAAAGATTGATCTCTGGTCAGGCTATTTTCAACTCAAGATAAGAGAACAAGACATACCTAAGACAGCGTTCACTACAAGGTATGGATTGTATGAGTATACCGTAATGCCTTTTTGTTTGACCAATGCTCCAGCATACTTCATGAATATGATGAACAAGGTGTTCATGGAATTCCTTGACAAGTTTGTTATCGTTTTCATCGATGACATTTTAGTCTACTCCAAGAGCAAAGAAGAGAATGAAGGACATTTGCGTTTGATACTTGAGAAGTTAAGAGAGCATAAACTTTATGCCAAATTCAGCAAGTGTGAATTCTGGTTGAATGAAGTTGGATTTCTTGGACATGTTATGACAAAGGATGGTGTAGCAGTTGATCCTGCAAAGGTTTCAGCTGTAACTGAATGGGAATCTCCCAAGTCCGTAAAAGAAGTTCGTAGTTTCCTTGGCTTAGCAGGTTACTACAGAAGGTTCATTGAGAATTTCTCTAAGGTTGCTAAGCCCATGACGGAACTGCTAAAGAAAGACAAGAAATTTGCTTGGACGGAAGGTTTGTTGGAGATATTCCCTAGAGGCAATAATAAATATAGTTATTATTATATCTTTGTGTTTATGATAAATGTTTACATTCATGCTATAATAGTATTAACAAGGAAACATTAATACTTGTGTGATTTGTAAACTTAATTTGAAGTCCCTAGTATAGCCTCTATACTTCACTAGCTTGTTGGTTGATTAATGATTGTGGTTTCCCTATCATGAACATTGAGATGTTATCAACAACAAGATCATATCGTTAGGAGAATGATATGGTGGACATACTCCTATAGATAAGCGTAGCATAAAGATCAAGTCATTTCAATAGTTCAATTGCTATATGCTTTCTGATACATAGTAACCTAATTCCTTCGACCATGAGATCATGCATATCACCTTTACCGGATGGATGCTTTGATGACATCAAACACCACACCGTAACTGGGTGGCTATAAAGGTGGCATTGAGTGTTCGGAAAGTATTGGTTGAAACACATGGATCAAGAGTGGGATTTGTCCATCCATATGACGGATAGATATACTCTGGGCCCTCTCGGTGGAATGTCATCCAATTAGCTTGCAAGCATGTGACTGGTCACAAGGGATCACATATCACGGAACGAAAAGAGTACTTATCGAACGAGGTTGAACTAGGTATGCAGAGACAAGCGATCATAACCTCGGATAAGTAAACTATCGTGAGACAAAAGGAAATTGGTATCGTATGTAAGTGGTTCATTCGATCGCAGTAATCGTAGAAATATGTGGGAGCCATATGAATTTCCATTCTATTGGTTATTGTTGTTAGGAGAAGTGTCTCGATCATGTCCGCATAATTCACGAACCGTAGGGAGACACACTTAAGGATTCGACGTTGTTTTGAGTAGTTATGGTATTATGATAAAGAGACCAATGTTGTTGAGTCTCGGATGGGATCCGGATATCACGAGGTGATCCGAATGGTCCGAGAATAAGATTCATATAAGGAAAACCCGTTTCGAGTTCGGGAATGATTCCTGTTTTCATCGAATGTTCTAGAAGGTTCCGGATTGTCCAAGACTTTCGGGAGGGTACATGAATGTGTCATTGAATGATTGCATCATGTACTAAGTGTTCTGCTGTTCCAAAACTTGAAAGTCAAACTGCCGGTTTGAAAGTCAAACGCTAAAACAGAAACTATGGAAAGCGAAGCTGGGAAGCAGAAACTGGGAAACAAGCAAGAGGAGGTTGAAACCAACTTGGAGGAGGAGTCCTCTCCTCCAAGCCGCCCAGCCTAGGCCGAGTTGGGAGGGACTCTCCTCCCTGGCGCAGCCCTCCACCTATAAAAGGAGGGGCGGGCCTCCTCTCTAGACACAAGTTACTATCCTCTAATCTCCTTTAGAGCCGTTTGGTTTAGAGCTTCTAATTGCTTTAGCCTACGGTTTAGAGCCTTCTAATTGGTGTGTCTAATCTCTAGATCACTAATAGCCCTCTCTCATACTCCACCATACTCGCTCGGCTTAAGAAGCCTCGGGATTTCCCTCAACTTTGTACCACGCCGTTGTCTTTGCCGAATCACGAGGAGAGTGCTACAACCTCCGCTGCCTGGAACAAGGAGAGGAAGGTCTTCGTCGAAAATTTAACGGTGACCGATCGAAGCGCTGCTTAACGCAGCCGGAAGGATCGCTCACACGATCTTGAGATCGAAGAGTACGACTACATCACCCACGAGAATCCGCCTCGTTAAACACTTTGGAATCTTCGAGGGTAAGTTATTCCATCGACTCCTTGCTACACTCTAGTCGATAGATCTTGGCTTGTTTCTTTGTATGCGATCGACAATTTTTCTTTTCCATGCTACGAACCCCTACGGTGGTATCAGAGCCGTGTCTATATGTAGATCTGCACAGAGTAGAACACAATGGTCATTGTGGGCGTTGATGCTTTTATCGATTGCTTTTTGTGTACTTTGCATCTTATGATGTTGGGATGAAGCGGCCGCTAACCTTACATGACATCGCTCATGAGACTTGCTCCACGCTTAACATGCAACTTGTATTGCATAAGTGGCTTTATGTGCTGTTTCTCCTAGCATAGTTAAGATCCAATTTACAACGGGTGATCAACAATGCTAGTATCAATGTTGTGGTTCTTGTTCGTAAGTTAGAACGACACATTGAAAGCCCCAAACCACGTAAAATATGCAAAGAAAGTAGAGGCGTCTAACTTTGTTTTGCAGGGTGTCGATGATGTCATATGGCCATGATTGTGATTATATTTGATGTATGCAATGTTCCTTATTGTAAGTTGGCAACCGGCAGGAGCCATATGGTTGTCTTTAATTTATGTTAAGACCCGCGTGTCTATTCAAAGTAGTTGTAATAGTTGAAGCCGGTGGACAACCATGGAGAAGCGTCATTGACCTTGATGCAATGCCGGTGATGATGGAGATCATGTTCGTGCTTGAAGATGGAGATCGGAAGCACAAAGAAGAAAGGCCATATCATATCACATATTATTGAATTGCATGTGATGTTAATCCTTTATGCATCTTGTATTGCTTGGTAGACGATGGTAGCATTATAAGATGATCCCTCATGCACATCAATTTAAAGTCATAAAGTTTTCACCCTTAGTTAGCACCGTTGCTAAAGCTTGTTGTTTCGAAGCACCACGTGATGATCGGGTGTGTTAGATTCTGCAAGTGTATACAACGTGAGCAAGCCATATTTGCTCATGCGGAAACTAAGGTTTGATCTTGAAGAGCCTAGCATGTCTGGACATGGTCTCGAACACGGATCACCAAAGGTAAAGCATGAATCATATAGTAGATATGATGAACATGACGATTGTTCGCCATTGAAACTATATCAACTCTCGTGATGATCGGTGTTGATGTAGTGGATTTGGTTCGTGTGATCACTAAAACAATGTGAGGGATGTTTTGAGGGAGTTCACCTAGTTTAATTTCATTAATTAATTTGAACTCAATTTGTCATAAACTTAGTCTAAACTATTGCAAATATGTTGTAGATCAATGGCAGCCCTACCATCAATTTTAATGCGTTCCTAGAGAAAGAAAAGTTGAAAAACAATGGAAGCAACTTCCGGATTGGTTCCGCAATTTGAGGATTGTCCTCACCTGGTAATTTGACCTATGTCTTTGGATGCACATTGGGTGACCCACTGCGGTGATGCTCCCGATGAAGTAAAGAATGTTTACCTCGCTCGGAAGAATCGGTACTCCATAGTTCGAGGTGCTATCTTGTATGGTTTAGAATCGGAGCTTGAGAAAAGGTTTGAAGAGTCGACCCATATGATATTGTCGAGGTTCTCAAATTGATTTTGAGACTCATGCGGCAATTGAAAGCTATGAGGCTTCGAAAGTTCTTTAAGCGCAAGATGGAAGAGGGCAGCTCGTCGGTGAGCATGTGCTTAAGATGTCCGGCACGCATAAACAAACTTCAAAGCTTGGGTATAGTGATTCCTAATGCTTTGGGATTTACCGTGTCCTCCAGTCACTACCACCAAGTTACAAGAACTTTGTAATGAACTACAACATGCGAACATGAACAAAGAGTTGCGAACTGTTTGCTATGTTAAAGTCTGCGAAGTGGAGATCAAGAAAGAGCACCAAGTGTTGTTGGTCAATAAGACCACCAAATTCAAGAAAGGCAAGTCTAAGTAAAGGGACACTTCAAGAAGGGTGGTAAGAAAGTTACCACGCCGGCCGAAGACCAAGGCTGGACCCAAACTGGCGAGTGCTTTTCGCAAGGAGAAGGTCCTTTGAGCGGAATTTCCCAAAGTACTTGGCGGATCGAAGAACGGAAACATCAAGAAGAAAGGTATATCGATATACATGTTATTGATGTTTATCTCACTAGTACTAAATAGTAGTGCTCGGTATTTAATCTTGGTTCGGTTGCTCATATTTGTAACTCGAAACAGTCTTTGCAGAATAAACGGAAGCTAGCGAAGAACGAGGTGACGATGCGGCGTGGGAAGCGGATCAAAGGTTGATGTGATCGCGGTCGCGCTACCCTTCATCTACCATCGGGATTAGTTTTATACTTAAATAATTGTTATTTAGTGCTGTGTTGAGCATGAACATTATATCGGGATCTTGTTTATTGAGGCGGTTACTTGTTTAAATCAGAGAATAATGGTTGTTCGATTTATATGAGTAATATGTTTTATGCACATGCACCTTTGATAGATGGTCTATTCTTATTGAATCTCGATAGTGGAAATACACATATCAACAACATTGAGGCTAAACGTTTGAAATCAAGCGATAATTCGACCTATATGTGGCACTGTCGTCTTGGTCACATTGGAGTGAAGCGTATGAAGAAACTCCATTCCGATGGAATTCTTGAATCACTTGATTTTGAATCACTTGAAAGATGTGAAGCATGTCTGATGGAAAAAATGACTAAGACTCCATTTTCTGGTATGATGGAGCGAGCTACGGGCTTATTGGAAATCATACATACCGATGTGTGTGGTCCAATGAGTGTAGCATCGCGCGGTGGTTATCGTTATGTTCTTACCTTCACGGATGACTTGAGTAGATATGGATATATCTATTTCATGAAATATAAGTCCGAAACTTTCGAGAAGTTTAAGGAGTTTCAAAGTGAGGTAGAGAATCAACGTAACAAGAAGATTAAATTTCTACGTTCTGATCATGGAGGTGAATATCTAAGTTACGAGTTTGGCGAGCATTTGAAGAAATGCGGAATACTTTCACAGTTGACACCGCTGGGAACACCACAGCGTAATGGTGTGTCCGAACATCGTAATCGAACTCTTTTAGATATGGTTCGTTCTATGATGTCACTTACAGATTTACCGCTATCATTTTGGGGTTATGCATTAGAAACAGCCGCATTCACTTTAAATAGGGCACCGTCTAAATCCGTTGAAACAACACCGTATGAATTATGGTTTGGGAAGAAACCTAAATTGTCGTTCCTTAAAGTTTGGGGATGCGAAGCCTATGTAAAGAAGTTACAGCCGGACAAGCTTGAACCCAAAGCGGAAAAATGCGTCTTCATAGGATACACGAAGGAAACTATTGGGTATACCTTCTATCATAGATCCGAAGGCAAAATCTTCGTTGCCAAGAATGGATCCTTTCTAGAGAAGGAATTTCTCTCGAAAGAAGTGACTGGAAGGAAAGTAGAACTCGACGAGGTTGTCGAACCTTCTCTCGAAATTGTGAGTAGCGCAATACGGAAGAAGTTCTGTGGTGCTGCACCAATTAGAGAGGAAGCTAATGATGATGATCATGAAACTTGGTTGAAGTTGCTCTGAGCCTCGAGGTCAACGAGAACTCGTACCACTCCAGTTGGTATGATTCCGTTATGAGTGTCATGTTGGTGGACAACACCGATGACCCGAGACATATGAGGAAGCGATGATGAGCCAGATTCCAATAAATGGCAAGAAGCCATGAAATCCGAGATTGGATCCATGTCGAAAACCAAGTATGGACTTTGGTGGACTTACGGATGGCGGAAGGTCATCGAGAACAAATGGATTTTCAAGAAGAAAAGATCTTGATGGTAATGTTCGTCTATAAAGCTCGACTTGTCGCATAAAGGGTTCGACAAATTCAAGGAGTTGACTACGATGAGACTTTCTCACCAGTAGCGAAGCTAAAAGTCTGTGAGGATTATGTTAGCAATCGCTGCATATTATGATTATGAGATATGGCAGATGGATGTCAAAACAGCATTCCTCAATGGAGATATTGATGAAGAGTTGTATATGATGCAACCCAAAGGTTTTGTCGATCCTAAAGATGCTAACAAGGTATGCAAACTTCAACGGTCCATCTATGGATTGAAGCAAGCATCCCGAAGTTGGAATCAACGTTTTGATAAGGTAATCAAAAGTTTTGGTTTTATACAAACTTATGGAGAAGCTTGTATTTACAAGAAAGTGAGTGGGAGCTCTGTAGCATTCTTAATACTATATGTGGATGACATATTGTTGATTGGGAATGATGTAGACCTTCTTAATAGTGTCAAAGAATATTTGAATAATTGTTTTTCAATGAAGGATCTTGGCGAAGAAGCTTACATATTAGGCATAAAGATTTATAGAGATAGATCGAAACGCCAAATATCATTGTCACAGAGTACATATTTGGACAAAGTTCTAAAGAGGTTTGGAATGGAAGAAAGCAAGAAAGGGTTCTTGCCCATGTTGCTTATCGACCTTGAGTAAAACTCAAAGTCCGACATCGGCGGAAGATAGAGAAAGGATGAGTAAGAATCCCTATGCCTCGACCATAGGATCTCTAATGTATGCCATGCTATCTACTAGACCCGACATTGTATATCCGTTAGTTTAACTAGCAGATATCAAAGTGATCCAGGAGTGGATCATTGGACGTGATCAAAAACATCCTTAAGTACTTGAGAAGAACTAAGGATATGGTTCTTTCTTATGGAGGTGATGAACACCTCGTTGTTAATGGTTACACTGATGCTAGTTGGAACACCGATCCGGATGATTCTAAATCACAATATGGATACGTATTTATTTTGAATGGTGCAGCGATTAATGGAGGTGCAAAGCAAAGCGTTGTGGCGAGATCTTCAACTGAATCGGAATACATGGCTGCTTCGGAGGCTTCACAAGAAGCGATATGGATGAAAGAGTTCATTACAGAGCTGGGTGTGGTTCCTAGTGTGCTGGACCCAATGTCTATCTATTGTGATAACATGGGCGCCATAGCCAATGCGCAAGAACCAAGGTCACACAAGAAGTCAAGCATATCAAGCTGCATTTTCACGCTATTCGAGAACATATCCGGGATGGGGATATAAAGATTTGCAAAGTACACAGATCTGAATGTGGCGGATCCGTTGACTAAACCTCTCCAGGGCAAAACATGACCAACACCAAACCGCCTGGGTGTTCGGTATATTACCATGTAATCTAGATTAGATGACTCTAGTGCAAGTGGGAGGCTTTGGAGATATGCCCTAGAGGCAATAATAAATATAGTTATTATTATATCTTTGTGTTTATGATAAATGTTTACGTTCATGCTATAATAGTATTAACAAGGAAACATTAATACTTGTGTGATTTGTAAACTTAATTTGAAGTCCCTAGTATAGCCTCTATACTTCACTAGCTTGTTGGTTGATTAATGATTGTGGTTTCCCTATCATGAACATTGAGATGTTATCAACAACAAGATCATATCGTTAGGAGAATGATATGGTGGACATACTCCTATAGATAAGCGTAGCATAAAGATCAAGTCATTTCAATAGTTCAATTGCTATATGCTTTCTGATACATAGTAACCTAATTCCTTCGACCATGAGATCATGCATATCACCTTTACGGATGGATGCTTTGATGACATCAAACACCACACCGTACGGGTGGCTATAAAGGTGGCATTGAGTGTTGGAAAGTATTGGTTGAAACACATGGATCAAGAGTGGGATTTGTCCATCCATATGACGGATAGATATACTCTGGGCCCTCTCGGTGGAATGTCATCAAATTAGCTTACAAGCATGTGGTGGGTCACAAGGGATCACATATCAGGAGCGAGAAAAGAGTACTTACTTATCGGTAACGAGGTTGAACTAGGTATGCAGAGATACCAGCGATCATAACCTCGGATAAGTAAACTATCGTGAGACAAAAGGAAATTGGTATCGTATGTAAGTGGTTCATTCGATCGCAGTAATCGTAGAAATATGTAGGAGCCATATGAATTTCAGATTCCTCTATTGGTTATTGTTCGAGAAGTGTCTCGATCATGTCGCATAATTCACGAACCGTAGGGAGACACACTTAAGGATTGACGTTGTTTTGAGTAGTTATGGTATTATGAGAAAGAGACCGAATGTTGTTCGAGTCTCGGATGGGATCCGGGATATCACGGTGATCCGGAATGGTCCGGAGAATAAGATTCATATAAGGAAAACCCCGTTTGAGTTCGGGAATGATTAGGTGTTTTCATCGGGAATGTTCTAGAAGGTTCGGATTGTCCCACTTTCGGGGAGGGTATATGAATTTGTCATTGAATGATTGCATCATGTACTAAGTGTTCTTGCTGTTCCAAAACTTGAAAGTCAAACCGCCGTTTGAAAGTCAAGCAGCTAAAACAGAAGCTGGAAAGCAGAAACGCTGGGAAGCGAAACTGTGGGAAACAAGCAAGAGGAGGTTGAAACCAACTTGGAGGAGGAGTCCCTATCCTCCAAGCCGCCGGACCAGCCTAGGCCGAGTTGGGGAGGGACTCCCCTCCCCTCCCCTGGCGCGCCAGCCCCTCCACCTATAAAAGGAGGGGCAGGGTCTCCAGTTTAGAGCCGTTTTGGTTTAGAGCTTCTAATTGCTTTAGCCTGCGGTTTAGAGCCTTCTAATTGGTGTGTCTAATCTCTAGATCACTAATAGCCCTCTCTCATACTCCACCATACTCGCTCCAGCTTAAGGCGAAGCCTGGGATTTCCCTCTACTTCCGGTACCACGTTGTCTTTGCCGGAATCACGAGAGAGTGCTACAACCTCCCATTTTCTTTGGAACAAGGGAGAGGAAGGTATTCGTCAATCGAGGCGTGTGACCCGGCTGAGCTAGGAGCGTGGCCGGAAGGATCGTCTACACGATCTTGAGATCGGAAAGAGTACGACTACATCACCCACGAGAATCCGCTCTCGTTAAACACTTTCGAATCTTCGAGGGTAAGTTATTCCATCGACTCGTTGCTACAATCTAGTAGATAGATCTTGGCTTGTTTGTTTGTATGCGATAATAGAATTTTTTTGTTTTCCATGCTACGAACCCCTACAAGGTTGTGAACTCAGCTTTCAGGAATTGAAGAGACTTGTGACAGCACCAGTCTTGTGTCTGCCAGATTTGGAAAAAGATTTCCAAGTATATTGTGATGCATCTCATCAGGGTTTGGGTGCAGTACTTATGCAAGAAGGAAAAGTTGTGGTGTATGCCTCGAGACAACTCAAAACTCATGAAGTGAACTATCCTACTCATGATTTAGAGTTAGCCTCTGTTGTCCATGCACTCAAAACATGGAGACACTATCTTTTGGGAAAGCGTTGTGAAGTGTTCACAGATCACAAAAGTCTGAAGTATATCTTCACCCAGAAGGAGATTAATATGAGACAAAGAAGATGGCTAGAACTTATCAAGGACTATGACTTAAGTTTGCAATACCACCCCGGTAAAGCAAATGTTGTAGCAGATGCTCTAAGTCGTAAGGTTTTCGTGAATGGCCTTACCAAAGGAGAATTTCCAGATGATTTGTGTGCCCAATTCAGAAAACTCAGATTGGAGATTGTGCCTGAAGGACATCTCATGTCTTTGGATGTTCAACCCACTTTGTTGGACAAGATCAAAGAAGCCCAGAAGATTGATAAGGAAATTGAAGAGATTAAAGAAAAGATTGGCAAAGGAAAAGCCAAAGGGTTCCATGAAGACGAATAGGGTACTTTATGGCATGGGAAACGTATCTGTGTTCCACAAGATCCGGAGCTGCGGAAACTGATTTTGCAAGAAGCACACAACTCCCCGTATTCCATTCATCCGGGTAACACCAAAATGTACATGGGCATGAAAGAAATATTTTGGTGGAATAATCTCAAGAAGGACATCGCCGAACATATTGCTTTGTGTGATGTGTGTAGTAGAGTGAAAGCGGAACATCAGAAACCAGCAGGTTTGCTTCAACCACTACCTATTCCTGATTGGAAGTGGGACAAGATTGGTATGGATTTCATTACCGGATTACCAAGGACCCGGTCAGGATACGATTCTATTTGGGTAGTAGTGGATCGCCTAACTAAAGCGGCTCATTTCATACCCGTGAAGACAACCTATACAAGTGCTAAGTTAGCCAAAATCTACATGAGTAGAATTGTATGTCTACATGGAGTGCCCAAGAGTATTGTGTCTGATAGGGGAAATCAATTCACTTCCCATTTTGGAGCGATTACATGAGTCATTGGGAGCGAGGTTGGAATTCAAGATCTTTTTCATCCTCAAACCGATGGACAAACGAAAGGACTAATCGATTCTCGAAGACATGTTGAGGGCATGTGCCTAGACTATGGAGCATTGGGATGAAAGTGCGCCTTACGCAGAATTTTCTTATAACAACAGCTATCAAGCCAGCATTGAGATGGCACCATTTGAGTTTCTCTACGGAAGAAAGTGTACCACCCCATTGTTATGGAATGGTGTGGGAGAAAGAAGTTTATTCGGTCCAGATCTTATCAAAGAAGCCGAAGAGAAGGTCAAGTTGGTTAAGGACAGGTTGAAGATAGCACAGTCCCGACAAAAAAGCTACGCAGATCCTAAGCGTAGAGAAGTCACCTACGAAGTTGGTGATAGAGCTTATCTTAGAGGGTCACCACTTCGTGGAGTGAAGAGGTTCATTGTCAAAGGAAAATTGGCACCAAGATATGTTGGACCATTCAATATTCTGAGTCGTAAAGGAGAATTTTCCTATGAAATTGAACTGCCGGAATCTCTGTCAGCTGTCCATAATGTGTTTCATGTGAGTCAACTCAAGAAATGTCATCCAGAAATGGAAGAAACTTCTTTGAAGGATACTATACCTTTGGAGGAGGTTCAATTGGAAAGTGATCTTACTTACGAAGAGAAACCTATCAAGATTCTTGAGACTGCAGAAAGAGTCACACGGACTAAGACTATCAAGTTCTGCAAAGTGCAGTGGAATCATCATTCCGAAGAGGAAGCAACATGGGAAAGAGAAGATGATCTTCGGAAAGACCACCCTCACCTATTTGCTAGCCAATCCGAATCTCGAGGGCGATATTCACCTTAAGGGGGTTAGATTTGTAACATCCCTAAAATCATGATTTCAAAGATTGCACATCATTCATGCATGCATATAATTTTGATATCATTTTCAAACTAGTTTCAAGAAAACAGAAGCACATAGTGCTATCATTTTATGTGAGCAAACATAAATCAAATGACCATCCTCAATTGAGAGCATAAGTGTTTTAACCAAGTCTTGTTTGCTTCCTTGTTGTTTAGATTGAATGTAGAGTTTGGACAAAATTTACAAAGAAAATATGGTTTCAAAACCATTTTCAAAGCATTTCCAAACCAAGTGCCATAGCACTGTTTATTTTGTTTATTCAAAGGGACCAAGCAAGTACAGAGAGATCACTTGGTTTTGTGTCCAAAAGCATGATGATTACACTTTACAAAAATCCAGAAAAGGTTTGAAATTCAAATGCCTTTGAATTTGATTGAAAATCATTCCAGAAAATCGATTTAGAAAAGGAAAAAGAGATAAGAAAGAGAAAAGGGCGGTATTGAGCCAATTGAGCCAGCAGACCCATTTAGCCCACGGGTTTCCCTCTCTCCTTCTCACTCATGAGCGAACCCGCAGAGAGGCCAGGACCCCACCCCTCTCTGTTTTATTCACGATGTGGTAGACCTTTGCCACGTCAGGCTCGTCGTCAATCTCGCGCTGAAGAACTGCTCGCTGTGGCCGTTTCTTCCCCGACGCAAATGCGCTTAATTGGCATTGATTGCTCGCGAGATTCTTGTCCCTGCTCCGCCTACTTAACCCCCACCTCTCTGCGACCATTTCCCCTCACTTAGCACCACCTCTCCGCCACCAGGCTGCCCGCAATCAACCTCACACCTCCGCAGACAGAGCTCACTCCGACGATCGATTTCGGTGAGCCCCGTGCGCCCCTTCCCCTCTGGTTCATACGATCCACTTTGCAACTTCTTTGCGCACCTCCTGACCCCACTGGTTTGTCCTGTACTGCCCCAGGTCGTCGGTTCCGTTCGACACCGCAAGCACCCGACGATAACCTCGACTCCGGCGACCAAATTCCGTAAGCCCTTTGCCTTCGCCTCTGATTCGCACGAGGTTGTTCGCCACTGTCTTGTGCGTCATCTGGTGCCGTTTGTTTGTGCTAGGGAGACCAGGAGCGTCGCCAACGTCGCCGTCTACTCGAACCCGACGCCGCCGGCAACTCTGACGAGCTCTAGCAGCCCACTCCATGCGCCCCTTGCCAAGCCGCCGCCAAGTTGAACTTCTCCTCGTCGCTGCGAACCTGGTGAGCATCCTCCCGCCTTTCTGGGCGACCTGTAGCGCCGTGCCGCCGTAGGCAGAGCTCGCCGCCGCTAGTAGCCGCCACTAGCGCCGCTCAGTTTTGGTCGGTTGATTCGTAGCCGCCAGATCTAGATCCAGCGCGTAGGATTAGTTCACTTATCGAACCGTTAAGTTTAGATCTGAGCCGTGTGTGTTTAGTTAGATCCAACGGTAGCCGAGCGTGATCTGGTGCGAAGCGGTACGCACCAATCAGAAACAGACGCGTGGCTAGGGTTAGATTTAAAACTGGATTTTGAATCTGATTTGTGTTCAAATTTGTTTTGGCTATAACTTTTGATCCCCACGTTAGAATTTAACAAATTTTATACCGTTGGAATCAGGAGAGCAAGCTCTTTCTAAATATTCAATGTGTTTAATGTTTAGCTTCTGTTAAAAAGGTTTTATTTGCAGAAACTTGTGTAGGACTAATTTGAGTATATGAAAGGTTTAGGAAATGATTTAGGGTTTAAACAATTGTTGTTTGACAAGTTTTCAACTTGTTTATGAATCAGTACTGTTTACTTGCTTTGTGGAGTTTTAAAAATCATCACATATCATCTTGCATGCATGCACATATTTTTGATTGTATATGTTTTATGTGTAATTTGTTGCTACCATTCTTTGTGTAGATTTTGGTGCTAGTGATTGTGATTGTGAGGAGTGCTACTCTCCCAACTACCAAGGTAAGTGGTACTTCATGAATATTATCATTCCTATGTTTTCTACTAAGCATTAGAAATAATTTTGTTAGACTTGCATGCTATATTTTTCTTATATGCCATGTTGGGAAATCCTAGTAGTTGTAGAAATGCTAGGGAATTTCTAAGTTAAGTTACTATCTATGCCATGCTTAACCTAGCTAGTAGCAACCAAGGGTTGTTGAAATATATACATGCTATGATGAAAATATTCCTAAGTCCTTTGGACTTGTGTTTTGTCTAATAAAACAACTAAGTTAATGAAACACCTGGGTGGAATGGAAGGAAAGGTTTATGTTGAGTGGTTACACAAGGCCCATTTCTATGGTTTACCTTGTGTAACTCACTTGTGGTAAGCCACCCAGGAACAAAGAGATTTTAGAGGCCAAGTGTTAAGAAGCTTCTAGTGCAGCCACTTGGCAATATGGGCTCTGCCTGGATCACATAAGTTGCTAGAACTTAGTCATTTGGACAGTTGGTGGTAGTGGGATGATAGGTTGGAACGCGTCCATTTGGTCTAAGGGAAGGCTTCTGAAAGGTCCTGTCTTGGTGAAACCAAGTCTGGTGGGGAAAGTGCACAACCTCTGCAGATGGAAAAATCTATGTACTTAGCCAAGTCCATGGCAATGGACAACTTGAGCATCAAGACAAGGAAGCTATCAAGAATCTCCTCATTCCAATTTCTAATTAAATTTTGTGGGTAAACAAGGGTGAAGGACCTCAATGTATATTGATGGTTCCTTGGGAAAAGTTTTGACAAAGAAAAACTTAGTGATTTCAACTAATAGGAAAAATCTATTTTGAGCAAAGCAATCCAAGCTACACTTAGCCAAATTGCATATAGTATCTAGTCCACTTAAAATTTTACTAAGGTATCACTTTCCAATACTATTCCAAAGTATTGACCCACTGTGGCTGTAACTTGTGATGTTGCAGGTTACTCTGATGAGGATTAGGTGTCATGAGTCTACACTCAACATGTTTGCCTGTGGCACATGAAGATGAAGACTTTTATTTATTTACTTATTCAAACTCTTGTATTAGGCCTGTGGCCTTGGAGTTGTAAAGACTATGTTTATCTCTGGAATGGCTGTAATAAATGACCTTTGAATCTGTGTACTTCATCTTAAACTGTGGATGCTAGCAATGATCTAGGGACTAGCATTGCAATCACATGGATCCTTTTCCTTTATAAAGGAGGGATCTTACATTATTGGAATAGATTTTTGGTGGTATATTGCATGGATATTAAAGATAAATCTTCACAAAAAAAGCATAGGATAGAAATAAAAATATTATGCACTATGCAAAGATAGAGATTCTTGATAGCTTCAACTAGTCACACAATCATGCAAAACAATGTTTAGAATAACTTGGAGCAAATGGTATCCCAAATAAGATATAGAGATATGTATTTGAGAAAGACCGCACCAAGAATTTCTTACTCAAACAAAGACCAAAAGACGAGCAATAAAAGCTTCTAACAAAAATAGGACCTTGTTTGAGCCAACATGCCACCTAGAAACAATATAATCAACAATATCAACTCTAAGTGGCACTACCTCATATGTTCACATTTCCTAGGATTGGGATATGCAAAAGAAGCATATTACTCCCGCATAATGTGATATTAAATTTTTCTTAATAAGAGGCAAAGCAACCTCAACTAGAGAGAATTAATGGACATTTAGAATTTGAATTTCTCATGAGTATGACACACCACATAGTGACTAGATAAGCTTGCAATTTAAATACTAAGCGGTAGTACTCACATACACACATTTTATGGTTTGAGAGATGCGCAAGGCATATCACTCCCCCAAAATGGGATGTTCCATTAACCACTCCAAAAGAGGCAAATAAGATATCATCAAGATGCATTAGAGGCTCAAAATAAAACACACGAGTAAATGATGTGACAAACACCTATACATACTTGAATACACAAAATAATCAAGCATGAGGCACACCAAATACAGACACATACTTGGTACACAACCGAAACATGTAAAGGGGCAAGTAACTTACAATACAAATGAGTTAAGTACAAGTTACCGTCAAGAGGCACATTGGATATAAGATAGGGAAATAATAATCCAAAGGACTTGGCTTGATCAAATACAACATATGAAGATCCCTTAATTCTTCATGAGTTAGCCAAGTCTCCAATGCCCTCCAAAAACACCTATTGATCAAGTTTGAGCTAGTTGGTCCCCAACCAAGTTGGGTCCTAAGAGGTTAGTCACAATAGGCTTGGCAACCCAAATGGTTCTTTTCTTGACACCACTTTGAGTTCCAACAAACTTGGCAAACACATTGCCATCCTTATCCTTCCTAAGAGAATAATCATCATCAACAATGATAGGGTTAGATAAGGTACCGTTTGAACATGAAGAGGCAAAGTGCCCCTTCACACGACATATGTAGCAACAAGTGCTCCCCTTTCTCTTCTTTATTGATTTCTTGGCTTGGGGAGCATTATATTGATTCTTCTTCGGAAGTGGCCTCACTTCAACTTGGGCTTGAACATGAGCTTGTGGCCGCTTCCCTTGTTGCTTCTCACTCAAGTGCTTTTTCTTCAATGGACAAGATCTTACATGATGTCCTTCAACCTTGCACTTGAAGCAAATAATCTTGGCCGAATTCTTTACTTGATTTTGTCCCTTATTCTTGTTTATATTGGACTTGTTCTTGTTATTGGAGTTGAATCCAAGTCCACTTTTATCATTAGGGGATTTTCGCACACTCAATACATTATCGAGTGTGGATTTCCCTTCAAGACTCTTTTCCAACTCATTCCTCAAGGAAGTGACTTGGGCCTTGAGCTCTTTGATTTCCTCTACATGGTTAGTATAAATACAAGTACTAGAGGAAGTATAATCTTCATTGTTAGAGCAACAAGGCAAAGCAATTAATCCAACACAAGGTTTATCAATAGTATGGCTAGATGGATTAATGGGACTAGCACATGGCAAAATAGCATTTTGAGTAGAAGTTGTGCTAATGTCCAAAAGAGGCTCACAAGATGTTACCTTGGTAATACTTGACTCACGAGCTAACTTTAGCCCATCATGGGAGATTAGAAGATCATTGTGAGAGCCCGAGAGCTTTTCATGACTTTCTTCCAATTTACTATACTTGCTAGTTAGCAACTCAAGTTGAGCCCTTAGCTCAACGATCTCCTTTAGGGTGGATGCTTCACAAGAAGTAGAGTTAGTAGCACAAGCATCATTAATGGAATTTTCCTTTTCAAGCTCATAAGATTCAATTTTTTTTGAGGATACAATTAGTGTGCTTCTCCTCGGCAAGCTCTTGCTTAAGGAGATTGAATCTCCGACTCCCATCATCAAGTTAGAAATCCAACTCCTCTATGGTTCCCGTTTGTTTAGTTATGGTGTCCATAACGTGTTTGAGACAAGTAATGGCCTTATTATTACCACGAAGAGAGGTACACAAAAAAGTCAACTCAAGCAAGAGAGCACTAGTATCCTCATCAATTTCATCATCACTATCATCATTATCATTGCTATTATCTTTACAAGATATATTGGGATCCAAAGTAGGAGATACCTTTGAACCTCTTGCCATAAGGCACATGTGAGCACGGGAGGATGAATATGCGGATATTCTTGAATCTTCATTCATGATCATTTCTTGCTCCATAGAATATTTGATTTCCTCTACATTGTTAGATAAACAACTAGAGGAAATAGAAGCATTTTGTTCATGGGAACAAGTCAAATCAAGCATATCATCTACACTAGTACTCAAATAATTTCTAGATGATATACAAGAACTAGCACCACAAGGATATATAGCATTATTGTTGCAAGAAGTGCTTAAGTCCAAAGAAGAAACATTGCAATGGGATATCGATGAAGGATCATCATTGGCGAGCATAATATCAACATTGCAATTCCCAACACCAGTCACCATATCTTTACCTTGTGTCTTTCCACACATTGGTGAAGTGGGTGAAGATGAGAACTCATCGTGGCCGGAGGTGGAAGCAACTTGGAGATCTTCATGATGTGAAGGAGAAGAGATCTCCTCGGAGAAACCACCAAATAAATTTGAATGATGAGATTCTTGATTGCTTCCATGTCTTGATGCTCAAATTGTCCTTTACCAGGGACATGGCTAAGTACTTAGGTTTTACACTCTGCAGAGGTGGTGCACTTTCCCCACAAGACTTGGTTTCCCAAGACAAGATCTTTCAGAAGCTTTCCCTTAGACCAAAATGGACGCGCTCCAACCTATCAAACACTACCACCCACTGTCCATATGGCTAAGTTCTTGCAACCTATATGATCATGGCAGAGCCCATATTGCCAAGTGGTTGCACTTGAAGCTTCTCAACATTTGACATCTCAAATCTCTTTGTTCCTGGGTGGCCATCCACAAGTGAGATACACAAGGTCAACCATAAACATGGGCCTTGTGAACCACTCAACCAAAAACCACCAAGCAAGCCCATTCCACCCAGGGGATTCATTAACTTAGTTGTTTTATTAAACAAAAACATAAGTCCTCAGATTTAGAGATTTTTCCATAGTGTGAATATATTTTCCACCCATGTTTTCTATTAGCTAGGCTAAGCTTGATAGTAATAGGAATCTTAACTTAGGAAAATTCTACTAGGGATTCATCTACTAGGTTTTACTATAGCAAGGTCTATACTTAGCATAAATTCCATGCAAGTTTTACTTAGCAAAATCACTAATGCATAGTGAAAGTAATGGGACAAAAAGTATGAAGCATCACTTGCCTTTTTGGAAGGGAATGGTGGTTCACTCCTTGATCTTGCTAGTCTCACACTTTCTAACTTCACTACAAGTCAATCAAGTAGACACAAAATCAACTAGCATTCCAAACCAATAAATCAATCAACAATTTAACACACACAAAACAATGGGATCTAAGTCATGCATGTAAGCATGCAAAAGGATGGTTCTATTTGTAAGGATGGTCTCCAATAGGCTTCTAAACTTTGTAAGGTCCAAATTGGTCATTTACCAAAATGGCAAAGTCATTTGAAAATGGGTTTTATCCAAAACCATTTTTAAATCCATTCATCATTTCATGTGGTGAAAAATGTTTTTATCAAGGCAAAACTCTTAAGTTGTTCACCAAATGAGTTTCTATTGCCAAACTTGGTGTGTTTGGGTCAGTAGGTTTGGTCCAAACCATTTTCTCAAAGTTTTCTTTCCATAAACATTTTCATATTAAAATCAATAATTTTATTTGGCTAGAAATGGGCTAAACCAATAAATCCATTCTAAACTTTTCCAAATCCATTTTGCAAATCATGGGTTGGTTCCTAGGGCCAGTAAGGTCACAACAAACCATTTTGCAAAAGTTTTAACCCTAAAATCAATTTTAAACAATTTTCCTACTTTAAACAAGCTCACAAATGAATCTGCAAAAACAAGCAAACTAACAGATACTATTTGCTAAACCAAGGGCATGGTTGGCTAGGTCTTGCTCTCCTGAATCCAACGACATATAATTTGTAATTTTTGGACGTGTGGTTTGAAAGTTATGGATTTTTCAAATTGGAACATCAAATAGAAAACAATTTCTGTTTTAAAACATCTCTGGGCCACGTGTCTGTATCCTATTGGCTCATAACGGTTCGGTAGGATCGCGTGATGTGGACCGCAGGATTTAAGTGGGATTGTGCGGTGCAGATCAAGTGTAACGGTTCGTTTAGTCAATCTATCGCGTACTCAAGATCCAACGGCTCAAACTGATTTGACCAATGGCTGGCGCTCGGCGGTGGTCTGCTGGCGATGCTTGGGCAGGCGTTCGGCTATTCTAGGAAGAGAGGAGAGGAGGAGGGCTCACCAGGTTCGCAATGCAGCGATACTCAACGTGCTCTTGGTTGGTGGAGGCGTCTGAGGCAGGCGGATTCCTCGCGGAGTTGGTTACAGCGGCCAGACCTTGGGAGGTCGAGGTCGAGGGCGGCGCTAGGGATCACCGAGACAAACAAAACACAGTCGGGAGGCGCAAGGACACGGCGAAGGTGTGTGCGTGAACTAGAGGGTCGGGGTAGTCTGGTTTACGAGAGGTTCCGAGTAGAGCAGACGGTGGCGGTCTTTGGGGGTTGTTGCCGAGGCTCGAGGCGACCCGCGGTTGAGCGGAGGCAGGTAGATCGTCTGGAGTGGGGAAGCTGCTAGGTTGCACAGGGAGGCAAGGCGGTGATACTTGGCGGGTCGGCGAGGAAGGTCGTCGAACAGAGGAGCTCGGGGATTGGGGGCGGCTGGTGGCGTGCTTTGGGGAGGCGGGAGGGCGAGAGAGGATGTCTTGGCATTTTATCGGGCATGGTCAATGGCGGGTTTAATCCATCCTTCAATGCGAATTGTCGGGTTTAACTCGGCAACTTTGCCGGGCGAGGGAAAAGCGTGGTCATGGTGGGAAGAAGGGGGCGTGGTGTGGGGTCCTCTGGCAGTGAGAGAAAGGAAGTGGAGGTGGGGCCAGTAGTCAGTCCCTCGGTGGGTAAGTTGCTGGGTGAAATAAAACGATTCGGGGTGGAAAGAGGAGCTGGGCTGCTGGGCTAGGATAGTTGGGCTGGGCTAGACGGTGGGCTGCTCTATTTTTTTTTCTATCTGAAACTTTTTCCTTTTCTATTTTCAATTTACTGATTTGAAATTCAAACAAATGATTCATTTAACCAAATCAACTCAAACAAACACCACACTTCACAATTTTGAACTTGGTTCTGTCCATCAGCATAAACCTAAATTCCAAAATAAAATAATAATTTTTATTCATTTTAAGATCCATTCATTAATTAAATAAAATGGACCTTTATTTATTTAATATGGTTTGATTTATTTAATAAAATCTTCATTTGAAATCCAAACACTTTCAAAACCCAATCGAGGTTTTATTTGAAAATATAAGATACTTGAAATACTTGTTTAAAATAAAATAACATTTTATTTTAGGGTCCAATAACAATTAAATGAATAGACCTTATTCATTTAATTCAAATAGGATTTGTTTTATTGAAATATTTATCTTGAAATTTAAAATAAAACCAAAACACTTCAGTAGGTTTCATTTGAGAATATAAAATACCTGGAAAACTTATTTAAAAATAATTTAATAAGTTTTGAGGTTTTAATTGAAATGGTAAAACCTTTTATTTAAATAAAAATTGGATATTAAAACCTTATTATTTTATTTTAAATAAACCTTTGCTATTTTTATCAAAACAAAATGTTTTATTTTCAAAAGTTTGTCCAAGGTTTTTAATTGGCTTTATAAAATAATCTTTATTTATAAAACTTCTATTTCTTTCGAAAACCAAATCTTTTATTTAAAAAGATCCAAAATAGTAGTTCCAAAATATTTTATTTTCTTTTGTCAAATGTTTACTCTTTTAATTTTCTTTAGGATTTTATTTGATCCAACTGGTTTGAAGTCCCAATTGAATTCAAAAAGTTTCTTCTGGCCTTGAAAATCAACAAAGTTTTATTTTATTCATTTATTTTCACATTACAAGATTTGGAAAATCTTGGGATGTGACAACCATGTGGTACATTCTATATGCTTCATGTGTTGACCAACTTGAAATCGCTCTTCACTCTTTGTATTGGTCAACCAAGTATCTTCTCGTGCTCCATCTTAATATCTTGAGGTACATAAGGAACTCTTCATTTGATTACATGCTCTAAATATTAGTCAACCATAGATCAATTAATGAGGCTATCATGACACCGACTTAGAGCCATATCTTTAATTCTTCTATTGAGATCACACTCTCAAGATCTTGATCATATCATATTCTTCTCTTTAACTCGATGATTTTGATGCCAATACTCAAGGTATATATTTATCTTCATGGCATCCATACTTGAATCCAACACATGGACTACAAGCATGACCTATGGAATATACCTTCATATAAAACTCAGTGAAAACATTAGTCCATAGCGATTGTCATTAATCACCAAAACCACACATAGGGGCAATTACCCTTTCACGTTTCCGTATTAGTACAATTATAGCATGCAAAATAAACATCTATCATATACTTGGAATACACATAATAAACACTTTATTATTGCCTCTCAGGGCATATTCCCTTCACATACGGTGTTCGGTCTTTGCTGACGGCGTATTTTTACTACGGCTTTCATTCTGCTACCGCGGCGAAGCGGCCTTTACTACACGGCGGTCCGCGTTGCTACCATGGGTGTCGGATTTGCTACCATGGTGGGGTGGTGTTGCCGCAGCTGGCCCTAGCCGGAGCTGGGCGGCGAGGCTTCTTCCATGGGAGGGCGGGGCTGCTACAATGGTGCAGGCCGTTTGCTACCACTAGCGGATGGCGGCGCTTCGACCGGCCCTCGCCGGAACTGGACGGTGGACTGCCACTGGCCCTCGTCGGAGCTGGACGACGACCCTTGCCGGTGCTACAACAAGCCACTGATGTTGCTACAGCCGGCCACCGGCACTGCTACAAGGGGCTAGCGGTGGTGCTACAACCGACTGCCGGCGTTGCTAGGATGGGGCAATGATGTTGCTACCAGGGGCAACCGGCGGTGCTACAACCGGCCACCAGCGCTGCTACCAGGAGTGAGTGGTGCTACTACAACCGGCTACCGGCGTTTGTTTTGAGGCTGTTGCTGGCATGTTCTCCGGAGACGGCGACGGTGCTGCCATGGGAGATGATGCCTGTCGGGGGAGGGAGGTGATGCCTACCAGGGGAGGGAGGTGATGTTTTTTTTCTAGAGCGGCAAAGGGATTTGTGCGTGTCCGTGACTGGTCCCGGGGACACGTGTCGCCTCTCGACCAGGACGATGGGGTGTTCCCGTCGTCCGGGGGACGCTCAGCGCGCTCCATAAGATAACCTCTCTACTAAAGATATGGATCCACTAAAAAGGTAAAAGATAAAAGATAATGATTGTGATACCGCGACACTCCCCCCAAGCTTGGAACAAGCCCAAGGGGATGCCAAACCTGATGATGAATTACTCCTTCGGTGGTGGTGGTGTCCTCTTGTCATCATAAAACTTCCTGCTCCAATGCTTCCATCATATCTTCCAGACTGCCTTCTCCTTTAGGGCCTTGAACTTCTTTCATCTGTACCTTCCCATTTATGAGAATCAACTCCTTAGGATGGATCCTCAACTCAAATCCTCCATGGGTGATCCAGAGGAAGATATTATAGCTCCAGAACTAAGAATTTGCCTGACAGAAATAGATCGAAACAAAAACACGACGAGAACTTGATACAAGAACCTCGGGGGGTCCGGGGGGTTATATATTATGAAGTTTCAAGACATAAGGAAAGTGCTGATATGGAAACAAGGCGGAGACGGAGCTCGGAGTGGTCTCACCCCCTCCAGGCGCGGGGCAAGGTGGGCCAGCACTTTGGGGTTTGGCCCAATCCTCTGTTCCTCCTCATTTCATTCGTAGCCTTCCATATGTATTAAAAACATCAAAAATATAAAAAGATTATACTTTCACGAACCTTCCGCTTTCACCCTTTTTACCTATCAAAAGACGAACTCTGCAGTTTCTGGCGTTTGGTTTCTAATAAATTCTTCTGGAGTCACCATTTGAATAACATCAACATCTTCATTATAAGAATCTCCAGAAATATAATGTTTTAGTCTTTGACCATTCACCAACTGTGTTGTGTCACCCTTTAAGGAAGATATTTTGATATAACCTGAACGGTATACTTCCTCAATAACAAAAGGTCCTTCCCATTTTTAGAGTAGTTTCCCTTCAAAAAATCTGAGACGAGACCTATACAAAAGAACTTTCTCGCCAACATGGAACTCCCTTTTGAGGATTCTCCTATCATGCCATATTTTTACTTTTTCCTTAAAGAGTCTAGCATTTTCATAAGCTTCACTTCTCCACTCATCTAAGGTACTCATGTCAAGCAGTCTCTTCTCACCAGCAAGTTTAAAATCTCTATTCAACTCTTTCACTGCCCAATAAGCTTTGTGTTATAATTCTAAAGGCAAGTGGAAAGCTTTCCCATAGACCATTTTCTAAGGATACATCACCATAGGATTTTTATAAGCAGTTCTATAAGCCCATAAAGTGTCATTCAACTTTTTACCCAATTTTTCCTAGATCTATTGACAGTCTTCTGCAAGATAGATTTAATTTCCCTATTGGAAAGTTCTACTTGCCCACTGGTTTGGGGGTGATAAGCTGAAGCAATTCTATGGTTTACATCATACTTAGCGAGAGTTTTTCTAAAACCCCCATGAATAAAATGAGAGCCTCCATCAGTCATGAGATATCTAGGCACACCAAACCTAGGAAAAATAATATCCTTAAGCATTTTCAAAGAGGTCTTACCATCAACGTTGTTTGTAGGTATGGCTTCTACCCACTTCGTAACATAGTCAACAACAACAAGAATATGAGTATACCCCTTTGAAGGAGGAAAACGACCCATAAAGTCAAATCCCCGACAATCAAAAGGTTCAATAACAAGAGAATAATTCATAGGTATTTCATTGCGTCTAGAAATGTTACCAACTTGTTGACATTCATCACATGATAGGAAAAACTTCCTTGCATCCTTGAAAAGGGTAGGCCAATAAAATCCAGATTGTAAAACCTTTTGTGCAGTCCTATCCCTAGCATGATGTCCTCCATAAGCACTGCCGTGACATTTTCTCAATATCTCTTGTTGTTCAAATTCTAGAACACAACTTCGCATAGTACCATCTACTCCTTCTTATATAGATGTTGGTAATCCCAAAAGTAATGCCATAGATCATAAAAGAATTTTCTTCTTTGCTGGGCTGTAAAAGTGGGAGGCAAATACTTGGAAACAATAAAGTTAGCATAATCAACATACCAAGGACTTTCATGCGGACTTACCCTTATTGCAGCCAACTGCTCATTTGGAAAACTATCATTAACAGACAAAGGGTCAAAAGAAATGTTTTCCAAATGAGATAAATTTTTAGCAACATGATTTTCAGCACCTTTCTTGTCTACAATATGCAAATCAAACTCTTGTAAAAGCAACACCCATCTAATAAGCCTAGGCTTAGCGTCCTTCTTTGTCATTGGCAATGGCACCATTGTTGTCACAATAGATCACCATTGGGTCCAACGCGTTTGCAACCACACCTAGTTTGGATATGAACTCCTTCATCCAAACTGCTTCCTGAGCCGCTTCTGAAGCAGCAACATATTCGACCTCCGTTGTTAATCCCACCACCACAGGTTGTTTGGAGCTCCTCCAACTAACCGTTCCGCCATTCATGAGAAATACGTTTCCGGATTGAGACTTAGAGTCATCCGGATCGGTGTCAAAGCTAGCGTCGATATAACACTTAGCGACGAGCTCTTCTTCACCTCCGTATACAAGAAACATATCCTTAGTTCTTTGCAAGTACTTAAGGATATTCTTGACCGCTTTCTAGTGTTCCAAACCTGGATCCGATTGGTACCTACTAGTCAAACTAATAGCATGTGCCACATCTGGTCTTATACATAGCATGGCGTTCATTATAGAGCCTATGGCTGAAGCATAGGGGATTTTGTCCATTTTCTCTCTTTCTTCCGCCGTAGCCGGACTTTGAGTCTTACTCAATGTCGTGCCTTGTGTCATAGGTAAGAACCCCTTCTTACTATCTTCCATTTTAAACTTCTTTAAAATCTTATCAAGGTATGTACTTTGCGATAGCCCTATTAGGCGCCTAGATCTATCTCTATAGATCTTTATGCCTAATATGTATGACGCTTCACCTAGGTCCTTCATTGAAAATTTGCTGTTTAGATAACTTTTAACACTGTTTAAAAGATCTATATCATTTTCGATCAATAATATGTCATCCACATATAGTATCAGAAATGCCACATTGCTCCCACTCACTTTCTTGTAAATACAAGCTTCTCCATAAGTTTGGAAAAATCCAAACTCTTTGATCACGTCATCAAAGCGGAGATTCCAACTTCGTGATGCTTGCTTCAATCCATAGATGGATCGCTGAAGCTTGCACAGCTTGTTAGCATCCTTAGGATCGACAAAACCCTTTGGTTGTATCATATACAACTCTTTTTCAATATTACCATTGAAAAACGCGGTTTTGACATCCATTTGCCATATCTCATAATCGAAATATGCAGCAATTGCTAACATAATCCTAACTGACTTTAGCATCGCTACGGGAGAGAATGTCTCATCGTAGTCAACTCCTTGAATTTGTCGAAACCCCTTTGCGATAAGTTGAGCTTTATAGACGGTTACATTACCATCAGCATCAGTTTTTCTTTTGAAAATCTATTTGTTCTCCACGGCCTTTCGGTCGTGAGGTAAGTCCACCAAGTTCCAAACTTGATTTTCATACATGGATTCCATTTCGGATTTCATGGCTTCTAACCATTTGTTGGAATCCGGGCTCATCATCGCTTCTTCATACGTCGCAGGGTCATCATTTTCATCAACCATGAAATTCATGACATGATTTCCGTACAGCTCGGGAGCTGCACGCGTCCTGCTAGACTTGCGAGGTTTGGTAGTACTCTCTTTCGGAGTTTCATGATCATTATGATTAATTCCTTCTTCAACTGGTGAATCCAACTCCGGAACAACTGCCGGCGCTACGCTACTCGCCATACTTTGAAGAGAAGGTTCAATAACCTCTTCGAGTTCTACCTTCCGACTACTCACACCTTTCATGAGAAACTCTTTCTCTAGAAAGGATCCATTCTTGGCAACAAAAACCTTGCCCTCGGATCTGTGATAGAAGGAATACCCAATTGTTTCCTTAGGGTATCCTATGAAGACGCTTTTTTCCGCTTTGGGTTCGAGTTTATCCGGTTGAAGTTTCTTCACATAAACATCGCATCCCCAAACTTTAAGAAATTACAGCTTAGGTTTGTTTCCAAACCACAATGCATACGGTGTCTTTTCAGCATTTATATGGTGCCGATTTAAAGTGAATGCGGTTTCTAGTGCATAACCCCAAAATAACAACGGCAAGTCCGTCGGAGACATCATAGATCGAACCATATCTAATAAAAATGCATTCTGACGTTCGCACACCATTTCGCTATGGTGTTCCGGCAGGTGTGAGTTGTGAAACAATTCCACATTCTTTCATGTGAGTGCTAAACTCGTAACTTAGATACTCACCTCCACGGTCGGACCGCAGAAATTTGATCTTTCTATTACGATGATTTTCCACTTCATTATGAAATTCTTTGAACTTTTCAAATGTTTCAGACTTGTGTTTCATCAAGTAGATATAACCGTATCTACTCAAATCATCCGTGAAAGTAACAAAATAACGATATCTACCTCGCGCCGACACACTCATTGGACCACTTACATCAGAATGTATGATTTCCAATAAATATGTCGCCCATTCCATTGAACCGGCAAACGGCGTTCTAGTCATCTTGCCCATAAGGCATGGCTCACATGTATCAAATGATTCAAAATCAAGTGATTCCAAGAGTCCATCCGAATGGAGCTTCTTCATGTGTTTAACGCCAATATGACCTAGATGGCAGTGCCACATATATGCGGATATATCATCATTTAGTTTAATCCTCTTAGAATCAACATTATGAATATGTGTAACATTATTATCGAGATCCAATAGAAATAAACCATTCATCATCAGTGCATGACCATAAAAGATTTCATTCATATAAATGGAACAACCATTATTCTCGGATTTAAATGAATAACCACTTCGAATTAAACACGATCCAGATACAATGTTCATGCTAAGTGCTGGCACCAGATAACAATTCTTCAAGTTTATTACTAATCTCGATGACAAGTGGAGAGGTAGCGTTTAGACAGCGATCACATCAACGCTTGATCCATTGCCGACACGCATCTTGACCTCACCCCTTGCTAGCAGTCGCTTGTTCCGCAGCCCCTGATTCGAGTTACAAATATTAGCAACTGAACCGGTATCAAATACCCAGGTGCTACTACGAGCACTAGTAAAGTACACATCGATAACATGTATATCATATATACCTTTGTTTGCCTTGCCGGCCTTCTTGTCTGCCAAATACTTGGGGCGGTTGCGCTTCCAGTGGCCAGTCCCCTTACAATAGTAGCACTCGGTATCAGACTTAGGTCCAACTTGGGGTTTCTTTTCAGGCATGGCAACCGGCTTTCCTCCCTTACTTCCCTTCCGTTTTCCCTTCTTGTCTTTCTTGAAACCAGTGTTCCTATTGATCATCAACACTTGATGTTCCTTTTTGATCTCCACTTCTGCAGTTTTAAGCATTGACAGAAGCTCGGGGAGAGACTTCTTCATGCCTTGCATATTATAGTTCATCACGAAGCTCTTATAGCTAGGTGGCAGAGACTGCAGAACACGATGGATGCCTAAGTCAATGGGAATCGTTATTCCCAAGGACACAAGCTTATCTACGTAACCCGACATCTTGAGTAGCTCTCTACATCAGCATGCAACTAAAGAACTTTTCTGAAGTGTTGTAGCTCTCTAACGGAGCTGTGCTCTTCCATCATGCAGCTAAAGAAATTTTCTGTAGTGTTGTAGCTCTCTACAGCAGCATGTGTGTCGAAAATCATTTTCAACTCACCCATTGTATCAAATGCATTGCCGTTTTCGAAATGCTTTCGAAGTTCCGGCTCTATCCCATACAATATGCCGCAATGAACTAAGTTGTGGTCCTCATGACGAGTCTGATAGACATTCTTATCCTTGTCAGGGGCATCCTCAAAAGGTGGGGGGCCTAGCGGCGCTTCTAGAACATATTGCTTTTGTGCAGCAGAGAGGAGAATCCTCAAATTCATGGCCCATTCGGTATTGCAAGTTTCTCTTTCTCCATGAACACATTGAAATTAAAAGCAGGTGGTGTCATCTACAACAGAATTTTTAAAGTTTAGACTAAGTTTATGATAGATTGAGTTCAACTAATCCATATTACGAATGAACTCCCACTCAAAAACGACATCCCTCGTGCCTTTTCGGTGATTACATGAACCAAATCCACTACACCAAGTTCGATCATCACGTGAGTCGGTGTAGCTTCAAAGGTGAGCATCAAATGGGCATCATATCTACTATACTCATGCTTAACCTTTCGGTCCGTGTTCCGAGGCCATGTCTGTACATGCTAGGCTCACCAAGTTAGAACCTTAGTATTCGCGTGTGTAACTATTTTACACCTGATATATGGTCGTGGATCCAAGAACACCCAATCATCACGTGATGTCTTGGAGCGACGAAAACATAATCGGTGCATACTAAAGGAAGAACACATTCTTATCTTGATATTTAAATGAGGGATCATCTTATTATGCTAACAAAGCGGTAAACAAGCAATATAAGATGCTATCAAACATCACATGTTTATTAGTGAAATGATATGGTTCCCGCATATGATCTCTATCATGTGCATCGTGGTATGATCACTATCATACCTTTATGTGTAAATCCAAGGTCTATGGAGTTTACACGCTATGTGTGTTATAAGAGTATCATCTCATACTTCTACTTACAACATCACCATATCATGACACTAGCCCAACAACAATCTGAATTAGACGCCTCTAATTTATCCATTGCAAGTTTTACGTGGCTTAGGGCTTTCGAAGATAGAACCGTTCTTACCTACGAACATGAACCACAACGAGTATAAACAAATTGTTGACAACTCGTTGCAAAATAGATATTGACTATAGTAGGAGAGACAGACACCCTCTAGCTACTTATGCAAACTAGTTGCATGTCAAGCGTGGAACAGGTCTCATGTGTGAGGACATGTAAAGTTTGTCCGGGCCGCTTCATCCCACTATGCCACCAATATCCAAAATTACAACTAAGGAGCAACAACATGATCATCATCGCCCACATACTCATATGTGTACTACCTGTGTAAAGTATCCATGCATAGATCCGGCTCTGATACCACTGTAGGGTTCGCAACATAGAAAACAAAAAATTTCCTAAGATGGGAACTATGTACCAAGATCTATCTATTTAGATACAAACAACGAGCGGATGTATATCCGTAAAGAACATACCCTTGAAGACCGACAAAGCTTAACGAGTTCAACTCGTGGTTGATGTAGACTATCTCTTGCTGATCTCAAGATCGAGAGGAAGTCCTAGCGCCGCAAAGCAACAACGCATCCGTGCTCGCACACACGTACAACACACCGAGCAACCTCCGCCTCCTCGCTCTAGCGATGCAGAGGAAGCACAACCCTTTCTTGCCTAATAGCCACCGGGAACATGTATCTCGCTAGTCCGAGACCATGGGGGATAAATTCTAGAGGGGGAGAGAGATCCTTCACGAGGAGGTGTGAGTGAGAGAGAGGAGAGGGGGTGACTTTTATAGAAGGAGGGGGCACCCAAGGGGGTGAAGGGAATATGCCCTGAGAGGCAATAATAAAGTGTTTATTATGTGTATTCCGAGTATATGATAGATGTTTATTTTGCATGCTATAATTGTATTGATACGGAAACGTTAATACATGTGTGTTTAATAAACAAACAGAAAGTTCCTAGTTATGCCTCTCTCATAAACTAGCTCGTTGATTAACAAGATGATCAAGGTTTCCTGATCATGGACATTGGATGTTGTTAATAACGGGATCACAACATTAGTGTAATGGTGTGATGAACATTCATCCGAAGTATAGCATTACGATCAAAGTCATTGAGTTTATATTGCTATAGCAACTTACAAAGTGATCCTAATCCTTAGACCATGAGATCATGCCAATCACTAACACCGGAAGAGTTTCTTGATAACATCAAACGTCACGCCGTAACAGGGTGATTATAAAGATGGATTCAGAACTAATAAAGTGTTATGTTGAGGCTCATGGATCGAGAGTGGAATTTGTTCATCCCGATGATGGATAGATATAATCTGGGCCCTCTCGGTGATATCACATTGATTAGCTTGCAAGAAAGTGATTTGATCACTAGAATGTTATATCACAGGAACGAGAAAAGAGTGCATGTCGGTAACGAGATCAAACTAGGTATGGAGATACCGATGATCGAATCTCGGACATGTAATATATCGTAAAACAAAGGGATTAAGATACTAGCGTAAAAGGTTTCGACGATCACAAGAAGGTCATCGTTGAATGTGTGGGAGTCAGTATGGGTCTCCAGATCCCGCTTCTGATTATTGATCCGAGAGGGGTCTCGATCATGTCCGCATCATTCACGAACCGTAGGGTGACACACTTAAGAGACACCGACATCCAATTGGAGCAAATGTTTCATGCCTAAAGAATGAACAAGCGCAGGAATTTATTTCACTAGATACCGAAACAGGTTTTCGGGTGAAATTGCATAAAGTGGTTATGCATGTGAAATAGAATTCTAGCAAGGGGTTATTTGTGAATGTTTGTCATTAAAGTAATTGACAAAATTCTGAATAAAATAAAAGAGTTTTATTTAATGAGAGTTTGCATTAAAATTGGTGGAAATTTAATGGGAATTTGAGTGGACTTTTGAGTGGAGGGAATTTAAAGGAGATTTGTGAGTGGAGTGTCCACCCACATGAAGAGGGGAGGGCAAGGGGGAAGCCCCCATGCGCCGGCCAACCCCTTGGGGTTCCCCCCTCCTCCTATAAAAGGAGCCCCCCTCCTCACTTGTCTCTCACACCTCCTCGTGAAGGATCTCTCTCCCCCTCTAGAATTTATCCCCCATGGTCTCGGACTAGCGAGATACATGTTCCCGGTGGCTATTCGGCAAGAAAGAGTTGTGCTTAGCTGCATCGCTGAGCGAGGAGGCGGAGGTTGCTCGGTGCCTCGAGCGTGTGTGCGCACGGATGCGCTCTTGATTTCTTGGCGCTAGGACTTCCTCTCGATCTTGAGATCGGCAAGAGATCGTCTATATCAACCACGAGTTGAACTCGTTAAGCTTTGTTGGTCTTCAAGGGTATGTTCTCTCACGGATATACATCCGCGTTGTTTGTATCTAGTAGATAGATCTTGGTATATAGTTCACATCGTAGGAAAATTTTTTGTTTCTATCTCGAACCCTACGGTGGTATCAGGCGGATCTGCGTAGATACTTTACACGGGTAGTACATATGAGTATGGGCGATGATGATCGTGTTTGATGGGGATACGCCTCTTGGGGTATACTCAGGGACGTTCCAGTGGTCAAGGGTGGCGAGTGGGCTGCAGCAGCGAGTGGACGAAGCCCAAGGTCAGCGATTTGGAGGTTGAAGGCCCAGCGGCGAGATAGGCCCAGTCGGTCTAGGTTAAATGATTACCGAAGATGTAACCGAGTCGGTTGAGATATGTAAACCCTAGGGGAGGTGACCCTATATAAACCTCCCTATGGGGTGAGTAGAGACACGTTCCCTCATACACCCAAGCAACTCGCTGCCTAGTCGCCGAGTTCGCCCGTGTAAACACCTCCATAATACAATCTAGCGGAGTAGGTCTTTACCCTCAGGGGCGAACCTGGGTAAAACCACATGTCTTTGCCTCATCTCGCACCGCAGATGGCTGGCCCTTGCCCCTCGTTCTACTACTCGCCGATTTGCGATGCCGTGGTCATTCCCACAGTGGCGCCCACCGTGGGGCTGGCGGTCAGCCGGTGTTAGGCGAGATCCAATCTGCCCATCAGCGAGGCGGTGCGCCACCGCCGCATGATAGCGATCGGAGATGCTCCAGATCTTCTTAGCAGCTACGTCCCGGCGCGACCCGTCACCTGCTTGATCACGCGGTCGGCACGATCAACCTCTTCGTCGGCCTCACCGGCGTCATCACCTCGGAGGACTCGGCTCGCATCCGCGAAATCGCCACCACTGTGATCGGCTCTCCGAGCCAGATCCGCCACGATCCACCGCCTCGCCTCCGAGTACAACTCGACCCACAGCAACGTGGCCGAGAACTCAGCGGCCGCAAAAGACGCGGCCCTCACCGACGACGCCGACTCCGCGACCCCGGCGTCACTCGCCGGATCCATCACCGCGGCCTCATCCGTGGGCTCCATCGTCCAGGTCTCCAACGCGGGAGATTTCGAGGACCCCTCCATCCTCGGGATCTTCGAATTCGACTCCGGGTCAGAAAATTCCGCCGACCTCCACGACGGAGCCAGTCGCCATGCCGCGACCTACATGGCCACCGGCACCGATCCGCCGGAGGACCCTTTCTCCACCCCGATCTCCCCTAACGCCACGGCGGAGGTCGAGAACTCCGCTGAAATTGGCGGAGGCGATGCGCAAGCGGCGCGAAAAGTTTCGCCTCGGCGGTGACAGCGAGGTATCACGCTACCACCAGCAGCGGATCGAGTCACGCTGAACCCCACCGTTCGTAGCGCCTGAACGAAACGACCGGCAGCAACGACGGCGCGGCCGCGATCTGCGACAGCGCCACCGGGGAGGAAACGCCCCCGCCGGGATCGGCGGCGATGGGTGCCCCACCACCACCAACCGCACCTCCTGAGGACCAGCGGATAGTCGTCTCCTCACGGGGCGAGACGCTAACGGCCTCCGCATTCTCCACCCGATGGAAAACCTCGTGGCGGCCGAGCAGCAGCCGATAGCATCACGGCCACGGCGGGCGCCTTAACCATCGACGTCGGGGCCCTACTCGCGAAGGCGTGGAACAACAAAGAGCGGCGCCGACTTCGCGGGCGGTATACTCGCGCTCCTCGGGAAGCAGGCGGCCTCAGCGGCCGTCAGCGGTGGCAAACACCCTCAATTGCCCGCCGAGCCACCGCAGCTCCAACGCCCGACCATGCGCACTCCTCTCCAACGATCCCGCAGCGACCAACCGTGCGCTAACGGAGAACCAATCGACGCCCGCACTCACATCATCAACAACCAAAACTGGCGCGCCGCCAGCCCGGCGACTGCGGCACACCTAACTACTACGCGCGATGGCGAGCCTATGGGTCGCTCGATCGACTAGGGCCTAAGTGCTCCGGACCAATGATCCGAGGTGAAAAGTACCACCAAACTTCAAGGCGCCAAAGGAGATCGAAAATCGACTCCTCGTCGACCCAGTCTGGCTCGACACATACCTCATGGCAATGGGGATAGCGGGTCTGTGACCTACTACGCCGTTACCTCCCATTGATGATGGAGGGGCGTGCGCAATGGATCAACACACTCCCAGGCGATCGACTCACGGGAGGAAATGCGACGCCGTCGCGCACTTGAGTGCTCTTACACTCGCGCCACCACCATCGAGGACACGGAGCGATCGTCCAAGGACCCCGAGTCGACCATAGCTGGGTCCAGCGGTGGCAAGAGCTCTGGTACAGCAGTCGGCATCCACCGGACACCGCGATCCATTGCTTCAAGACCTCGTGCGCTCTGAGCCTCTAGTCGCCAAGCTCAGCGACACGCGCACTCGACAACATCCCGACCTCCTCGAGATCGCCAAAGCAGTGCCGAGGAGGATCTCAACCAAGGCGTCGACGACGAGTCGGAGAACAACGCCGCAGGCGGCAGCGACGGTGGCCGCCGAACCGACCTCGCTACGGCACTCGCCTACAGGCAAGCGCCGCAACGGGCGAAGTCGACCGTCGCCAGCTGGGCACGCTGGCGACCCCAAGAGCTACCGCCGTGACGGAGGGCAGCGACGCGATGGCGGAACTACAAGAACAAGCTAAGGTTCGATCCCGGCCCTCCTTAACCAACCATATGCGTTTCACGGCGGAAGGAAAGCCCGCCACGCACACCACCGCCGACGCCACACCCTCGGGAGATCGAGAAGGCACGGCGCTGGAAGACACCGACAACGACCCGCCAAATGGCGGAAAATTCGCAAAAGTAGCTCGCTCCATACCTTCACAGGCTTCAACACTAAGCGCGAGAAGAAGGTCGCCATCGCCGTCGCCGTCAGCGGTGGCCAAATGAGCGTCCCCGGTTCCTCAACTGGTTGGAACAGCCCATCACAGAGCCGGCAAGACCACTCGCCACGCGCCAGTACCGGGGCGAGTCGCCTTGGTGGTCAAACCCAAGGTTGGCGACTCGGCTCCCCAAGACAGCGATGGACGGCGGCGCTCCATCAACATCCTCTACCGACACCTTGATGTACTGCGGCTCCGCGATCGATGATCGAGACCACCCACACCACGTTCCGGCATCGTCCCGGTCGGAAGGCGTACCCGATCGGCAAGTCACGCTACCCGTCACCTTGGTACTCCGGCGAACTTCCGCACCGGCGGATCGTCTTGTGGTGCCATTCGACAGCCCTTACCACTGCGTCCTAGGGCGCGAGCGTTCGCCAAATTCATGGCGGCGCCCCACTGGCGATACAGCGATGAAGCTCCGGGCCGTGCGGAGTCATCACCATCAACGGCGACCCGACATGGCAGCCGAATGCGAGCCAAAGGAGCCGAACTTCGCCCGCCGTCATCGCGGCGAAACTAATCACGACGAGCTCGCCAAATACGCGGCGGGGTTAACAACGACCCCACGATACTCAAGAAGCCAAACTCGGAGGGCGCAAACACCTCAACCTTTGAGGCTACGGCGCTTTCGCACCATTGAGCTGGTCCCCGACTCGGCCCGACGGTGGCGATCGGGACGGCATGAGCCCAGCATAGGAAGGCGCTCGCCGAGTTCCTCCGTGAGAACAGGGACATCTTCGCATGGAAACCCTCAGACATGCACGGTGTCCATAGGGGAGCTCGCGAGCACAAATTAACGCCGACCCCAAAGTGCGACCAGTCAGCGATCTGCCCTTCAACGAAACGCCGTCGGGCAATCGCCGAGGAAGTGCAGCGTCTACTGCCGGCTTCATCCGGCCAATTAAATACTCAAGTGGTGGCAAACCCGGTCTTGGTCGAGAAGAAGAACGGGACCTGGAGAATGTGTATCGAATACACAAACACAAACGGCGCCTGCCCAAAGGCGATTCGTCCTCCATGGATCGATCGGATAATCGATTCCACCGCGGGTTCGAGTCGTGTGTTTCCTCGGCGCCTACTCGGGTATAACCAGATCAAAATGGCTGTCGAGGGCGAGGAGAAGGCGGCGTTCATCACGCCATTCGAGCCTACGCTACCGCCATGACCTTCGGCCTCAAGAGCGGAGCAACCTACCAGCGGTGCATGCAGAATGCCTCGCGAGCCAAATTGGCGCAACATCACGTCTACGACGGCGTGGTCGTGAAATCCGCTCGCCAGGCGACCTACTCGCCGACCTAGCGAGACCTTCGCCAATCTGCGGTACAAGATAAAGCTCAATCAAGCAAGTGCACCTTGTGTACCCGGGGCAACTCTTGGGATCGTCGTCTCCAAGCGAGGGATCGAGGCAAACCAACGAAGATCGACACGATCGCCCGGCTCGGCAAACCCGAGTGCTGCGGCGTCGAGCTGGCGGGCGGTAGCGGCTCGGTCGTTTCATCCCACTGGCGAAAGGCGATGCCCTAAACCGCGATGCGCGAAACCCCACCTTCGGTGGGACAAGGAGGCGGACGGCGCTCGCGACCTCAAAAGGTGCTACTCGCCGCACCACTACTCGCGCACCAGGTGACAAAGAGCCCATGCTGGTTTACGTCGCGGCGTCCGGCGCGTCGTCGATGCCGTAATGGTCGTCGAACGACGGAGGAAGGAAAGGCGCCCGTCCGGCGGCGGTGTACTACATCAGCGAGGTTCTCACCGAGTCGCGCCGTGATACCTGATACCAAAAACTGGTATCGCGGTCTTGAGCTCAGTGGCGCTGCCGCACTACTTCGAGGAGCACCCGATCACGATCGTCTCCTCGGCACCACTACAAGATATCATCCGCAATCGCGAAGCGCCGGGCGGGTCGCCAAGTGGGTCGAGATCGGCGTCCACAACATTAAATCTGAGCCACGAAGGCGATTAATCGAACTGGCGGACTTCCTCGCCCGGGAAGAGGCCAGCGAGAAAGCCGTACCTCCATTATTGGAGCCTGCACTTGACGGATCCAAACGCAGACGGCGAGGCGGGGATAGTCTTGACCTCACCGAAGGCGACAAGCTCCGCTACATCCTCCGCCTCGAATTCCGCCCTGCACCAACAACATGGCTGAATACGGCCCTACTCTGACATCGAGCCGAGCAAAGGAGATGGCGTCAATTGCCTTGATGCTACGGAAACTCGACCTCGTTGCGGGGCAAGTCGCCGCGGCTTTTGTGATCTCCCCACCATGGCGGCGTCGACAAGAGGTGGACAAGGTGGGCCACTTCACGGCTACTCGTCGAGTGGATCGGCAGGAGGAAAAAGCGAGGCCGGCGCCTCTCTCGCATCGGGTCGGCTCGACTTCGCGACCACCCGTGTTCCTCGACACAATCTTCACGCCATCGGTCTCTCCCGAAGGAGATCGACATCCAGTCCCGCTCCAACAGGCAGCCTTGGTCGCACTCATAACCGAGCAGACGATTGGACCAAGCCCTACGCCTACCAGGCGGCACCTGCCCGGCGAGGCAAACAAATGCTCGAATGATGGCTCGCCGATGCAAGTCTTACACCATCATCGACGGCGAGCTACACAAGCGGCGTCACCGGAGTGTTCAACGTTGCGTCAACCGGTGAAGGATGCAAAATCCTCACGACATCCACTCGAGCTGCGGCCATCACGCCGCCGCTTCCTGTCGCCAAGGCCATGCGACACGGCTTCTGCGGCCCCGCTTTGCGCTGTCGACATCGTCAGCGTCGCGGATGCCGGCACGTAATCGAGCGCGCGTCGAGCTCGGCGCTCAAAACAATCCCCATCACCTGGCCATTCGCTGTGTGGGGCATGGACATGGTCAGCCCCTTCAAGAAGGCCCCCTCTGGTTACACCCACCTGCTGGTCGCCGTCGACAAATTCATGAAGTGGGTAGAGGCCAAGCCAGTCCGGAAATGCGACGGGAAGACCGCCACTAAGTTCCTACGAGCTCATATACCGCTACGGGTTCCCCAGCATCATCACGGACAACGGCACAAACTTCGCCAAGGGAGCAATGGCGAATTTGCGAAGAACACCACATCGGCTCGACCTGCGCGTCGCACATCCGAATCAATGGCGGAGCGGGCCAGCAAAGCATCCTCCATGGCACGGCCGCGACTCAAGTACCACTCGGCGCCATTGGAAGCTGGGTCGGCAGGCTCCCCTCCGTCATCCGGGAATCCGCACCTCGGTCAACGGTCGAGGATTCACTCCCTTCTTCATGGTCTCTGGCGCCAAGCGTCATGCCCACCGACCTCGAACACGACTCGCCATGAGTCGTCCACTATCTGGAGGCCGAGCAGGCTGGCCCGCCAAGGCAGGCTCGACCAACCGGCGAAGCACGACCTCGCCCGATCGCGCACCACCATTTATCGGCAAGGACTCCGCCGCTACCACCCGACGGGTGAAAACCCGCACCTTCGAGGCGACACGGTGTTACGCCTCATCCGGGACAAGAAGGGCATGCACAAGCTCTCCCCTCCGTGGGAAGGCCCGTTCGCTATTGGTAGCGTGCTAAACGCAGCGCCTACTACCTCGTCGGCGTCCGCGGGGCGGCGAACTCGGCGTCAAGCGGCCATGGAATGTAAATCTCCTCGGAAGTTCTATTCCTACAACCCCACATATGTACTCTCCGGTCGCTATGAATAAAAAGCGGTTACTGCAAAATTCGTCTACTCTCCATGCCTTGTGCCACTACTTTTCGTAATTATGACGTCATGCTAAAATCTGAAGTCAACCCTTGGTACAGCGACGCACGGCTAAGTAGTGCGATGTAAAACCTCGAGTCATTTCAGGTCTTGCATCGTCCACTAAAAACGCCAATCGAGCCCCATTGGAGTCGCCTAGCTCGACTGGTTTTACGAACCAAGACAAGCGTCTCGCTTCTCACGGCGACCTGGTCCTCCGCATCCTCGGCGTGGCGACTTCGAGCGGCTAAGTACCACGCTCGGGGACTGAATACCGGTTAAATCGCGATCGACAGGAAAACGCCAAGTAAGAGAGCACGCCTAGGACTCGCCACCCGACCGACCAGCCGGGCAGGCAGAGTGACGCCACACCAACGCTGGATCCTCAACCACCTCGAGTCGCGCCTTGAACTACCAAGTACCACGCTCGGGGACTCGGCCACCCGCCCCGTCACGTCTGGGAAAATGGTAAATCTGAGCACTCAAGGGAGTCGCTTGCGATCGCTCTCCGAGCTCAGGCGAGTCGACTAAACCAACAACACACATGATAAACAACAAAACATCATATGAGGTGAACCCCACAAAGGGCGGACGCGCCGGGGACTCACCCAAAATCAATCCAAAACACGCAAAAAATAGCAAAATGAACACAACGTTCCATTCAATCGCATATCGCATTGTCTTACATTACAAAATATGCCTACTCGGCAATCGCCGCTAACACATCTAGGCAAACTACACTATTCTGCGCAGGCTGACGACGAGGCGCCAAGATCCGGCGCCCTCGGATGAACGCGGTGTCACGGGTTTGACGGATAAGTCGTCGCTCACCCGCCATCGCCGAGCGGAAAGGCTGCTCAACCTTGAAGTCGCGATCACGGCTGAGTGAGTCGTTCTCGCGACGACCGTTTCTGGTAGGGGAGGTCGCCCATCGCCCAGACGCCGCTCGAGTACGCCGCGACGCCTGCAGCTTGAGAACCTCGGACAGATCCACCGCGCCAGTCGATGAAGGGTACCCACTCGTCACATCGTCGAGATCGAAGTCCTCGGGGAAGTGGGCGAGTCCAAGGCTCAAGGCTGTCGACGCTCCGCGACGAAACGCCGACCGCGTCATGAACTCTACGACCGCGGGCGCCTTCTCCAAGTACTCCCACACCTCGACGAGGTCACTGGGAATAACTTTGGTAGGCGACATCTCTTGAAGGTAGGCGCGGATGCAGGTCGCCGACAGCGTCGCCGAGTCGACAAGCATGCTCACGCATTCCCTCGCGTCCAGAGAATTCGCTTCTTCTTGGCAGCCAATAACACGACCTGCGAGAAGGAGACAAGTATGAGTACCATGGAAACCACGAACAATACAACCAAAAGACAGGGAAGACGCACTCACCAAGCAATGGGCGGGCGAGTCCCATGATGAAACTTTGAAGCGATGTATAATCGTCCTGAAGCCCAACAATGAGGGCTTCCGACGCCTTTCGGTCATCCTCCGCGGCCGCAATGGCGGCCTTCGCTCGCCCGTTCGCCGAGCTTGCTTCTTCTTTTGCCTCCCGCAGTTCGCGCTCGAGGTCGGCGATCTTCTGCTCGGCGGTGCCTAACGCAGACCGCACCGCCTCAGTTCTCAGCGAGGACAAGCTCTGGCGAGCCACCTCACTTTCGCAGCAACAACCTGAAGCTCCTTGTTTGCTTCACGGAGAGCGGCTCTTCTTTCAAGACGCTGCTTCAGCCAATCGCTCTGCCGACTCATTGCGCACTGCACATCTCCAAAATCAGCACACATGAAAAATTTTCAGTGCCCACCTGCTAAAATTTAGCGGGTGCGCACTCGGGGACTGGCGATTGCGAAAATTCCTCAGTGCCCACCCGCTAAAATTTAGCGGGTGCGCACTCGGGGACTGGCGATTGCGAAATTCCTCAGTGCCCACCCGCTAAAATTTAGCGGGTGCGCACTCGGGGACTGGCGATCACGAAAATTCCTCAGTGCATATCCGCTAAATTTTAGCGCATACGCACTCGGGGACTGGATTCGAAAGTACAAAACAAGTAATTATAAGAATCAAGCCGCTGCTAAGCACCGACCTGATCCTCGGGACCGGAGGTACTGGATGGCCGCACCAAGCATGCCGTGAAGTTGCACCGCGTCCACGGACGCAAGCAGCGCCGGCGTATGCCCGCGACGTTGGTCGATGTCAGCGTCGATGGTCCCTGGAGCGGGGCTCGGGGTTGCGGCCCCACTCGCCGTGGCCGCCTTGGTCGTGAAACGGGGGAAGGTAGCAATCGAGGCACCCGCTCCAAAGGAAGTCGCTTCCTCCGGCCTAGGCAAGGAAACGACCTCCTTCAGCAGACGATCGCCTCCCACCGGGTCCAGCGCCGCCGCCGTCGTCGAGACGGTGGCGATGTCTTCGCCCTTGGCCTTCTTGCTGCCTTCCGTTGGCGGCGACCTCATCACTTTTCCTCTTGCGGAAGGGTCTTCCGCCAACGGCGGAAGATACCTTAGCCATGGTCGGGTGACCCATCTTTTCACTCCGTCCTCCACATTGAATCAAATCAATAAAAGACAATCAAAGTACTAAAGGAAAATAAGGAATGCCGAATGCACTCACTTGGCGATCGGAATGAAGCGCAGCCTGTCGAAGGCCACCGGTTTTTCCACGAGGCCTAATCGGCGACTAAGCCCCAGCTCGGGGCGTCGGGGCCCGGATCTGAGCAGCTTCTTTGGCGTTGGCGTAGCGGGTTGGCGCCTCGGGCGCCTTCCGGAGGCCTCGTGAGTTGGGGCTACCGCGGCGGAACTTCCTTGCGGGCGAGGCCACCGCGCCGGGACCTCCTTGCGGCGAAGTCGCCACGACGAGCCTTCCTAGCCCGAAACCGACGCGAATGGCGGAGGCATTGAGGCCAGCGGAGCTTCTGTAGATGGCGCATCTAGCGCGGTTGTCGCCGGAAATGCGCCGTCACCGGCCGAGCTGTGAGCATCAGAGCTGCTCGTTGAGTGTGGCGGTGAAGCCACCTTCGGCTTCATCTTCCTTCTCGGGGCCTCGCCTCCTTCTCCTTCTTCTTCTTCGCGGGAGCACGGCGGCGAGGTGGTCTCTGGAGTTCGTCGTCGTCGTCATGGCGCCGAGGCTGCCGCCGCCTCGATCTGGCCGGCGTTGCCCGGGTCTTTCGGACCGATGGGGCAATCTCCTCGGACTCGTCCTCGTCGTCCTCGTTACCTTTGGCGGTGGCGACGCTTGTATCTGGGCGGATGGCTCGGGGCTCTCGTTGTCGTGGTGGTAACCACCCTTCCACCACTTGGAACATTGCGTTAAACCACGAAACGAGTTAGAGTTACCGCGACTGCACACGCGATCGCGAACAAGATAAAGGATTACCGTCGGGCCGGACGCTTCATGGTAGGAGGCACCAGCTGCGCATCCACGTATGTCGCCTGGTGATCTTCTTCGCCGAGAGGTAGTCCTCCGGCTTCCACTCGGCGAGGCAGGCTTCGTCGGGTCTCCCGCCCGTGTCTTTGGTACATGTAATGCTCGCGTTAGGCGGGCAGCGAACCGCCGCCCAAGCCAACAGTTGTACAAGTTTACCGTCTGGAGCCCCTTCTTCTTCAGACCGCGGATGGTCTGGAGCATCTCGTCGACGACCATCCGCTGGTCGTCGGGGAGCTTGCCGACCTGGAGATGGCGTGGCTCGGAGCGATTAGCCGAGTACCGCGGGATCGCCGCTTCGTCTTCCGGAGTCGCCTCGGTCACATAGAACCATGACTTTTTCCAGTCGCTCGCTGCTTTGGCTGGCAGCATCAGGTCGAAGAAGGAGGCTTTGGACTTAAGTTGGAAGGTTAAGCCGCGGCTAGCATTGAGCACGCCTCGCCTCCATGGTGATCCGTCCATGGAACAGATCTTGCCACAAGGGAAAGTAGGGCGGCATCCCAAGTAGCACTCGCGAGCCACAGATGGCGAGCTGCTCGATCTGTGGGGACCCAGATCCGAGGGTGGATCCGTGGTAGGCGCAAACGCCGAAGAACAAAGATGTGGAAACCCTAACCCCGCTCGAGGTGGCTGGTGAAACAGGCGAACTCTCTCTCTCGCGGGTTGGGGTGGTTTCCCGGCTGAGGATACGCCAGCTACCAGAGGATTCGGCCTCTTGAAGGAGGCCACTGCGCTAGTGCATTTGGATCTACCCCAAGGTTGATTGGAGAGGGCCATGGTGAGGATCTGTCGGAGGTCGGAAGATTGCGGGTCGATTGGATCAGCGGAATCAAAGGAAGGAAGATGTGTGTACTCGGAGAAAATGGTGGGCGGTTGGCTTTACGATAGCCTACCATTCCTCTTATATAGTGGGAGTTGCCCGCCAAGTCGGGGCCGCATGCGATTACGCCGAAGTTACCGTTGGGTTACCTTAGCAGCTAGTTTGACCACGCTGACGGTCCAACTCTAGCCACTCGGCTCGTTGAGTCACTTTCGAGACCGCGTCCCGTTGGATCGACTCGCCCAAGACGCGACTCGGTTCACCGGATTTTTCCTTTATCGGAGCCCGCCGACGATTCGACTGGATGCCAACTTGAAGCCGTATACTCCGACTGCCAGCAGCCACTCACGCCTAATCAACGGCGGCCTCGGGGACTCTTGATGGGGATCGCCTCTGGGTATACTCGGTGGACGTTCCGATGGTCAAGGGTCAAGTGGGCTGCAGAACGGCGAGTGGACCAAGCCCGATGGTGTCGGTATTGGAGGTTGAAGGCCCAAAGCGAGATAGGCCCAGTCGGTCTAGGTTAAATGATTACCGAAGATGTAACCGAGTCGGTTGAGATATGTAAACCCTAGGGGAGGTGACCCTATATAAACCTCCCTATGGGGTGAGTAGAGACACGTTCCCTCATACACCCAAGCAACTCGCCGCCTAGTCGCCGAGTTCGCCCATTGTAAACACCTCCATAATACAATCTAGCAGGAGTAGGTCTTTACCCTCCGGGGGGCCGAACCTGGGTAAAACCCTGTGTCTTTGCCCTCATCTCGCACCGCAGATGGCTGGCCGCCCTTGCCCCTCGTTCTACTACTCGCTGCCGATTGCAGCATCTGCCGTGGTCATTCCCACGACAGTGTTGTTGCTCCTTTGTTGTAATTTTGGATATTGGTGGCATAGTGGGATGAAGCGGCCCGGACAAACTTTACATGTCCTCGCACATGAGACCTGTTCCACGCTTGACATGCAACTAGTTTGCATAAGTGGCTAGCGGATGTCTGTCTCTCCTACTATAGTCAATATCTATTTTGCAAGCGAGTTGTCAACAATTTGATTATCCTCGTTGTGGTTCATGTTCGTAGGTAAGAACGGTTCTATCTCGAAATCCCTAAGCCACGTAAAACTTGCAATGGATAAATTAGAGGCGTCTAGTTTAGATTGTTCTTTGGGCTAGTGTTATGATATGGTAGTGTTGTAAGTAGAAGTATGAGATGATACTCTTAACACACATAGCGTAAAATCCATAGACCTTGGATTTACACATATAGGTATGATAGTGATCATACCACGATGCACATGATAGAGATCATCTGCGGGAACCATATCATTTCACTAATAAACATATGATGTTTGATAGCATCTTATATTGCTTGTTTAGCGCTTTGTTAGCATAATAAGATGATCCCTCATTTAAATATCAAGATAAGAATGTGTTCTTCCTTTAGTATGCACCGATTATGTTTTCGTCGCTCCAAGACATCACGTGATGATCGGGTGTTCTTGGATCCACGACCATATTTGGTGTAAAAGCAGTTACCGCGAATACTAAGGTTCTAACTTGGCGAGCCTAGCATGTACAGACATGGCCTCGGAACACGGACCGAAAGGTTAAGCATGAGTCATATAGTTGATATGATGCCCATTTGATGCTCGCCTTTGAAGCTATACCGACTCACGTGATGATCGGACTTGGTATAGTGGATTTGGTTCATGTAATCACCAAAAAGGCACGAGGGATGTCGTTTTTGAGTGGGAGTTCATTCGTAATATAGATTAGTTGAACTCAATCTATCATACACTTAGTCTAAACTTTAATTTTAATGTGTTCATGGAGAAAGAGAAACTAGCAACGAACGGTAGCAACTTTACCGAATGGGCCATGAATTTGAGGATTCTCCTCTCTGCTGCACAAAAGCAATATGTGCTAGAAGCGCCGTTAGGCCCCCCACCTTTAGATGATGCCCCTGACGAGGAGAAGAATGTCTATCGACTGTCAGAGGACCACAACAGTTCATTGCGGCATATTGTATGGGCTAGAGCCAGAACTTCGAAAGCGTTTAGAAAACGGCAATGCATTTGATACAATGGGTGAGTTGAAAATGATTTTCGACACACATGCTGCTGTAGAGAGCTACAACGCTTCAGAAAAGTTCTTTAGCTGCATGATGGAAGAGCACAACTCCGTTAGTGAGCATGTACTCAAGATGTCGGGTTACGCCGATAAGCTTGTGTCCTTGGGAATATCGATTCCCATTGACTTAGGCATCCATCGTGTTCAGCCTCCGCCACCTAGCTATAAGAGCTTTGTGATGAACTATAATATGCAAGGCATGAAGAAGTCTCCCGAGCTTACATCAATGCTTAAAACTACGAAGTGGAGATCAAAAAGGAACATCAAGTGTTGATGATCAATAGGAACACTGGTTTCAAGAAAGACAAGAAGGAAAGCGGAAGGAAGTAAGGCGGCAAGCACATTGCCACCTGAAAAGAAACCCCGAGTTGGACCTAAGTCGATTCAAAGTGCTACTATTGTAAGGGACCGCCATCGAAGAATCGCCCAAGTATCTGGCGGACAAGAAGGCCGCAAGGCAAACAAAGGTATATATGATATACATGTTATTGATGTGTACTTGACTAGTGCTCATGATAGCACCAGGTATTTGATACCGTTCAGTTGCTAATATTTGTAACTCGAATCAGGGGCTGCGGAACAAGCGACCGCTAGCAAGGGGTGAGGTCAAGATGCGTGTGGCAATGGATCAAGCGTTGATGTGATCGCTGTCGGAACGCTGCCTCTCCACTTACCGTCGGGATTAGTTATAAACTTGAATAAATGTTATCTGGTGCCTGCACTGAGCATGAACATTGTATCTGGATCGTGTTTAATGCGAAGTGGTTATTCATTTAAATCCGAGAACAATGGTTGTTCCATTTATATGAATGAAATCTTTTATGGTCATGCACCGATGATGAATGGTTTATTTCTATTAGATCTCGATGATAATGTTACACATATTCATAATGTGGATGCTAAAAGGATTAAACTTAATGATGATATATCCGCATATATGTGGCAGTGCCGTCTAGGTCATATTGGCGTTAAACGCATGAAGAAGCTCCATTCAGATGGACTTTTGGAATCACTTGATTATGAATCATTTGATACATGTGAACCATGCCTTATGGGCAAGATGACTAGAACGCCATTTTCCGGTTCAATGGAACGGGCGACAGATTTATTGGAAGTCATACATTCTGATGTATGTGGTCCAATGAGTGTGTCGACGCGAGGTGGATATCGTTATTTTGTTACTTTCACGGATGATTTGTGTAGATACGGTTATATCTACTTGATGAAACACAAGTCTGAAACCTTTGAAAAGTTCAAGGAATTTCAGAATGAAGTGGAAAATCATCGTAATAGAAAGATCAAATTTCTACCAGGCCAGTGGAGGTGAGTATCTAAGTTACGAGTTTAGCACTCACATGAAAGAGTGTGGAATTGTTTCACAACTCACACTGCCGAACACCACAAAGAAATGGTGTGTCGAACGTCGTATCGTACTTTATTAGATATGGTTCGATCTATGATGTCTTTGACGGACTTGCCGTTGTCATTTTGGGGTTATGCACTAGAAACCGCTGCATTCACTTTAAATCGGGCACCATCTAAATCCATTGAAAAGACACCGTATGAATTTTGGTTTGGAAACAAACCTAAGTCATTCTTAAAGTTTGGGGATGCGATGTTTATGTGAAGAAACTTCAACCGGATAAACTCGAACCCAAAGCGGAAAATCGTCTTCATAGGATACCCTAAAGAAACTATTGGGTATTCCTTCTATCACGAATCCGAGGGCAAGGTTTTTGTTGCCAGAATGGATCCTTTCTAGAGAAAGAGTTTCTCGCGAAAGGTGAGTAGTCGGAAGGTAGAACTCGAAGAGGTTATTGAACCTTCTCTTCAAAGTATGGCGAGTAGCGCAGCGCCGGAAGTTGTTCCGGAGTTGGCTTCACCTGTTGAAGAAGGTACTAATGATAATGATCATGAAACTCCAAAAGAGAGTGCTACCGAACCTCCCCGGTCTAGCAGGACGCGTGCAGCTCCCGAGCTGTACGGAAATCCTGTCATGAATTTCATGGTTGATGAAAATGATGACCCTGCGACATATGAAGAAGCGATGATGATCCCGATTCCAACAAATGGTTAGAAGACATGAAATCCGAGATGGAATCCATGTATGCAAATCATGTTTGGAACTTGGTGGAATTACCTCACGACCGAAAGGCCGTGGAGAACAAATGGATTTTCAAAAGAAAAACTGATGCTGATGGTAATGTGACCATCTATAAAGCTCGACTTGTCGCAAAGGGGTTTCGACAAATTCAAGGAGTTGACTACGATGAGACTTTCTCTCCCGTAGCGATGCTAAAGTCAGTTAGGATTATGTTAGCAATTGCTGCATATTTCGATTATGAGATATGGCAGATGGATGTCAAAACCGCGTTTCTCAATGGTAATATTGAAGAAGAGTTGTATATGATATAACCAAAGGGTTTTGTCGATCCTATGGATGCTAACAAGGTGTGCAAGCTTCAGCGATCCATCTATGGATTGAAGAAAGCATCACGAAGTTGGAATCTCCGCTTTGGTGAGGTGATCAAAGAGTTTGGATTTGTCCAAACTTATGGAGAAGCTTGTATTTACAAGAAAGTGAGTGGGAGCAATGTGGCATTTTTTATATTATATGTGGATGACATATTATTGATCGGAAATGATATAGATCTTTTAAACAGTGTTAAAATTTATCTAAATAGCAAATTTTCAATGAAGGACCTAGGTGAAGCGTCATACATATTAGGCATAAAGATCTATAGAGATAGATCTAGGCGCCTAATAGGGCTATCGCAAAGTACATACCTTGATAAGATTTTAAAGAAGTTTAAAATGGACAAGTAAGAAGGGTTCTTACCTATGTTTCAAGGCAAGACATTGAGTAAGACTCAAAGTCCGGCTTCGGAAGAAAGAGAGATAATGGACAAAGTCCCTATGCTTCACCATAGGCTCTATAATGTCGCCATGCTATGTACAAGACCGGATGTGGCACATGCTATTAGTTTGACTAGTAGGTACCAATCGGATCCGTGTTCGAACATGGATAGCGGTCAAGAATATCCTTAAGTACTTATGAAGAACTAAGGATATGTTTCTTGTATCTGAGGTGAAGAAGAGCTGCCGCTAAGTGTTATGTCGACACTAGCTTTGACACCGATCCGGATGACTCTAAGTCTTAATCCGATCGTATTTCTCATGAATGGAGGAGCGGTTAGTTGGAGGAGCTCCAAACAACCTGGTAGCGGGATCAACAACAACGGAGGCCGAATATGTTGCTGCTCGTTTGCCAGAAGCGGGATTTGGATGAAGGAGTTCATATCCGAACTAGGAGTGGTGGCAAATGCGTTGGACCCAATGGTGATCTATTGTGACAACAATGGTGCCATTGCCAATGCCAAAGAGCCAAGATTCCAAGCATATTAAGCGCCGGTTTCACTCCATCCGCGAGCATGTCAAGGATGGAGATATAAAGATTTGTAAAGTACATACGGATTTCAATGTAGCAGAACCGTTGACTAAAACTCTCCCTAGAGCAAAACATGATCAACACCAGAACTCAATGGGTGTTAGATTTATCACTATGTAACTAGATTATTGTCTCTAGTGCAAGTGGGAGACTGAAGGGAATATGCCCTGAGAGGCAATAATAAAGTGTTTATTATGTGTATTCCAAGTATATGATAGATGTTTATTTTGCATGCTATAATTATATTGATACAAAAACGTTAATACATGTGTGTTTAATAAACCTAGTTATGCCTCTCTCAACTAGCTCGTTGATTAACAAGATGATCAAGGTTTCTGATCATGGACATTGGATGTTGTTAATAACGGGATCACAACATTAGTGTAATGGTGTGATGAACATTCATCAAAGTATAGCATTACGATCACAAAGTCATTGAGTTTATATTCTAAAATAAGTCCATGAGATAGATCATGTCAATCACTAACACGGAAGAGTTTCTTGATAACATCAAGCGTCCGCGGTGATTATAAAGATGGATTGAGAACTAATAAAGTGTTATGTTGAGGCTCATGGATCGGTGGAATTTGTTCATCCAGATGGCGGATAGATATACTCTTCTGGGTATCCCATTGATTAGCTTGCAAGCAAGTGATTTGATCACTAGAATGTTAGCGAGAAAGAGTGAAAATGTGATAGAGATCAAACTAGGTATGGAGATACGATGATCGAATCTCGGACATGTAATATATCATGAAACAAAGGATTAAGATACTAGCGTAAAGGTTACGATCACAAGAAAGTCATCGTTGAATGTGTGGGAGTCGATGGGTCTCAGATCCGCCGATTATTGATCCGAGAGGGTCTCGATCATGTCCGCATTATTCACGAATAGGGTGACACACTTAAGAGACACCGACATCCATTGGAGCAAATGTTTCATGCCGAAAGAATGAACAGCGCAGAATTTATTTCACTAGATACTGAAACAGTTTTCGTGAAATTGCATAAAGTGGTTATGCATGTGAAATAGAATTCTAGCAAGGGTTATTTGTGAATGTTTGTCATTAAAGTAATTGACAAAATTCTGAATAAAATAAAAGAGTTTTATTTAATGAGAGTTTGCATTAAATTTGGTGGAAATTTAATGGGAATTTACGTGGACTTTTGAGTGGAGGGAATTTAAAGGATATTTGTGAGTGGAGTGTCCACCCACATGAAGAGGGGAGGGAAAGGGGGCAGCCCCATGCACCGGCCACCCACTTGGGGTTCCCCCCTCCTCCTATAAAATGAGCCCCCCCTCCTCACTTGTCTCTCACACCTCCTCGTGAAGGATCTCTCTCCTCTCTAGAATTTATCCCCATGGTCTCGGACTAGCGAGATACATGTTCCCGTGGCTATTCGGCAAGAAATAGTTGTGCTTCCACCGCATCATTTGGAGCGAGGAGGCAGAGGTTGCTCGGTGCCTCGAGCGTGTGCGAAAGCACGGATGCTGCTGATTTGCGGCGCTAGGACTTCCTCTCGATCTTGAGATCGGCAAGAGATCGTCTACATCAACCACGAGTTGAACTCGTTAAGCTTTGTCGGTCTTCAAGGGTATGTTCTCTACGGATATACATCCGCCCGTTGTTTGTATCTAGTAGATAGATCTTGGTATATAGTTCACATCGTAGGAAATTTTTTGTTTTCTATGCTGCGAACCCTACAGGGGGTGGCCGTCGGCCATGCGGGATGCCCCCTCCACTCCTTCATTCATGTGGGTGGACACTCCACTCACAAAAATCCATTCAAATCCCTCCACTCAAAATCCCACTCAAACTTGCCATTAAATTTCCACCAAATTTAAAGCAAACTCTCATTAAATAAAACTCTTTTATTTTATTCAGAATTTTTACAATTACTTTAATGATAAACATTCACAAATAACCCCTTGCTAGAATTCTATTTCACATGCATAACCTCTTTATACAATTTCACCCTAAAACTTGTTTCCGTATCTAGTGAAATAAATTCCTGCGCTTGTTTATTCTTTCGACATGAAACATTTGCTCCAACTGGATGTCAGTGTCCCTTAAGTTTGCACCCTACGGTTCACGAATAATTAAAACATGATCGAGACCCTTCTCCGATCAATAATCAGTAGCGGGACTTGGAGATCCATACTGACTCCCACACATTCAACGATGACTTTCCTGTGATCGTCGGAACCTTTTACGCTTGTATCTTAATCCCTTTGTTTCACGATATATTACATGTCCGAGATTCGATCATCGGTATCTCCATACCTAGTTTGATCTTGTTACTGACATGCACTCTTTTCTCGTTCCCGTATATAACATTCTAGTGATCAAATCACTTGCTTGCAAGCTAACCAATATGATATCACCAATAGGGCCCAGAGTATATCTATCCGTCATCGGGATGAACAAATTCCACTCTTGATCCATGAGCCTCAACATAACACTTTATTAGTTCTGAATCCATCTTTATAATCACCCTGTTACGGCGTGACGTTTGATGTTATCAAGAAACTCTTCCAGTGTTAGTGATTGGCATGATCTCATGGTCTAAGGATTAGGACTACTTCGTAAGTTGTTTATAGCATAATAAACTCAATGAATTTGATCGTAATGCTATACTTCGGATGAATGTTCATCACACCATTACACTAATGTTGTGATCTCATAATTAACAACATCCAATGTCTATGATCAGGAAACTTTGATCATCTTGTTAATCAACGAACTAGTTTATGAGAGAGGAATAACTAGGAACTTTCTGTTTGTTTATTAAACACACATGTATTAACGTTACCGTATTAATACAATTATAGCATGCAAAATAAACATCTATCATATACTTGGAATACACATAATAAACACTTTATTATTGCCTCTCAGGGCATATTCCCTTCACATACGGTTCGGTCTTGCGGTGGCGGCAAATGCCACACACTTTCATTTCATTGCTACCGCAGCAGGGTGGTACTACATACGGCGGTCCGCGTTGCTACCATGGGTGTCGGATTTGCTACCATGGTGGGGTGGCGTTGCCGCAGCTGGCCCTCGACGGAGCTGGGCGGCGAGGCTGCTTCCATGGGAGGGCGGGGCTGCTACAATGGCGTAGGCCTTTTTCTACCACTAGCGGATGGCGGTGCTTCAACTGGCCCTCGCCGGAGCTGGCGATCGCAACCTGGCCCTCGTCGAGCTGGATCTACGATGCGGTGCTACAACAAGCCACCGATGTTGGTACAGCCGGCCACCGGCGCTGCTGATATGGTTTGAATGATTTTGAGTCATTATATATCTAGCTTATGATATGTCAGACCAAATTTAACTACAAAGATATAATTGGACTTGGGATATAATAGTTATGGCATTAATAATAATTAGGGTTTTACCTAAGCATGATGAAACTTAGTCTTAAAGACTTAAAGATAGTATCCTAAATTATGATTATATGTTAGACTATTTTAGAGTTAAAATATTGTGTTTTGAACATGATTATTTCTTACTTAGGGAATAATGCTAAATGATTAATAAACCAACTATCCTATTTTAATAATTAAAGATATATAATCTAAGAATTTTAAAATGTTTTAGGAATAATATATTTAGTATTATCTTAGTAAGTATTCTTTTTTAAAATCTTAAAATTGAATTTTATTTTAGGTATTATCTTGATTTTTTATAAAATTTCTCAATTATTGAATGTCTTTAAATATTTGTTTTAAATTTTATTTGTAAATTTTTTAAGTTAGTATTTTTATTAGATAAGAGATTTCTTTGTGTGTATTAAAGTGATTTTTATTTATTTTTAGGAATTATTCTGAATTTATTAAATTTCATTTAGTTACTTAAGGGTGTTAATGTTTATCTGTATTTTATTAAACTTAAATAAATATGATTATATTTTTCTTAGGTGAATATTATTTTAACAAACACTTGGATGTATTAAATATATTTCTAGAATTTTCTACATTTTTTCTAGAGCTTAAAACGGGTAGAGGGTATTTTAATAATTTCCATTTTTTTATTATATAATCTGGGCCAAGTTATTGGGCCCATTTAGCCCAATACCCAGCCTAGTCCACTAGGTTGGACTGAGCCAAATAGCCCAACCGACCAAGTCGGTCAACTCAACCCCTTCTTCTCCTCGCTGGCTTGTTCCTCATCCACTCCCCCTCTAGCGACGTGGTGTCGCCGCCATCGCCGCGCAACCATGGCCGGCTCTGGCCTCCTTGGTCGCCGCCATCGGTTGTCCTCGACGCTTCCCCCTCTTCTACACCCTTCCATCCAATTCGATTTGTGATACGAACCCTCTTCCGCTCGGCCCCGCTGCACTCCCATGGCTAGGGTTTCGGCCTCGACTCCGACGTGCTCTGGTGACCCTTGGATGGTGATGGTGGCAAAGTAGTGGTGCGGTTATGGTGATCTGATGATGGGTTGGTTGCTGGTGCCGCCTCTTCTAGGCACAGACACCCACTAGTGCGGCTTGGTGCGGGTTGAGTACCACAGTGCCCTCGTGCTGCCGCGTCGTGGTCGCCATTTATGATCAGTGCTGCTTCCTCTTCTCGGCTTAAGCGAGGACCCCAGGTAAGTTATCCCATCTCCCCCCACATTTATTTTGAGTGACTCTGTTCCTCCTGGATGTCAAATCCTAATATGTTCTAGCAGTGGTTTATTGTATCATGCACATGTTATAGTGGCCTTGCTACTGATCTTGCTAAGTGAATGGAATTAAAACTAGATTGATGATTTTGGTTTGTGCTTCCCTGAATCCTGTACTCAATGTGGCTTGTTAGCTGATTCATTTGACTTGACAATGTACTTGGTGGTTTGTAGATCTTAATAAGATTAGATGAGGATGATGTTGAATTGGGATTCATAAGCTGTGCTTTAGAAACATATGTTGGTCATTTGTGATGGATTTTGGGTACCCAACCAATATATTATCTTGGCAGAGAAGTAATCATTTATATGATTCCTAAATATTTACTAGGAAAATGATTAGATTGTAGTTGTTGTTGATTAGCAGATGAGTTATGTTCTTTAACAACTAATGGCCTGCTACAGATGCTTTCTGAATGAATTATTCAGTTGAGTTTGCATTCATTTTCACTGAACCTTTGTATCCAGGAAGGTTTTTGGTGGCTTTTGGGCTTGTATTATTGATGTGGTACTTTGTAGAAAGATGCACAGAATAAGAACAAATGCTCATGACATTCTGCTGCCTCTTGGGTCCAATGTTTGCCTTGTGAATGGTTGTTCAGAAGAAATGATGTAAATTCTAGATTTGTGTTAGACCCCTCCTTTATAAAGGAAAGGATCCCTGTGATTGCAATGCTAGTCCCTGGATCAATGCACAATACATAGATGTTTTATGCACAATACATCACAAGCAAACACACAGCATGCAACTCAAGGATAAAAGCTCAACAACAGAATAACAAAATTCTCGAAATAAAACACACAAGTGGCAATCCATCCACATGTCGGATGGTCCAATAATAAGTTCACAAATAACAAGTACGAATATGAAAGATAAACGAGTAGTCAAGTCTACTCATCAGCATCAATCTCCTCCTCGACGAAGGTAAGACCTGCGTTCTCCATCGCGGTCTTGTTCTCCTCAATCGTAGTGGTCAAGGAATCGACCTTGGCCTTGAGAGCCCTCTTCTGGGAGCGAAGCCTCTCAATAACCATCTGCTGCTGCTCAAGCTCGAAATCCTTGGACTTCAGTTCCTCGGTCATGTCCCGGATCCTCTTGTTCCTATCCTGGACGCGTTTCTCCTGACTCTTGAACTTGCGGTCCTGGGTCTCGAACTTTGTCTCCATTTCCTTGACCATCTCATCCTGCTGTGCGAAAAGCTTGTCCTTCTCGCGAAGCTGCACCTGGAGCTCGTCATTGCTGAGCATGACGTTCGTCCTGTCCGTGTCCACGTGCCTGATGAGAGACTCTAAGTCCTGGAGATAGAGACGTATCGGCTCTGCCGTGTCCCTCGAGTCGTCCTCATAGTCAATAGACTCTCCGTCATCGTCACGCCTTCCGAAGACGTGGAAGTGAGTGCCCCTAACCTGTCGGGAGTGACGGCCTAACAGACGTCCTATCAGGTCCTGCATGACTACCTCCATGCCTCTCTCCCTGTCGTCGTGCATCAACTTGAAGACGATGGCCTCCGTAGTAGGCTCCGTCTGGCGTCCTGGCTGGTTCACCTTGAAGCCCCAGAGGTCCTTCCTCTCGAACTTGGTGAGTGGGTGCACCGTGATGGTGGGAAGAGGGAGATCGAGCAAAGTGGTAAGCTCAACGATACGAGGGCCGAAACGGGTAACTAACTCCTCAACAAGTCTTGATGGTAATAGGCATCTATTTATAAGATTGAAAAGTTAGAACAACACAATTTAAGATAAAAACAAGACAAACATTTCATACATATCCTTGGAACACAAACATCACACAAGTCATGCATACATAAGTCCATTACATCAATCAAGGTCCATACTTATTTAAGGTATTATTTTTGGAAAATAAGGTGATAGATGGTGGTCCAACTAACGAAGTGTGCTCACAATCCTATCTCACCGGATCCGTGGCTATCACAATGTTCCTAGAGGCAATCCACCTATCTTGTTCACATGATTCCATCACTAAGTCTATTATATCTCCCTTAACTCTTGGTTGGTGGCTTCCAACTCTTGGGTAAGTTCCTTCTCTTTCTCTAAGTCTTTTGGAGGTTGAGCATTCTGCACTTGACTCTTGCACTTAGTTCTTTGATAGCCCTCCAAGCTGCATCTCTGACTCAAAGAATGTGGTATTACATGTGTTGGTGTACATGCGTAATCCCCTTTCTTTGTGGTTGTCTTCCTTGTTTTGTACAACACTACAAGGAATCACTATATATGACCCTCAATTTTAATTTCGCACGTAATCGTCATAGTAGTCCGTTTATGATTTATTCTATGACGATTTTGAGATCGTCAAAAGTCAAGCGTCGCAAATGAACTATAACGACGTTTTGATAAAATCGTCATAAACGTCTATGACGATATTGAATCGTCATAACGTCTATGACGATCCAATATCGCCATGGACCTTCTAGCCAGCCTTCGGATCCTCGTGGCGATCCCACGTGGCAAAATTGTGACGAAATGAAATCGTCTTAAATCAAAATCAGCCCACCATTTTAGTTGCTTACTTGGGCTAAGCCCAATAATTACGCTTTTCTTTTCTAGTAAATCGGACCTTTTATGGTGTGTCTCTCTCGGGCCTTAGCCTTTTATATTCTTTTCTATTTTGGACCTCGGCCTTTTACGATACATTTTACATTTGGGATAGGCGCTTTTCAGTTTCAATTTTCATACATAATCGAACTGAGTACATCAATTATTTTGATAATCAAGAATATAACGATATTTTCATTGTTTAAATCAAAGATCTTGATATACAAAATAATAATCCAGTTTGAAAATACAACAAAAATGAATATGCATAACTCTATTACAATATTTCCGATGTTCAAATGGCGGAATCTTGATATACAAAATAATAATCCGTATATAAAATACAACACAAATTGAACCTTCCATCATAATACAAGGCTGCAGAATGTAAAACCACTACAGACCATATCCCTTGAGCAGGTAACATCCATCGATCGGGAGAGCGAAACAAAGCATATCCTTCCGACCAACCAAACTCGACTCCAAAGCTAGATGCCCTTGCTATTGCATTATCGGACCTCTCCCCTACACAAACAACACATCAAGTTGCTAACTGCTTATGGTATATCAAATAACACAGCATGCATGCTTCCAAAAAAAATTATAATCAGACCATAACTATAAAATAGAACTTTACCATGCTATGAAAAAATATGTATCTATCCTGCAAGAACAACATTCAAAACATAAATGCACCTGTATAGCCTATGAGCGCTAACACTAATAGTCCTAATTTAGGTATCATATCGCAATGATACATACATGAATTCAACTCAAATTTATAATGCATGAATACTAAGATATTATCTCAAGGTTTTCAAAAATATTATGATGCATTACTCTAGCATAACCAAAATAGAAGCATCAGATTACATAGATACAACAGAAGAGAGCCAATAAACATCCCAGTTCAGACATCTCTTTCTCCACAGAAGCTATCGTGTGGTCAGAGAGGTTATAAAAATTTAATATGGGCACTATAGAGACTATTGAGACATGCATCAGGATATACACAGATACACAATAAGTATTGAGACATGCATAAGGATATATACTAGTACTTCAACTGCAATGAGATATGTTAGTCGAATCACCACTTCAACAGCGACAAATATGTATTGGAGTAAACCATTTGGCAAACTAATTCTACTATTATTCCCCAAGTAGACACAGTAGTAGCATCACTAAGTTCTATAGTTTCTATTTCAGCAGCAGCACCACCGAGTATGGGACTGGTGGAATCAAATTTAAAGCAGCAAATGAGCACCTAGTCACTGATCTGGATACTAACTTGGTGAGCGTGCAGCGGCTGGTGAGATCGAACATGAACAAGATCGCCACGGCGTCCTTGCAGGCGATCGGGACATGGTCGGCGGACTGGCTACCTCCTGCATCAGAACATTCATTTGTGAGTGCTTAAAGGATCAGATTAATTTCCAGGGGAAAGACCCATGGAGCTGAGACAGCTTTAAATGGGCAGCATATGCTAAAAACCCCAAGGAGGAATGCGCCACTTACCACAAAAGTTTTCCTGCATTCTCGTGCCTCCGAGCAACCTTGATTCTTTGTAGCCTTGGCGCGGAAGATATTCCAACCTAAACACAATTAGATTGTCAATAGCTGAGGCAAATAGATGATTCGCATGATCCATAGGGACGATAAAAAGCAACATGTATACACTACTTCCTAATAATAGATAAATGCGGACGAAACCCCACCGGTAATCCTTCTTTCGAGCAAGGGACTTGGCCATCTCAATAGATTCATCACTTGAAACCGCCAAACAATTTGAATGACCAAAAGGTTACACAAGGTAAAAGAAGCAAGGTATGGAAAGATAAACAGGAAGTATCGTGCAAACTTCTATTGTCGAAGAGAAAAGTATAACGGCAACTAAGCAAAACATAAGGTGGTAGAAAATTGCCCATATAGTGCCTTCCCTACAACACAACTTAATACAAGAGGAAACTCACTTGTACGGTTTCATCAATGATGTCAACATCCAAGACACCAGGATAAAACCAGCTCCAATTCCTTGGATCTTGTGTGGCCACACTTACGAAAATTGGATCTCATGAGTTCAGAGCAGGGTGTCAAGAAACAAAGCGAGTATTTACGGTGCAAAATGGTCCTCAAGGTCCCTCTTCCTAATTGATATTTTTCTTTTATAAACCATCCGATAATTCTTACTTATATTTCAAACATATTGACAAGATATAAGGCAATGCAAAGGAAACTCCTAGTGAGTGAGTTTTTCTTAACTTCTAGTAACGTGGGGAAAAATGCGGTCGATTATTCCTAAGACAAGCACAAGACCATGAGATGAATGATTTGACAAATGGAATAGAGTAGAAGCAAAAAGATTACCGGGCTTTCCGCCATTTAAGACAAAGACTCTCCATGGCTCCACACCATAGAGCTTACACAAGGAAACACAATAAAATCGTACACTATTTCTCGTAGAGGAAGAAATGAGGAAATGTTGGTTAGTCAAGGTTGCGGCTAACGATGTAGCATAAATAATGCTATGTAGTGCTCACCTTGATATTGGGATTTTGCTCTTTTCGTATCGTCCAGATCCGAGAATGGTACCACCTGTCCCGATGCGGATATAAGGCCATCAATCTTCGCTTGTGCCTTTCAGTTCAGCCCAGTTGTCTCATAGTGAATCTGCATGAAATATTTAAATCGAGAACTGGAAGTCGGGCATCATGATGGCCTTCAAATATAAACATTAAATTATGCTACACCTTTGGGTTGGCGGCATTCTCAAATTGTTGAAGGATGTATGAGTTGGGTGTCTTTCTTTGACTCTTCCGCCTTTGGACTCCTTTCATTCCCAAGAGTGGGTCATCGGGATCGATTCGGCCGAAGAAAGCAAAATATTAGCAAAACCAGATCCTCAAGATTTATAATTAGGGCAACATATTATCATTCATCAAATGCATTCAAATAATTAAATAGAGAGGCTCAATCCCAAAGGAAAGCTGAGTGAACAATTGTGTTGATGGATGGTTGACATATAATACTCGGGCCAAGCATCCGGAGATGTCAAACAACTAGACGCAGGAGAAAATGAACAATACCAGATCAAGGCAACATACATGAATATCGTAATGCGTATAGACACCGTCAACTATATTACTCTAATACAAATGGTCAAGCGGCATACGCAAAAAGCAGATTCGTTATGCCAAATGAGGTATTCCTCCATTGACTCATCGAACTCAAACGAAAGAGACCATATTCCATTGACTGTGATGTTTTCCCAACCTTAACTCGCTACCACACTAGTTCTATAATATAAATCAGTGTTTGTGACTTGTAAATTTGTACTACCACACTAGTTGTATAATATAAATCCCATTGTTACGCACACGAGGGCCCATGCACATGCACAATATTGTAGCCTACTCAAGTTTCACCAAGTAACACTGTTCTCTCTACTAAGCGGAAGCTTGATCTAATCACAGCTAATACATACCAAAATCACAAGTAACAAATTATATTCCACGAAGTGCAAGTTATTATTGTTTGTAACGCTAAACTATTCTCAAACATCATAAGCACAAAAGCAGGGGGAGGGAGGTAGTGTCGATTTCACCCACTGGTCGGAGTGATGAATCCTTCTCCTGCATCGTGATCATCGTATCCAATCCTGCACAAGAACAAAACGCAGCGGCATCGCAGAAGAAATCTTAGCAACAAAATTACGAATGATGAATTACAAAGGTCACCTAAATTCACCAAAATCGTGTTTGGAATAGGTAATCAAACAGATTCTAGACTAATGCACCATGGATCCAAACTAATAACAGTATACTCATTCAACCGAGCTAGTAGCAGGAAATAACGAGTGATGAGACACGAGCAAGTGGCCAGACTCCACATCCTTGACGCTGGAGCGAGGCTCCATGGACTCGAGCTTGGCGACGCGGCAACGCAGCCATGGGTGACCGTGTTGAGGTACACTAGCGGCGTGTTCCCGATCAGGCACATTGGGAACAGGAAGAAAATGTTAGCTTCCACTACTCGTGCACCTCCAATCACGAGCACAACCAGAGGAGGCAGTAGCTCACCTCGGTGGCGTCCTTGGCGATCGCCGGAGAAGACGCCTCCCCATCGTGAGCAAGCTTTCTGATCGGAGAAAGAACAAATCAGGATTTTGTTTACCGCGGCGGCATGCGGATAAATCATAGAAAATCCAGCGATTGCTGCTACGAATCGAGGTATGCCTTACGGTTTTGTGGCGGAAGCGATCCTTGAGCGGAATTGCTAGAACTCGGATGAGCTGGAAGTGGTGGGGGTAGCGAAGTCACAACGCCCACCCACCTACAAGCCGCCACGAGGAAGCAGGATCCGCGATGATTCAAGGATTCGAGGAAGGGTTTGGGCGGGTGGTTGGAGGGAGGAGGAGAAAGCACATGTAGATGGAGAGGCGGCAGAGGAAGAGGGCAGGGCGGGTGGAGGATGGAGTTGATCATGGGAGGGAGGGAGGCGGCGTGGATTGGATCTGGGGAGGACGGGAGGTAGAGGTGGGGTGCAAGAGATGGTTAGGTTTGGAGGGGCTGGGTCAGATCCTCGTGGAGCGGCGGCGGTGGTGTCTGCGTTTGGGGAGTGGAGGCCAAGATGCGGTCACCGATCCACAACAAGTTTCCACACTTCACCATCCTAGCCGTTTATTATGTTTACATCCTACTGATATTGACCCTCTCTAATATCTCAACCTGTCTAGAAATTATGACGATTTTGTCCATAGAAATTACGACGTTTTTCACGAAATCGTCATAGTTTCATAAGGATTTGGCCCTCCCAAATAGCTTACGACCATCTAGTGTAGAATCGCCATAAATTTATGACGATTTCATTCAGGGTCACTACCAAAACGTCATAGTTTGACACATTCCTTGTAGTGCAAGTGAAGTTGCACCCACCAATACTCCACTCCTTCATCCATCACTGGAAAGCCTTTGTATATAGTTGTACCATGTGCTTCCATTGCCACCATGAGGTCCTTGAGAATCTTGGGAAACTCAGTTTCACACTCCAAGGTCATGGTCATGAGTGGCCCTTTCTTCACGGCTTCATTGATGGAGTTTATCTACAAATGGAGATGAGAATGAGAAGATTAGAAAAGTTTTACGAGAAGAATAGACAAGTGTGGAAGTAGTTGAAAATTTTCCTTAGTGGTTTTCCAATCCTAGGGTCATAATCCTACAGGCAACACAGTGCTCTGATACCATCTGTTAGACCCCTCCTTTATAAAGGAAAGGATCCATGTGATTGCAATGCTAGTCCCTGGATCAATGCTAGCATCCACAGTTTAAGATGAAGTACACAGATACAAAGGTCGTTTATTACATTCATTCCAGAGATAAAACATAGTCTTTTACAACTCAGGGCCATAGGCCTAATACAAGAGTTTAAGTAATAAGTAAATAAACATAAGTCTTCATCTTCATGTGCCACAGGCAAGCATGTTGAGTGTAGACTCATGACTCCTATTCATCATCGGAGTAACCTGCAACATCACAAGTTATAGCCACAGAGGGTCAATACTTTGGAATAGTATTGTCAAGTGATACCTTAGTATATTTTAAGTGGACTATATTACTATATGCATTTTGGCTAAGTGTAGCTTGGCTTGCTTTTCTTGAAAATAGGTTTTACCATTAGTTGAAATCACTAAGTTTTCTTTAACAAAACTTCCCAAGAAACCACCAATAGACATTGGGGTCCTTCACCCTTGTTCACCCACAAGTTTTATTTAGAAGTTGGAGTGATGAGATTCTTGTAGCTTCCATGTCTTGATGCTCAAGTTGTCCATTTCCATGGACTGGCTAAGTACTTAGATTTTCCATCTGCAGAGGTTGTGCACTTTCCCACGGACTTGGTTTCCCAAGACAGACCTTTAAGAAGCATTTCCTTAGTCAAATGGACGCGCTCCAACCTATCATTCCCACTACCACCAACTGTCCAAGTGACTAAGTTCTAGCAACCTATATGATCAAGGCAGAGCCCATATTGCCAAGTGGTTGCACTGTAAGCTTTCTCAACACTTGGCCTCCAAATCCCTTTGTGCCTGGGTGGCATACCACAAGTGAGATACACAACCCAAGTCCATGGACTTGTGTAACCACTCAACATAAACCAATCCTTCCATTCCACCCAGTGGATTCATTGACTTAGTGGTTTTATTAAGAAAAACTTAAGTCTCATGACTTAGAAATATAGCCAATATAGCATGAATAGATTATACCCACATTTGTTTACTAATAGCTAGGCTAAGCATGGCATGGCAACTTAACATAGGAAAATTCCTTAGCAATTCTACCATTCTAAACTACATAGGATTTCCCAACATATCATTTGACAAAAGTAGCATGCATGTCTTAGCAAAATATCTAATGCTAGTATAAAATATAGGTAAGGAATATTCATGAAAATATCACTTGCCTTGGTAATGGGGTGAGCAGAACTCTTCACAGTCACAATCACTAGCAAAATCTACACAAAGTTTGTAGCATACAATTACACACAATTTTATATTCAATAAAAAATAATATGAATGCATGCATGCAAGATTTTACTAAGTGGTGATTTTGAAATCTCTACCAAGCATGTGCATGATACTGAAACATAACAAGACACAAAGTTTGCCAAATCAAACTTATTTGGCACTAAAACCAATTACTAAACAAATCTATTCTCAAAATAGCCTTAAATATGTTTCTACAAACAAAATCATTTCAACAGTTACTATTTGTTAAACACATTGGATATTCAGAAGGGTCTTGTTTCACTGAGTCCAACGGTATAAAGTTTGCAAAATTCCAACGTGGCAACCAAAAGTTATAAGCATTTGAAATTTGGATCAAATTCTGGTTTTAAATCTGTTTTTAGTTCTAACACTTGCCAGTCGCGTCCCTATTGGCGGCGTCGCTTGGTTGGATCGGTCCTGCGGACCGCATGATCTAAGTGAGATCTGGCGGTTCAGACGCGCGCGTACCTCTTCGTCCTCTTTCTAATCTACGCCACAGGATCTAGATCCAACGTTCCTAATCAACCTAACCATACTCGGGCGGCGCTAGTGGCGCGTTGGCGCAGCGTCGACTATGGCGGTGCGGCGTTCTAGATCACCCGAGAAGCAAGAAGGTGCTTACCGGATCCGCAGCGTCTTTGGCTCGGCGTGGTACTGGTTTGCGAGGCGCCCGACACGGCGAGGATTGCTCGTCGGAGTTACGGGCGACGACAGTAGCTTGCAGACGTGGTCCTTGACGAGGTTTGGCGTCGCCCTAACGCGAGCGTGTGGCATCGATTGCGCAAGACACGGTGAACAGGCTCGTGTGAGGAAGAAGGCAAGGCGGTCCGATTTACCTTAATTGACTCAAGTTTGCGGCGGCGCAGTGGTTTCGCTATGGATGGAGATGACAACTGGGTCACGGCGGCCAAAACAAAAGTATCGAGAGGTGCGCAAGAACGTTACGATCATCCTCGTTGAACCAGAGAGGGAGGGGTGGTCGAGGCTCACCGTATTTGGTCGCCGGAGTTCTCGGTTCGTGGAGCTCAATGCAATTGCTGCGCGCCTGGTGGCGGAGTGGCGAGGTGTTTGGGGAAATGCTCATGGCGAGAGAGGGTTAAATAGGCTCGGTGCGAGAAAGCCTTCGGATTAATGCCCAATTATGCGCGCCATTACCGCCATGACTGCGATGATGATGTGGTCGCGGGTTTGGGGAAAACGAGGACGACGTGGACAGGCCTCGTCGTGAGGTGCGCGAGGTGAAGGTGGGTCTGGTGTCGTGGCAGGTCGTCTTGCTTCAGCGTGAGAGGGAAAGAAAACCCCCGAGTGGGCTAGTTGGGCTCGATTCGATGCTGGGCCAGAAACCTAGCGCGCGGCCCTTTCCTTTGTTTATTTCTTTTTCCTTTTCCTATTTTGATTTTCTGGGTAGATTTTCAAATGAAATCAAGTTCAATTTGAATTCAAATTTTCCTGGGATTTTTGCAGTGAGCAGTAGTCTCAAAAATGGTCATATAACCATGGGGTTGCTTTGTAAAGGTTTGGTCAAGCTTGGAGATCAAAAATATCAGAGGCTAGGCACTTGGTTTAAAATTTGAAAGATGGTTTTTGGAACCCATTTCCCATTTGAAAACTTGGTTTTAAATCTACACTTAAATCCTATACTCATAGAAGGCAACCTTCCTGGTTCACAACAATCAAACTTACACGTGGTGTTGGCCATTTAAAATAAGTCTGTCCACATAAAATCATGATACCATATGTTTCTGTTTTCTGAAATGTTTTGTGAAAACCCTAAATGATGATGGATGCAAGGATGACATGAATGAGTTTTTTAATATGAATTTAGGGATGTTACAATTTGGTTCCAGCTATAACTTATCATTTGAAGTTGTCCATGAAAACTATATATTCTGATTCCTAATAAAATCTTATTAGGAAAATGATTTATCTTGTTTAGCTTGATTAAAGATAATTCAATTGCAATGCTTGCTTGGTAACTAAAGAGGAATTGAGTTCCTGTGTATGTAGACAGAGAACTGATATGCATCCTTGATACTGGATTATCCTCTAGGAAAATGATAGAAATGATCTTGTTTGACTAACTTGGGCTAGCTATTGAAGGACAACTTGTATGTTGGCTCTGTTGCCTTGGGCTGCTATTGTGGTGCCTCCTATCTTGGAGTGTGCACAGTGGCAGCCCAGGTAATATGACTTGTTCTTGTAATCAACAATGTAATAGTTGGTGTTGGTGTCCAAAAGATAGGAATCTAGCTCATGATGCAAAAGGCTGAAGCTTTACTTGTGTTGCACATGATCATATATTAGTATTTCCTTGCAACTGATTTGGGTAGTCTCTGTGTACAAACTTTGTGGCTACTGTAGCTAGGCTATGCTATTGTGGTACCTCCCTAGAGGATGCACAACAAAATAGATCCTTCTACAGATTTCTATAAAGCTTGGTTGTCAAAATTAAATCATGGGAAATTGCCAAGGATGCAAAGGCTGAGGTCCAAGTGATAACCTAAATATCTCTAGCTGTAGCACTATGCTTTGCTCCTATGATGATTTTATACTCCACTTGAGTATAAGTCTGAGGAGATGATTATTTTACATCTAATCATGCTTGGAACTGGTATGAATAAATATTATGTGTGATTGATAATGGTGCAACCTTTTGTTGTTGTTGAAGCTATGCTGTGACTTGTGGTTCCTGGTGGAACTTGTTCCTGGTTGCTGCTTGATATGCTCCTTCTTGTTTGGTTGGATGGCTTCTTGTTCTTTTGGCCTACTCCTTATGCTTCTGACCTCCTCCTGGTGCTCTTGGATGGCTTCCTCAAGCAACCAAACTGCAGTCTTGAGGTGATGATGTACTATGGGGTTTTGGTGCTGAATCTACAAACTCTGGGGTGTAGAGATTACATGGATGGTTGATATAAGCTGGGTGTGTTTGTTGTTCTTGCTATGATGCAGAGAGTTCATTATAGAACTCTATCTCTGCCACGGCTGTGCATTATCTCTCTCTCACAACACCCCCTGTGTTGACAGCACATCCACGTGCAGTTGTGTGTGAGCTGTCTGTGTGCTTGCCTCACTCAAATGGATCAGATCAAGTAAAATCTGGATCTTTTGCTGGGTATAACTATTTAACTCTTACCTTTTACTAATTTGGTGAAACTTGCCCCAACTTGCCTGTGATGTGAAACTGAGGACAGGTTTTCAATAAGAACAGATACTACTTTATTTGGCCCCTATTTACTCTGCTCAATGATGTGAATAGCAATGCATCTCATTGCCATACTGAGAGCAAAATTACTAACACTAACCCCTCTCTTTGTTTTTATCTTTTATTTATTTGTTTTGCAAGAATCAAAAGAACATCCAGGAACATCAGAGTAGATAAAGATTCTAGCTTATGATTTATGTAATCTTTTTATTTAATTGTAATAACAATATAATTATTATATATTTTAGTGAAGCCTTTCTTTTTCTTATTTGTAACTACTCATCTATGTAATGACTTCTAATTACTTGTATTGATTAAATCTTTGTTTTATTCAACAAAGATTTCTTCTTATTTGTATGCCTTTGATTTCCATTAATATGTATGATTTCTACCTTTTTATTTAATGTATTGTACCTTATTCTTATTCTTTTATTGTAAAAGAATAATGTAATACTTTATGTATTCTTTTATTATAAATAATTCTGTTATATCATTGTTGTAATCATTTCTTTTTTTATTCCTTTATTATAAAAGGATAATGTAATATACATATATTCTTTTATTATAAGGAACTCTTCTATTTGTTTCATTATTGTAATTCATTTTCCATTTTCTTTATTCATTTAAGTATTTTATTATTATCTTCTCTTTATTCTTTTATTACAAAAGAATACTGTAATGTTGGTCTTAAATAATCTTTATACTTTTATTTATAATACTTGCATTTGTATTATTGTGAATAATTAGTTATAAGTCAAATTTATCTCCCATAACTCCAGAAAACAATAGAAGTCATGTTAAAATTCATCTCACTCCACTTCTAATAACACAAAACCTAATTCATCGGAGTGAGAATTCTGGTCACTCTAGTCTTCTAATTTGGCAAAAAAATTACCCGGATTTTCAAATGCATGCATGCCGATGCACAAAATCCTAAATCTACCCTTCGTTTGGTCCTAAATGCTGGGATGTTACATACTTCCCCCCTTAAATTAAACTTCGTCCCGAAGTTTGTGGTTTCTTGCTCAAGAAGATTTCCGATAGTCTCATTGTCACATCCCAAGATTTTCCAAATCTTGTAATGTGAAAATAAATTAATAAAATAAAACTTTTTTTGATTTTCAGAGCTAGAAGAAACTTTTTTTCCAATTGGAACTTCAAACCCATTTGAATCAAATAAATCCTAAAGAGATTTAAAAAAAAAGATAAACTTTTATTAAAGGAAAATAAAAATATTTAAAATACAATTTTTTTGATCTCCTAATAAAAGACTTGGTATTCAAAAGAAAAGATAGATTTATAAATAAAGATTATTTAATAAAGCCAAATTAACCCTTGACCAAACTATGGGAATTAAAACATTTAGCTTTGAATAAAAATAACAAAGGTTTATTTAAAATAAAATAATAAGGAATTAATATCAAATTTTATTCAAATAAAAGGTTTTACCATTTTAATGAAAACATCAAAACTTGTTAAATTGTTTTAAATAGGTTTTCCAAGTGTTTTATATTCTCTAATAAAACCTACTATAGTGTTTTGGCTTTATATTAGATTTCAAAATAAATATCTCAATAAAACAAATATTTGATTTAATAATGAAAGCCTATTATGTTAATTAATAATGGACACTAAAATAAAAGGTTATTTTGTTTTAAAACAAATTACCAAATATTATATACTTCCCAAATTAAACCTACTAATTTGATTTTGAAAATATTTAGGTTCAAATAAAGATTTTATTAATAAAATCAAACTCTATTTGATTTAATAACTAAGGTCCATTTTATTTAATTATTAATGGACCCTAAAGTAAAAGGATTATTTTACTTTAAACAAGTTTTCCAAATATTCTTTATTTCCAAATAAAACCTACTGATTGGGTTTTGAAAATATTTGGATTTTAAAATGAAGATTTTATTAATTAAAACAAACCCTATTTTATTAAATAGCTAATGATCCCTTTATTTAATTAATAAATGGAACCTAAAAAGATTTAAAATAATATTTTATTTTAGAATGTGAATTATGATGATAAACAGAACCAAAAACTCATTACAATAGTTTGAATTGTTTGATTGGTTTGAATGTTTGAAATGTTGATTGAAAATCAAATCAGCAAATAGAAATAGAAAAAGAAAATGTTTCTGTACAAAAAAAATGAAACAACAGCCAGCCCAGTCGGCCAAGCCCACCAGCCCAGTACCAGCCCAGTCTTTTCCCTCTCCATGAAACGTTTTCCCACTCGGTATCTGACCCACGTAGACAATGACATGTGGACCCTCTTCTCCCTATCACTCAAGCGCTGACAAGCCGACCCCACCCCCTCCTATTCATCGTCTTCAACACGACCTCGTCGTCCTGGCTGTTACTGCCGATTGATTGCCTCGTCAATTCGCTTCAATGTCGTGCGATTAACGCCCCCTGACCACACACGCTTAAACGCCAGTGACTCCTCTCTCGTTCCCCTCTGTTTCCTTCCCCAATCCCGCCCCCAGACCACACTAATTTCTCCCCGAACCACTTTGTGTCCGACGCTCACGCCGATTGCCCCTCGCCGCCCCTCTTATCCTGACCAATCTCACACATTCCCCACTTCCTGTAGCATCTCCGCACCTTCCATTTGACCACGGGCACCTCGAACCTCGACTCCAACACACCAAACGCCACCGCCATCTGCTGTTCTCCACGACGTCTCCCGGGTGACTCCCTCATCCCGTGGACACGATGATGATCCCCAAGCTCTTCTGAACCTTACCGCACTTTCCGTTTGTCCTAGGGCCCTCTATCCTCACCTTCGACAAAGATGTGAACAAGACCGCCACGACTCGACCGCGAGATTGCCGACCCATCTGTCGCCCTTGACCAACCACGAGCACCTTGAGCTTCGCCGTGATCTCCTGAGCCTGGTGAGCATCTTCCTACCCTCTCACGCTTCTGCCTCGCATTGCTTAACTGGTCCCTCACTTGCTGTGATGACCTCGCGCCGCCAGTTCATGGCCATTAGATAGGAGCCGTTCGATCTAGATCAGACGGGCACGATAGAATCATTTACCGCCGAAAGGGTACGTCTTCAGAGCCGCACGATATGACTTAATCCAACGCGCAGCAGCACGCGATCCAGACGAACCGGTACGGGCGAATAGGAACAAGCCGCGTGTCCCCGTTCTGATTAAAAACAGATTTTGAAATCAGATTGAATTGCCATTTTGAAAACCCTATAACTTTCAAACCACACGTCCAAATTTGACAAATTTTATATCAATAAATTCAGGAGAGCAAGCCCTAGCCAACCATGCCCTTAGTTTAACAAATAGTATCTGTTAGCTTGTTTAAATTTGCAGAAACTTTTGTGAGCTTGTTTAGAGTATAAAAATTGTTTAAAAATGATTTTTGGATTAAAACCTTTGCAAAATGGTTTGTTGTGACCTTACTGACCCTAGGAACCAACCCTTGTTATTAAAAATGATTTTTGTAAAATTTAGGTTGGATTACTTGACTTAGTCATTTTCTAGCCAAATAAAAAGAATTGATTTTATTATGGAAATGTTTATGGAAGAAAACCTTGAGTAGATGGTTTGGACCAAACCTCTTGACCAAAACACCAAGTTTTGCAATAGCAACTCATTTGGTGAACCCTATGGGCTAATGCCTTAGTAAAAATATTTCTACACCACATAAAATAACACTTTGTTTTGAAAATGGTTTAAAGTGAAACCTTTTGCAAATGACTTGGCCACTTTAGGAAATGACCATTAGATGTACCCAAATGACTATGACCCACTAGGAACCACTTTTTCAAACAAAACAAAGCTTGGCATGCTTGCATGTATTTCTTTGACTTTGTTATTTATGTGTGTTGTTTTGCTTGATTGGTAGATTGAGTTTGTGCCTTGCTTGATTGATTTGTAGTGACTTGAAGAGTGTGATTGTTGCAAAGATCAAGAAGTGAACCTATACTCTACCAAAAAGGCAAGTGATGCTTCATACTTTCTATCCCAATACTTTCACTATGCATTAGTGATTTTGCTAAGTAAAACTTGCATGGATTTTGCTATAAGAAAACCTAGTAGATGAATCCTTAGTAGGATTTTCCTAAGTTAGAGATTCCTACTACTACCAAGCTTAGCCTAGCTAATAGAAAACATGGGTGGAATATATTCACACTATGGAAAAATATTCTAAGTCTGAGGACTTAGGTTTTGTTTAATAAAACAACTAAGTTAATGAACCTCCTGGGTGGAATGGAAGGATTGGGATATGTTGAGTGGTTACACAAGGCCATGGACTTGGGTTGTGTATCTCACTTGTGGAATGCCACCCAGGGAACAAAGGGATTTGAGATGTCAAATGTTGAGAAGCTTCAAGTGCAACCACTTGGCAATATGGGCTCTGCCATGATCATATAGGTTGCAAGAAATTAGCCATATGGATAGTGGGTGGTAGTGTTTGATAGGTTGGAGCGCGTCCATTTTGGTCTAAGGGAAGGCTTCTGAAAGATTTTGTCTTGGGAAACCAAGTATTGTGGGTAAAGTGCACCACCTCTGCAGAGTGTAAAACCTAAGTACTTAGTCATGTCCCTGGTAAAGGACAAATTGAGCATCAAGGCATGGAAGCAATCAAGAATCTCATCATTCAAATTTCTAAATTAAAATCTTGTGGTTTGAACAAGGGTTGTTTGAATTCTTCAATCATTGATGGAGAGATGGCTTGGTACAAGGATCTTGAAATCTTTGATTGAGAAAAATGATTTTAGTATTTTCAAAATGATAAGAAAAATCTATTTTGAGCAATGCAAGCCTCAACTCCACTTAGCCAAATGCATTTAGATGATAGACTCCACTATATTACCATAGTATCACTTGCCAATACAATTCAAATGTATTGACCCTTTGTGGCTGTAACTTGTATGTTGCAGGTTTGATTGATTTTAGTGAAGATTGATTGTTTAGGATTACAAAGTCTACAACCAACATCTGCCTGTGGCACTTTGAAGATGAAGGACCCATGACTATATTTATTCCGCTGCAATGTAATGTAATAGCCAATGAGCTATGTAAGATGTAATAAAAATTATGTTAATCCTGGTTATAAAGTTATATTATGACCTTTGTTTCTTGATATTACATCTTAACTGTGGATGCTAGCTATTGATCCAGGGACTAGCATTGTAAAACACAGGAGGACTCTACCTTATTAGGTTGGGACCCCTACAGATGGTATCAGAGCATTGTGTTGCCTGTAAGATTTGTAAACCCTAGGATTGGACAAAACCCTTAGAAAATAGGAGTTATATTATGTTCCAAAAACTTATTTACAAAAACACTTGTAAACTCTTTCCTCAACCATTTTGGTTTCAACTCTACACCTCTTCTACTTCAACTTGATGGAAAAACCTACCCCATGGCCAAAAAACTATACCATATGCAAAGGACTTCTTCAACATCTTCAACTCTAATGACTTCAACATCTTCAGCATGTTCACCAAGGACTTCCAACTTGGAAACTACTAAGGACCACAAGTGAAACAAGGAAAACCTACTCAAGATTTAGAGACTATGGGAATGCAAAATAAGAAGGAGCCATCAACAACTTTGAAGTAGTGTAACCAAGAGTTTATCTCAAGGAAACCAAGATATCATGCAAGAAGAATCAACCAAGAAGGAAGGAAATATCACAAGTGAACCATATAGATGGACCACCATATACTAGTTAAGTCAAAACCACCAACTTATGTGGTGTAACAAAAATATTTTGTTGCCAAAGTATGTGCTTGAACCTTGTTGTTTGAGTGAATTGTTTGGTTTGTGATTGCATGCACATTGCTTGTGTGAATTGTGATGTGTGTGATTAGAAATAATTCCTTAGAAATATCTTGCCTATTCTAATCTCCCTTCAACCCAAACAGATGACTACTCCAAGAAACTCCAACATCAAGGTTGATGACATCAACAACAACCAAGTGGACAGCATGAAAGAGATTATAGCAACCCAAAACCAGATGAGCCAAGAGACAACTCAGCTTTTAGCCAACAACAATGGACTAGACCCAGCCATACAAAGGATTTTGAAACTTCAATCCCAATTGTTGCAAGGATTGGTTACTCAAGTGATCAACATGAGAGAAAACTTTTCCCAAAGAGATAATGACAACAAGGATGACAAAGATGTTATTCTAGAAGGAACCCAAGCTAGCAATGTTTTTAGATACAAGGATCATGCATCCAAGGAACATGAATATCAATGCCTCAAGAAAAGAGAAAGATCTCCCACCTATGAAGAACATGAACTAGAAGAACTCCTAGCTTTGGAGAGACCCAAGAAGAAGAAGAAATGCCCCAACCCTAACAAGAAGGATATTAATCAAGAGCAATGTTACAATTGCAAAGAGATGGGACACTATGCCAATGAATGCCCAGAAAAGAAGAAGAACCAAAGAAACAAGCAAAAGGCAATGATACCAAAGGAAAAGAAAGATATCAGCCAAGTGATGTGCAAATACTGCAAAGAGTTAGGACATTATGCATATTACTGTCCAGGAAAGATGAAGCATAAGATAAACAAGCCTATGAGGGATCTCAGCCTTGTCACATGTTTCAAATGCAAGGAACTAGGCCAGTATGCAAACAATTGTCCAGAAAGGATGGAGAACAAGTTAAACAAGTCTATGAAGGATCTCAACCTTGGCCCATGAGTCAAGTAAAGAAACCAAGGACACATGCAACTGTTTGCTTAGAGAAATTTTTCCCATGATCCCAAGAAGGACAATGTGTAATTTTGTTTGAAAATTTTAAGGGTGGTACCCTAGTTGTTTTGAACTTGCTTGTAACCCTAGCCTCCCCAAATCTCGGACGAGATTTATTTTAAGTGTAACTATCACATCCCAAGATTTTCCAAATCTTGTAATGTGAAAATAAATTAATAAAATAAAACTTTGTTTGATTTTCAGAGCCAGAAGAAACTTTTTTTTCAATTGGAACTTCAAACCCATTTGAATCAAATAAATACTAAAGAGATTTAAAAAAAAAGATAAACTTTTATTAAAGGAAAATAAAAATATTTAAAATACTATTTTTTTTATCTCTTAATAAAAGACTTGGTATTCAAAAGAAAAGATGGATTTATAAATAAAGATTATTTAATAAAGCCAAATTAACCCTTGACCAAACTATGGGAATTAAAACATTTAGCTTTGAATAAAAATAACAAAGGTTTATTTAAAATAAAATAATAAGGAATTAATATCAAATTTTATTCAAATAAAAGGTTTTACCATTTTAATGAAAACATCAAAACTTGTTAAATTGTTTTAAATAGGTTTTCCAAGTGTTTTATATTCTCTAATAAAACCTACTAAAGTGTTTTGGCTTTATATTAGATTTCAAAATAAATATCTCAATAAAACGAATATTTGATTTAATAATGAAAGCCTATTATGTTAATTAATAATGGACACTAAAATAAAAGGTTATTTTGTTTTAAAACAAATTACCAAATATTATATACTTCCCAAATTAAACCTACTAATTTGATTTTGAAAATATTTAGGTTCAAATAAAGATTTTATTAATAAAATCAAACTCTATTTGATTTAATAACTAAGGTCCATTTTATTTAATTATTAATGGACCCTAAAGTAAAAGGATTATTTTACTTTAAACAAGTTTTCCAAATATTCTTTATTTCCAAATAAAACCTACTGATTGGGTTTTGAAAATATTTGGATTTTAAAATGAAGATTTTATTAATTAAAACAAACCCTATTTTATTAAATAGCTAATGATCCCTTTATTTAATTAATAAATGGAACCTAAAAAGATTTAAAATAAAATTTTATTTTAGAATGTGAATTATGATGATAAACAGAACCAAAAACTCATTACAATAGTTTGAATTGTTTGATTGGTTTGAATGTTTGAAATGTTGATTGAAAATCAAATCAGCAAATAGAAATAGAAAAAGAAAATGTTTCTGTACAAAAAAAAATGAAACAACAGCCAACGGCCAAGCCCACCAGCCCAGTACCAGCCCAGTCTTTTCCCTCTCCATGAAACGTTTTCCCACTCGGTCCGACCGAGACAATGACATGTGGACCCTCTTCTCCCTATCACTCAAGCGGCGACAAGCCCCCACCCCTCCTATTCATCGCCTTCAACACGACCTCGTCGTCCCCTATTCTGCACGATTGATTGCCTCACATTCGCTTCAATGCCGCGATTAACGCCCCGACCACACACGCTTAACGCCTGACTCCTCTCGTTCCCTCTTTCCTTCCCCAATTACGCCCCAGACCACTAATTTCTCCCAACCACTCAGTGTCCGACGACGCCCGACGCCGATTCCGCTGCCCTCGCCGCCCCTCTTATCCCCGACCAATCTCACACATTCCCCACTTCCTGTAGCATCTCCCTGCACCTTCCATTTGACCACGGGCACCTCAGAACCTCGACTCCAACACACCACTGAACGCCACCGCTTCTCTCGTTGTTCTCGGACGCTCCCGGTAAACGACTCCCCTCTCATCCCCGTGGACACGATGATGATCCCCAAGCTCTTACGAACCTTACCGCACTTTCCGTTTGTCCTAGGGCGCCCTCTATCCTCACCTTCGACAGCATCTGAACAAGACCGACGCCTACCGACTCCGTGAGATTGCCGACCCATCAGGCGCCTTGACCAACCACGAGCACCTTGATCTTCGCCGTGATCTCCGAGCCTGGTGAGCATCTTCCTACCCTCTCCTGCTTCGCCGCGCCGCCGCTAACGGTCGCTCATTGGCCACGATGACCTCGCGCCAGTTCATGGCCATTAGATAGGAGCCGTTCGATCTAGATCAGACGGGCACGATAGAATCATTTACCGCCGAAAGGGTACGTCTTCAGAGCCGCATGATATGACTTAATCCAACGCGTAGCAGCACGCGATCCAGACGAACCGGTACGGGCGAATAGGAACAAGCCGCGTGTCCCCGTTCTGATTAAAAACAGATTTTGAAATCAGATTGAATTGCCATTTTGAAAACCCTATAACTTTCAAACCACACGTCCAAATTTGACAAATTTTATATCAATAAATTCAGGAGAGCAAGCCCTAGCCAACCATGCCCTTAGTTTAACAAATAGTATCTGTTAGCTTGTTTAAATTTGCAGAAACTTTTGTGAGCTTGTTTAGAGTATAAAAATTGTTTAAAAATGATTTTTGGATTAAAACCTTTGCAAAATGGTTTGTTGTGACCTTACTGACCCTAGGAACCAACCCTTGGTATTAAAAATGATTTTTGTAAAATTTAGGTTGGATTACTTGACTTAGTCATTTTCTAGCCAAATAAAAAGAATTGATTTTATTATGGAAATGTTTATGGGAAGAAAACCTTGAGTAGATGGTTTGGACCAAACCTACTGACCAAAACACCAAGTTTTGCAATAGCAACTCATTTGGTGAACCCTATGGGCTAATGCCTTAGTAAAAATATTTCTACACCACATAAAATAACACTTTGTTTTGAAAATGGTTTAAAGTGAAACCTTTTGCAAATGACTTGGCCACTTTAGGAAATGACCATTAGATGTACCCAAATGACTATGACCCACTAGGAACCACTTTTTCAAACAAAACAAAGCTTGGCATGCTTGCATGTATTTCTTTGACTTTGTTATTTATGTGTGTTGTTTTGCTTGATTGGTAGATTGAGTTTGTGCCTTGCTTGATTGATTTGTAGTGACTTGAAGAGTGTGATTGTTGAAAAGATCAAGAAGTGAACCTATACTCTACCAAAAAGGCAAGTGATGCTTCATACTTTCTATCCCAATACTTTCACTATGCATTAGTGATTTTGCTAAGTAAAACTTGCATGGATTTTGCTATAAGAAAACCTAGTAGATGAATCCTTAGTAGGATTTTCCTAAGTTAGAGATTCCTACTACTACCAAGCTTAGCCTAGCTAATAGAAAACATGGGTGGAATATATTCACACTATGGAAAAATATTCTAAGTCTGAGGACTTAGGTTTTGTTTAATAAAACAACTAAGTTAATGAACCTCCTGGGTGGAATGGAAGGATTGGGATATGTTGAGTGGTTACACAAGGCCATGGACTTGGGTTGTGTATCTCACTTGTGGAATGCCACCCAGGGAACAAAGGGATTTGAGATGTCAAATGTTGAGAAGCTTCAAGTGCAACCACTTGGCAATATGGGCTCGCCATGATCATATAGGTTGCAAGAACTTAGCCATATGGACAGTGGGTGGTAGTGTTTGATAGGTTGGAGCGTCCATTTTGGTCTAAGGGAAGGCTTCAAAGATTTTGTCTTGGGAAACCAAGTCTTGTGGGTAAAGTGCACCACCTCTCAGAGTGTAAAACCTAAGTACTTAGCCATGTCCTCGTAAAGGACAAATTGAGCATCAAGGCATGGAAGCAATCAAGAATCTCATCATTCAAATTTCTAAATTAAAATCTTGTGGTTTGAACAAGGGTTGTTTGAATTCTTCAATCATTGATGGAGAGATGGCTTGGTACAAGGATCTTGAAATCTTTGATTGAGAAAATGATTTTGTCAAGTAAAAACTTAGTATTTTCAAAATGATAAGAAAAATCTATTTTGAGCAATGCAAGCCTCAACTCCACTTAGCCAAATGCATTTAGATGATAGACTCCACTATATTACCATAGTATCACTTGCCAATACAATTCAAATGTATTGACCCTTTGTGGCAGAACTTGTATGTTGCAGGTTTGATTGATTTTAGTGAAGATTGATTGTTTAGGATTACAAAGTCTACAACCAACATCTACCTGTGGCACTTTGAAGATGAAGGACCCATGACTATATTTATTCCGCTGCAATGTAATGTAATAGCCAATGAGCTATGTAAGATGTAATAAAAATTATGTTAATCCTGGTTATAAAGTTATATTATGACCTTTGTTTCTTGATATTACATCTTAACTGTGGATGCTAGCTATTGATCCAGGGACTAGCATTGTAAAACACAGGAGGACTCTACCTTATTAGGTTGGGACCCCTACACTCATCCTGAGTTTTCTTCTTTCCTTTCAGTTTCTTATCTTTCCAAAGTAATGTTTAAATAAACTCAGCACTCCTTGAGTTTCACTCTCAACCTTGATTCGGTGATTGTTAATTCCTAATGCTAATTTATACTCTCTCCTGAAGCTTCATAAGATTACTTTTAACCCTGAACAATATTATTGGCAAAGGACTACTGATGCTAAGCATACCTATTATAGCCTTGTCGGTGTTGTTCCGTCCGAAATCTCCATCTCTTGATGGTAATTTTACTCCTCGAGTAACCATCTTGTTGGGACATTCAGATCTCCTATGTCCTTCCAGACCACACCTATAGCACACCTTTCCGGTCTTCCAACAATCTCTCCTTATATGACATGATGCTCCACACTTATTGCATCTGATTTGTTTCTTTCGTTTTAATGCCTCATGTTTTGATATACCATTTGCGGATAAGAATCTGGGCATAAAACTTAAGTTTGATGTTGATTCTGGAGATTGAATCTTCTTTGGTTCTCTTATAGCTTGTTTCTTGGCTAATTTCTTCCTCTCTTCCACTAGCAATTTGTAATCATCCTCAAAAGTAATTGCTACATCAACCAGCTCTTGGAAACGTCGTGTTGAAGCCCCTCGTATTTTCATCTTCATATAAGGGTTTAGTCCTTCCAAGAACCTTCTCTTGCGCTTCTCCTTTGTATTTAACTCATCAACTGTATAACGAGATAATTGACTAAACTTGCTAATATATTTCATCACGGTTTCATCATTTTATCGTAAGTCCTTGAATTCTCTCCTCTTAAATTCCATAATGCTCTCTCGAACATGATACTCACGAAACTTCTGCTTGAATTCTTCCCAAGTGAATATCTCTTCTGGTGTGAGCATGGCTAATTGATTTTCCCACCAATTTGCGGCAGGTCCTGATAGAAGAAATGTTGCCTAACGTAACTTCTCCTCATCATTGCATCCAACTGTTTTAAGCTTCCTTTCTGTGTCCATCAGCCAATCCTCCGCATCCATAGGTTCTGGTGCAGATATAAAAGGAACTGGTTTGGCATTTTGGAAATCAGAAAGACTTACTCTGATATCTTTATTCCCCTCTCCGGGTCCAATTCGTTTTAGTATCTCTTGCATGAACTTATTCTGGTACTCTTGCATCATTTGCATGTATTGCATGAAATTCTCCTCTATCAACGGACGAGTTGATCGTCCAGTTGCGGGTACATCCTCATTACTTTCCCTCTGCTTAGCTTCTTGCTCTATACACTGTCCTTCAGACCCAGCCTCTACTAACGTATCCATACCCTCTCTAGTCCTGCTACATAAAGCGATTACTCATACTTACATCATGCATATGTCTTCTAAGCTCAACTCTATGCACAGTGCTAGTCACACAAGGAAATCAAAAACCAAATCCAAATAACAACCAAACCTATACCATGTATTATACATGTTTTTTATAAACTATTACAAACAATCCTCACCATTATGGCTTAACTCTCAACTAATACATTACTCGTATTTTCCAAACCTCGCTTACTCACATGAGCATACTCTCACTTGTTATGTCCTGCCTCACATACACTACAATACACATTACTAGATATGTACCTTATTTAAGCCTTCTACTTCTATGGATTGCCTCTTCTCACTAATCTCCCACTTCCTAGTACTTCCTGGAATTCTGTCCATGATGACGTGAAGTCCGACAACAACCTTTTGGAGTATATAAACATCCAGAGGATGCGCACTCTTGATTAGAAGTACGAAGATTGAGATTAGCCATTGAGAAATGACTAGAAAATGCATGATATTCCGTGGAATTCTCATGTCCACCTTCGAACATAATTTCAAAGTTAGATGTATTTTCTACTTTTCCTTGAATCAGTCATACATATAGATGTAATAACTGTCAATGCCTTCTTTCATGTCAATAGGATTGGTACTTCCCCCATATGGATCATAGGTTCCATGATAATCTTGCTGGTTTCTACTCCTTCATTAGGAACACAGGGTATAAGATTCTCCATGGTTCCAATCTAAGATTCTACTCCCCATCCATCGTAATTCCAAACTGGAATACTTGGATTGGTTGTTTCCTGAGGTTTCCTGTTTTGTTTTATACTCGTCCACGGTCTACATGTTTATAAAAACCATTCTGATACTTAGGCATAAGTTTTGGACTATGTTCCCTCAAATTCATTCACTTCATACACCACTCTCGAAAAGACTATTCTAAGATGCCCAGCTTCTCTCTCTGACTCCCTTTTTGCAGTCTGTTGCTTTAGTAGGATCAACATAATCCTCAAGGTTGTATCCAACTCCTGGACTAGAACCTTAATGTGCGTTATGATAGGTACTGAATAATGTCCTTTTATGATCTATGTATTCAGAAGCTAAGGTAGATTTAGTCTGCACAAGTGCTACATGATCCAACTTAAGTTCCGAATTTATGGGATCTTGAGGTGTAGTAGCATGAGTACTACCTACCAATCCTCTTGGATTCCTGTTTTCGAAGCCTGGTTATTGCCTCTAAAACTACAATTCGATACGCCGCTGCCATAAATCTCATCTTACCTGATGGCATTTCTTCACTTATCCCTACCTTTTTAGTACGATAAGCACTACATGATACTTGACTAACACTTTCTTGAAATGGAAACTATAAACCTTGACAGAAAGTTGAGATTCCATATTCCATAAAGTTATCTCAAAAGTTTTTTCCACTCACCTACATGGTAAGCTAAAGTCCTATACATCACTTGAACATTCCGGTTTGAGTACCGAGATGCCATTCCCTATTGTAGGTAAGAGGTTATAATTATTCCTACTAGGTTATAACTTAGTATTCTTAACCAAATTGCATCATGATAAATAATTATCGCACTAGAAACATGAAAGTAATTATCAAGTGAATTCTCATCATATTTCTAGAGAACTCTTTACCGTTGCTAGCATACTTCCTATAAGTTCTACCCATTTAATAGGTTTCCAACCTAAGGTCAAATCTTTTGCTCTGATACTAGCTGTGGTGACCCAGCATACCACTTCATGTTGTAGTATACTATAGTCGTGGACATAACACTCACGGAGTACCATTCCGCAAATATTACATCCTCAGAGTGGTACAACAGAAATAAAGCGGGTCCACAACATACATTGTCATTATTACAATCAGGAATTTACATGACGACTTTGAGATCCTCCTAGGTCCATAGAGTTATCCCGATGACTCAGGGCTAAACTATAGTAACTCGGAGAACAGAATTAAGAAGCAACTAAGGTTCATACGAGATTTAATATAGATAGAGGATAGAGATCTATGCTACTGGACTAGATCACTATATATGCTACATCTATACTTCGACACGCTCTCCATTCCATAGATGTTTTCGTAATTGTTCCTTCGACGCCGGATACTTCGGTTCTTCATAGCGGATTTCTTCTTGGTCTTTAATTGATTTAGTATTTCCTCTTCCCAAGTTAATGTCTTCGTAATCTAGCAAGGGTTAAGAAGATACGTTGAGTACGAGCGTACTCAGCAAGTTCACTAAAAGGAGTGTTTGATGCACTATATCTACAGCCACGAACCATAGGTCATAGGCAATGGAAGTTTTTGTAAACATTTCTTCAAAGGTTGCTTTTATTCTGAAAAGCTATGTCCGTCAGCCTTCACGGGTTTACCAGAACTTTCATGGAGTTCCTTTCCGCCACGCAGCTCCTTCCTAACAGGGAGTAACAAGTTACAGTTCTTACACTGCAGAGAAAGGCCACTTTACCCATGAGAGATCTTAGCTTTGTTACACATCCGGGCGCGCATTCCCGTTCACACTTCCTTGGTATGAGGCCCAGACTAAGATCCAAGCCAATCATTGTCCTTCTCCGTGACCCCGCATACACCACAATTGTTGTATTCCCAAACTCAAGGTAGACTTTTCCCCATATAAAATGGCTATACCTTGTTGGATACACACAATAACCATTAACACTAGATATCTGTCTTTTGTAAGCCCAGATCCACAGTAGACTTTTCCCCGTATAAAACGTCTATACCCACGATATGCAACTTACAAATGCCCAGAACAGTGTCCAATGCATGCGAAAGGGAGCCGGTCCAGCTGACTTCTCCGTCCCATTCCAAATCTCATGGTTAACGCGTAATATATGGCGCAAGATGTTGGAATTATGCCCTAGAGGCAATAATAAAGATGTTATTATTATAATTCTTGTTCATGATAAAGTTTATATTCCATGCTAGAATTGTATTAAGCGGAAACTTTAATACTTGTGTGGTTTGTGAACAACACCGTGTCCCTAGTACGCCTCTATGGACTATCTCATTGATCAATGATGGTTAAGGTTTCCTAACCATAGACATGAGTTGTCAATTGATAATGAGATCATTTCATTGGAGAATGATATGATGGACAGACCCAAACTAAGCGAAGCAATTAGATCGTTTCATCGTGTTCATCTTTGCGAAGCTTTTCCTATGTCAAATATTGTATTCCTTAGACCATGAGATAATGCAACTCCACTACCGGAAAGCTTTGAGGTCATCAAACGTCATCCTATGAGAGGGTGATCATAAAGGTGTCTCTCGGTGATCGGAAAGTATCATTGGGTTGTATGTATCGAGATGGAATTTGTCCCTCCCAAGTCGGAAAGATATACTTGGCCCACTCGGTGTCGATATCAACACGCTTGCAAGCATGTGGTTAAGGAGTTAATCACAAAGTGATATCGGATTACGGAAAGTGAAGTACTTGCCGTGAACGAGATTGAACTAGGTATGACGGTACAAGCGATCGAATCTCGGCAAGTAAAATATCGCGAGACGAAGGGAATATATATATGGGATTGATTGAATCCTGGCATAGTGGTTCATCCGATATGATCATCGATGAATGTGTGGGAGTCAATATGGGTGCCCACTGTTGATTATTGATAGAAGATCATGTCTGCATATTCTCGAACCCGCAGGGTCACACACTTAACGATCTCGACGCTAGGATAGATTGGATAATTGGTTTATGAATTTTTGTTCGAGTCTCGGATGGGATCCGGACATCACGAGAGGTTCTAATGGTCCGAGAATAAGATTCATATAAGGCGGGCAGTTTTGGAGTTCGAATTGTTCCGGTTAATCGGTATTGTACCTAAGCTTTAGAACCTTCCTAAGGGGGCCAACGTGGCCCCACCTTCCGGAGGGGGAATGGTCCTATGAGGGAGTGTCCTGATGCATTGGGCCAGGGCACAAGGCCCCATAGGGCCCAGCCGATCCTAGAGAGTTTAAATCGCTTAAACTAGAGATAGGGTTTCTAGAAGAGGAGAGTCCATGCCCCCACTCCTATCCTTTGGGCTTGGGAGGGGCTGCGCCTCTATATAAAGAGGGTGGGCACCAACCCCCACACCTCTCCTCCAAACCCTAGCCGCCTTGCTAGCTTTCCTCTCTCCTCCCGATCGCTTGTAGGCGAAGCCTGCGTAAATTCTCCACCATATACACCACGCCGTGTTGTAGATCCAATCTATCTCCACCATACTTGCTGGTCCGAGGAAGGAGGAGACATTGAGGTGCTGCACGTGTGCATCTCACGGAGGCACCGCCACTTGTGGTGCTAGATCGGATCGGATCGCGAGGAGGAGAAGCGAACGACTACATCACCCACGCTCGACGAACGCTCTGTGCGAATCTTCAAGGGTATGAAGATATAATCCAATATCTCTCGTTGATTGCATCTCCTAGATTAGATCTTGGCTTTCCTCCGCTCGCATCCGTAGAAAATTTTGATTTACTATGCCGCCAAACCCTTCAAGGGTATCGAGCTAGATCTATGCGTAGATGTGTTTCACGAGTAGAACGCAACATGGTTGTTGCGGCGTTGATGTTTTCTGTTGCAAGACTCTTGTTTGTGTTCTTCTTATGGCGGGATAGTGAGATTGAAGCGGTCCAGCCAACATTACGCGACGCCGTCATGAGACCGCCCGCACTTGACGTGTGGCTTGTTCCACACATGCGCTGGTGGATGCCGCTTCTCACTATAGTTGTCATGGATTAACACCGGAGTTTGGCAACCATAATATCACCGCTAGGCTTTCCGTAGGTAAGAATCGTTTAGCATCTACTCCCATAAGCCACGTAAAACATGCAACAACAAAGTAGAGGCATCTAACTTGTTTTTGCAGGAGTGTTTTCGTGATATGGTATGGCCCAAGATGTGATGTGTATATTGTATGCGATGATCATGTTTTGTAATGTTTCACGACTTGCATGTCGATGAGTACACAACCGTGAGCCATATGGTTGTCTTTATAATTGTGTATGACCTGCGAGTCAACTTCTTATACGCCATGTAATAGCTTTACTTTATCGCTAAGTAGTTAGCAATAGTTGTAGTTGCTATTCGTGGTGGAGGCAATCATGGTGGAGTGATGGAGATCATGCCGAACGCACAAGATGGAGATCATTGCGCCGAGGATTGGCTATACCATGTCACATAAAGTTATATGCATGTGATGTTTATCCCTTTATGTATCTTATTATGCTTAGATCATGACGGTAGCATTATAAGATGATTCCTCACTTAAAGATCAAGATAAAATTGTGTTCTCCCAAGTATGCACCGCTAAAAGTTCGTCGTGTCCAAGCATCACGTGATGATCGGGTGCTATAGACTCTACGCCACATAAAACGGGTGCAAGCCGTTTTGCACACGCAAATACTTGTCTAGCTTGACGAGCCTAGCATGTATGCAGACATGGACTCGTAACACAAGAACCGAAGGTGAAGCATGAGTCATATGAGTGATATGATCGACACTTTGTTGTCCACCATTGAAACCACATCTCTTCTCGTGATGATCGGATTAGGTGTGGTGAATTTGGATCGTGTTCACTAAACAACTTGAGGGATGTTGAATTTAGTGGGAGTTCATCTAGTAATTTGATTAAATTGAACTATTTATCATGAACATAGTCTAAATTGTACTTGCAAATCCGTAGATCACATGGCCAAGTCCAACTTCAACTTCAACGCTTTTTTGAGAAGGAAAAGCTTAGAAACAATGGGTCTAACTTCACCAATTGGTTCCGCAATCTAAGAATCATTCTATCATGGACAAAAGGACTATGTCCTTGAAAAGCGTTAGGTGACCCTCAAGAATCGCTACCGATGAGAAAGCTCTATCATCAGCAGAAAGAAGATTATGGTGTGATTAAGAGCACCATGTTGTTTGCTATGGAACCGAACATCAAAATCGCTTTTGAAGAGTATCTCGGCCCTTCGAGATTCTCGAGGAGCCGAAACCATGTTTCAGACTCAGCCCGCTCGATAGATATGAGATCTCCGAAGTTCTTTAACCGCAAGATGGAGGAAGGAGTTCCGTTAGTGAGCACGCCATAAAGATGTCGGGCTACACTCAACGTCTTGAGCAACTGGAATGCACGATTCCAGAGGAGCTCAAGATTGACAGGGTTCTGCAATCACTCCCTCCCAGCTACCAAAGTTTTGTAGTGACTAATAATACGATTGGTTCCACTGATACGATCACCGAGCTCTTCGCAGTCAAGGCTGTGGAAGTGGACATCAAGAAGGATAATCATGTGTTGATGGTCAACAAGCCCTCCTTTAAGAAAGGTAAGGAGCAAAGAAACCCTTCAAGAAGGGCGGCAAGTTTAATGCTCGCCGAGAAGAAGCTCAAGTCCGTCCTAAGCCGAATCGAGTGCTTCTATTGCAAGGACAAGGGTCATCGAAGCGAATCGTCCAAGTACTTAGCGGACAAGAAGGCTGGCACCATCAAAGGTATATTTGATATACATGTTATTGATGTTTTCCTTACTAGCCCTCGTTGTAGTTCCCGGGTATTTGATACCGGTTCGCTAATATTTGTAACTCAAACAGAGCTACGGAATAGACGGCGGCGAGGGATGAGGTGACGATGCGCGTTGGCAACGGATCAAGATTTGATGTGATGGCCGTCGGCACGCTCTCCTTAGTTTTACCTTCGGGATTAGTTTTAAACCTTAATAAGTGTTATTATGTGCCTGCGTTGAGCATGAACATTATTTCTGGATCGTGTTTATTGCAAGACGGTTATTCATTTAAATCGGAGAATAATGGTTGTTCTATTTATATGAGTAACATCTTTTATGGTCATGCACCGCTTGTGAATGGTTTATTTCTTCTAAATCTCGAAAGGGATGAAACACACATCTATAACATTGAGGCTAAGAGATGCAAAGTAGATAGTGATAATACTACTTATTTGTGGCACTGTCGTCTAGGTCATATTGGTGTAAAGCGCATGAAGAAACTCCATTCTGATGGACTTTTGGAGTCTCTTGATTTTGAATCATTTGACACATGCGAACCATGCCTCATGGGCAAGATGATCAAAACCCGTTCTCGGTATGATGGAGCGAGCAACGGACTTGTTGGAAATCATACATACCGATGTATGCGGACCGATGAGTGTTTCGACGCGGTGGATATCGCTATTTCCTCACTTTTACCGATGACTTAAGTAGATATGGGTATATCTATTTAATGAAACATAAATCAAACATTTGAAAAGTTCAAGGAATTTCGAATGAAGTGGAGAACCATCGTATGAAGATTAAGTTTCTACGATCCGATCGTGGAGGTGAATATTTGAGTTATGATTTTCTCACGCATCTTAAAGCAAGTGGAATCGTTTCACAACTCACGCCACCCGGAACACCACAGCGCAATGGTGTGTCTGAACGCCGGAATCGAACCCTATTAGATATGGTCCGATCAATGATGTCTCTTGCTGATTTGCCGTTATCATTTTGGGGTTATGCATTAGAAACCGCTGCATTCTCTTTAAATAGGGCTCCATCTAAATCCGTTGAGACGACACCGTATGAACTGTGGTTTGGTGCTAAACCTAAGTTGTCGTTTCTTAAAGTTTGGGGATGCGAAGCTTACGTCAAGAAGTTGATGCCGGACAAGCTCGAACCCAAAGCGGAGAAATGCGTCTTCATAGGATACCCTAAGGAAACTATTGGGTATACCTTATATCACAGAACCGAAGGCAAAGTGTTTGTCGCAAGAACGGTTCCTTTCTTGAGAAGGAGTTTCTCTCGAAGGAAGTGAGTGGGAGGAAAGTAGAGCTAGACGAGGTTATTGAACCTTCTCTTGAGTTGGAGAGTAGCGCAACACCTGAAATTGTTCCAAAGGTTGCTTGCACCAACGATAGAGGAAGCTAATGACAAGGATCATGAAGCTTCGGACGATGCTGCTACTGAACGTCGCAGGTCGACAAGGTCGCGTGCCCCTCCTGAGTGGTACGGCAACCCTGTCTTGACTGTCTTGTTAGTAGAAGACAGTGAACCTATGAACTATGAGGAAGCGATGATGCCGGACTACGAGAAATGGCTGGAAGCCATGAAATCATTGGGATCCATGAGAGAAAACCAAGTATGGACTTTGGTGGACCCTCCTAGCGACCGAAAGGCCGTTGAGTGCAAATGGATCTTCAAGAAGAAAACGACGTGGATGGTAATGTTACCGTCTATAAAGCACGGCTTGTCGCAAAAGGTTTTCGACAAGTTCAAGGTGTTGACTACGATGAGACTTTCTCTCCCGTAGCGATGTTTAATTCCATTCGGATTTTATTAGCAATTGCTGCGTTTCATGATTATGAAATATGGCAGATGGATGTCAAGACTGCTTTCCTCAATGGGAACATTGATGAAGAGTTGTATATGATGCAACCCGAAGGTTTTGTCGATCCTAAGGATGCTAGTAAAGTATGCAAACTTCGGCGTTCCATTTATGGACTGAAGCAAGCATCTCGGAGTTGGAACCTTCGTTTTGATCAACTGATCAAGAGCTTTGGATTTGTTCCAAATTGCTACAAGAAAGTGAGTGGGAGCTCGGTGACGTTTCTGGTACTGTATGTGGATGACATATTGATTATCGGAAATGACATCAACATGCTTAACGATGTGAAGAGTTATTTGAACAAGTGTTTTTCAATGAAAGACCTAGGTGAAGCTGCTTATATATTGGGCATCAAAATCTATAGAGATAGACAAAGACGCCTGATATCCTTAAGCCAGAGTACATACCTAGACAAAGTTCTGAAAAGGTTCAGAATGGATAAGGCAAAGAAAGCTTCAGTGCCTATGTTTTCAAGTAAGATATTGAGCAAGGCTCGGTGTCCAGCTACGGTAAATGATAGGGAAGCTATGAGCAAAGTGCCTTATGCCTCGGCCATAGGTTCCATCATGTATGCCATGTTGTGTACTAGACCGGATGTGTCCAATGCTCTTAGTTTGAAGAGCAGATATCAAAGTGATCCAGGAGTGGAACACTGGACAGCCGTGAAGAACATCCTAAAGTACCTAAATAGGACTAAGGAAATGTTCTTAGTCTATGGGGGTGATGAACAGCTTGTCGTAAAAGGTTACGTCGACGCTAGTTTTGACACCGACAAGGATGATTCCAAATCTCGAATGTGATACGTGTATATTTTGAATGGAGGCTGTGGTGGAGAAGCTGCAAGCAAAGCGTGATCGCGGGATCTGATGAGAAGCGGAATACATGGCTGCTGCGAGCGTCAAGTGAAGGAGTTTGGATCGAAACTTCATCCGAGCTTGGCGTGGTTCCAAGTGCATTGGACCCTTTGGAGATATTGTGTGACAACACCGGGCGCCATAGCACTCGCTAAGGAACCAAGATATCATCCAAAGACCAAGCATATCAACTAAGTTTCATATAATCCGAGATTATATTGCGGATGGAGATCGAAGATTAGCAAAGTACATACAGATCTGAATGAGATCCATTGACTAAACCTCTTCCACGTGTAAAACATGATCAGCACCTCGATTGCCATGGGTGTGAGATTGTTGCCAAATGTAAACTAGATTATTGACTCTAGTGCAAGTGGGAGACTGTTGGAATTATGCCCTAGAGGCAATAATAAAGATGTTATTATTATAATTCTTGTTCATGATAAAGTTTATATTCCATGCTAGAATTGTATTAAGCGGAAACTTTAATACTTGTTTAGTTTGTGAACAACACCGTCTCCCTAGTATGCCTCTATTGACTAGCTCATTGAGCAATGATGGTTAAGGTTTCCTAACCATAGACATGAGTTGTCAATTGATAATGAGATCATATCATTGGAGAATGATATGATGGATGCACAAACTAAGCGAAGCAATTAGATCGTTTCATCGTGTTCATCTTTGCGAAGCTTTTCCTATGTCAAATATTGTATTCCTTAGACCATGAGATAATGCAACTCCTCGGTACCGAAGAAAGCTTTGAGGTCATCAAACGTCATCCTATGAGAGGGTGATCATAAAGGTGTCTCTCGGTGATCGGAAAGTATCTGTTGGGTTGTATGTATCGAGATGGAATTTGTCCCTCCCAAGTCGGAAAGATATACTTGGGCCCACTCGTGTCGATATCAAAACGCTTGCAAGCATGTGGTTAAGGAGTTAATCACAAAGTGATATCGGATTACGGAAAGTGAAGTACTTCTGTGAACGAGATTGAACTAGGTATGACGGTACCGACGATCGAATCTCGGGCAAGTAAAATATCGCGAGACGAAGGGAATATATATATGGGATTGATTGAATCCTGGCATCGTGGTTCATCCGATATGATCATCGATGAATGTGTGGGAGTCAATATGGGTGCCCAGACCCCGCTGTTGATTATTGATAGAAGATCATGCCTGCATATTCTCGAACCCGCAGGGTCACACACTTAACGTATCTCGACGCTAGGATAGATTGGATAATTGGTTTATGAATTTTTTTCAGAGTCTCGGATGGGATCCGGGACATCACGAGAGGTTCCGGAATGGTCCGGAGAATAAGATTCATATAAGGCAGTGCAGTTTTTGGAGTTCGGAATTGTTCCGGGTTAATCGGTATTGTACCGGAAGCTTCTAGAACCTTCCGGAAGGGGGCCAACGTGGCCCAGTCGATCCTAGAGAGTTTAAATCGTTTAAACTAGAGATAGGGTTTCTAGAAGAGGGGAGAGTTCATGCCCCCCCACTCCTTATCCTTTGGGCTTGGGGGAGGGGCTAGGGCTGCGCCCCCCCCTCTATATAAAGAGGGGTGGGGGCGCACCAACCCCCCACACCTCTCCTCCAAACCCTAGCCGCCTTGCTAGCTTTCCTCTCTCCCTCCCGACTATTTGTAGGCCTGCTGAGAAATTCTCCACCATATACACCACGCCGTCATGTTGTAGATCCAATCTATCTCTCCACCATACTTGGTCCGAGGAAGGAGGCGCCGAGGTCTTGCGTGTGCATCTCACGGAGGCACCGCCACTTGTGGTGCTAGATCGGATCGGATCGCGAGGAGGAGAAGCGAGTACGACTACATCACCCACGTTCCGATGAACATTCCCCTGTGCGAATCTTCAAGGGTATGAATATCTAATCCAATCTCTATCGTTGATTGCATCTCCTAGATTAGATCTTGGCTTTCCCTCTGTTCGCATCCGTAGAAAATTTTGATTTACTATGCCGCGAAACCCTTCACAAGAATCACTGGAGACATTGGTTGTTACCTCATGGTATAACCTATAATCATATTATTATGAAAATTGTGTTTTGTGACCTTTTTTGAAATGCAGGTGATGACAACACTGGATTTGCAAAATACTTCACAAAAAATAATCAAAGGACATGAGCAAGTGTAAACTTTCCTTGATATAGAGGAGTACTGTAGTCGAATGTATCGACTTGACCCTGGACCTCGGGTTCTACAAAAGTACCATCATTGCCTGGTAAGGACAATGCTTAAAGAAGCAATATGCTGTTATGCATAAGTAATGTGATGCATTTTTTAAAACCTTAAGGAATTCCTCAACATTATATGTGAGTTCGATTTAGATGATTTTTTTAGGATGTGAGTTATCTTTAAGTTTAGTTTATAAAGAAGTGTAGTTGTAAGGGTTTTTAGATAACATATAAGATATGAAAGTAAGGTACAATTGTAATACAATTCTAAGATTGGGTGATACCATGTAAATATACAAGGTTTATGTTTTAATTTTGTTATGGTTTAAAAGAAATGGTATAGTGTTTCTTTTGAAAGTGGCAAAAAGAATAACATTTGAAGAAAATATTATTTATGTTAAGTTAATCAACTCTGAAGATTAATAAGATTAAAGTTGTGGTTTAGGATAAGGTTTGAATGATTTTGAGTCATTATATATCTAGCTTATGATATGTCAGACCAAAGTTAGCTATAAAGATATAATTGGACTTGGGATATAATATTCATGGCATTAATAATAATTAGGGTTTTACCTAAGCATGATGAAACTTAGTCTTAAAGACCTAAATATAGTATCCTAAATTATGATTATATGTTAGACTATTTTAGAGTTAAAAGATTGTGTTTTGAACATGATTATTTCTTACTTAGGGAATAATGCTAAATAATTAATAAACCAACTATCCTATTTTAATAATTGAAGATATATGATCTAAGAATTTTAAAATGTTTTAGGAATAATATATTTAGTATTATCTTAGTAAGTATTATTTTTTAAAATCTTAAAGTTGAATTTTATTTTATTTTAGGTATTATCTTGATTTTTTATAAAATTTCTCAATTATTGGATGTATTTAAATATTTGTTTTAAATTTTATTTGTAAATTTTTTAAGTTAGTATTTTTATTAGATAAGAGATTTCTTTGTGTGTATGAAAGTGATTTTTATTTATTTTTAGGAATTATTCTGAATTTATTAAATTTCATTTAGTTACTTAAGGGTGTTAATGTTTATCTGTATTTTATTAAACTTAAATAAATATGATTATATTTTTCTTAGGTGAATAGATGTATTAAATATATTTTTAGAATTTTCTACATTTTTTTCTAGAGCTTAAAATGGGTAGAGGGTATTTTAATAATTTCCATTTTTTTATTATATAATCTGGCCCAAGTTCTTGGGCCCATTTAGCCCAATACCCAGCCCAGTCCCCCAGGTTGGACTGAGCCAAATAGCCCAACCGACTAAGTCGGTCAACTCGACCCCTTCTTCTCCTTGCTGGCTTGTTCCTCATCCACTCCCCCTCTGGCGACGTGGTGTCGCCACCGTCGCCGCGCAATGGCCGGCTCCAGCCTCCTTGGTCGCCGCCATCGGTTGTCCTCGACGCTTCCCCCTCTGCTACACCCTTCCATGTAATTCGATTTGTGATACGAACCCTCTTCCACTTGGCCCCGCTGCACTCCCGTGGCTAGGGTTTCGGCCTCGACTCCGACGTGCTCTGGTGACCCTTGGATGGTGATGGTGGCAAAGTGGTGGTGCGGTTATGGTGATCTGATGATGGGTTGGTTGCTGGTGCCACCTCTTCTACGCACAGACACCCACTAGTGCGGCTTGGTGCGGGTTGAGTACCACGGTGCCCTTGTGCCGCCGCGTCTTAGTCGCCATTGATGACCAGTGCTGCTTCCTCTTCTCGGCTTAAGCGAGGACCCTGGGTAAGTTATCCCATCTACCCCATATTTCTTTTGAGTGACTCTGTTCCTCCTGGATGTCAAATCCTAATTCTTTCTAGCAGTGGTTTATTGTATCATGCACATCTTATAGTGGCCTTGCTACTGATCTTGCTAAGTGGATGGAATTAAAACTAGATTGATGATTTTGGTTTGTGCTTCCCTGAATCCTGTACTCAATGTGGCTTGTTAGCTGATTCATTTGACTTGACAATGTACATGGTGGTTTGTAGATCTTAATAAGATTAGACGAGGATGATGTTGAATTGGGATTCATAAGCTGTGCTTTAGAAACATATGTTGGTCATTTGTGATGGATTTTGGGTACCCAACCAATATATTATCTTGGCAGAGAAGTAATCATTTATATGATTCCTAAATATTTACTAGGAAAATGATTAGATTGTAGTTGTTGTTGATTAGCAGATGAGTTATGTTCTTTAACAACTAATGGCCTGCTACAGATGCTTTCTGAATGAATTATTCAGTTGAGTTTGCATTCATTTTCACTGAACCTTTGTATCCAGGAAGGTTTTTGGTGGATTTTGGTCTTGTATTATTGATGTGGTACTTTGTAGAAAGATGCACAGAATAAGAACAAATGCTCATGACATTCTGCTGCCTCTTGGGTCCAATGTTTGCCTTGTGAATGGTTGTTCAGAAGAAATGATGTAAATTCTAGATTTGGTTCCAGCTATAACTTATCATTTGAAGCTGTCCATGAAAACTATATATTCTGATTCCTAATAAAATCTTATTAGGAAAATTATTTATCTTGTTTAGCTTGATTAAAGATAATTCAAGTGCAATGCTTGCTTGGTAACTAAAGAGGAATTGAGTTCCTGTGTATGTAGACAGAGAACTGATATGCATCCTTGATACTAGATTATCCTCTAGGAAAATGTCACACTTGTTCTTGAAGACCCACTTGGTTCTGATGACATTTTGACAATCTTTAGGCCGCTCAACCAAAGTCCATACTTTGTTCCTCTTGAAGTTGTGAAGTTCTTCATTCATAGCGTCGAGCCAATCATCATCTTCAAGAGCCTCGAAGACTTTCTGTGGTTCCACATGAGAGATAAAAGCATGGTGAGAGATAAAAGAGGCTAATTGCCTCCTAATAGTGGAACCTCTATTGAAATCTCCATAAACATTATCAATGATATGGCCATCTCGGACGAGCTTGCCGAGACGATAGGCTTGACGGCGGGCTTGAGCTTCAATACGAGATTCTTGAGCAACCACTTGGTCATTGCAACCATTTGAGTCCCCGCCTTGACTATAAGCACGAACACAAGGATCGTCTTCATAAATCTCCACCTTAGGAGAGTCATCATTTGGAGTAGAGCCTTGATCAACATTAGCTTGCCCTTGTTCTTGGCGAGTTTGACCTTGTTCATGACTAGCTTGACCTTGGGAGATGTCTTGAGAAGGAGCCCCATCTTGGGGAGGTATATGTTGTTGATGAAGAGCTTGAGATTCGGGGCTCTAAGAGTCATGAGCATGAGGAGCTTCGGAAGAGCTTGAGGGAGATTGTGCCAAAATAGTGGGTCCTTGATAGGGAAGATGATCTTGTGAGAGTGAGGGCTCCACTTTGGTAGAGCTTGGTCCTTCTCCTTCGGCCACAAGGGGATCCTCAATGGGGAGGTGGAAACCCACACCCATTCTTCTTATGGCCTTAGGAGGAATTTCATCACTTGGATCACGAACACCGTCTTGCCTAACAAGGGACTCATGTTCTTCATCAAAATTCACATTGCTCGTATCTTCAACTCTTACATTGGCTTTGTTGTAGATTGTATAAGCATGGGACTGATTTGAGTATCCAACAAAGATTCCTTCTTGTGCCTTGGATTCAAACTTGGACAAACGAACTCCTTTCTTGAGAATATAGCACTTGCAACCAAACACTCGAAAGTATCTAACATTGGTCTTTTTCCCGATGAGCAGCTCATAAGGGGTCTTGTTCTTCTTCTTGCGAAGATAGATCCGGTTGGTTGCATGACAAGCGGTTGAGATGGCCTCAGCCCAAAAGTTGTATGGAGACTTGAATTCAGCTAGCATAGACCGAGCCACATCCATAAAAGTGCGATTCTTCCTTTCGGAAACACCATTTTGTTGAGGGGTATAAGGAGTGGATTATTGATGCTTGATGCCTTCATCACTAAGAAACTCATCCAAGGTATAGTTCTTGAACTCGGTGCCATTGTCACTTCGGATGGAGAGAATGGTTGCATTGTGTTTCTGTTGAACTTCATTGGCAAAGTCGATGACGGTTTGTTGAGTCTCACTCTTGTACTTGAAGAAGAACACCCATGTGTATCTTGAGAAATCATCCACAATGACCAAACAATACTTCTTGCCTCCAAGACTATCATGAGAAGGAGGGCCAAAGAGGTCCATGTGCAAGAGCTCCAAGCATCTTACCGTGGTGATTTGATTGAGAACTTTGTGAGGAGTTTCATGCATCTTTCCTTCAATACAAGCCCTACAAACATGATCTTTGGCAACACAAACATCGTTAAGCCCAAAGATGTGACCCTCATAGTGAAGTCTTTGCAAAGTTCTCATGTTAACATGGGCTAGGCGGCGATGCCACAACCAGTCCTTGTCGGGTTTAGCATAGAGACATAGAGCATGAGGAGTGGTTGTTGGAGATATGCCCTAGAGGCAATAATAAAAGTAGTTATTATTATATCTTTGTGTTTATGATAAATGTTTACATTCATGCTATGATAGTATTAACAAGGAAACATTGATACTTGTGTGATTTGTAAACTTAATTTGAAGTCCCTAGTATAGCCTCTATACTTCACTAGCTTGTTGGTTGATAAATGATTGTGGTTTCCCCATCATGAACATTGAGATGTTATCAACAACAAGATCATATCGTTAGGAGAATGATATGGTGGACATACTCCTATAGATAAGCGTAGCATAAAGATCAAGTCATTTAATAGTTCAATTGCTATATGATTTCTGATACATAGTAACCTAATTCCTTCGACCATGAGATCATTCATATCACCTTTACCGGATGGATGCTTTGATGACATCAAACACCACACCGTAATTGGGTGGCTATAAAGGTGGCATTGAGTGTTCGGAAAGTATTGGTTGAAACACATGGATCAAGAGTGGGATTTGTCCATCCATATGACGGATAGATATACTCTGGGCCCTCTCGGTGAAATGTCATCCAATTAGCTTGCAAGCATGTGACTGGCTCACAAGGGATCACATATCACGGGAACGAGAAAAGAGTACTTATCACTCTCTAGGTTGAACTAGGTATGCAGAGATACCGACGATCATAACCTCGGATAAGTAAACTATCGTGAGACAAAGGGAAATTGGTATCGTATGTAAGTGGTTCATTCGATCGCAAAGTCATCGTAGAAATATGTGGGAGCCATATGAATTTCCAGATTCCTCTATTGGTTATTGTTCGGAGAAGTGTCTCGATCATGTCCGCATAATTCACGAACCGTAGGGAGACACACTTAAGGATTCGACGTTGTTTTGAGTAGTTATGGTATTATGAGAAAGAGACCGAATGTTGTTCGGAGTCTCGGATGTGATCCGGGATATCACGAGGTGATCCGGAATGGTCCGGAGAATAAGATTCATAGAAGGAAAGTCCCTTTTCAGAGTTCGGGAATGATTCCGGTGTTTTCATCGGGAATGTTCTAGAAGGTTCGGATTGTCCCAGACTGGGGAGGGTACATGAATGTGTCATTACATATTGAATGATTGCATCATGTACTAAGTGTTCTTGCTGTTCCAAATAAAGGATTAAATTGAATCCTAAAACAGAAAAGTCAAATGGCCATTAAAGTCAAGCGGCTAAAACAGAAACTGTGGGAAACAAGCAAGAGGTGGTTGGAACCGACTTGGGGAGGAGTCCTCAAGCTAGCGCCAACCAAGGCCGACTTGGGAAGGGACTCCCTCCCTTGGCCGCCCCTCCCACCTATAAAAGGAGGCAGGGCCTCCTCTAGACACACAAGTTCCTATCCTCTAATCTCCGGTTTAGAGCCGTTTTGGTTTAGAGCTTCTAATTGACCTAGCCTTCGGTTTAGAGCCTTCTAATTGGTGTGTCTAATACCTAGACCACTAATAGCCCTCTCTCATACTCCACCATACTCGCTCCGGCTTAAGGCGAAGCCTGGGATCTCCTCTACTTAGGTACCACGTCGTTGTGTTGCAATCGCGAGAGTGCTACAACCTCATTTTCTTTGGAACAAGGAGAGGAAGGTCTTCAGTACCCGAACGTGTGACTCATTGGTCGCTGCCGAACCTTGCAGCCGAAGGATCGTCTACACGATCTTGAGATCGGGAAGAGTACGACTACATCACCCACGAGAATCCGCTCTCGTTAAACGCTTTGGAATCTTCGAGGGTAAGTTATTCCATCGACTCGTTTCTACAATCTAGTAGATAGATCTTGGCTTGTTTGTTTGTATGCGATAGAAAATTTTTGTTTTCCATGCTACGAAACCCTACAGTGGTGGTCCCCGAAAAGTCCACCACATACAAGTCATGATGTATATACCCTATAAAAGCCACCTTGAGAGACTTGATCCACATGAGGACCACGGAATGCTCATTGAAGAAAGAAGAGATACCCATAATGGCAAGAGAACGAACTGAAAGTAACCAAGGGTTTTGACAAGCATGACGTCAACCAAGGATACATCCGGGGTTACCACCATTTTGCCAAAACCCAATACCTGAGAACTTGTTTTATCACCGTAGGAGACCATAGTGTTGGCAATATTTGGTCTTATCTCCGACATGATAGACTTGCTTCCGGTCATATGACTTATGGCACCGCTATCAAGCACCCATTTTGCTCCACCAGAAGCATAGTCCTACAAGAAAATCAAGCTTTGGTTTTAGGTACCCATTTTGCAATGGGTCCCCTTTTGTTAGTAACAAGAACCTTTGGTACCCAAATGTCCCAATGATAATCATGCGTGTAAGAAGTTCCAACATATCTAGCATATACATGACCATCATAGGACTTGCAAAGAATATAAGAGGGATTGTTCTTTTCGGAAAGGTTGTCACTTTGCAAGATGGTTGGACCATTAGAAGTTCCTTGAGCCATGCCCTTGTTCTTTCTCTTCTTCTTGTTCTTGTTCTTCTTCTTAGCCTTGGCAACTTGATCCTTCAACACCTTGTTCTCCTCAAAGAGATGCTCATGCTTGCAACAAGGGTTAGTAGGACTATACAAGTCTATAATTTGCACAACCGAAGACTTAGCAAGTTCACAAGTTAGTTGAGTTTGAAGTTGTTCATGGGCTTCAAAAAGACTTGAGAATTTGAGTTTCTCAAGGTCTTCTAGAGTCCTATCATGACCAACACCAAACTCAAATCTCTTTCTTAAGCACCATCACCGAAGCTAGAGCATGATCACGTTCTTTAGTGAGGGAGAACATGGTGTTGTTATGGTCATCTACAAGCTTAGACACATTTTCCTCAAGATTAATTCTCATATTTTGTTCATCCTCAAGACTTTGAGTGAGAGAAGCAATTTCATCGGCGTCATCCCTTTCATTTTTACTTAACAAATCAAGAAGTTCTTCCTTTCCATCTAAAGCATCCCTAGCATTGTCAAGTTGTGCAAGCAAGGAATCAAAGCAAGTTTTAGTTTCCTCATCCAAGGTACCAATAAACTCACACATGTCTATCATGTCTTTCTTTATCTCTAGACCTTCAAGATCAAGAGAAGAAGGCTCACTAGAGATGGGTTGAGGAGTGGGTTTAGATGTTACCTCGGTGGCCTTGGCCATGAGACACTTTTGGTTGGAGGAGATGACGTTCTCATTTGGTGAGTCGAAGAGGGACAATCATGGAGTAGAGGTAGTGGCAATAGCAGCAACTCCCACAATATCTCCGCCTTGGACTTCATCATCATCATCTTCTTCTTCATCCGTGCTTGAAAGGTATTCTTCATGGACCACTATAGCTCTTTCCTTGTTGGCGACATTCTTGATGACGTAGTTCTTGTTCAAAGGATGAGGAGGCCTTGACTTGATCTTGCGAATGAAACGACCACCATTGTCTTCACGGTTCTCAAAGGTACACTTGGCCACAAAGTGACTCTTGTCATTGCAATTGTAGCATGATATTCCTTTGGGAGACTTGTTGGATGAGTTGAATCTTGGGTTGTCCCTTGACCTTGACTGGATGCCGTACTTGTTACAAAAGGCTCTTGAAGCAAGTGCAAGATGTTCGTTGAAGGAACACTTGAGTTCCTCTTGAGACCACTCACTTGATGTATCATCATCATCAACTTCAATAGCCTTGGCCTTCAATGCAAGATTCACTTTTGTCGATCCAATAGCCCTAGCATAGGCGGACTCCGCGTTCTTCTTGGCAATGGTCATGGCAATCACTTCACTAAAGACTTCTTGGGAGGTCATTAGGTGAAAGTTGGTTCTTCCCTTAATGGAGTTGAGCTTTTGTTCTTCAAAAGGAAGGAGAGCTTGAATGAACTTTCTCTTCATGAATTTGTCATCAACATATGTGGCACCAAGATCCCTCATAGTGCAACAAAGGACCTTGAGAGGCCTATACATGTCTTCGGGAGTCTCATCATCTTGCATAGCAAAACCATCGCACTCGTTGTTGACTTCATCTAACTTGGAGCTTTGAATGCTTGCATTCCCAACAAATAACTCGGTGAGTTGATCCCATGCTTCCTTGGCGGTGTTGAATTAGCGAATGTGAGCAAAGTCCTTGGGAGTCAAGGCCTTTTGAATCATGCCCAAAGCCGTGGCATTGAGTTGCTTGTCCACCACTTCACCTCGAGTCAACTTATTTGGGTCATATGGATAGAACCCATCCTCCACAATCCTCATTAACTCAATAGAATGTTGGGCCACGCAGAGATAAAACAAAAACTTTTCCTCTAACGTGGTGATCCCAAGACCTAGCTGAGGTAGAAGGCCACGAGGTTTACCACTAGACGCGCGGTTGCGGATTACTGATGAAGCGTCGGTTGATGCGATGTAGTCCTCACGATCCGATCGTCTCTGGTCGATCGCAGCACCTCTCTGGTATCCACATGCATAGGAGGAGCGCGGCTGGAGCTAGGTTCGGTACGGGCTGTGGAACTAGGGTTTCCAACACATGGAATGACCTAACCAAACAACGATTAACCTTTTACGGGTTCTTGTGCTCCACAATATATAGGAGTGAGCGTGGGCTCTGCTCGCGACCCATTCACTAAAGCCCATATAAAACTAGTCACCGTGAGTCCAACTCACTAACTCATCCTAATCTGGTTTAGGTCCAACCCAACTGATTATATGTTCGAATCCAATCCGAACTTGCTCCCGCTCTTAAGTGTGTGACCCGCGGGCTCATGGTTACTTGGACACGATTAGAGTCCAACTCACAATCGATCAATCGGCATCGGCTCCCAGCGTAACGCATCGATTCCCAAGTACCAAAGAGTCATGACGACTTGCCTTTTCAATGCGACTTACGTCGAGTCCCTTTTGCCTCACGATATACCTTGTCGACTATAGGCGAATATATGTCATCCCTTAAATAGTCGACTCTCTTCTCGATCCGAGATAAGTGATTCACCGACTAACTCTTAGTCGATCGCCTCGTTAACACTTAACCGAGTCGTGCATGGCCATGCTTTCGAATCATATCTCGAGAGGGCCCGAGAATATCTCTCCGGTGGAGGGCAAAATCCGTCTTGGTTATTCACATCATGCAGCTTGATTCTCGATGACCCGAACCCTGCCTTTATAACGCCCGATTCACGGATCGTTTGGCAGAACCTAAGTCGGTGATCCTCAACTCGGACTATGCAACAACCTCGTGTCTAAGGATTACATTGATTGAGATATACAAATGACAACTTAGTTCGTTGTACCTCAATATGGGTCAATCCGACTCTAAACTCTTTTGCCTAGTCTGTAAGTTGGAATAGCATCTCCATGCCCATGACAAGTGGAACCGAGTCATCAAGCCAACTTTCACATTGGTCTAAGTTGTGTGTCGGCAACCTCAATGACCAAGTATATTTAGTACAAACAACATGAATGCATAGTTCCACAACTGAATCACATATTCAATGATACACATCAGATGTTTATACAAGGACTACTTAATAACTTTATGAATACAATGGGAAATCCCATCATACATGATTGCCTCTAGGGCATATTCCCCAGATCTCCCACTTGCACTAGAGTCAATCTTCCGACATCACATGTCTAAGCATCTAATGCCCATGGCTCTCAGTCGCCTCATGCTTCGGGGGTAACGGCTTTGTCAACGGATCCGCAATATTTGCATCCGTGTGTACCTTGCATAACTTGATATCACCCGATCCACGAGTGGCGAATTAGGTGATACCACATGAGTATGTGCTTGTTCTTCCGGTGTTGTCTAGGTTCCTTGGCTTGTGCAATAGCACCATTGTTGTCACAATACACGTCCAACGGATTGGGCCACTGAACCACACCAAGATCCATGAGGAAATTCCTCATCCAAACAGCTTCCTTCTTTGCCTCCGAGGCAATATACTCGACCTGTTGTGAAGCCGCACCAGTCTCTTGCTTGGAACTTTTCCAGCTCACGGCACCTCCGTTTATAATAAACACGTATCCGGATTGCGACGAGAATCATCGAGTCGGTGAGATAACTCGCATCCGTGTAACCCTTTACACCGAGTTCATCTTCACCACCATAAACCAAGAACATATCCTTAGTCCTTCTCAAGTACTTTAGGATATTTTTAGCGTATCGATGGATCTCTCCGAGATCGCCTGTATCTGCTCACAACACTTAGAGCATAGGAAACATCCGCCTAGTACAAATCATGGCGTACATGATGGATCCGATTGAAGCATACGAATCGCACTCATCCGACTTCGCTCATCGGTTGTCGAAGGACCTTTGAGTCTTGCTAAGTTTTACACCATGGGACATCGGTAAGAACCCTTCTTAGACGATTCCATGTTGAACTTTTCAACACTTTGTCCAAATAAGTACTCGACTCAATCCAATGAGCCTCCTTGATCTATCTCTATAGATCCGGATTAGAGGATGTATGTTGCCTCACCCAAGTCTTTCATTGAGAAACTCCTTTCCAATGATTCCTTGGTTTCTTGCAACATCTGGACATCATTTCCAATCAGTAATATGTCATCCACATATAAGATTAGAAAATTTACTTTGTTCCCACTAAACTTCTTGTATAAACAAGAATCATGATCACTCTTGATGAAGCCAAGCGATTTGACTACCTCATCAAAGCGAATATTCCAACTCGAGATGCTTGCTTCAACCCATAAATGGATTTCAGAAGTTTGCATACCTTGTCAGCATTAGCTGGATCGACAAAACCCTCGGGCTGTATCATATACACGTCCTCGGTTAAATTTCCGTTAAGGAAAGCCGTTTTGACATCCATCTGCCATATCTCATAGTCGAAATAGGCCGCTATAGCTAACATGATCCGAACTGATTTAAGCATCGCTACGGGCGAGAAAGTCTCGTCGTAATCAACTCCTTGAACATGTCGGAACCCCTTCGCGACAAGGCGTGCTTTATAGATTGAAACATTTCCATCCATATCAGTCTTCTTCTTAAAGACCCATTTGCACTCGACGGGTCTTGCACCGTCTGGCAGATCAACCAAGTTCCAAACTTGATTTTCATCCATGGACTTTATCTCGGATCTCATGTCTCCAAGCCATGACTCGAATCGAATCCCACCATCGCTTAGAATAATTTGCGGCTCATCAACTGCTACAGTAACACATCACGAACACTTCGTAATCTTGCCGATCTTACGTGAATGCGTCTATCGGCTCGGCTGCCACGATCGGCTCAACCTCCAAGGTTTTTGCCGATTCGCCATAAGCCGATTAAGCTATTAGCCGATTCCTCTCGAATTTCTTGAGTTGCACCATGCTCCCACTTACTCCCGGTAGAAACTCTTTCTCAAGGAAGACACCGTTCAAGCGACAAACACTTTGCCCTCTTCTCGGTTGTAGAAGTAGTAACCCAAGGTTTCCCTCGGATACCCCACGAAAATACATTTATCCGACTTGGCCGTAAGCTTGTCCGACTGAAGTCGCTTGACAAAAGCTTCACAACCCCAAATCTTAAGAAAAGACAAACTCGGCTTTTTGCCTGTCCACATCTCATGCGGTGTCTTCTCTACCGATTTTGATGGTACTTTGTTTAGTGTGAACACCGCTGTTTCTAGACAATAACCCCAAAATGATAAAGGCAGATCTGTCTGTGGCATCCCGCAAAACCACTACTAGAAAATCGCGTTGATTTTTGTGCATCGCATCATCATAATCGCATGTCTTGTCTCGGTGCATCAGCATAACATCAGCATGCATCTATTTGTTTGAAACCATTGTGCTAAAAACCCTAACTTTGTTTTCTATATTAAACGCCCCGTCTTTATTCAAACCCCAAAACCCGGGCTTGTCCGGATTATTTATTTTGTCTAGCATCGGTTTGTAAAAGTTCCGTTTATAAATAATAAAATATTTAATTTATTTTAGTGGGGCAGTCGAACGGGCCGAGTAGACCCGAACGACCACCCCTGTTTTTTTTAAAACGGTCCAACTAACCCGCCCTGTAAAAACCTAGACCTACCCAGTTATCTACCCACACCCAACCCTCCACCTCACCCCAGCCATTCCCCTCTTGCCACGTCACCTCTCCCCTCAATCCCCTCCAATCCCACCACGCCACCTAGACCAGCCTCCCCTCTCCTTTCTCTCTCTCCTCTCAACCCTCTCTCTCCACCTCTCAGCACACACACGCAACTCACGCACACAGCGCGCGCACTCTCCCCGCACGCCCGTACCGCCCACGCCAGCTGCCCCAACCACCCAGGCCGGACCCCACCTGGCCCACCTCGGTCCCACTCCCTCTCTCCTCTCCCCATCTTCTTCCCCAACCGCCTGCAGCCCGCGGCGCACCACGCGCGCCCGACCCGCATCCTCCTCGAGCCCTTCCCTAGCACCGGCGGCCGCCGCCTTGCTGCTCGCCTCCACCTCACCGTCCGCCCAGCCGCTTGGCGGCGAGCCCGTCCACGGCCGAGCTCCCTGCGCCTCGCCTCACCGCCTGAGCCACCTCCGCCCGCCTCGCTGCGAGCTCGGCGCCCGCCTGCCGGCCGTCGCCCACGGCGCCCGTCACGCGCCACCGCCCGGTCGTCCCCCTCGCTCGCCGCCCCGTCGCCGCCCGGCCCAGTCCCGTCGCCTCCTCCGTGAGCTCCTCAGCCCGCCGCCCAAGACCTCCAGCGCGCCGCCCGCTTCGCCCCCGCCGCTGCGACGCCGCCAGTCTCCACGCGCCGCTGCTGTCCACCTCCGCGCCGCCTCCTCCGAGCTCCTCCCGAGCCCGCCGCCCAGACCCTCGCGCCTCCACCGAGCCCGCGACCTACGCTAGCCTCCGCGGCGGACCCCTGTCGCTGCCCGGTTGTCTCGGCCCGGCCCCGCGGCTGCTTGCGTGCTCCTCCGCACCCGCTTCGCCCGGGGCCCGCCTCGCCCGTGTGAGCCTCGCCCCAAGACCGGCTGCCGAGGGCCCGGGTTCCAGCGCCGCCGGGCAGCAGCACCTCCTGCCGTAGCACCCGAGGCCGCTCTCCGTGTCGCCAAGATCCCCTAGTGCGGATCGACGCCAAGTCGCCCGGACCCGTCGCCGGACTCCGGGCCGCCAAGTTCTTCCACGTGGACCCGATACCGAGACCGACCCGTGATGAGCGCGCCGACCCACCAAGAACCACCCGCGCACCTTGAGCTCGACACCGACAATCAAGGGAACCCGAGTACTTCCGCGGAAACTAGGGACGATGACGCCAAGACGACAAGATCCACCTCCCGTGAGCGACCCTGGACACCAAGAGCTACCGCAACATTACCAAGAACCGGACCCGATGACCATGATCCCCACGGCAGGACAACGAGGACTTGATGGAACCGACAAGATCTTCTCCTCGGACACCGGAACTTCTGAACGCCAAGTTCGCCGACACGGATACCGGCGATGCCTTGAGGCGCCAAGATCTTCACCCGGACACGAGTCCACGAGACCCCGGATGCGCCAAGACCTACCCACGAGTCCAGAAACGACCCGTCGAACCCTAAACCCTGAGACCGACCCGGACCCCGGAACCCTCGGAACCCCAAGTTCGTCGAGCCCCCTCTGATGTGTGCCCCCTTTTCCTCGAACCCTATTTTATAACATAATAACAACTTGTTGCATATTTAATCATTCATCTCGCATGCATATCTGTGGTTTGGGGGCCTTATGCCGATTCACCTAATAATTAAATATGGGGCCCATATGCGGGCAATCCTAGTCTCATATCGGCCTCATCTAAACTTGTGTAGCGAACCGGTCCCATCTGTTGTCTTGCTAAACAACATTTAATATGCGGGGTAGCTAAATCACGTGAACCGCCTAATTAATTGTCGGGACCCCGGTTCCGCTTAATATGACCTAATTGCATCGCTGCTTTGCCATGACATCCATCATGCATGCATCATGCCGATCTTCTGGTGTATTAAATATTGCATCCGGTGTTTCTTCTAGTGTTTTGCTTCTTCGGATAAGGTCGTTGAGTTGATGTGAGCTTCCCGATCTTGGATGAACCTTGGCAATGTTTTCAGGCGAGCATCTCCCCCTTTCTACCTATCTTACTTTCTAGTCTTTATTCCCTCCTGTTGATCTTTGCTATCTGTGTTGCGATGCTCTAGTTTCCGTACCCGTGATATCCCTTGCAGCCATATATAGCCTTGGACACATCCTATTACATTGTTTGGTAGATAGTTGGACCCAGCGTGTAGTCGCTTGCTCAAGTGTTTTGTGTGACGTCAAGTACCACCATTGTTGGTGAATTGCCGCATGTTGACGTTGGAGATGGTCATGGTTTACTTATTGTTCACTTTAAATCCTGTTTAACAACTAAAATTGAATTAAGCAGAGGCATCGGTGGGTGATAGGTAAGTTTTGGTTTCCGACCGCCCATTTGTGTCCTGGGACCGAGTTCTTGACACTGTTCGAGATCGAGCGCTAACCACGGTGGGGAGATATGGGCCCCATTGATAATTACGATTTCAAAGTATTGTCTTGGGGCCACAACTAGTTTGAGGTGTTTTACTATCCTGTGCTTATGCCATGTTTACCGCTTTATTTACGTTTGTGCAGTCTTGCACTTTGTCTTTGTTTAAGCGGCCACGATTTAGTGGTGTCGGCGGTCCCGATTGGGGATCTTTGTGTTCCTGACCTTCCCAAACCCCAAGTCTGTCTCAAGACGGCCGATTTTCGTTCGGGTGTCGACTTGGTGGCCCCACGTGCTTGCTTTGTGCAGGAACGTCGTGACTTAGGCCCCGCCGACATACCGATGGGTGTATGTTAACGATCCGGCAAAAGGGTCAAGTGCTGTGGATACTTTGGTGCACCCTGCGGTTAAATCTTTTCGAAGCCGTGTCATGGTTATGGACGACTTGGAGCACGATTGTCGATCATAGACAACTATAACTAAAGTTTCTTGTTTAAATTGACTTGTATCCGATATGACTAGTAATCAGCTTCACTACAACGGAATGGCTAAGTAAAAGTATCAACATGCGGGTTTTGGGATATCTCATGCTAATTGGATCGACTAGTAAGTGATGCCACTATAGCGGAATGACTAACTAAAAGTGCCCATCGCTTACTTTATCGGGACGATTATCTAAACGACTAGTAATTGCTGCAACGATAATCGAATAAGTAAAGCACTTAGCGTGAGTTCCTCGGTTGACTTCCTCGTTTGGTCTCGAGGGGGAAACACCAGGATGGGTTTGATTGGTGATAGCTTCAGATTGGATCCGGTTAGGTCACTCTTATCCCTCTCTGATATCCGCCAGTTGAATCGAGGCTCTATAGGTTGTTTAGTGCATGCTACCGCTGCCTTTCCCACCATACCTATGTAGGCGAGGGCCTTGGTCTAGCCTCGCTGTAATCGGCCTCGATCGACGCTCCTCTTTTCCTTTGCCCTTTGTCGGCACCTTTTGTTTAAGCGGTTTTGGGATCGGCGCGTTAGCGTGGTTACCCTTCCGGCTGGGCAGGGTTATGGACGCCATTGGTTATTCTTCAGGGCTCTTAGCCCCATTTGCATCTTGTCCGTAGTCGGATGCCCCATCGTTTTCAAGGTGATTTGGATCTTTGTACCGTATATTTGTATTCTTGACTCTTTGAGTCGCTGTAGTATATGTATCTGTTCTGTGGGTCCCATCGAGGACTGTTGTGTAATGTGATTACTTTGCTTTCCACCATGCGAAAGTGCTGGTGGGCACCTTGAATCGTTTCTATGCGGGTTTGGAGTTTTGCTAAAACTTGCATAGGACCGATTCGAGGGTGTTACTGAGTGGTATCGAGCTCGGTTGCGATACCCCACAAGTCCAACTGTGGGATAACCTAGCTAACGAAGTAGAGTGTCGAAACTATTACGCAAAACCGGTTGGATAGTTGGTTAGGTCTGATTTTACTCCTTACCCTCCTTATTCTCCTCTTATCTCTCGCGATTTGAATCCTCTCTTCTCTTTCTTGAGTCCGTGAATTCTCGTGGTTGGGTTTCCGTCACCTTGAGTTTCGCTTCCTTCTTTGATAACGGTGCTCTACCATCCGGTGTTCATGCTGCCGAGGAACCCTTCGTCTGTGGTACCATTCTTTGTTCTTTGTTTGTGCCTTCCGGAGTTTTCCCGACGCGACATCCTCTACGCCAGATCCGATGCAGAGTCTGCATCACTCCTTTGATCCGAACCTCGCTTGTCGAGATCTCCAGTCTGAATCCGAGGGTTGGTTGCATAATCTGTCTATTCGTGTACATAGTAATGCTTTGAGTGCGGGATGGAGTCGCGACCATACCACTACTCTTATCATTCGCTTATGTACATTGAATGGTGGATCGATGCAATTTACTCCTTCCATGGAAGTTAGAGGTGGCCTTACCTTTAACTTCGTCCGTTGTTTCCGGAGTGCTCTCTCGTGACAGGGACAACGACCTCTTGTTAGTGGTGTCGCGAGGATCTACAAGCGAGAAGATGCGGTCGACCTTCCTTCCGGTACCATGAGGCGGATCTCGAGGGCGAGATCCATTGTTAGTGGTGTCGAATTGTGGCATCCCGCAAAACCACTACTAGAAAATCGCGTTGATTTTTGTGCATCGCATCATCATAATCGCATGTCTTGTCTCGGTGCATCAGCATAACATCAGCATGCATCTATTTGTTTGAAACCATTGTGCTAAAAACCCTAACTTTGTTTTCTATATTAAACGCCCCGTCTTTATTCAAACCCCAAAACCCGGGCTTGTCCGGATTATTTATTTTGTCTAGCATCGGTTTGTAAAAGTTCCGTTTATAAATAATAAAATATTTAATTTATTTTAGTGGGGCAGTCGAACGGGCCGAGTAGACCCGAACGACCACCCCTGTTTTTTTTAAAACGGTCCAACTAACCCGCCCTGTAAAAACCTAGACCTACCCAGTTATCTACCCACACCCAACCCTCCACCTCACCCCAGCCATTCCCCTCTTGCCACGTCACCTCTCCCCTCAATCCCCTCCAATCCCACCACGCCACCTAGACCAGCCTCCCCTCTCCTTTCTCTCTCTCCTCTCAACCCTCTCTCTCCACCTCTCAGCACACACACGCAACTCACGCCTGCAGTAGACTCTCCCCTTGCCCGTCTGGCCCATGCCCCCAACCACCCAGGCCGGACCCCACCTGGCCCACCTCGGTCCCACTCCCTCTCTCCTCTCCCCATCTTCTTCCCCAACCGCCTGCAGCCCCGCGGCGCACCACGCGCGCCCGACCCGCATCCTCCTCGAGCCCTTCCCCTAGCAGACCCGGCGGCCCGCTTCTCCGCCTCCACCTCACCGCCGCGTCGCCGGCGAGCCATGGCAACCCGTCCGGCGACCCAGCTTCTCGCGCCATGCCTCAGCCCACCTCCGCGCCTCCACTGCGAGCTCGGCGCACCTTCCTCCTGCGCCCGGCCTCGCCCAGCCAGCGCCGTCGCGCGCCACCGCCCTGGCGCGTCCCCTCGCTTCGCCGCCCCACCCGTCGCCGCCGCCAGGGTCCCGTCGCCTCCTCCGCGAGCTCCTCCCAGCCCGCCGCCGACCTCAGCCCGCCCGCGCCTCGCCCGTCCGCCGCCCTGCGGCCGCTGTCTCCGCCGCCTTGCCTCCGTCCCACCTCCGCCGCTCCTCCGGCGATCTCCTCCGAGCCCCGCCAAGACCCTCCGGCCTCCACCGAGCTTCACGGACCCGCATTCTAGCCTCCGGCGGACCCTCTGCGGCTGCCCGGTTGTCTCGGCAGCGCCGCCCGGCCAGTGCTCCTCCGCCCGCCTCGCCCGGGCCCGCCTCGCCCCTGTGAGCCTCGCCGCCCCAAGACCGGCCTGCCAGGGGCCCCGGGTTCAGCCGGGCCCCGCAGCAACACCTCCCCGTAGCACGCCGAGGCCGCTCTCGGTGTCGCCAAGATCCCCCTAGTGCGGATCGACGCCAAGTCTCGCCAGACCGTCATCAGACTCCGGGGCCGCCAAGTTCTTCCACGTGGACCCGATACCCGAGACCGATCCCGTGACGAGCGCATCGACCCCCACCAAGAACCACCGACGCCAAGCACCCAGAGCTCGACACCGACAAATCAAGGGAACCCGAGTACTGCCGCCCGGAAACTAGGGACGATGACGCCAAGACGACAAGATCCACCTCCCGGGCGGCGACCCTGGACACTAAGAGCTACCGCAACATTACCAAGAACGGACCCGATGACCATGATCCCACGGCAGGACAACGAGGACTTCAAGTGGAACCGACAAGATCTTCTCCTGACACCGAACTTCCCGCCCTGAGCAAGTTCGCCGACACGGATACACCGAGCGATGCCTTGAGGACGCCAAGATCTTCACCCCGGACACCGAGTCCACCGAGACCCCGGATGCGCCAAGACCTACCCCTGAGTCCGAGAACGACCCCGTCGAACCCTAAACCCTGAGACCGACCCGGACCCCGGAACCCTCGGAACCCCAAGTTCGTCGAGCCCCCTCTGATGTGTGACCCCTTTTCCTCGAACCCTATTTTATAACATAATAACAACTTGTTGCATATTTAATCATTCATCTCGCATGCATATCTGTGGTTTGGGGGCCTTATGCCGATTCACCTAATAATTAAATATGGGGCCCATATGCGGGCAATCCTAGTCTCATATCGGCCTCATCTAAACTTGTGTAGCGAACCGGTCCCATCTGTTGTCTTGCTAAACAACATTTAATATGCGGGGTAGCTAAATCACGTGAACCGCCTAATTAATTGTCGGGACCCCGGTTCCGCTTAATATGACCTAATTGCATCGCACCTTTGCCATGACATCCATCATGCATGCATCATGCCGATCTTCTGCCGTGTATTAAATATTGCATCCGGTGTTTCTTCTAGTGTTTTGCTTCTTCGCGGATAAGGCCGTTGAGTTGATGTGAGCTTCGCCCCGATCTTCGGATGAACCTTCGGCAATGTTTTCAGGCGAGCATCTCCCCCTTTCTACCTATCTTACTTTCTAGTCTTTATTCCCTCCTGTTGATCTTTGCTATCTGTGTTGCGATGCTCTAGTTTCCGTACCCGTGATATCCCTTGCAGCCATATATAGCCTTGGACACATCCTATTACCTGTTGTTTGGTAGATAGTTGGACCCGCGTGTCGTAGTCGCTTGCTCAAGTGTTTTGTGTGACGTCAAGTACCACCATTGTTGGTGAATTGCCGCATGTTGACGTTGGAGATGATCATGGTTTACTTATTGTTCACTTTAAATCCTGTTTAACAACTAAAATTGAATTAAGCAGAGGCATCGGTGGGTGATAGGTAAGTTTTGGTTTCCGACCGCCCACTTGTGTCCCGTAGGACCCGAGTTCTTGACACCTGTTCCGAGATCGAGCGCTAACCACGGTGGGATATGGGCCCCATTGATAATTACCCGATTTCAAAGTATTGTCTGGGGCCACAACTAGTTTGAGGTGTTTTTACTATCCTGTACTTATGCCATGTTTACCGCTTTATTTACGTTTGTGCGAGTAACGCACTGCTTTGTCTGTTTAGGAAGCGGCGATTTGTGGTGTCGGCGGTCCCGATTGGGGATCTCGTCGTTCACCGTCTTCCCAAACCCCAAGTCCGTCTCAAGACCCGATTTTCGTTCTGTGTCGACTTGGTGGGGTGGCCCCACGTACTTGCTTTGTGCGGGAACGTCGTGACTTAGGCCCCCGACATCTGGATGGGTGTATGTTAGCGATCGGCAAAAGGGTCAAGTGCTGTGGATACTTTGGTGCACCCTGCGGTTAAATCTTTTCGAAGCCGTGTCATGGTTATGGACGACTTGGAGCACAGTGTCTGATCATAGACAACTATAACTAAAGTTTACTGTTTTAAATTGACTTGTATCCGATATGACTAGTAATCAGCTTCACTACAACGGAATGGCTAAGTAAAAGTATCAACGACTGCTGGGTTTTGGGATATCTCATGCTAATTGGATCTGACTAGTAAGTGATGCCACTATAACGGAATGACTAACTAAAAGTGCCCACTGCTTACTTTATCAGGACGATTATCTAAACCTGACTAGTAATTGCTGCAACGATAACTGAATAAGTAAAACTGCCAACTGTGTGAGTTCCTCGGTTGACTTCCTCGTTTGGTCTCGAGGGGGAAACACCAGGATGGGTTTGATTGGTGATAGCTTCAGGTTGGGTCCGGTTAGGTCACTCTTATCCCTCTCTGATATCCGCCAGTTGAATCGAGTCTCTATAGGTTGTTTAGTGCATGCTACCGCTGCCGCTCAGCCCACCATACCTATGTAGGCGAGGACCGCCGAATTCTAGCCTCGCCGTGTACTGGCCTCGATCTTGGCGCTCCTCTTTTCCTTTGCCCTTTCGGCACCTTTTGTTTAAGCAGGTTTTGGGATCGGCCTTGCGTTAGCGGGGTTACCCTTCCGGCTTGGCCTGCAGGTTATGGACGCCATTGGTTATTCTTCGAGCTCTTAGCCCCATTTGCATCTTGTCCGTAGTCGGACGCCCCATCGTTTTCAAGGTGATTTGGATCTTTGTACCGTATATTTGTATTCTTGACTCTTTGAGTCGTTGTTGTATATATATCTGTTCTGTGGGTCCCATTGAGGACTGTTGTGTAATGTTATTACTTTGCTTTCCACCCGCACGAAAGTGCCTGGTGGGCACCTTCGAATCGTTTCTATGCGGGTTTGGCGAGTTTTGCTAAAACTTGCATAGGACCGATTCTGAGGGTGTTACACTGTCCGACTCATCATTGATCGTACCATGTCCAACAAGGTCCGATTCCGCCTTTCCGAAACACCATTCCTTTGTGGCGTTCCTGGCGGAGTAAGTTGAGGAACTATTCCACAACTTTTCAGATGGTCATCAAACTCATGGCTCATGTACTCGCCTCCTCGGTCCGACCGAAGAAACTTTATTTTCTTGCCGAGTTGATTCTGTGCTTCATTCTGGAATTCTTTGAACTTTTCAAAGGCTTCTGACTTATGTTTCATCAAGTAGATATATCCATACCTACTCAAATCATCGTGAAGGTAATGAAGTACTCATAACCACCCTTTATCGTGCTCATTGGTCCACATACATCACTATGTACTAGTCCCAACAAGTCGGACGACCTTTGCAACTCTTTGCAAAAGGTGTCTTGGTCATTTTGCAGTAGGCAAGATTCGCATGTCTCGAGCGACTCCAAGTCGAGCGAAGTTAGAGTCCATCATCATGGAGCTTCTTCATGCGTTTCCAACTTATATGACCAAGCCGACAATGCCAAAAGTAAGTCATATTCGCATCATTTGGTTTCAACCTTTTAACATTTATGTTATAAACCGACTCACCATCAAGATTCAAAATAAATAACCCGTTACGAGCGGGTGCAAAGCCGTGAAACATATCATTCAAATACAAAGAACAACCATTATTCTTGATATTCGACTCATAGCCTTGCCTCATCAAACATGAAGCGAAATAATGTTTCGATGAGCCTTTGGAACATAATAACAATTATTTAGTTCCATAATGAATCCGGAAGGTAAATGAAGTTGCATCGTCGACTTCCAAGCGCAACTCTTGCTTTGTTGCTAGAATATCAACCTCGCCTCTTGCTACGCTCCTAGTTCTTACCGGCAACGAGTTGCGGATGTGAATAACCGATCCGGTATCATATACCCAAGAACTATTAGGTGCATCGGCCAAGATATATGTCTATAACATTGCAAACAAGTGTACCTGAGTCGAAGTCATACCTCCACTCTTGGCTTTGTCGGCCAAGTACTTGTCAGTTCCTCTTCCAAAGGGCCATCCGCCTTGCGGTAGAAGCAAGTGGATCCGGTGAAGGAGATGGTTTAGTCCACGAGGAAGCGCTTGGGACCGGGTCCTGGCCTTTCCTCCTGACTTAGCCTTCTTCTTAGTCCAAGAACTCTTCTTGAACTTAGCCTTATGCACCATCAACACTTGGTGCCCTTCTTGAGATCCGCCTCTCTGCTTGAGCATCCCATGCAATTCGGTGAGCTTCTTATCCATACCATGCATGTGGTAGTTCAAATGAACTGCCCATATGCACTAGGAAGAGAGTTCGAATTATATCCGTAGCGAACTCTTCGCTTATGGGGTAGCCAAGCCTCTCCGTAGACCGCACGTAACCAACCATTTTGATCACATGCGGACTCGTGGATCACCATCCTTAAGCTTACCTCAAAGCAAAGCCTGAGACTTGATACCTCTCGTCTTCGAGCACGAACATACTTTTGAGGCTTTCGATCATATCGTAGGCCTCAACATGCTCAGCTTTTGCAAGTCCGGTTCCATGTGAGCAAGCATAAGATGGCTAATATCCGTGGACTCATCTTTAGCCCGGTAGGCATTGGTGGGCGACGATCGCATTCTCATTCGGCTCATCCGAAGTGGGTTGTCTAGGACATGGTCCTTCTTTTCTTGTTTGAGAACAATTCTCGATTTCGATACCAGTTGGTAAAATTAGTGTCGTTCAGTTTATCTTTCTCAAGAATGGTTCTCAGCAAAACCGGATAACCGAGAGTGATCTACTTGGTGCCATGATCTACAATGTAAAATATGCAAAACACTTAAGACATGTATTCATAAAAGAGCAAGCATATTAAACATTTTAATATTTTATGCTCCCACTAGAACCAACACCCTCCGATGGTTACTTAGTGATTCGGGATCCTAAATAAGCAAGTCGGCTAGTGAGCTTTAGAATCACCGCTAGTCACAAGTGATCTAGGTAGACAACTCCTTGTCAATCGCATCTCATGCGACTCTGTTGGATGGGTGGCATCACATGCCCGGCTCCCATCCGACCTTTCCCGAGTCCCACAACCGTTGTGATAGACCCGTCTAGCTTACCAAGTGTTTTCGGTAAGAGTCCGACTCGAACCCACCTAGTTGGAAAGAATTGGCAGCACCTCAATTTTATGAGCCCACTACCAAAAATGTCCGACTTGTGATGGTGCAAACAAGCGGGAAAACCGACTAGACCTTCTTTGAGGGATTAAATTTTACCGACTATCTAATAGAGGTAAAACTGAGACATAACAATAACACAAAATAAAGCAATTATAATGTGAAATGGTATGGCTCTCTTCATGGCGATCTCCATCTCCACAAAGCACAATCCGACTCGTAACTCTTGTCACTTGCGTCTTACTCCATGTCGCCGACATGTACAACGTCTTGCATGCCTTCCGGGTTCTCAAACAGCTACACTAGCTTAGTAAAGTAAATTACATAGAGAATCGACACGCAGGTCGTTATACAATAAAATGACAGACCTAGGCTCCAGCTGTCGACTAAAAGCGTGATTCGCAGATCACGTATGGATTACACACATACATCACATGCACATGAACCATACCATTCACAACTTCCGCAAAACAAGTTATGCATAGATACAATATCTACCGCGTTGTGAAACTCAGAACGACATTTAAGGCGCTGACGATGTAGCCGGCGGTCCGAAACGTAGATCTCATCTACGATCCGAACATGGATTCGACCATCGTTCGATCCGATCAAACTTTTGATCTTCGATCACCGCTTCGGATTTCGTGTCACGATCTACCCGATGGCGGAAGCCGACGGTAGGGTATGTCGTTCCGACCTCAGCGATATGATCACGATCGATCTACCATTCCCGAACAGTTGATCCAATCAACTTCATACAAAACCGATCTATCTCATAGATCGACCACCAAAACAGGACATAGATCTCATCTATAGCCTCGCATATCACATATGCGAGATCTCGAACCTAAAACGAAGCTATCGCTCACGATACCCTTTGTTGGGCCGCGAGAGATAAAACAAAACTTTTCCTCTAACGTGGTGATCCCAAGACCTAGCCGAGGTAGAAGGCCACGAGGTTTACCACTAGACGCGGTTGCGGATTACCGATGAAGCGTCGATTGATGCAAGGTAGTCCTCACGATCCGATCGTCCCGTGCTGATCGCCTGACACCTCTTTGGTATCCACACGTACAGGAGGAGCGCGTGGCCCCGCTAGGTTACATTCTGGCCGGCTGCTGTGGAGCTAGGGTTTCCAACACATGGAATGACCTAACCGAACAACGATTAACCTTTTCTGGGTTACTGTGCTCCACAATATATAGGGAGTGAATGTGGGCTCTGCTCGCGCGACCCATTCACTAAAGCCCATATAAAACTAGTCACCGTGAGTCCAACTCACTAACTCAGTCCTAATCCGGTTTAGGTCCAACCCAACCAGATTATATGATTCGGATCAATCGAACTTGCTCCGCTCTTAAGTGTGTGACCCCGGGCTCATGGTTACTTGGACACGATTAGAGTCCAACTCACATCGATCAATCGGCATCGGCTCCTAGCGAGCGTCGATTCCCAAGTACCAAAGAGTCATGACGACTTGCCTTTCAATGCGACTTACGTCGAGTCCCTTTTGCCTCACGATATACCTTGTCGACTATAGAATATATGTCATCCTTAAATAGTCCGCTCTCTTCTCGATCCGAAATAAGTGATTCACCCGACTAACTCTTAGTCGATCGCCTCGATTAACACTTAAAGTCGTGCATGGCCATGCTTTCCGAATCATATCTCACGAGAGGGCCAGAATATCTCTCCGAGTGGAGGAAAATCCGTCTTGGTTATTCACATCACGCAGCTTGATTCTCGATCGACCCGAACCCTTCCTTTATAAGCGCGATTCACGGATCAGCGTTTGTGTAACCTAAGTCGGTGATCCTCAACTCGGACTATGCAACAACCTCAGGTCTAAGGATTACATTGATTGAGATATACAAATGACAACTTAGTTCGTTGTACCTCAATATGGGTCAATCCGACTCGCTAAACTCTTTAGCCTAGTCTGTAAGTTGGAATAGCATCTCCATGCCCATGACAAGTGGAACCGAGTCATCAAGCCAACTTTCACATTGGTCTAAGTTGTGTGTCCAGCACAACCTCAATGACCAAGGATATTTAGTACAAACAACATGAATGCATAGTTCCACAACTGAATCACATATTCAATGATACACATCAGATGTTTATACAAGGACTACTTAATAACTTTATGAATACAATGGGAAATCTCATCATACATGATTGCCTCTAGGGCATATTCCCAACATAGAAGAGCTGGAAATATGTGAGCGCATTAGATATTGCCAATTGGCGATAGTTGAAGTATCTAACTGATGTCTATGCACTTATATTCTTGTAGACAGTTGTTGGGCCTCCAAGTGCAGAGGTTTGTAGAACAGCAGAAAGTTTCCCTTAAGTGGATTACCCAAGGTTTATCGAACTCAGGGAGGAAGTGGTCAAAGTTATTCCCTCTCAAGCAATCCTGCAATAAAGATACAAGAAGTCTCTTGTGTCCCCAACACACCCAATACACTTATCAGGTGTATAGGTGCACTAGTTCGGCGAAGAGATAGTGAAATACAACTGGTAACGATGCCAGAAAATAGCTTCTGACTTGTTGTTGACATGGGGTAACGTGTGTGAGTGAGTTAAAGACTAAAGCAAGCAAACATGCAACAGATCTAGATGCAAACGGTGTTTCAATGTTTATAAACAAGGCCTAGGGTTCATACTTTAACTAGTGAACACTCTCTCATATAAATATATTCTCTTCATGATACTACTCTTAACTACTCTCCGGTTGGACACTCTAATCATCGGTAGGGCTATAACAGCACTCCTCAAAGTCTGCCTTCCCCAATCTAGATAACCCCACACTGTCACCTTGAGCGCTAGATGGTTCCAACAAACACCACAATTTCAAAGATACATCCAACTCCAAATATAACTCATAAAATATTCAATCTAGCCAAAGTGCCACACACGGTATGCACGCTATCACTTCCACACACGTAGGGAAAAGCATAGATCTATTAAAGCACAAAGAGTATTTATGTAGACTCAAACCTAAGTGCCACCATGGCGTGCATGCTGTCACTTTCACATACATGGGGAGAGAGGATATCTAATGAAGCACTTGAGTAGCAAGGTATATCTACTTGATTACAAATCTCATGACCACAAGATCATGCATAGAGAGAGATTAACACATAGCTATCGGTAGAGCCCTTAGCCTCGAGGAATAAATACTCCCTCCTCATCATGGGAATCAGCAACAGTGATGGAGATGGTGGTGGAGATCGATGGAGATGGCTCCGGGGGCACTTCCCCATCCGAAGGTGCTTAACAGAGACTTCGTCTCCCGAATCTCCCTTGGTGTGGCGCTGAGAGGTTTTCGTGCATTTCTTCTGGATTGTTTAGGGTTTTCCCATCGGAGGCTTCTTATAGGTGCATGAATCAAGGTCGGTGGGGGTCCAAGGGGCTCACACCCCCTCCAGGCGCCTCTAGGTCTTGCCCGCACCTAGGGGAGTTTGGCCACCCTGTGGACCCCCTACGGCTCTGCTTCATGGTTCTGTGTTGCTCCGAGAAAAATAATAACTTTGGCTTTTGTCCTGTCCAATTCCGAGAATATTGATTTTCGCGCTACGGAACCAAAATGAAGAAAACAGTAACCGCACTGTGGCAACTTGTTAATAGGTTAGTTCCAGAAAAGATATAAAAACACCTCAAAGTATAGACAAAGCAAAGTAGATACAAAACAAGCATGGAGCGTCAAAAATTATAGATACGTTTCTGACGTATCAAGCATCCCCAAGCTTTACTCCTGCTCGTCCTCGAGTAGGTAAGTGATAAAAGAATAATTTTTGAGGTGACATGCACCCTCACAATAAAGATCAAACCATTTGCAAGCATTGAAAGCTGGGATCAAAGAACTCTAAACATGTGCATGAAAGATTGAGTTCTAACAATAGGACATAGTAACTACGCATGCAACATGAAAGGATACAAACAAAGATCATGAATAACATGCATTGAAAAACGTTTGTTTGTTTCACATACAGAAACCATAGCATAGTGGCAATCAGCTTGTCCCTCATAGAGTAGCAATATAGATGCATATGACACCTTCAAAGTTCACAAGGGTGACTAGAAACAAATAGCACAAGAACAAGTAATATCACAATATGCATCAATCACTAAGCTTTGGGGAACTACACACAGAATGACAGCTATGCTCTCTTAATGGTGCCTAAAGGTAGAAGGTGGAGACTCAAATAATGGTGGAAGAAAGGCCTTTTGATAAAGGAAGTAGGGATTACAAGTTTCAAAAAGAGCTTCCAAAAATTATGGTACTTGTTAGCTTTCAGCCCTCATTGCCCCTATCATAAGCATCTTGAAGTGATTAAGGTTAAAGTGACAAAGATGGAGTATATGCTTGACGAAGTATAAGTTGGCAATCTCAAGTCCCTTGAATACGAGGGCCACACCTCATGCTACTCTACTTTAGTCACCTATAAGTTCTTGTCATTGTAAGTATTTGCATATCATTGAGAACCGCCAACGGGGTACCCCTTGCACATGGTACAGGAGCTATACCATAACCAAAATGACAAGGCAAGCAGACAATGAGCATCTCAGCAATCTTCTTATTTACCATGGGAATATGGTGCCTTTTTATCTCTTTCCTCTTTTCTCAATGTGTCTCTTTTTTTATAAGAAGAATGCTTCATAGATGTCACTATGGTGATGCTGCAAGTTTCCACCATGATTAGGTATGGTTTAGGCTAGCGCCCATGCACTTCTCTAACACAGGATACAAACTACATGGACTTACAAGTTCCCTCTTTATTTCACACCAGTGACATCCATAGACAAAAGAGCATGATATCAACTGAGTACAAAGTACAAGTGCAATGTTGAAAACGTTCCCCGTGGCAGCACGGTTCTGTTAATTCCAACGTATAAGTGCAAGCATATACAACATAGATGACACAATGGTTCAAGCTTATTAGGGGCAAATAATATAAAGTGTGCCATCAAGTTTGTGAGGGATTTAATCACTAAGTTTTCACATAACAAAATAGTTTTTAATTGGAAGATAGATAAAAACAAGAATATACTTGGAATGGTGTAACACACCATGCATAGGAGTTTATAGTGGACACTTTGAAAAAACTTGGTTTCTTGGGAGTTGGAAGCATGAGTAGAACTTACTCATACAAGTGGAGGCTAGCAAAAGACTGGGAGCAACCAACTAAGAGAGCAATAATGGCCATAATCATGCAGTGCAACAAAGCATTACTAATCAAAGCAAAGAGTGGTACTACAAGTCAAGGACTAAATGATCATAGAGGCTATGGTGAATTGTTCATAGTCATAGCATGGTGTGAGAATGTGCCAAGTTGTTAGGGGTCCCAACCTAATAAGGTAGAGTCCTCCTGTGTTTTACAATGCTAGTCCCTGGATCAATAGCTAGCATCCACAGTAAGATGTAATATCAAGAAACAAAGGTCATAATATAACTTTATAACCAGGTATAACATAATTTTATTACATCAAACATAGCTCATTAGGCTATTACATTACGTTGCAGCGGAATAAATATAGTCATGGGTCCTTCATCTTCAAAGTGCCACAGGCAGATGTTGGTTGTAGACTTTGTAATCCTAAACAATCAATCTTCACTTAAAACAATCAATCCTGCAACATACAAGTTACAGCCACAAAGGGTCAATACATTTGAATTGTATTGGCAAGTGATACTCTTAGTAGTATGGTGGAGTCTATCATCTATATGCATTTGGCTAAGTGGAGTTGAGGCTTGCATTGCTCAAAATAGATTTTTCTTATCATTTGAAAATAAATAGTTTTGTCAAAAACTTTCCAATGCTTCTCTCAATCAAAGACTGAAGATCCTTCTCGAGGCATCTACAAATCAAAGACTGAAGTGCTTGGTAAAATCATTTTCCTCAATCCAAGATTTCAAGATCCTTATATCAAGCCATCTTTCCATCAAAGATAGAAGAATACACACAATCCCTTGTTCACCCACAAGTTTTTATTTAGAAATTGGAATGATGAGATTCTTGATTGCTTCCATGTCTTGATGCTCAAATTGTCCTTTACCAGGGACATGGCTAAGTACTTAGGTTCTACACTCTGCAGAGGTGGTGCACTTTACCCACAAGACTTGGTTTCCCAAGACAAAATCTTTCAGAAGCCTTCCCTTAGACCAAAATGGACGCGTTCCCACCTATCAAACACTACCACCCACTGTCCATTTGGCTAAGTTCTTGCAACCTATATGATCATGGCAGAGCCCATATTGCCAAGTGGTTGCACTTGAAGCTTCTCAACATTTGACATCTCAAATCCCTTTGTTTCCTGGGTGGCCATCCACAAGTGAGATACACAAGGTTAACCATAAATATGGGCCTTGTGAACCACTCAACATAACCCAATCTTTCCATTCCACCCAGGTGATCCATTAACTTAGTTGTTTTATTAAACAAAACATAAGTCCTTTAGACTTAGATTATTTTTCCATAGTGTGAATATATATTCCACCCATGTTTTCTAGTAGCTAGGCTAAGCTTGGTAGTAGTAGGAATCTTAACTTAGGAAAATCCTATTAAGGATTCATTACTATGATTTCCTATAGCAAGATCTATACTTAGCAAAATCCATGCAAGTTTACTTAGCAAAATCACTAATGCATAGTGAAAGTAATAGGATAGAAAGTATGAAGCATCACTTGCCTTTTTGGTAGAGTATAGGTTTACTTCTTGATCTTTGCAACAATCACACTCTTCAAGTCACTACAAATCAATCAAGCAAGGCACAAACTCAATCTACCAATCAAGCAAAACATCACACATAAATAACAAGGTCAAAGAAATGCATGCAAGCATGCCAAGCTTTGTTTTGTTTGAAAAAGTGGTTTCTAGTGGGTCATAGTCATTTGGGTACATCTAATGGTCATTCTCTAAAGTGGCCAAGTCATTTGAAAAAGGTTTCACTTAAAATCATTTTCAAAACAAAGTGTTGTTTTTATGTGGTGTAGAAATATTTTTATTAAGGCATTAGCCCATAGGGTTCACCAAATGAGTTGCTATTGCAAAACTTGGTGTTTTTGGGTCAGTAGGTTTGGTCCAAATTATTATCTCAAGTTTTCCTTCCATACACATTTTTATAAATAAAACTATTCTTTTTATTTGGCTAGAAAATGGCTAAGTTAAATAATTCAACTTATATTTCACAAAAATCATTTTTAATACTATGGGTTGGTTCCTAGGGTCAGTAGGGTCACAATAAACCAATTGGCAGAGGTTTGATCTCAAAATTCATTTTTAAATGATTTTTCTAATGTTAGCAAGTACACAAAAGAATCTGCAAATTCAAACAAGCTACCAGTTACTATTTGCTAAACTAAGGGTAGGGTTGGTTAGGTCTTGTTCTCCTGAATCTTTTGATATAAAATTTGTCAAATTTGGACGTGTGGATCAAAAGTTACAAAGGTTTGAAGTTTGCAATTAAATCTGATTCAAATTTCTGATTTAAATCAAACACTGGACACGCGGCGGCTTCCTATTCGCGGGTACCGCTTCGCTGCGGATCACGCCCAGATGCGTTGGATCTAACTCAATCGTGTGGCTCAGATCGAGTACCTCTTCGCGTTTAAGTCGTTCTATCTCAGCCAGTGGATCTGCATCCTACGGTTCCTATCTATTGACCTAGAACTGGCGGTGGATTCAAACAAGCGGGCGGCGGCTCGGCGATGGCATCGCCAGCGTTAGGAAGCGAGAAAGAGAGAGGCTCACCTGATCGGGATGATGCTTGATGCTCAACGTGCTCTTGGGGAGGCGGGCGCCGGGTTGGGCGGAATTGCTCACGGAGTCGACATCATGCGACGGGTCAAGTCGAAAGACGAGCTAGGAGTCACCCGGAGACAAACGAGGCACATGGTCGAGCGCAAGGATACGAAGAAGGCGTGCGTGAACGATAGGGTCGGGTGGTCTGAATCACCGTGCGTCGGAGTTGAGGAAGACGGCGGCGGTCAGAACTTTTGTCGAAGACAGCTTCCTGGAGCGCCCGCGGTTGAAAGGAGAGTATAGAGAGGAGCTTCAGGAAGTGGGGAACTTGTTTGTGTGCTCAGTGGGTGGGGTGGTCGGTTTGGATGGAATCGTCAACGGACCTCGCCGGAGACAGGAGAGTGGTTGGCGAATTCTGCACTGGGGCGTGCTCGGGGAAGGAAGCAGAGGGGAAAGGAGGAGGACGTGCTGGTGTTTAAAGGGGCGTGGTTAATACGAGAATTCAAAGCCTCCTTCACGCGCAATCAATCGCCGGAGTAACTCACTGCAACGGTCCGGCGACGGGGTCTGGTTGGAGACGATGAACAGGGAGGGGTGGGGCCGTTGCGTCAGTGGGAAAAAGGGGAAAGGGCTAGGTCCACCTGTCAGTTGCTTCGTGGGTTTTAAAATTAGTGTGAAACGTTTTCTCGCGGGAATGAGGGCTGGGCTGTTTCCTGGGCTTGTTGGGCTGGGGTAGTTGGGCTGCTGTTGTTTTCCCTTTTTTTTTTGTACAGAAACATTTTCCTTTTTCCATTTTATTTACTGATTTGAATTTCATTTCACAATTCAACAACAAGACAATCATTCAAATAATTCAAACTATTGAAATGAGTTTTTGGTTCTGTTTAACATCATAATTCACATTCTAAAATAAAATATTATTTTAAATCTTTTTAGGTTCCATTTATTAATTAAATAAATGGACCATTAGTTATTTAATAAAATAGGGTTTGTTTTTAATTAATAAAAACTTCATTTAAAGTTCAAATATTTTCAAAACCCAATCAGTAGGTTTTATTTGGAAATAATGAATACTTAAAATACTTGTTTAAAATAAAATAACATTTTATTATAGGGTCCATTAATAATTAAATAAAATGGCCTTAGTTATTAAATCAAATAGAGTTTGATTTTTTTATTAATAAAATCTTTATTTGAAACCTAAATATTTTCAAAATTAAATCAGTAGGTTTGATTTGGGAAGTATATAATATTTGGAAATTTGTTTTAAAACAAAATAACCTTTTATTTTAGTATCCATTATTAATTATTATAATAGACTTTCATTATTAAATCCAATAGGATTTGTTCTATTGAGAAATTTGTTTTGAAATCTAAAACAAAGCCAAAACACTTTAGTAGGTTTTATTAAAGAGAATATAAAATACTTGGAAAACCTATTTTAAACACTTTAATAAGTTTTGATGTTTCAATTAAATTGGTAAGACCTTTTATTAAATAAAGTTGGATATTAAATCTTTTTTAATTTATTTTAAATAAACCTTTGCTAAATTTATTTAGAATAAATGTTTTAATTCAAAGCTTGCCCAAGTTTTAATTTGTCTTTATAAAATAATCCTTATTTGTAAATCCATCTTTTCTTTTGAATATCAAATCCTTTTATTAAAAGATCCAAATTAGTAATTCCAAAACATTTTAATTTCCTTTATTAAATGTTTATCTTTAAGATTCCTTTAGGATTTTATTTAATTCAAATGGGTTTGAAGTTCCAATTAAGTTCAAAAGTTTCTTCTGCTCGAAAATCTAACAAAGTTTTATTTTATTCATTTATTTTCACATTACAAGATTTGGAAAATCTTGGGATGTGACAGGCTACCACCCTTAAAATAAATCTCGTCCCGAGATTTGGGAAAGGTAGGGTTGCAAACAAGTTCAAACAACTAGGGTACTACCACCCTTAAAATATTTTCAAACAAAAATTACACATTGTCCTTCTTGGGATCCTGGGAAAACTTCCTCTTGGAAAACTTTTGCATAGTGTCCATTGTTTCCATAATTGACTTATGGTCCAAGGTTGAGTTTCTCCATAGGCTTGATCAACTTGTTCTTCATCTTTTCTGGACAGTTGCTTGCATAGTGTCCTAGTTCCTTGCATTTGAAACACATCACTTGGCTGATATCTTTCTTTTCCTTTGGTATCATTACCTTTTGTTTGTTTCTTTGGTTCTTCTTCTTTTCTGGGCATTCATTGGCATAGTGTCCCATCTCTTTGCAAGTGTAACATTGCTCTTGAGTAATATCCTTCTTGCTAGTGTTGGGAAATTTCTTTTTCTTCTTGGGTCTCCAAAGCTAGGAGTTCTTCTAGTTCATGTTCTTCATGAGTGGGAGATCTTTCTCTCTTCTTGAGGCATTGATCTTCATGTTCCTTGGATGCATGATCCTTGTCTCTAAAAATATTGCTAGTTTTGGTTCCTTCTAGAATAACATCTTTGTCATCCTTGTTGTCATTAGCTCCTTGGGAAAAGTTTTCTCTCATGTTGATCACTTGAGTAACTAATCCTTGCAACAATTGGGATTGAAGTTTGAAAATCCTTTGTATGGCTGGGTCTAGTCCATTGTTGTTGGCTAAAAGCTGAGTTGTCTCTTGGCTCAACTGGTTTTGGGTTGCTATAAGTTCTCTCATGTTGTCTTCTTGGTTGTTGTTGGTGTCTCTTGGAGTAGTCATCTGTTTTGGGTTGAAGGGAGATTAGAGTAGGCAAGATATTTCTAAGGAAATTTTTCTAATCACACACATCACAATTCACACAAACAATGTGCATGCAATCACAAACCAAACATTTCACTCAAACAAGGTTCAAGCATATTTTTAGGCAACAAAATATTTTTGTTACACCACATAAGTTGGTGTGTTTTGACTTAACTAGAATATGGTGGTCCATCTAATGGTTTACTTGTGATCTTTCCTTCCTTCTTGATTCTTCTTGTATGAGATCTTGGTTTCTTTGAGAAAAACTCTTGGTCACAATACTTCAAAGTTGTTGTTGGTTTCTTCTTATTTTGCATTCCCTCAGTCTCTAAATCTTGAGTAGGTTTTCCTTGTCTCACTTGTAGTTCTTAATAGTTTCCAAGTTGGAAGTCTTTGGTGAATATGCTGAAGATGTTGAAGTCATTAGAGTTGAAGAAGTTGAAGAAGTCTTTTGCACATGGGGTAGTCTTTGGTCATGGGGTAGTCTTTTCCATCAAGTTGAAGTGGAAGAGATGTAGAGTTGAAACCAAAATGATTGAGGAAAGGATTTACAAGTGTTTTTGTAAATAAGTTTTTGGAACAAAATATCACTCCTATTTTTCTAAGGGTTTTTGTCCAATCCTTGGGTTTACAAATCCTACAGGCAACACAATGCTCTGATACCATCTGTTAGGGGTCCCAACCTAATAAGGTAGAGTCCTCCTGTGTTTTACAATGCTAGTCCCTGGATCAATAGCTAGCATCCACAGTAAGATGTAATATCAAGAAACAAAGGTCATAATATAACTTTATAACCAGGTATAACATAATTTTATTACATCAAACATAGCTCATTAGGCTATTACATTACGTTGCAGCGGAATAAATATAGTCATGGGTCCTTCATCTTCAAAGTGCCACAGGCAGATGTTGGTTGTAGACTTTGTAATCCTAAACAATCAATCTTCACTTAAAACAATCAATCCTGCAACATACAAGTTACAGCCACAAAGGGTCAATACATTTGAATTGTATTGGCAAGTGATACTCTTAGTAGTATGGTGGAGTCTATCATCTATATGCATTTGGCTAAGTGGAGTTGAGGCTTGCATTGCTCAAAATAGATTTTTCTTATCATTTGAAAATAAATAGTTTTGTCAAAAACTTTCCAATGCTTCTCTCAATCAAAGACTGAAGATCCTTCTCGAGGCATCTACAAATCAAAGACTGAAGTGCTTGGTAAAATCATTTTCCTCAATCCAAGATTTCAAGATCCTTATATCAAGCCATCTTTCCATCAAAGATAGAAGAATACACACAATCCCTTGTTCACCCACAAGTTTTTATTTAGAAATTGGAATGATGAGATTCTTGATTGCTTCCATGTCTTGATGCTCAAATTGTCCTTTACTGTGGACATGGCTAAGTACTTAGGTTCTACACTGCAGAGGTGGTGCACTTTACCCACAAGACTTGGTTTCCCAAGACAAAATCTTTCGAAGCCTTCCCTTAGACCAAAATGGACGTTGCTCCCACCTATCAAACACTACCACCCACTGTCCATTTGGCTAAGTTCTTGCAACCTATATGATCATGGCAGAGCCCATATTGCCAAGTGGTTGCACTTGAAGCTTCTCAACATTTGACATCTCAAATCCCTTTGTTTCTGGTGGCCATCCACAAGTGAGATACACAAGGTTAACCATAAATATGGGCCTTGTGAACCACTCAACATAACCCAATCTTTCCATTCCACCCAGGTGATCCATTAACTTAGTTGTTTTATTAAACAAAACATAAGTCCTTTAGACTTAGATTATTTTTCCATAGTGTGAATATATATTCCACCCATGTTTTCTAGTAGCTAGGCTAAGCTTGGTAGTAGTAGGAATCTTAACTTAGGAAAATCCTATTAAGGATTCATTACTATGATTTCCTATAGCAAGATCTATACTTAGCAAAATCCATGCAAGTTTACTTAGCAAAATCACTAATGCATAGTGAAAGTAATAGGATAGAAAGTATGAAGCATCACTTGCCTTTTTGGTAGAGTATAGGTTTACTTCTTGATCTTTGCAACAATCACACTCTTCAAGTCACTACAAATCAATCAAGCAAGGCACAAACTCAATCTACCAATCAAGCAAAACATCACACATAAATAACAAGGTCAAAGAAATGCATGCAAGCATGCCAAGCTTTGTTTTGTTTGAAAAAGTGGTTTCTAGTGGGTCATAGTCATTTGGGTACATCTAATGGTCATTCTCTAAAGTGGCCAAGTCATTTGAAAAAGGTTTCACTTAAAATCATTTTCAAAACAAAGTGTTGTTTTTATGTGGTGTAGAAATATTTTTATTAAGGCATTAGCCCATAGGGTTCACCAAATGAGTTGCTATTGCAAAACTTGGTGTTTTTGGGTCAGAGGTTTGGTCCAAATTATTATCTCAAGTTTTCCTTCCATACACATTTTTATAAATAAAACTATTCTTTTATTTGGCTAGAAAATGGCTAAGTTAAATAATTCAACTTATATTTCACAAAATCATTTTTAATACTATGGGTTGGTTCCTAGGGTCAGAGGGTCACAATAAACCAATTGGCAGAGGTTTGATCTCAAAATTCATTTTTAAATGATTTTTCTAATGTTAGCAAGTACACAAAAGAATCTGCAAATTCAAACAAGCTACCAGTTACTATTTGCTAAACTAAGGGTAGGGTTGGTTAGGTCTTGTTCTCCTGAATCTTTTGATATAAAATTTGTCAAATTTGGACGTGTGGATCAAAAGTTACAAAGGTTTGAAGTTTGTAATTAAATCTGATTCAAATTTCTGATTTAAATCAAACACTGGACACGCGGCTTCCTATTCATGGTACCGTTTCGCTGGATCACGCCCAGATGCGTTGGATCTAACTCAATCGTGTGGCTCGACGAGTACCTCTTCGCTTAAGTCGTTCTTTCTCGGCCAGTGGATCGCATCCTACGGTTCCTATCTATTGACCTAGAACTGGCGGTGGATTCAGTCATGCGCGGGCTCGGCGATGCATCGCCCGGTGTTACCGGAAGCGAGAAAGAGAGAGAGGGGCTCACCTGATTCATGGATGATGCGATGCTCAACGTGCTCTTGGGAGGCAGGCGCCGGGTTGGGCGGAATTGCTCGCCGAGTCGACATCTGGCGACAGACGGCTGGTCAAGTCGAAGACGAGCTAGAGTCACCGAGACAAACGAGGCACATGGTCGGAGCAAGGATACGAAGAAGGCGTGTGCGTGAACGAGAGGGGTCGGGGTGGTCTGGAATCACCTGTGGGCGTCGTCGGAGTTGAGGAAGACGGCGGCGGTCAGAACTTTTGTCGAAGACAGCTTCCTGGAGCGCCCGCGGTTGAAAGGAGAGTATAGAGAGGAGCTTCAGGAAGTGGGGAACTTGTTTGTGTGCTCAGTGTGGCATGGGGTGGTCCGGTTTGGATGGAATCGTCAACGGACCTCGTCGGAGACAGGGAGAGTGGTTGGCGACCATCAGCACTGGGGCGTGCTGGGAAGGAAGCGAGAGGGAAAGGAGGAGGACGTCTTTGGTGTTTAAAGGCGTGGTTAATCGAGAATTCAAAGCCTCCTTCACGCGCGCAATCAATCGCCGGAGTAACTCACTGAACGGTCCGGCGAATGCAGTTGGACGATGAACAGGAGGGTGGGGCCGTTGCGTCGGTGGGAAAAAGGGGAGGCTAGGTCCACTGTCGGTTGCTTCGTGGGTTTTAAAATTAGTGTGAAACGTTTTCATGGGAATGAGGGCTGGGCTGTTCACAGGCTTGTTGAAATTTGGGTAGTTGAAATTCATTGTTTTCCTTTTTTTTTGTCTGAAACATTTTCCTTTTTCCATTTTATTTATCGATTTGAATTTCATTTCACAATTCAACAACAAGACAATCATTCAAATAATTCAAACTATTGAAATGAGTTTTGGTTCTGTTTAACATCATAATTCACATTCTAAAATAAAATATTATTTTAAATCTTTTAGGTTCCATTTATTAATTAAATAAATGGACCATTAGTTATTTAATAAAATAGGGTTTGTTTTTAATTAATAAAAACTTCATTTAAAGTTCAAATATTTTCAAAACCCAATCAGTAGGTTTTATTTGGAAATAATGAATACTTAAAATACTTGTTTAAAATAAAATAACATTTTATTATAGGGTCCATTAATAATTAAATAAAATGGCCTTAGTTATTAAATCAAATAGAGTTTGATTTTTTTATTAATAAAATCTTTATTTGAAACCTAAATATTTTCAAAATTAAATCAGTAGGTTTGATTTGGGAAGTATATAATATTTGGAAATTTGTTTTAAAACAAAATAACCTTTTATTTTAGTATCCATTATTAATTATTATAATAGACTTTCATTATTAAATCCAATAGGATTTGTTCTATTGAGAAATTTGTTTTGAAATCTAAAACAAAGCCAAAACACTTTAGTAGGTTTTTATTAGAGAATATAAAATATTTGGAAAACCTATTTAAAATAATTTTAATAAGTTTTGATGTTTTAATTAAAATGGTAAAGCCTTTTATTAAATAAAGTTGGATATTAAATCTTTTTTAATTTATTTTAAATAAACCTTTGCTAAATTTATTTAGAATAAATGTTTTAATTCCAAAGCTTGCCCAAGTTTTAATTTGTCTTTATAAAATAATCCTTATTTGTAAATCCATCTTTTCTTTTGAATATCAAATCCTTTTATTAAAAGATCCAAATTAGTAATTCCAAAACATTTTAATTTCCCTTTATTAAATGTTTATCTTTAAGATTCCCTTTAGGATTTTATTTAATTCAAATGGGTTTGAAGTTCCAATTAAGTTCAAAAAGTTTCTTCTGGCTCTGAAAATTAACAAAGTTTTATTTTATTAATTTATTTTCACATTACAAGATTTGGAAAATCTTGGGATGTGACACAAGTCAACCCAAGCAAATCATCAAAGGAGAATACCACAATACTATGCTTTTGCATGCTAAAACAACGCATGATTCCTTCAAGGCATATTAAGCAATCCTAAGTGTTTGGAACAATTCATGCTACAACAATAATCACTAAGCATACGGTCAAAACAATATCTAGCATGACATGATAAAGTCTAAGCCACAGTCAAAACAAGCTCCCTTTTGTACCACTATAAGCATGAAGCTTTCTACTCTTTCCAACACCAAACAACTTATTGAAACAACTCACAAAGATAATAATCAACAAAGATCAGTGAGCTTGTTTCACAAATCCACAAAGAAGAACTAAAAAGTTCTAAGCTTAAAGCATAAGAAAACTAAGGCTGAACACAGTGCTAGCAAAAATGAACACTCACAAAACAATAAGAGTGAAAACTAGAGTGTTCTAGGCAATGGAAACAAAGTGTGTCTCTCTCCAAAAGAAATGTGGTGTAACCAACCAACTTACTCAAGCAAACTAACAAAACAAAAACTAAGACGCTCCAAGAACAACACAACAGTGCATGAAACAATAAAAACGAAGTGTCTAGAAAGACCTGAGATTTTGATTGATGAAGAAGGGGATGCCCACACGGGGTGGCATCCCCAAGCTTGAGCTTTTGTCCATTCTTCATCTCATTACATCATTCTTTCTCTACACCTGCAAATTTTCCTTCATGAAAAACTTCACACAATCTTCATTAGAAACATTAGCTTATTCAAAAGATATTAGACCTCTGGCAAAGCTTTGAAACAGCAAGGCTTTTCAATAAAAACATAAGCTACTGTATTAACTCCTTCAAAAATCTCAATTCACTTAAAGAGAACTCAAAAAGGAATCAATAAGAAGCAAATGCAAATAATGGCAGAAATCTGTCAAAACAGACCAGCAGGTAGAAACCGATTTTTTCGAACATCTTCTGTTGCTCAAATAAAAAAGTGTTGAACTAACAAAAGTTATCTAACATACTGGGGGATTTATTCATGAAATTTTGAGCTCAATCCGAGTTACAGAGACTCCTCACAATTTTTTTTGGTGAAGGACAGAAATCTGTTTCGGGTAAGCAACTCCCCAAATCTTACTTCCCTCTCATTAGAGGTCATTCTTGGCACAAAAAGCAAATAAAAAGGATAAGGATAGGTCATTACTGAAGTAATAACTTCCAAGACTCAAGAAAACTCTTGGGTTATCTCCCAACAAGTACTTTTCTTTAACGCCTTTAAGTTAGGCTTGATAGTTTGAGAAGATGCTCACATAAGAAATATGAATTGAAGTAAAAGAGAGCATCAAGAAGCAAATTCAAAACACATTTGAGTCTAACCCCTTCCTACGCATAGGAATATTGTAAAGAAACAAGTCATGAAAGCACAAAGCAACGAGCATAGGAAAGAAAAACAAGTGCAACTTCAAGACTTTCAACATAAAGAGGGGAAACTTAATATTATTAAGATGCATAAGACCATGTTTCCTGCGGTGACCCAGCATACCACTGCATGTGTAGTACACTATAGTCGTTGACATGACATCCACAGAACACCATTCCGTAAATATCACATCCATCAGAGTGGTACAACAGAAACATTGTGGGTCCATATTACAAATGTACACACATTATTATTATTACAATACAGGAAGTTCAAGACTTCCAAAAGATTCAACTTACAAACCAAAATATAAAGTGTTTCGGCAGAATTTAAAAGTAACAACTCCAACTAGAAGTTGAGCTCGGCAGCTTATTCTATAGAGTTCATGCTGCTTGGCTCCGTTGGTTACTATTAACTAGAAATACTTAGTTGGACTCGTTATCATCGACACCGTAGCGGATCTCGTAATCCACTCCTTCAACTCCTCCAGAGAGATCAGGTTCCTCGTAGAACACATCTTCTTGACATTCGGCTGCATACATTGGCACGTCTTCGGGATACTCAGAGTCTAAGAAAGGGATCAAAGGAAAGAATGAGTAACAGCGTTACCCAACAAGTTCATTATATGCAAGGTGGGAAGTTTGATGCTCTAACTACTACCTCGGATTATAAATCCTTGGCACTATGCCGTTTTTGTAAATCTTTCTTCAAAGATTGATTTTATTTTGAAAAACTATGACAATCAGCCTTCACAGGTTGACCAGAACTTTCATGGAGTTCCTTTCCTGCCGCGTTCGTAGCTCCTTCCCGGAACAGGGAGTAACAAGTTACAGTTCTTACACTCTGCAGAGGTGTGTTACTTTACCCATGAGAGATCAACTCCTTGTTGCACAACCGGGCGTACTTTCCCGTCCACAATTCCATGATGTGGGGCCCAGTAGTTGGTCCAAGCCAATCACTGCCCCCTTCGCGACCCCGCATGCCTCCTTGGTGTACACCATGCCCACATAATGAATTACGGCAATGGTTTATACAAACCGTTAGATGCTAGAACTATCATGGGACGATGAGGGTTCCCACCCATATGCTGCATATCCTCTACGAATTACCAATTAATATGCACGCTACGAGGATAACATCCACGACCTGCACATCTGGCTTCATGCAAGAGGAAGAAGATACAGCTGACTTCTCTGTCCCATTCCAAATCTCATGGCTAACGCGTAATATACGGTACTAGAATCACTGATGTCAGGGGTTATTAAGTCCCTACTTGATCATCATTGTTTCAAATAGAACCCTAAGTTCTATTGCTCCATTATATCACCACTTAGGATGATATCTATGATTTCTTTATTTATGAAAATAATATTTTCTTTCTTTTATAGCATATATGATAACACACAATTTGCAAATACTTTGATAAAGACTCTTCAAAGGACATGAGCAAGTGATGAACTTGCCTTGTGATGGCAACGTAGTGAAGTCTGATGTTTGCACTGGACCTTGAGCTTCTAGTTCTACAAAAACATCATTATTGCCCGGTAAGGACAATATTTAAAGAAGCAAAGATGATTATGCAAGTAATGTAATGCATTTACCCCCAAAAAGTTCCTTTTTAGTAATAAAGGATTTATAAATATTACTTTCTAATATTTATAACATATATTGAGTTATTTTATTTCATTTCCCTTTTATTTGACTTTTATTGATTTAATAATTCTTTTAGGAATTATTAATTATACATTAAAAATGATGATTAAATATTTATTTAGTATTTTTATAAAATACTACAATATTAATACATAATGAAAGTTAATTTTAATTAATTTTATCATCCTTCAATAATTTTGTAAAATTCAATGAGGAATATATAATTTACCAAATTCCTAATAAAATTTAAATGTCTAAAATTTTATATTTTAATTTATTTGAGTAGTTTGGATTTTTGTGAATCCAAAAATATTTTATTTATAATTTTTGGACTTTTATTTTATTTTCTAGAATTTTATTAAGTCCAAGGGAATTTTGGTCTTTTCTTTTTATTGAAACAGGCCTGGAATTGTTTATGGGCTGATTATTCTTATTGGGCCCTAGTGGCCCATTAACTCTAGACAAAAGAGCCACCCCGAAGGGTCTGGACTAGCTCGGCCCACTCCTCACTGCCTCTCTCTCTCTCCCTCAATCTTATCCTCTCCTCCTCTGACCCCGACCTCATGGCCGGCGATGCCACATCCAATTTCCACCGTTACCGCCTGTCGCCGCCATGGTGCAATTGGGGGTTGTCGACGACGCTCGTTCGTTCTATCCAATTGGATTTGAGCCTGGGGCTCACCTGCAATGGGTCGATGCCTCTCTGAACCCTAGGGTTTGGGGTTTGGCATGTGTTCAAGTGCTACTGTCGCTGTCGTGGTCTCGCCTGTGGTGGTGTGGTGGATTGTGTCTTGTTGGCGCCACCGTGGCGGTGCAGGTTGCAGCCACTGGTGCTCCCCGTGGCCGCAGTTCGCCGCCAATCTGCTTCCTCTTCAATTTCTTCAGCGAGGACCTACGGTGAGTTTGGTTCCTTCCCCTGGTGCTTTCTGTGCTTGTTGATTCGATGCTAGATGTTGGTTGTGTCCTCTCTTGCTACTGTCTGATTCAGATTAAGATGATCATCCATTTAGGGTTCCTGCTATGTGCTTGTTCATGTACTGGATGAATTGATTCATGTTTGGATGGTCTATACACATGCTAAATGTTTATTGGCCTGAAGCTTGTTGCTTAAAAATGATAGATGATGTTCCTGGTGGCTTACTAGATGATTTGATGCTTAGATTGCATCTGATTAAGATGATATTGTTGTTTGGGAAACATGCTTGGTTAAGCTAATTATCTGATAGCTTTCCACTGTTTATTTGATTCATGGTCATGATTATGATAAGATACAGCTACTGTCTTAGTGCTGTTAGCTTGGGAATTAACATGTGGTTTGAGATCATTATGATATCAAACAGTAATGTGTATCATAGGAATATCCTAGTTATGATTCCTGTTTTACAAGAAAATGATTAGTTAGTTGATTGTCTGAATCTATGACGATTTACTATATTTCCTGATTCATATTGGATTGTTCTTGTGACACCATCATGTATGGCACACAAGTTTGATTCTAAACCATGGATTTGGTTAGTTTATGCTTAAGCCAATCTTGGCTTTGAAAGATAAATATAGATGCTCTTATTTGAATTCCCTAAGACCAATGATGTTGGTCTGAGGCTTAGGGATTCAAATCTTATCTAATTGGTTCATCTAGATAGTCCTGGTAGTGGTACCAGCTATTCTTTATTGAATCAAATCTTGGAAAAATTATAGTGAGTTTGATCATGTTATGGATCCTATGGATTTGTTCCTAAGGTGCTACCCTTCCTTTAGGGATGTGCCTAGAAATAGATCATCGGTATATGCATGATTGAATTGTAAAATATAGTTTGAAACCCATAGCAAGGATGTTGCCCTAAGCTCTGGTTGGATCTTGGTACTTTGTTGTTTTCCTTTAGAGTTAAAAGAAACCCCTATGATGGATTCACCCCACTTGGGTGCTTTCTGAGGGTTTGTTTTATAAAACAACACACGATTTCTCTGAATAAGATGATTAGATTATGTGAAGGTTTTATGAAACTCACCACAGAATTTGATGATGGTGTAGTAAGTTGATGATGATGATCTTGATCTGGTTTTGCTGGACTCCTGTGCTTGCTTTTGAGCTAGCCTGCTCCTCCTAGCTCCTGGGCTTGATCTTGCTATCTACCTGATCCATTCCCCTCTTTATGTCACCATCCTGGTGATGTTTGGTTGATCCTTGGTTGGTGTGTTGCTGGTTGTGGTGCTTGGTTTAGCTTCTTTCTACACTGGTTGTTCTTGTGTGTTGTGCATTGGGGTGATGCACTAGTGCCCCCATGGCTGTGTTGTGGTTTTATGAGATTGGGATATGCTTGTGAGGTCGACAACACACCATATGCATGCTGGTGTGTGTCCGTCTTGTGTGCCTGCTATGCACTTGTGGATATGTTCAGAATCTGGATATTTACTTTTACCTGGTTACTTTCATATGGCTGGTGAATTTATCCCTCTTAGCTGTCATCTCACTTCTGGCTTTGAATTTATGAAAGATGGAATCTTTCCTATTTGTGAAACTTGTCCCTTTTATAACATTTCTCAATGATGAATTTGTCAAGTGCATTTCACTGACATGTCTGAGAGAAATAATACTAACACTAATCTTCTTATGTTTTTCATTTAGTCTTTGTTTTGCAGGTACAAAGATAAAGATGAAGATTTAGTTTAGATTTAGATATAGGATAGTTAGTACATATTATATTGTAATTTTCTTATTATTTTGTAATTTTCTTTTATTATTCATGTAATCTTTATTTTATTCAATTGTAATAAAGATTATATTATTATTAATAAAGAATATTCCTATTCTTTGTAAAATTACTTTTGTAAGTTATGTGGGTGATTCAAATAAGTTATAATTTTATAACTTCATTATATGTATTGATGATAAGAAATAGACTTTATATTCATTATTGTTTATCTTTGGATAGAATTCAAGTTGTAATATTTATCTCTTAATTGAATTAAGATTCAAAATTTATATCTAATTCATTTGAATTATAATTCAAACACTCAAATCTAATATTTCAAATCCATTTGAAAACACATAACTCCATAAGATCATCTCAATGTTTATAACAATCATCCTTTAAGACTAAACCTAATCTCAAAGTATGAAAGAAACATTGATCACTTAAGTTTTTTTATTTGGCGAAAATTTTACCCATATTCTCATAGATGAATGCATGCAACAATTCATATTCCTAAATCTACCCTTCGTTAGGTCCTAAATGCTGGGATGTTACATTTACCTATCTCATAATAACTTTCAGTAGCATCATGAATAAAATTAACAATATAACTATCACATAAAACATTCTTATCATGAGCCACATGCATAAAATGATAATTACTCTCCACATAAGCATAGTCATACTTATTAATTTTAGTGGGAGAAAATTCAACAAAATAGCTATCATTGTTATTCTCATCACCATAATCATCAAATATAGGAGGCATATTGTAATCACAGTAAATTTTCTCCTTAATAGTAGGTGTACTGAAAATATCATAATCATCATTGTAATCATCATATATTGGAGGTTTGGTATCATCATAAGCAATAGAATAGCTATCTTCCAAAGCTGGGGGACTAAAAAGATCATTTTCATCAAAACTAGCTTCCCCAAGCTTAGAATTTTCCATAACATTAGCAATAATTGTGTCCAAAGAGTTCATACTAATAACATTGCTATTATCATGGAAATAAAGTTCCATAGGTTTTTTAATTTTCTCTTCAAACACTTCATGTCCTAACTCAAGATAAATACTATAAAGCTCTCTATTTTTGTTGTTGTTTTCCATTAAGCCTAACTAGTGAAACAAGAAACAAAAAGACAAAATTGCAGAATCTAAAGGAAATAACTTCGAGCACTCACACACCAAAGGGATGTGAGTACCTTTTACCTTACCTCCCCGGCAACGGCGCCAGAAAAGAGCTTGATGTCTACGCACTTCTATTCTTGTAGACAGTTGTTGGGCCTCCAAGTGCAGAGGTTTGTAGAACAGCAGCAAGTTTCTCTTAGGTGGATTACCCAAGGTTTATCAAACTCAGGGAGGAAGTGGTCAAAGTTATTCCCTCTCAAGCAATCCTGCAATCAAGATACAAGAAGTCTCTTGTGTCCCCAACACACCCAATTCACTTGTCAGGTGTATAGGTGCACTAGTTCGGCGAAGAGATAGTGAAATACAAGTGGTAACGGTGCCAGAAAATAGCTTCTGACTTGTTGTTGACATGGGGTAACGTGTGTGAGTGAGGTAAAGACTGAAGCAAGCAAACATGCAACAGATCTAGATGCAAACGGTGTTTCAATGTTTAGAAACAAGGCCTAGGGATCATACTTTCACTAGTGAACACCCTCTCATATAAATATGTTCTCTTCATTATACTACTCTTCACTACTCTCCGGTTGGACACTCTAATCATCAGTAGGGCTTTAACAACACTCCTCAAAGTCCGCCTTCCCCAATCTAGATAACCCCACACTGTCACCTTGAGCGCTAGATGGTTCCAACAAACACCACAATTTCAAAGAGACATCCAACTCCAAATATAACTCATAACAAATATTAAATCTAGCCAAAGTGACACACATAGTATGCACACTGTCACTTTCACACACGTGGGGAAAAGCATCGATCTATTAAAGCACAACGAGTATTTATGTAGACTCAAACCTAAGTGCCACCATGGCGTGCATGCTGTCACTTTCACATACATGGGGAGAGAAGAGATCTAATGAAGCACTTGAGTAGCAAGGTAGATCTACTTGATTACAAAGCTCATGACCACAAGATCATGCATAGAGAGAGATGAACACATAGTTATCGGTAGAGCCCATAGCCTCGAGGAATAACTACTCCCTCCTCATCATGGGAATCAGCAACGGTGATGGAGATGGTGGTGAAGATCGATGGAGATGGCTCCAGGGGCACTTCCCCGTCCCGGCATGGTGCCGGAACAGAGACTTTCTGTCCCCCTAATCTCCCCTTCGGTGGCGGCGGCGCTATAGAGGTTTTCGTGGATTTCTTCTGGATTGTTTAGGGTTTTCCCATCGGAGGATTCTTATAGGTATAGAATCAAGGTCGGTGGGGGTCCAGGGGGCCCACACCCCCTCTAGGCGCCTCCAGGGGTTGCCCGCGCCTAGGGGGATTTGGGCACCCTATGCCCCCCTCCGGCTCTGCTTCGTGGTTCCGTGTTGCTCCAGGAGAAATAATAACTTTGGCTTTTGTCCCGTACAATTCCGAGAATATTGATTTTCTACCTTTCTGGAACCAAAAACAGAAGAAAACATGCAATTGGAATTGTGGCAACTTGTTAATAGGTTAGTTCCAGAAAAGATATAAAAACACCTCAAAGTATAGAGAAAACAAAGCAAAGTAGGTACAAAACAAGCATGGTGCATCAAACATTATAGATATGTTTCCGACGTATCACTAACATAGGTGGTGCTCCTTGAGGAATAATGTGTGGCATGGGAATGGGTGGATCCGGAGTATACTTCGGCGGTGGGGGCACCACCGATTAGTCCTTTCCTTCAGTTTCCTCTTTGGAAGTTGAGTCTTTGGGCTCCTCGGTGTTCTCGCTTGGAACCTTGGTAGATGTTTGAGCAACAAAACCAAGTCCCAAGTGAGTGGTGACGGGCGCAGGATTCACCCCGGGGCGGTCACGGGAACGGTGGTAGGAAGCTCGATGGTTCGGGTGTGGCAAGAGCAACCATGGGGTTTGGCTTGAGAGACTACAAAATAGTCATCATTTCCTCAAACTTGGACATCATGGATGTCTCCAATTGCTTGAGGTCATCCATGGTGACCAAGTTCTTGGAGTTTTCATTCTCACTACCCCCTACGTTGGTCATCGTCTCTTAGGCGGTAAAGCCTGAAATAAGAGCCTTGGATCTGATAGCAATTGAAATTACCCACTTTGAATTGACTAGAGGGGGTGAATAGGCGACTACCAATTTTTAATTTGTTAATCAATTTTAGGCTTGGAAAGAAGGTAAGTTCTCTAGATATGCAACTAGGTGAACAACCTATATGCTAGAGAACTAACAACAAGCACAAGAGTGGTAAAGAGCAAGTAGTAAAGGTAGGGAACGAGATAACCAGAGCGGGGACACGGATATGTAATTCCCGTAGTTCACTCCCAAGGGAGCTACTTCTATGTTGGAGAGATGTTGGGGCCACACAAGGTCACCCGAGCATCACAAAGGCCTCACCTTCTTCTCTGGTGAGCTCCCCCACAAAGGAGGCCTCATAATCCACTAACCGGTAACCTTAAGGCGCTAACCGAAAACTTTACAACAAGGTTGAGGGGGAGGCTCCACAACTCAATTGGAGGCCCTCAACGACACCACGGAGCTTTACAACACATGCCCTTAGCTCCGAGGATGCCCTACACCGTCTAGGGTTCCAAGAAACCCAAGAGTAACAATATCCACAAAGGATAGGTGGGGGAATCAAATCTTCTTTGGTGGAAGTGTAGATCTAGGTCACCTCCCTAACCTCTCAAAAGATCAAGTGATTTGAGTGGCTAGGAAGATAGATCTAGTGAGGTGAAGCTCTAGTATTAATGGAGGAGAGAGAAAATTTAAGAGTTATGTAGGAGAAAGAAGGAGGGCGCCTTAAATAGGCCCCCTCCAAACTGAACCATTGGGTTGTCTGCGACCTCACCGGAAGTTCCGGTGAGCAGCCGGAAGTTCTGCCCAGCGCAGCTCCAATGGTACGAAGACCGTTGACGCACGCTCCAAAGCCAGACCGGAAGTTCCAGTCAGAAAGACCAGAAGTTCCGGTGAAACTTCTGAAGCAAGTTCCGGTCCAAGTTCCGTCAAATAGAACACTTGCAAACAGAAGTGTACTGATCCTGAGCGAAACTTGGAGCGGAACTAGGGGCGGAAGAACTAGGTCGCAAACAATGCCTGGGCGGAAGTTCCGCTCAGGGTCTTAGTGGAAAAAGCAAAGGAAGTTCCTGACCAGAACTTTCGGTGCTACTTCCGGTGGAAGTTCCGTCAAATAGAACACTACCATAGAGTAGGTTCTGAACTCTAGCCAGAACTTCCATTGGAAGTTGGACCGGAAATAGTCCCAGATCCATCCCACAGAGCACCCAAAAGACCGCCGTCTTCACGAGATCCCAAGAAGAGCATCCACACAGTTCATAAGTTCCATCAAAAGCAATTAACGTGAAACTCAAGCACACAGTTAGATCACAAGTGGGATTGTCATCATCACCAAAATAGCAAGGGAAAACATAGTCCTTTCACCTTCTCCGTCTCGTCTTCTGGTTCCGTGAGTCTTCTGGTAAAATAGGAGTTTTGTGATATTTTCTGGGATTTTTCCTGAAAGTTGATTTCCTGCACAAAAATGAGACACCAAAGCAATTCTGCTGAAAACAGCGTCAGTCCATGTTAGTTATATCTAAATCACACAAATTAGAAGAGAAACAATAGCAAAAGTGTTTAGAAAATTAGATACGTTTTGGACGTATCAACCCTAGAAGAGTTGATTGAGAAAAAGTATGGAAGGAATGGTAACTGGAAGAGGTATAAGATTGAGACAAAGTGAGCAACACTATGGTCGAGCTATAGACCATAAAAGAGCGCTTCATGGGAGGCAACCCATGTGAAATAAAGGGTCTAGTAAGTTTTAGTTGATTTTATGATTGAATAAAGGAACACTTGAAGCTCTTGTGAAATAAAAGAAATTTCGTTATGATAAAATCTTATTCAATGAATGTTATTGTTGGTCAAAAATTTAAGTTGTCATTTTTCTATCAAAACTTGGTATTTCATTAAGTTTCAGACTAAAAAAGAATTCCCAAAGAAACAGATGAATTTTTATGATTATTGTAACCTTAACGACCAACTATATGATGGGAATTAAATTTCCAGCCGTATAGTTGTGGCCGCATAGTTATTCATCGCATTCCCAAATTTTCATGCCAATGTACAGAAGGTTTAACAACCAACTATACTACGGGAGGAAATATTCCGATCATATAGTTGGTACCGCCGTAGATAAAAAAAATCTATAGTCGGTTTGTAACTATACGTCGGGATCTATACGGTATGTGCCCATATAGTTGCTCGTTAAGCTTGACGGCTAGGGTTTTTGACCTCCCCTTTTAAAGACTGTTGCATCTAACCTTTTTCATTAAGTTTTCACAGAGCTACAACTTCCAACCTCGAAAAACCATCGCCATCTCCATACACGCCCCTTCTAACAACATCCGTGCAGTGAAGCCATGTAGCCTTTCCATGTCAACAAGATTTGGAGGAAGAAGGAAGAGAAGCCCGTGAAGAGGATCGAGGGGATGGAACCAAAAGAAGCATCATCATCATCTAGCTCAGAGATCAAGCCTCTCCCAAATTGGGAGGACATGTTCCCGCAAAGTATGGAGATGATGAGGCAAGGAGATCAGAGAAGGAGTAAGGGTGAGTATCTCCCTAATCCTTACCGTCACAACATAGGATCTTATTATAAACTTCCTCTTAGTCCTCCACCTCTTAAACCCAATGAGGTGCGGCAAGATGAGATTCATGATAAGATATATCAATTGGAAAAAGCTTCAAAGGCATGTGTTGAAACTATTGGAGAAGGGATTAACTCCTACTAGATGATGAGAAAATACCTTGAGAAAAAGGTCAATGACATCGATGTTAGAGTTGGTTTCTTGATTAAAACTGTTTTTTGGTTGACAGATGAGAAGAAATTCCTTAAGAGGAAAATTTTGAAGCTTCAATATGACATGGCCAAGCTCAGCATCCGCCTCGCACGCGTGGCTAAGGTTAGTAACCCAGGAGAGGAAGGAAACACTCTTCCTACCCAGGAGGAGGAGTAAGTACCAGCAAGGAGTTATTTGATCCCGCCTAGATTGATTCCAAGCTTGGGGAGATCTCTAAAATCTTGTAATCAATTTTAAAAGTTATTACTTTTAGTTTCGCACTAGTTCAAGTTTAGAAATAAAGATTGCATTATTAGGATTCCCTTTAGGAATAGTTGATCCAATTTATGAAATTCTGAGTTTATAATATATGGAGAATTATTGAGTTTGAGTTTGTCTTATTGGATATATGAATGGCTTGAGTATAGTTTTACTTGCACTTGATGATAGCAATAGTGGTCTTCCACACTATTGGTATTAACGGAACATATAAACATAATTTGATCAATATGTTGTAGGTCAAGGGTTTGATTTACAAAAAGGAGAGATTATCTAAAAAATTAATATGAAAAATAAAAACCTTGAACAAAGGAGAAATTATAAGTGCTATCAAATAGAGTGAGAACAAGAGGTAGAATACTCAAGTTATAAAGATGCTTCATATATATTTGGAATTTGGTAATTGAGATTGTTATACTTTTGTAAGATCCCTCCTTTTATAAAGGTAAGGATCCCTGTGATTGCAATGCTAGTCCCTGGATCAATGCTAGCATCCACAGTTTAAGATGAAGTACACAGAAACAAAGGTCATTATTACATATCATTCCAGAGACAAACATAGTCTTTTACAAACTCCATGGCCACAGGCCTAATACAAGAGTTCAATTATAGAATAAGATAAATAAGTCTTCATCTTCATGTGCCACAGGCAAGCATGTTGAGTGTAGACTCATAACCCCTATTCATCAGCAGAATAACCTGCAACATCACAAGTTACAGCCACAGTGGGTCAATACATTTGGAATAGTATTGGCAAGTGATACTTTAGTAAAATATTAGCATCTAGATACTACATGCATTTTGGCTAAGTGTAGCTTAGGCTTGCTTTGCTCAAAATAGGTTTTACCTATCAGTTGAAAACACTAAGTTTTTCTTTGACAAAACTTCCCCAAGGAATCACCAATAGAAATTGGTGAGCCTTCACCCTTGTTCAACCACAAGTTTTAACTTAGAAAAATTGGGATGAGTAGATTCTTGATAGCTTCCGTGTCTTGATGCTCAAGTTGTCCTATACCAGGGACATGGCTAAGTACTTAGATTCTTCCATCTACAGAGGTTGTGCACTTTCCCCACAAGACTTGATTTTCACCAAGACAGGACCTTTCAGAAGCCTTCCCTTGGACCAAATGGATGCGCTCCAAACCTATCATCCCACTACCACCAACTGTCCAAATGGCTAAGTTATTGCAACCTATATGATCCAGGCAGAGCCCATAATGCCATGTGGCTGCACTAGAAGCTTCTTAACATTTGGCATCTCAAATCCCTTTGTTCCTGGGTGGCTTTCCACAAGTGAGATACACAAGTTAAACCATAGAAATAGGCCTTGTGTAACCACTCAACACAAACCATTCTTTCCATTCCACCCAGGTGTTTCATTCACTTAATTGTTTTATTAAGAAAAAACACAAGTCAAAGACTTAGAAATATTTCACATAGCATGAATATATAACCACCCTTGGTTGCTACTAGCTAGGCTAAGCATGGCAATGGTAAGCATCTTAACTTAGAGAAATTTCTAACAATTCTACAACTACTAGGATTTCCCAAGCATAACATATAGATACTTATCAAAATATTCATGCAAGTCCTATACAAAATATTTCTAGTGCATAGTTGAAAAATATAGGAATAAAATCATGAAGCACCACTTGCCTTGGTAGTTTGGGGAGTAGCAACAATCTTCACAACCAAAATCACTATTAGCACCAAAATATACACATAAAATAATGGCACCAAAATCACATAACAAATTATACAAACAAAAATATATGAATGCATGCAAATGCCATGTGATGGTTTTCTACACCAAACAAGACAAGTGTACATTACTGAATCATAAACAAGTCCAAGATACACAAAATAAACTTTATTTGATCTTTAAAATATTTTTCAAATAATTTCTGTACTCAAATTAAGCCTATAAATGTCTCTACAAAAACAACCATTTTTACAGAGGCAAAACATTAAATACATTGCATAAACAGATAGGATTTTCTCTCCTGATTCCAATGATATAAAGTTTGCGAAATTTGAACGTGGAGATCAAAAGTTATGAATTTTATAAGTTTGAATCACAAATAGATCTAAATTCTGTTTTTAAATCTAAACCCTAGCCACGCGGCGTGTTCTGATTGGCCCATACCGGTTCGCACGGATCGATCAATAAGAGCCATTGGATTAAAGTGACTGCGCATGGTCCAGATCTAAACATACCGCTTCGTTAAGTGATTCTATCTCATGCGTTAGATCTAGATCTAACGGCTGCCGATCAAACGACTAAAATCTGGCGGCCTTGGCGGCGGCCTTCACGGGCGTCGCGGTGGCTACAGAGGGGCTAGGGTCGGCGGAGAGGCTTACCAGACTAGCAGATGCGTGCTGGAGCTCAACATGGCAGTGGCTTGTCAAGGGGCGCACGGACACGATGGGGATTCCTCGTCGGAGTGGAGGCAGACGTCGGGTGCGGCTGTTCGTCGTCGTTGCTGGAGTTGTAGACCATGCCAGAGTGAAACAAGCGTTGGGTTAGATGCGCACGAGTCTGGCAAAAACGTGAGCATCAAAAAGAAGGATGGGGGCGGTCGGGAATTACCAGGAGACGTCACCGGAGTTGAGACAAACGGTGGCGCTCGATTGACGTTGAAGTTGTCGAAGAATGGGAGCGCGCGCGGACGAGTGGGTGATACTGGCAGGTGCAGAGGAAGATGGGGAACCTGCTCGTGGTGTCTGGAAGGCAAGGGGCAACGGTGGCTGGCCGGAATTCACCGCCGGAGTTCGACTGTGCAGCGGCGGAGTGAGAGCAAATAAGGGCAGCCTGGTGGCGGAGTGGGGGTGCTGAGTACGGGGAAATGGTCGCAGAGGGGTGGGGGTTAAGTAGCCTGAGAAGGGGCGATAATCACGCACTGCATCAATGGAATTTAAGTGCATTTGCATCGAGAGGAAATGGCCGCGGCGGCGCTGGTCGCAGGCGTGATTTGGGGACGATGAGATGACGTGGCTGCGGGGCCCAGTGAGGGGTGTGTCTTTGAGGGTGAGAAACAGAGGGAAAGGGAGGACCCCGGGTGGGCTGTTTTGTCTGTTGGGCTGGAAAGGTGGCGCCAGGCCTAGTTCTGTTTTCTAATTCCTTTTCTTTTTCTAAATTGATTTTCAGGAAACCATTTCAAATGAATTCAAAAGCATTTGAATTCCAAACTTTTCTGGACTTTTATAAAGTGCAACCTTCATATTTTTGGGCATAAAACCATGCTGTCTCACTGGACTAGTTTGGTTCCTTTGAAATTTTAAAATAAACAGTGCCTTAGCACAAGATTTGATAATGATTTGAAAAGGGTTTTAAAACCATTATTTGTTTTTGGAAAATTTTGTCCAAGCTTGGAACTCAATCACATCATCTCATGAACACACAATCCTTGCTTTGAAACAAAAATTCTCTCATTAGAGAGTGGCATTGGATCAATGCTTGTTTACATAAAATAACAAGCACCCAAATGCTTCAGTTTTTGTAATGACTTTGAAATTTATCCCTAAATGATTATGCATTCATGGATGATATGCAATCTTTAAAAACATGATTTTAGGATGTTACAAATCTAACCCCCTTAAGGTGAATCTCGCCCTCGAGATTCGGGTTGGCTAGAAAATAGGTGAGGGTGGTCTTTCCGAAGATCATCTTCTCTTTCCCATGTTGCTTCTTCTTCGGAATGATGGTTCCATTGAACTTTGCAGAATTTGATGGTCTTAGTCCGAGTGACTCTTTCTGCAGTCTCAAGAATCTTGATAGGTTTTTCCTCATAAGTGAGATCACTTTCCAATTGAACTTCTTCCAAAGGTATAGTATCTTTCAAAGAAGTCTCTTCCATTTCTAGATGGCATTTCTTTAGCTGACTCACATGAAACACATTGTGAATGGCAGACAATGATTTTGGCAATTCAATCGCATAAGCTACTTCACCTTTACGACTCAGAATCTTGAATGGTCCAACATATCTTGGGGCCAATTTTCCTTTGACTCCAAATATCTTCACTCCACGAAGTGGTGACACTCTAAGATAAGCTCTATCACCCACTTCATAGGCGACTTCTCTACGCTTAGGATCTGCGTAGCTTTTCTGTCGAGACTGTGCTATCTTCAATCTGTCCTTAACTAGTTTGACTTTCTCTTCAGCCTCTTTGATTAGTTCTGGTCCGAACAAACTTCTTTCTCCCACACCATTCCATAGTAATGGGGTGGTACACTTTCTTCCATAGAGAAACTCAAATGGTGCCATTTCAATACTGGCTTGATAGCTGTTATTGTAAGAGAATTCTGCGTAAGGCAGACTTTCATCCCAACTAGCTCCATAATCTAGAGCACACGCTCTCAACATGTCTTCAAGAATCTGGTTGGTTCTTTCTGTCTGACCATCAGTCTAAGGATGAAAAGCGGTGCTGAATTCCAACCTTGTTCCCAATGACTCATGTAGTTGCCTCCAAAAATGAGAAGTGAATTGAGTTCCCCTATCAGACACAATACTTTTGGGTACTCCATGCAGACATACAATCCTACTCATATAGATCTTGGCTAACTTAGCACTTGTATAGGTTGTTTTCACGGGTATGAAATGAGCCACTTTAGTTAGGCGATCCACTACTACCCAAATAGAATCATATCCTGACCTGGTTCTTGGCAATCCAGTGATGAAATCCATGCCAATATTGTCCCACTTCCAATCAGGAATAGGTAGTGGTTGTAACAATCCTACTGGCTTCTGATGTTCTGCTTTCACTCTACTACATACATCACACAAAGCAATATGTTCGGCGATGTCCTTCTTGAGATTATTCCACCAAAATCTTTCTTTCATATCCATGTACATTTTGGTGTTACCCGGATGAATGGAATATGGTGAGTTGTGTGCTTCTTGTAAAATCAGTTTCCGAAGCTCCGGATCTTGCGGAACGCAGATACGTTTTCCATACCATAAAGTACCATGTTCGTCTTCATGAAATCCTTTGGCTTTTCCTTTACCAATCTTTTCCTTAATCTCCTCAATTTCCTTATCTGTCTTTTGGGCTTCTTTGATTTTGTCCAACAAGGTGGGTTGAACATCCAATGACATGAGATGTCCTTCAGGTACAATCTCCAATCCGAGATCTCTAAATTGGGCACACAGATCATCTGGCATCTCTCCCTTAGTAAGGCCATTCACAAATACCTTACGGCTTAGGGAATCTGCTACAACATTTGCTTTACCGAGATGGTATTGCAAACTCAAGTCATAGTCCTTGATGAGTTAAAGCCATCTTCTTTGTCTCATGTTGATTTCTTTCTAGGTGAAAATATACTTCAAACTTTTGTGATCTGTGAACACTTCACATCGCTTTCCCAAAAGATAATGTCTCCATGTTTTGAGTGCATGGACAACAGAGGCTAACTCTAAATCATGAGTAGGGTAATTTACCTCATGAGTTTTGAGTTGCCTTGAGGCATAAGCCACAACTTTTCCTTCTTGCATTAGAACTGCACCTAATCCATGATGAGATGCATCATAATACACTTGGAAATCTTTCTCCAAATCTGGCAGACATAAGACTGGTGCTGTCACTGGTCTCTTCTTCAATTCTTGGAAACTGAGTTCACATCCTTCAGACCAAGCGAATTTCTTGTCTTTCTTTAGTAACTCTGTCATTGGCTTAGCTACCTTGGAGAAATTCTCAATAAATCTTCTGTAGTATCCTGCCAAGCCAAGGAAACTATGAACCTCTTTTACTGACTTAGGAGATTCCCATTCAGTTACAGCTCACACTTTAGCAGGATCAACTGCTACACCATCTCCTGACACTATGTGTCCAAGAAATCCAACTTCATTTAACCAAAATTCACACTTGCTGAATTTGGCATACAGCTTATGCTCTCTAAGCTTCTCAAGTATCAAACGCAAATGTCCTTCATGCTCCTCTTTGCTCTTGGAGTAGATCAAAATGTCATTGATGAAAACGACAACAAACTTATCAAGGAACTCCATGAACACCTTGTTCATCATATTCATGAAGTAAGCTGGTGCATTGGTCAAACCAAATGGCATCACGGTGTACTCATGCAATCCGTACCTAGTGGTGAAAGTTGTCTTAGGTATGTCTTGTTCTCTTATCTTGAGTTGGAAATAACCTGACCGGAGATCAATCTTTGAGAACACACAAGCTCCTTCTAACTGATCAAACAAGTCGTCGATTCTAGGCAAAGGGTATTTGTTCTTGATAGTCACCTCATTGAGTGAACGGTAATCTATGCATAACCTTTGACTTCTATGTTTCTTTTTCACAAACAAAACTGGTGCTCCCCAGGATGAAGAACTTGGTTGAATAAATCCTTTCTGCAACTTTTCTCCAAGTTGTTTCTTGAGTTCTTTCAACTCATCAACTGACATCTTGTAAGGTCTCTTTGCTATTGTTCCTGATCCTGGTAGCAAGTCAATAAGAAACTCCACATCTCTATCTGGTGGCATTCCCGGCAATTCTTCCGGAAACACATCCGGATATTCACTCACAATTGGCACACTGTCTATGCTAAACCCCCTTAAGAGAATTTAGCTTACTTCCTTTTGATTCAAAGTTAGATTTGAATCTTATCCGTTCTTTTCCGGGGTTGTGAGTGCGATAGTACGATTGGCACAATCTAGTACTCCTTCATACTTGGTCATCCAATCCATTCCCAAAATTACATCCAGTCCTTGGGAATCTAGGATTATCAGACTCACTGGAAACTTATGCTTTCCAAACTCTATCTCTAGATCACGGCATCCAAGACTTACTATCATATCTCCACCGAGAGAACTTACTTTTATTGGACACCCAATGTTTTCAGTTGGAAACCCATTTCTATCAACAAATGTTTTTGGTATGAATGAATGTGATGCAGCAGTATCAAAAAGAACAAGTGCTGGAATAGAATTGAGTTTGAACTTACCAGCCACAGCATCGGACTCCTCATAGATTTCTTCCACATTGATGTGGTTCACTTGTCCTTTCTGGAAAGGGTTGGGTTTGTTGGTGTTGGGCCACGTGGAGATAAAACAAAAATTTCCTCTAACGTGGTGATCCCAAGATCTAGCTGAGGTAGAAGGCCACGATGTTTACCACTAGACGCCAGCTTGGATTACCGATGAAGCGCCGCTTGATGCAAGGCAGTCCTCACGATCCGATCGTCGGTGCTGATCGCAACACCTCTCCGCCGGTATCCACACGTATAAGGAGGAGCGTCGGCAGCGAACTGCTAGGTTCGTGACGACGGCTGGACTGCTGTGTAGCTAGGGTTTCCAACACATGGAATGACCTAACCGAACAACGATTAACCTATTTGGGTTATGGTGCTCCACTATATATATAGGGAGTGAACATGGTCTCTACTCGCGCGACCCATTCACTAAAGCCCATATAACACTAGTCACCGTGAGTACAACTCACTAACTCAGTCCTAATCTGGTTTAGGTCCAACCCAACCAGATTACAGGTTCAGATCCAATCCGAACTTGCTCCCGCTCTTAAGTGTGTCACCCCGCAGGCTCATGGCTACTTGGACACGATTGGAGTGCGACTCTCAATCGATCAGTCGGTAGTGGCTCCTAGCAGAACGTGCCGACTCCCAAGTACCAAAGAGTCATGACGACTTGCCTTTCCAACGCGACTTACGTCCGAGTCCCTTTTGCCTCACGATATACCTTGTCAGACTATAGGCGAATATTTGTCATCACTTAAATAGTCTGACTCTCTTCTCGATCTGAGATAAGTGATTCACCCGACTAACTCTTAGTCGTTCGCCTCGGTTAACACTTAACTGCGTCGTGCATGGCCATGCTTTCCGAATCATATCTCACGAGAAGGCCCAGAGAATATCTCTCCAAGTGGAGGGGCAAAATCCCATCTTGGTTATTCACATCACGCATCTTGATTCTCAGTCGACCCGAACTCTGCCTTTATAACTGCCCAGTTATGGATCAGCGTTTTATAGAACCTAAGTCGGTGATCCTCAACTCGGACTATGCAACAACCTCAGGTCTAAGGATTACATTGATTGAGACATACAAATGACAACTTGTTCGTTGTACCTCAATATGGGTCAATCCGACTCGCTAAACTCTTTAGCCAAATCTGTGTAAGTTGGAATAGCATCTCCATGCCCATGACAAGTGGAACCGAGTCATCAAGCCAACCTTCACATTGGTCTAAGTTGTGTGTCCAGCACAACCTCAATGACCAAGGATATTTAGTACAAACAACATGAATGTATAGTTCCACAACCGAATAATATATTCAATGATACACATCAGATGTTTATACAAGGATAACTTAATATCTTTATGAATACAATGGGAAATCTCATCATACATGATTGCTTATAGGGCATATTCCCAACAGTCTCCCACTTGCACTAGAGTCAATCTTCCGACATCATATGTCTAAGCATCTAATGCCCATGGCTCTCAGGTGCGCCTCATTCTTCGGCTATGGTAATGGCTTTGTCAATGGATCCACAATATTTGCATCTGTGTGTACCTTGCATAACCTGATATCACCCTGATCCACGAACTGGCGAATCAGGTGGTACCGCATGAGTATGTGCTTGTTCTTCTGGTGCTGTCTAGGTTCCTTGGCTTGTGCAATAGCACCATTGTTGTCACAATACACGTCCAACGGATTGGACGAGCCCTGAACCACACCAAGATCCATGAGGAAATTCCTCATCCAAACAGCTTCCTTTGCTGCCTCCGAGGCAGCAATATACTCAGCCTCTGTTGTAGACGCAGACATAGTCTCTTGCTTGGAACTCTTCCAGCTCACAGCACCTCCGTTTAAAATAAACACGTATCCGGATTGCGAACAAGAATCATCAGAGTCAGTAAGATAACTCGCATCCGTGTAACCCTTTACACCGAGTTCATCTTCACCACCATAAACCAAGAACATATCCTTAGTCCTTCTCAAATACTTTAGGATATTTTTAGCCGATGTCCAAAGGGATCTCCGTGATCACCTGTATCTCGCCACAACACTTAGATCATAGGAAACATCCGCCTAGTACAAATCATGGCATACATGATGGATCCGATCAGAAGCATATGGAATCGCACTCATCCGACTTCGCATCGGTTGTCGAAGGACACCGAGTCTTGCTAAGTTTTACACCATGGGACATCGGTAAGAACCCCTTCTTAGACGATTCCATGTTGAACTTCTTCAACACTTTGTCCAAATAAGTACTCTGACTCAATCCAATGAGCCTCCTTTATCTATCTCTATAGATCCGTATTCCGAGGATGTATGTTGCCTCACCCAAGTCTTTCATTGAGAAACTCCTTTCTAATGATTCCTTGGTTTCTTGCAACATCTGGACATCATTTCCAATCAGTAATATGTAATCCACATATAAGATTAGAAAGTTTACTTTGATCCCACTAAACTTCTTGTATAAACAAGAATCATGATCACTCTTGATGAAGCCAAACGATTTGACTACCTCATCAAAGCGAATATTCCAACTCCGAGATGCTTGCTTCAACCCATAAATGGATTTCTGAAGTTTGCATACCTTGTCAGCATTAGCCAGATCGACAAAACCCTCGGGTTGTATCATATACACGTCCTCTATTAAATTTCCATTAAGGAAAGCCGTTTTGACATCCATCTGCCATATCTCATAGTCGAAATAGGCCGCTATAGCTAACATGATCCGAACTGATTTAAGCATCGCTGAGTAGAAAGTCTCGTCAGAATCAACTCCTTGAACTTGTCGGAACCCCTTCGCGACAAGGCGTGCTTTATAGATTGAAACATTTCCATCCATATCGCTTTTCTTCTTAAAGACCCATTTGCACTGACGGTCTTGCACCGTCTGGCGATCAACCAAGTTCCAAACTTGATTTTCATCCATGGACTTTATCTCGATCTCATGGCTCCAAGCCATGACTCGAATCGATCCCACCATCGCTTTCAATAATTTGCCGTCTCATCACTATCTAACAAGAACACATCACGAACACTTCGTAATCTTGCCAATCGTAGTCCGTGTGTCATCGCCAATACCACCAGCTCAACCTCTAAGGTTTTTGCCGACTACTACTAGCTTCCTCTCGAATTTCTTCGAGCTGCACCGTGCTCCCACTTACTCCCCGATTGAGAAACTCTTTCAAGGAAGACACCGCCCGAGCGACAAACACTTTGCCCTCTTCTCGGTTGTAGAAGTAGTAACCCAAGGTTTCTGATACCCCACAAAAATACATTTATCCGACTTGGTCAGAAGCTTGTCCGATCAAGTCGCTGACAAATGCTTCACAACCCCAAATCTTAAGAAAAGACAAACTCGCTTTTTGCCCGTCCACATCTCATGCGTGTCTTCTACCGATTTTGATGGTACTGTTTAGTGTGAATGCCGCTTCTAGACAATAACCCCAAAATGATAAAGGCATATCCGTCTGACTCATCATTGATCGTACCATGTCCAACAAGGTTCGATTCCGCCTTTCAAACACCGTTCCTTTGCGGCGTTCAAGGAGTAAGTTGAGGAACTATTCCACAAATTTTCGATGGTCATCAAACTCATGGCTCATGTACTCGCCTCCTCGATCCGAATCAAGAAACTTTATTTTCTTGCCGAGTTGATTCGTGCTTCATTCTCGAATTCTTTGAACTTTTCAAAGGCTTCCGACTTATGTTTCATCAAGTAGATATATCCATACCTACTCAAATCATCAGTGAAGGTAATGAAGTACTCATAACCACCCCTGGCTGTCGTGCTCATTGGTCCACATACATCACTATGTACTAGTCCCAACAAGTCGGACGCCCTTTCGCAACTCTTTGCAAAAGGTGTCTTGGTCATTTTGCCAAGTAGGCAAGATTCGCATGTCTCGAACGACTCTAAGTCGAACGAAGTTAGGAGTCCATCATCATGGAGCTTCTTCATGCGTTTCCAACTTATATGAACAAGCCGACAGTGCCAAAATTAAGTCATATTCAGATCATTTGGTTTCAACCTTTTAACATTTATGTTATAAATCGACTCACCATAAATATTCAAAATAAATAACCCGTCCTGGACGGGTGCAAAGCCGTGAAACATATCATTCAAATACAAAGAACAACCATTATTCTTGATATTCGACTCGTAGCCTTGCCTCATCAAACATGAAGCAGAAATAATGTTTCGACTGAGCACTGGAACATAATAACAATTATTCAGTTCCATAATGAATCCGGAAGGTAAATGAAATTGCATCGTGCCGACTTCCAACGCAACAACTCTTGCTTTGTTGCCGACTCGAATATCAACCTCGCCTCTTGCTATGCTCCTAGTTCTTACCAGTCACTGCAACGAGTTGCAGATGTGAATAACCGATCCGGTATCATATACCCAAGAACTATTAGGTGCATCAGCAAGATATATGTCTATAACATTGCAAACAAGTGTACATGAGTCGGAAGTCATACCTCCACTCTTGGCTTTGTCGGCCAAGTACTTGCTGCAGTTCCTCTTCCAGTGGCCATCTGCCTTGAAATAGAAGAAAGTGGATCCGGCTGAAGGAGATGGCTTAGTCCCTGAGGAAGCGCTTGGGACCGGGTCCAGAGCCTGCTTTCCTCCTGACTTAGCCTTCTTCTTAGTCCAAGAACTCTTCTTAAACTTAGCCTTATTCTGCACCATCAACACTTGACTGGCTCCCTTATTGAGATCCGCCTCTTCCTTCTTAAGCATCCCATGTAATTCAGTGAGCTTCTTATCCATACCATGCATGTGGTAGTTCGAAATGAACTGCCCGTATGCACTAGGAAGAGAGTTCAGAATTATATCTGTAACGAACTCTTCGCTTATGGGGTAGCCAAGCCTCTCCAGAGACTGCACGTAACCAACCATTTTGATCACATGCGGACTCAGTGGATCACCATCCTTAAGCTTGCAACTCAAAGAAAGCCCGAGAGACTTGATACCTCTCGGTCTTCCTTTGAGCTCGAACATACTTTTGAGGCTTTAGATCATATCAGAGGCCTCAACATGCTCGAATCGCTTTTGCAAGTCCGGTTCCATGTGAGCAAGCATAAGACAGCTAATATTCGTGGACTCATCCTTAGCCCGACGGTAGGCATTGGTGGCTACGACAGTCGCATTCTCATTCGGCTCATCTGGAAGTGGGTTGTCTAGGACATGGTCCTTCTTTTCTTGTTTGAGAACAAATTTTAGATTTCGATACCAGTTGGTAAAATTAGTGTCGTTCAGTTTATCTTTCTCAAGAATGGTTCTCAACGCAAAACCGGATATCTGAGAGTGACTGCTACTTGGTGCCATGATCTACAACAGAAAATATGCAAAACACTTAAGACATGTATTCATAAAAGAGCAAGCATATTAAACATTTTAATATTTTATGCTCCCACTAGAACCAACACCCCTTTGATGGTTGCTTAGTGATTCAGGATCCTAAATAAGCAAGTCGGCTAGTGAGCTTTAGCATCACCGCTAGCCGCCAAGTGATCTAGGTAGACAATTCCTTGTCAATCGTATCTCATACGACTCCTGTTGGACGGGTGGCATCACATGCCCCGACTCCCATCCGACTTTTCCCCGAGCCCCACAACCGTTGTGATAGACCCGTCTAGCTTACCGAGTGTTTCCGCAGTAAGAGTCCGACTCGAACCCACCTAGTCGGAAAGAATTGGCAGCACCTCAATTTTATGAGCCCACTACCAAAAATGTCCGACTTGTGATGGTGCAAACACTGGAGGGAAAACCGACTAGACCTTCTTTGAGGGATTAAATTTTTATCGACTATCTAATAGAGGTAAAACTGAGACATAACAATAACACAAAATAAAGCAATTATAATGTGAAATGGTATGGCTCTCTTCATGGCGATCTCCATCTCCACAAAGCCTGTAATCCGACTCGTGCCAACTCTTGTCACTTGCCGTCTTACTCCATGTCGCTGACATGTACAACGCCTTGCATGCCTTCCGGGTTCTCCAAACAGCTACACTAGCTTAGTAAAGTAAATTACATGGAGAATCCAACACGCAGGTCGTTATACAATAAAATGACAGCACCTAGGCTCCAGCCGGCTGACAAAAATCGTGATTCACAGATCACGTATGGATTACACACATACATCACATGCACATGAACCATACCATTCACAACTTCCTGCAAAAACAAGTTATGCATAGATACAATATCTACCGGCGTTGTGAAACTCGCAACGACATCTAAGGCGTTACGACAGTAAGCCGAAGAGGGGGTATGTCGTTCCACGACCTCAGTAGTATGATCACGGAAATCAGATCTACCATTCCCCGAGTACAGTTGATCCAATCAACTTCGTACAAAACCGATCTTTCTCATAGATCGACCACCAAACAGCACATAGATCTCATCTACAGCCAACATCATATCACCTATGCGAGATCTCGAGCCTAAAACCAGAAGCTATCGCTCTGATACCACTGTTGGGCCACGCGGAGATAAAATAAAAATTTCCTCTAACGTGGTGATCCCAAGATCTAGCTGAGGTAGAAGGCCACGATGTTTACCACTAGACGCGCAGTTGCGGACTACTGATGAAGCGCGTCAGTTGATGCAGTGCAGTCCTCAAACAAGTCGTCGATTCTAGGCAAAGGGTATTTGTTCTTGATAGTCACCTCATTGAGTGAACGGTAATCTATGCATAACCTTTGACTTCTATGTTTCTTTTCCACAAACAAAATCGGTTCCCTGTGATGAAGAACTTGGTTGAATAAATCCTTTCTGCAACTGTTCTCCAAGTTGTTTCTTGAGTTCTTTCAACTCATCAACTGACATCTTGTAAGGTCTCTTTGCTATTGTTCCTGATCCTGGTAGCAAGTTAATAAGAAACTCCACATCTCTATCTGGTGGCATTCTGCAATTCTTCCTAAACACATCCGGATATTCACTCACAATTGGCACACCGCCTATGCTAACCCCTTAAGAGAATTTAGCTTACTTCCTTTTGATTCAAAGTTAGATTTGAATCTTATCCGCTCTTTCCTGGGTTGTGAGTGCGATGACGATTGGCACAATCTAGTACTCCTTCATACTTGGTCATCCAATCCATTCCCAAAATTACATCCAGTCCTTGGGAATCTAGGATTATCAGACTCACTGGAAACTTATGCTTTCCAAACTCTATCTCTAGATCACGGCATCCAAGACTTACTATCATATCTCCACCGAGAGAACTTACTTTTATTGGACACCCAATGTTTTCAGTTGGAAACCCATTTCTATCAACAAATGCTTTTGATATGAATGAATGTGATGCACCAGTATCAAAAAGAACAAGTGCTGGAATAGAATTGAGTTTGAACTTACCAGCCACAACATCAGACTCCTCATAGATTTCTTCCACATTGATGTGGTTCACTTGTCCTTTCTGGAAAGGGTTGGGTTTGTTGGTGTTGGGCCACGCGGAGATAAAACAAAAATTTCCTCTAACATGGTGATCCCAAGATCTAGACGAGGTAGAAGGCCACGATGTTTACCACTAGACGCGCAGTTGCGGATTACTGATGAAGCACGTCAGTTGATGCAGTGCAGTCCTCACGATCCGATCGTCCTGGTGCTGATCGCACAGCACCTCTGCTGGTATCCACACGTATAAGGAGGAGCGCCGGCGGCGAACTGCTAGGTTCGTGACGACGGTTGGACTGCTGTGTAGCTAGGGTTTCCAACACATGGAATGACCTAACCGAACAACGATTAACCTATTTGGGTTATGGTGCTCCACTATATATAGGGAGTGAACGTGGGCTCTGCTCGCGCGACCCATTCACTAAAGCCCATATAACACTAGTCACCGTGAGTCCAACTCACTAACTCAGTCCTAATCTGGTTTAGGTCCAACCCAACCAGATTACAGTGTCGATCCAATCCGAACTTGCTCCCGCCTTAAGTGTGTGACCCCGAGCTCATGGCTACTTGGACACGATTGAGTCAAGAATCGATCAGTTGGTAGCGGCTCCTAGTAGAACGTGCCGACTCCCAAGTACCAAAGAGTCATGACGACTTGCCTTTCCAACGCGACTTACGTCCGAGTCCCTTTTGCCTCACTATATACCTTGTCAGACTATAGGAGAATATTTGTCATCCCTTAAATAGCCTGACTGTCTTCTCGATCCAAGATAAGTGATTCACCCGACTAACTCTTAGTTGATCGCCTCGGTTAACACTTAACCGGGTCGTGCATGGCCATGCTTTCCGAATCATATCTCACGAGAGGGCCCAGAGAATATCTCTCCAAGTGGAGGCAAAATCCCATCTTGGTTATTCACATCACGCACTTGATTCTCCTCACGACCAACTCGCTTTATAACTGCCCAGTTATGGATCAAAGTTTTATAGAACCTAAGTCGGTGATCCTCAACTCGGACTATGCAACAACCTCAGGTCTAAGGATTACATTGATTGAGACATACAAATGACAACTTGTTCGTTGTACCTCAATATGGGTCAATCCGACTCGCTAAACTCTTTAGCCAAATCTATGTAAGTTGGAATAGCATCTCCATGCCCATGACAAGTGGAACCGAGTCATCAAGCCAACTTTCACATTGGTCTAAGTTGTGTGTCCAGCACAACCTCAATGACCAAGGCAACATGAATGTATAGTTCCACAACTGAATCACATATTTAATGATACACATCAGATGTTTATACAAGGACAACTTAATATCTTTATGAATACAATGGGAAATCTCATCATACATGATTGCCTCTAGGGCATATTCCCAACAGTTGGGTCCTTCAACTTTCTTTTCTAGGCATTCATTTGCATAATGCCCCATCTTCTTGCACTTGAAACATTCAACCTGACTAAGATCTTTCTTGACATGCTGGCTTCCATTACCACTTCCACTTCCATTGTGGTGGTTCTTGTATCCACTCTTGTGATTCTTGTACTTGTCATTGTCATGACTATGGTGGTGCTTGTTGTCATGATGACGGTTGTGGTTGTGGTGGTTGTTTTACTTTCCATGCTTGTGGGATCCAGAATCCCCACTATCATCATAATGGGAATGCTTGTGAGACGATCCCGAGTTGTGCTTGTCAGAGTGTTTCCTCTTCCTGCTTTCAACCTGTTTCATCTTGCTCTCCAAGATGGCAGCCTTGTCACAAAGAGATTGATAAGTGGGGACATAGGCCACAACTAACTGCAGGTTCAGTTCATCGTTCAATCCTTCGAAGAACTTCTCCTTCCTCTTGGCATCAGTGTCAACTTCATCCGGTGCATAACGTGCCAGATTGTTGAACTCCTCAATATATTCAGCCACGCTGCGGTGGCGCTGCTTCAGATTATGGAGTTCCTTCTTCTTCAATATCATCATTCCGGATGAGATGTGATCTGTATGGAAACCATCTTCAAAGATAGCCCATGTCACATCCTCAATGGGAGTGGTGATCTGGAAGTTATCCCACCAAGTAGCTGCTGGCCCTTCCAACAAGTGTGCTGCAAATCTGACTTTCTCCTCATCAGTACAGCCAACAGTTACCAAATCTTTGTTCACTGAGCATAGCCAATCATTGGCCACCATGGGATCAGTAGTTCCTAAGAACTTTGCTGGCCTTAGTCTTAGGAATCTGGTGAGCATGTCAAAACCTGGCGGATTGTTCTGATTGTTGTTGTTATTGTTGTTGTTCTGATTCTACATAAGGGTGGTCATCATCTGCATCAACTGTGTCTGAGCTGTCATCAGCTGCTGCATCTCTGGGGTGACATTGTTGTTGTTCGGGTTGGGGTTGGCACGTCGAGGAGGCATCTGTGGTTTTCAATAAGGATAAGAATGAGATACCCATAGATGCTTAACATGCACAATACATCACACAGACAATCACAAACAAGAATCAAAATAACAAAAGTTCAACAACATAGACAACAAGTTTTTGAAAAGTAAACACACCAATAGCAAGCCATCCACATGTTGGATGGTCATTGAGACTCAATAATCAAAAGCATGGTAAATAAAAGATAAATGAGTAGTCATCACTACTCCTCTGCATCAACCTCCTCATCAACAAGTGTAAGACCTGCATTCTCCATAGCGGTCTTGTATTCCTCAACATTGGTAGTCAAGGCCTCTACTTTGGCTTTGAGAGCCCTCTTCTATGAACGAAGCCTCTCAATCACACCCTACTGATGCTCGAGCTCGACGTCATTGGCCTCTAGTTCTGCAGTCATCTCTCGAATCCTCTTGTTCCTATCTTGGACTCTTTTCTCTTGACTCTTGAACTTTCTATCCTGACTCTCAAACTTGGCCTCCATTTCCTTGACTATCTCATCTTGATCCGTGAAGAGCTTGTCCTTATCACGAAGCTGCACCTGGAGCTCGTCATTTCTAAGCATGACGTTGGTCCTATCAGTATCTAGGTGCCTAAGAAGAACCTCTAGGTCCTGGAGGTATAGACGAATCGGCTCTACCGTCTCTCTAGCAGCATCCTCGAACTCAATAGACTCACCATCCTCGTCGCGTCTTCCGAAGGAGTGGAAATGAGTACCTCTAATCTCCCGAGAGTGTCTCCCTAACAGACGCGCAAGTAAATCCTGCATGACTACCTCTAGGCCTCTCTCCCTGTCGTCATGCATAAACTTGAAGATGATTGCCTCTGTAGTAGGCTCAGTCTGGCGTCCTGGCTGATTAACCTTGAAGCCCCAAAGGCCCTTCCTCTCAAACTTGGTAAGGGGAAGCACCATGATGCTAGGAAGAGGAATATTGAGCATGCTAGTGAGCTCAATAAGATGAGTGCCAAACGAGTTCCCTTGAACTCTTCAGCCGTGCTGATAGTAACATTAGGCATCTATTTTATAAGATAGAGAAAAGTTAGAAAAAACATCACTAGAAATACACAAGTCAAGTATCACAAGCATATCATTGACAAACAAACACACAAGTCATGGTATACATATTACAAGCATCCTAGATTCCATATAACTTAGTCAAAATTTTGGAAATATAATGATAAGTGTGGTGGTCCAACTAACAAGGCACATTACATCTTTCACTCTCTAGTCTAAAGGCTATCAAGGCATCCTTCTATCAATAGATATGAGAAAGAAGATTAGAAAAGTTTACGAGATGAATAAGACAAGTGTGGAAGTTGTTGAAGATTTTTTTCCTTAGTGGTTTCTAATCCAATCCTAGGGTCATAATCCTACAGGCAACACAGTGCTCTGATACCATCTGTAAGATCCCTCCCTTTATAAAGGTAAGGATCCCTGTGATTGCAATGCTAGTCCCTGGATCAATGCTAGCATCCACAGTTTAAGATGAAGTACACAGAAACAAAGGTCATTATTACATATCATTCCAGAGACAAACATATTCTTTTACAAACTCCATGGCCACAGGCCTAATACAAGAGTTCAGTTATAGAATAAGATAAATAAGTCTTCATCTTCATGTGCCATAGGCAAGCATGTTGAGTGTAGACTCATAACCCCTATTCATCAGCAGAATAACCTTCAACATCACAAGTTACAGCCACAGTGGGTCAATACATTTGGAATAGTATTGGCAAGTGATACCTTAGTAAAATATTAGCATCTAGATACTACATGCATTTTGGCTAAGTGTAGCTTAGGCTTGCTTTGCTCAAAATAGGTTTTACCTATCAGTTGAAAACACTAAGTTTTTCTTTGACAAAACTTCCCCAAGGAATCACCAATAGAAATTGGTGAGCCTTCACCCTTGTTCAACCACAAGTTTTAACTTAGAAAAATTGGGATGAGTAGATTCTTGGTAGCTTCCATGTCTTGATGCTCAAGTTGTCCTATACCAGGGACATGGCTAAGTACTTATATTCTTCCATCTGTAGAGGTTGTGCACTTTCCCCACAAGACTTGATTTTCACCAAGACAGGACCTTTCAGAAGCCTTCCCTTAGACCAAATGGACGCGCTCCAAACCTATCATCCCACTACCTCCAACTGTCCAAATGGCTAAGTTATTGCAACCTATATGATCCAGGCAGAGCCCATAATGCCATGTGGCTGCACTAGAAGCTTCTTAACATTTGGCATCTCAAATCCCTTTGTTCCTGGTTGGCTTTCCACAAGTGAGATACACAAGGTAAACCATAGAAATGGGCCTTGTGTAACCACTCAACACAAACCATTCTTTCCATTCCACCCAGGTGTTTCATTCACTTAATTGTTTTATTAAGCAAAAACACAAGCCAAAGACTTAGAAATATTTCACATAACATGAATATATAACCACCCTTGGTTTCTACTAGCTAGGCTAAGCATGGCAATGGTAATCATCTTAACTTAGAGAAATTTCTAACAATTCTACAACTTCTAGGATTTCCCAAGCATAACATATAGATACTTATCAAAATATTCATGCAAGTCCTATACAAAATATTTCTAGTGCATAGTTGAAAAATATAGGAATAAAATCATGAAGCACCACTTGCCTTGGTAGTTTGGGGAGTAGCAACAATCTTCACAACCAAAATCACTATTAGCACCAAAATCTACACATAAAATAATGGCACCAAAATCACATAACAAATTATACAGACAAAAATATATGAATGCATGCAAATGCCATGTGATGGTTTTCTACACCAAACAAGACAAGTGTACAATACTGAATCATAAACCAGTCCAAGATACACAAAATAAACTTTATTTGATCTTTAAAATATTTTTCAAATAATTTCTATACTCAAATTAAGCCTGCAAATGTCTATGAAAAAACAACCATTTTTACAGAGGCAAAACATTAAAAACATTGCATAAACAGATAGGATTTTCTCTCCTAATTCCAATGATATAAAGTTTGCAAAATTTGAACGTGGGGATCAAAAGTTATGAATTTTATAAGTTTGAATCACAAATAGATCTAAATTCTGTTTTTAAATCTAAACCCTAGCCACGCGGCGTGTTCTGATTGGCCCGTACCGGTTCGCACGGATCGATCGATAAGAGCCGTTGGATTAAAGTGACTACGCACGGTCCAGATCTAAACATACCGCTTCGTTAAGTGATTCTATCTCACGCGTTAGATCTAGATCTAACGGCTGCCGATCAAACGACTAAAATCTGGCGGCGCGCGGCGACGATGAGCGGCGGCACGCTCGGTCTATGGCATCGCGGTGGCTACAGAGGGGGCTGGGGTCGGCGGAGAGGCTTACTAGACTCGCAGATGCGTGCTGGAGCTCAACGTGGCAGTGGCTTGTCAAGGGGCGCACGGACACGATGGGGATTCCTCGTCGGAGTGGAGGCAGACGTCGGGTGCGGCTGTTCGTCGTCGTTGCCGGAGTTGTAGACCATGCCAGAGTGAAACAAGCGTTGAGTTAGATGCGCACGAGTCTGGCAAAAACGTGAGCATCAAAAAGAAGGACGGGGGCGGTCGGGAATTACCAGGAGACGTCACCGAAGTTGAGATAGACGGGGGCGCTCAATTGACGTTGAAGTTGCCGACGAATGGGAGCGCGCGTGGACGAGTGGGTGATACTGGCAGGTGCAGAGGAAGATGGGGAACCTGCTCGTGGTGTCTGGAAGGCAAGGGGCGACGGTGGCTGGCCGGAATTCACCGCCGGAGTTCGACTGTGCAGCGGCGGAGTGAGAGCAAATAAGGGCAGCCTGGTGGCGGAGTGGGGGTGCTGAGTGAGGGGAAATTGTCGCAGAGGGGTGGGGGTTAAGTAGACGGAGCAGGGGCGAGAATCACGCACTGCATCAATGGAATTTAAGTTCATTTGCGTCGAAAGGAAACGGCCGCGGCGGCACTGGTCACATGCGTGATTTGGGGACGATGAGATGACGTGGGCTGGGGCCCAAAGGGTCACGAGGGGTGTCTTGCCGTGAGAAACAGAGGGAAAGGGAGGACCCCGGGTGGGCTATTTTGTCTGTTGGGCTGGAAAGGTGGCCCCAGGCCCAATTCTGTTTTCTAATTCCTTTTCTTTTTCTAAATTGATTTTCAGGAAACCATTTCAAATGAATTCAAAAGCATTTGAATTCCAAACTTTTCTGGACTTTTATAAAGTGCAGCCTTCATATTTTTGGGCATAAAACCATGCTGTCTCGTTGGACTAGTTTGGTTCCTTTGAAATTTTAAAATAAACAGTGCCTTAGCACAAGATTTGATAATGATTTGAAAAGGGTTTTAAAACCATTATTTGTTTTTGGAAATTTTTGTCCAAGCTTGGAACTCAATCACATCTTCTCATGAGCACACAATCCTTGCTTTGAAACAAAAATTCTCTCATTAGAGAGTGGCATTGGATCAATGCTTGTTTACATAAAATAACAAGCACCCAAATGCTTCAGTTTTTGTAATGACTTTGAAATTTATCCCTAAATGATTATGCATGCATGGATGATATGCAATCTATGAAAACATGATTTTAGGGATGTTACAACTTTGAATTCCTACATGAAGTGAAATATATGGCTAGCTCCTTTGCATAGCACTTAAACAAAAGTGTGAGCACAGATAAATATATATAGAAAGAAGAAAAAGAAAGATGAAGAAAAATAGCGAATATGCAAAGAGCAAATAGGAATATACCACTATATTGACGTTTGAGATTTTGAATGCCAAGTGAATATGTTAATCCTAAAAATACTTGGGACAACCTCACTAACTCATTCGGTTGAACCAAATGCTTTTACATCATGTTGAGAATAATATTTTATGAATGTTGATTGCTAAGGCGTGGAAGCCTGCTAATATTATTCAGATGGTTCAAGTAAGGTACTATTTATGAACCTATTTATATGTATCCTTTTTGATAAACACATGCTACAAATGCCTCATTTATTTTATCGACTCATCTTCATGAATATGAGGATCACATCCATTGAGCTAAACTTGCTCGGGACGAGCAAGAGTCTAAGCTTGGGAAAGTTGATGAGTGCATATTTGGATCATGTTTTAGATTATTATTTTTCATTGTAGTAGTAGGATCTTGATATTTTACGGCATTCGCGTACACTTTTTATGTTTATTTTCACCAGGATCAGATCAGATGATGGATCCGATGGACACAACTCTTGGACTAGTTATATTGGAGTGAAAAGGAGACAAAAACTACACAGATCTCTTATTTGGGAAATATCAATAATACCAGAAGAAACCCCGAAGCGATTGGAGGATACAGAAGAGTTGACAACCAACTATATGGTGGGAGGAAAATTCCAGCCGTATAGTTCCGCCGTATAGTTGGAACCGACACTGTCTCCTCAAATAGTTTCACCCCATGCAACTATTCTTAGATTTCGATACCAGTTGGTAAAATTAGTGTCATTCGGTTTAAGAACAATTCTTGTTTAAGAACAATTCTCAGATTTCGATACCAGTTGGTAAAATTAGTGTCGTTCAGTTTATCTTTCTCAAGAATGGTTCTCAAAGCAAAACTGGATATCTGAGAGTGACTGTTACTTGGTGCCATGATCTACAACAGAAAAATGCAAAACACTTAAGACATGTATTCATAAAAGAGCAAGCATATTAAACACTTTAATATTTATGCTCCCACTAGAACCAGCACCCCTCTGATGGTTACTTAGTAATTCAGGATCCTAGATAAGCAAGTCGGCTAGTGAGATTTAGCATCACCGCTAGCTGCCAAGTGATCTAGGTAGACAACTCCTTGTCAATAGTATCTCATACGACTCTTGTTGGTCGGGTGGTATCACATGCCCCGGCTCCCGTCCGACTTTTCCCTGAATCCCACAACCGTTGTGATAGACCCATCTAGCTTACCGAGTGTTTCCGCTGTAAGAGTTCGACTCGAACCCACCTAGTCGGAAATAATTGGCAACATCTCAATTTTATGAGCCCACTATCAAAAATGTCCGACTTGTGATGGTGCAAACACTGGTGGGAAAACCGACTAGACCTTCTTTGAGGGATTAAATTTTACCGACTATCTAATAGAGGTAAAACAGAGACATATCAAAAACACATAACAAAGCAATTATAATGTGAAATGGTATGGCTCTCTTCATGGCGATCACCATCTCCACAAAGCCTGTAATTCGACTTGTGCCAACTCTTGTCACTTGTCGTCTTACTCCATGTCGTCGACATGTACATCGACTTGCATGTCATCCGGATTCTTCAAACAACTAAACTAGCTTAGTAAAGTAAATTACATAGAGAATCTGACATGAAGATCGTTATACAATAAAATGACAGCACCTAGGCTCCAGCCGGCTGACAAAACCATGATTCGCAGATCACGTATGGATTACACACATACATCACATGTACATGAACCATACCATTCACAACTTCCTGTAAAAACAAGTTATGCATAGATATGTTATCTACCGGCATTGTGAAACTCACAACGACATGTAAGACGCTACGACAGGGCGAAGCCGACGGTCCCTCGCAGGTGCAGGTAGCGCCCGACGATTTTTCCGAAAACGTAGATATCATCTATGATCCGGACATGGATTCCGACCATTATTCCGATTTGATCAAACTTTTTGATCTTTGATCACCGCATCTAGATTTACGTGTCATAGTCTATCCCGACGGAAAAAACTGACCGGTAGGGGTATGTCGTTCCACGACCTCAGCAGTATGATCACGGAAATCAGATCTACCATTCTCCAAGTACAGTTGATCCAATCAACCTCATAAAAAACCGATCTATCTCATAGATCGACCACCAAAACAACATATAGATCTAATCTACAGCCAACCACATATCACATATGCTACATCTCGAGCCTAAAACCAGAAGATATCGCTCTAATGCCACTGTTGGGCCACGCAGAGATAAAACAAAACTTTTTCCAATAACATGGTGATCCCAAGATCTAGCTGAGATAGAAGGCCACGAGGATTACCACTAGACCGCAGTTGCGGATTACTGATGTAGCGCGTCTGTTGAATGTAGTGTAGTCCTCACGATCCGATCTGATCACGATCGTCCTGGTGCTGATCATACATCACCTCTGCTGGTATCCACACGTACAAGGAGGAGTGCCTATGGCGAACTGCTAGGTTTGATACGACGGATGGACTGCTATGGAGCTAGGGTTTCCAACGCATGGAATGACCTAACCGATCAACCCTATTGGATTTCTGCACCCCACTATGTATAGGGAGTGAACGTGGGCTCCACTCACTCATGACCCATTCACTAAAGCCCATATAATATTAGTCACTATGAGTTCGACTCACTGACTCAGTCCAAAATCCGGCTTGGGTCAAACCCAACCAGATTTCCGGTTCAGATCCAGTCCAAACTTGTTCCCGCTCTTAAGTGTGTGACCCTGCAAGCTCATGGATACTTGGACACGACTGGAGTCCGACTCTCAATGATTAGTCGATAGCGGCTCCTAGCAGAACGTGCCGACTCCCAAGTACCAAAGAGTCTTGATGACATGTCTTTCCAATGCGACTTGCGTCCGAGTCCCTTTTGCCTCACGATATACCTTGTCAGACTATAGGCGAATAATTATCATCCCTTAAATAGTCCGACTCTCTTCTAGATCCGCGATAAGTGATTCATCTGACTAACTCTTAGTCGATCGCCTTGTTAACACTTAACCGAGTCGTGCATGGCCATGCTTTCCAAATCATATCATTCGAGAGGGCCCAGATAATATCTCTCCAACTGGAGGGGCAAAATCCCATCTTGGTCATTCACATCACGCAGCTTTATTCTCAGTCGACCCGAACTCTACCTTTATAACTGCCCAGTTACGGATCAGCGTTTGATAGAATGTAAGTCGGTGATCCTCAACTCGGACTGTGCAATATCCTCATGTCTAAGGATTACATTGATTGAGATATACAAATGACAACTTGTTTAGTGTACCTCAATATGGGTCAATCCGACTCGCTAAACTCTTTAGCTGAATCTGCATAATCGGAATAGCATCTCCATGCCCATGACAAGTGGAACCGGGTCATCGGCCGACTTTCACATTGGTCTAAGTTGTGTGTTCAGCACAACCTCGATGACCAAGGATATTTAGTATAAACAACATGAATGTATAGTTCCACAACTGAATCACATATTCAATGATACATATCAGATGTTTATACAAGGAAAACAAAATATCTTTAGGAATACTATGGGAAATATCATCATACATGATTGCCTCGAGGGCATATTCCCAACACGACGGACCGGTGGGCAATAACTTTCCATTGTTTCCCCTTTTCCCGCCCTCGCCGCCCGCCTCGGCCTATAAAAGATGTACCCCTCGCCGGAACTCTCCACACTCTCTCACAGCTCCCCCTCCCAACTTTGGCGACCTCCAAACTTCGGCGAACTCCGAGCTCACAGCCCTCGCACTTTCCTATCGGCGAGAGGTTCCCCAACGACCTAGAGGCGGCGAACGGCTTCGGCCGCCGTACCCTCCAGCCGTGGGTGGTACACATGTTGTATGACGCGGGCTACATGGCGTAGCCGGACATCCGCCTCCCAGCCAGCGGGAAGCTCAGCACCGACGGGATCCTGATTCCGCCGCTGCCGAAGGACGAGGAGATCACCGACGAGATCTAGGCGGCCATCGCCGCCATGGAAGACCCGGACCTCGCCGAGGATCCAGGCAATCTGCTCTTCTAGGAGCAGCACTTCGCCCACCGGCGGCAGCAGGAGCTCGCCCACCACGAGGGGCCGCATGGGTCGCCTCCGAAACGCAACAACGCGGCGTCGCGCCGCCGTTGGTGGAGCGCTCCCGGACGTACACTCGCCGCCGTGTTGGAGCACATCCACGCCGACAACGAGCCTCACCTCGGCTTCCCCCGCAACCCCACGCCAATGTCAAGGGAGAGGCGCCATCCTCCGGCCAACTGGCTGTCGAGGAGGATGGCCATCCTCTCCTCCTCCTCCTTCATGGCCTCGGCGTCCCGCTCCTCTAGGTCCGCGCCGGCGACTTTGCTGCCGCTCCGGCCGGTTAAGCGGGAGCCAGAGATGCCGATCCGCTCGCCGCCGAGGACCAGGGCGCGCGGCATCGTCATCAACGAGTCGCGTGCTCCGTCGCCGCCCACTGGCCGTCTCCGCCTTCGCCAGCCGAAGTCGAGCCGTAGGAATGGGCGGTGCCCGTCGATGAGGAGGCCTTCGCCGTCAAAATGGCGATGGAGCAATCCCTCCGCGACGCCGCCGCCACGCCCCCGCTGGAGCCTTCGTCGCCGGACATACTCGCCTGGTCCAGGACGCACTGGGAGGAGACAAAGCGGCTCTGCGTCTAGCGCCCGCAGAAGCAGGCCGAACGCTAGGCCTGGTCTGGTCGCGTGCTCGCCTACCAGGGCGCGCCGCTCGTCGTCCTCGACGACGACGAGGCCAGCCGCTCCTACCAGCCCTGGAGGTACGGCGATGACGGCCAGTGGAGCTCCTGCCCGCTGTAGCCGCCGAGCGACAATGACGGCGACGACGACGGCAAGGCCGATCCCGTCTACACCTCCTTCTACGGCAACCTCGGCATGTAGAAGCGGCGACGGCGGCGGCCTTTTTTTATGTTTTTTTAGTTTATTATCTAGCCTAATGTAGTTTAAATATGATGTAATCCACATATATTGGCCCATAATTATTAAAATTCGTCTAAATTCTAAATTCGACTGAATGTTAGCCGAACGCAGAAATTTAGCATTCTCAGGTTAAAAACGAGTTTCGTCCTGTCTAAAATTGACCTGAATTTCGGTCTGATAACGTTCGAATGGGACGCTCTAAACACCGGAATCTTTATGCATAATACTAAGCAGAAGAAAAAAAAGTCACCTGATTAGGCGTGCACAATACGCCACTGCATATCAGCGAGACTCCAGTCAAAAAAGCGCGGCGCAGCCTGAATGCCGACGAAACGGGAAAAGTGAAATAAAAATTCCGCCCTCCCTCTCTTCTCCCTCGGCTTTCGCTTCTCACTTCTCCCCAATCCCCACGCCCAAATTGCTACAATCTCTCCAAGGCGTAGCGACGCAGGAGCCGGCGGCGATGTTTCTGGAGGAGTTCTTCGGGCACCTACTGGACAAGGTTCGCACGAAGCCCCATGTTGTCTCTCCTTAATTTCCTTCCCTTCCACTGCCGCGAGCGCGACGGACTGACGGCCGTGGTTGCGTCTTCTGTCGCTGATGCAGAAGCGCTGGGGGGACGGGGTGATGCGAGATCTGGAGGTCTCCCTTCGTGCCAAGGTTCTCCGACTCGCCGTGCTCTTGCTCCCGTTCGTTCCTAGCGGCGGCGGGGTTTCCTGTGATTTGGGGGCAATGCAATGCTGCTGCCGTCTGCTGACGGCTTAACCAACGCTGCAGGGCCCGGTGCACCCGGCGTGCGACGCCATTTTCGAGAGATGCGGCACCTTCGCCTACTTCGCGCGCCTCCTGGGCTGCGCCTTCTCAGCTCTCAGTGGGGGATTTCTTGTTACTTCCTATCTTGCAACACATCGCGCGCCCCTTCTCCCCTCTGCATCTATAAGTAATGGCGAGATGCGTTGCCATTAGTAATCTCTTTTAGGGGCGTTGCCATTAATTAATTGCTTGATTTGCGTCATGCTTTCGTGCAGTGCAGATATTGCTTGCGGTTCCGCCTCGGCCTGTAATACTCCTGTTGGGATGCTCTTGCGGTAAATAAATCTCAAATTGATATTCATAATGTCATGTGTAGAAAATTAACAACACCATGTAGGCATTTAGGTTTGCAAATGTACATAGTCGAGTAGCATATATATTGTAAAAATGATCTTGGCATAGTTGAAGGATAGTTTTATACACTAACAGGTACTGGGACATGAACATCCAGACACAGCCTTAGAAATTATTTCATCGGCTGACTCTTTCTTTACTTATTTTCTGATGAAAGGCTCTTTCTTTATTCGTTGTCCATGCCAAAAAAAAACTGTCTTTTGCACTGGAAGTGGTAATTCGATGACGCCATGTTCCAGCTTGTATGCCCGTGACGACGAAGATGCAGTATTACGATCTCCAGCTCGGGTTTGCAAAGATCCTTCTGAAGCATGGAGAAGAACCCATGAAGATGGAGCTAGCCAGAATGTATTGTTTGTCAACTAATGACGCCTTGTTTTTTTTTCATTTTTCAGTATCAGTCTCAGGCGTTTCAACTAACCCATTTGTGTCGTTCACAGAATACTGAACAAGCATAGCGATGACAGATCACTGGTCGAAGCGTTGAAAAGGCACTTCGTAGCCGACCATCTGCTCAGCGATCATCATCAGGAGAAACCGCTTCTCAGGTGGCGCGAACGCGGCTCGTACGTGGACAGCGCTCTGCTGGAAAAGCAGATGGAGTATGAAGCAGCGCTGCAAAAGATGATGAAGGAGCTTCAAACAGCGCTGAGAATGTTGATGAAGAAGTATGAAGCAAAGAGCTCTGATGATGGGGCTAAATCAAGTGTAAACACTGTAAGTTGCAACTTCTATTTGCAGTTTGTTAGATCCAATGGGTCTGGAACTCTACATACTTTAGTTTATGGAGAAAGTAACATACCCATTTTCCGGCAGTAAAAGAGAATAGTTAAAACCAACAGTAAGCACCTACTTTTAATATTATCTGTGCAGGGATTATTTCAGGAGGACCCACTGGCTTGTATGCTTGGCACTCCAGGCTACGACATGGAATTCAGCAAGCCCCCTGAGTAGTCACCGACATCAACATTGATAGGAGGCACTATCCATATGAGAAGAGAGTTGAAAGAGAAGTCACCTGAATCTACGTCGCCGGCGTACTGACAAAACTGCTGTTTTTTTTAATGGTCAAAGGTGGGGGTGGGGGGAGGTTCCCACCTGAATTTTCATTCGATAAAAGGCACAAAAGCTAAATGATTTACAACAAAGATTGTGACGAAGTCTTATTGGTGCTGTGGATGAAAATACAATTCAAACTTGCCGATGTGCACAACTGTGGTGTTATGCCAGTTATGTTTGAACATATGTGCTAGCAGAGATGTATGTGTTATGTTTTCTTTGCAAGTGGGGTAATATATTAACCAATCATCAAGAGTGCAGTTGTTCCCACAGAGTACTGGAAATGGCACTTGACCTAGAACGGAGCCAAAGGGCAGTTCTGACAGTGGTAGACCATAGTGAGATAGGAATTGACTCTAACAATGTTTGGTTGATGGTGAATGACTGAATGTGCAGCAGATCAGACTTATGGCCCTGTTGAAAAAGGTGGTTGATCTCCAGGACTAGCAAGGTGTCTGCATCAAAGCGATGCATATGACTCTTTATTTCATTATTAAAAGAAAAAGTTCAGCTTCCTGGGGGCTTGAACAAGTGACCAGGTGCTCGTATCAGGAGAAGAGCTCCGGTCTCATCATGTATGACTGTTGTCTTCAGTAGTATCCTTCGACTTTTGATCCAGCAAGTCAGAGTTTCTGGTGTCTGGACTTCAAGTGCTGTTTGGGGCTGCACAACTACTATGTGCGGGGTCTCCCTACCACCGAGCCAGACTCGGGTCAAACATGTGTCGAGTTGGATAGGAGCCGGGGTTGAGGAAGCACGAAGGTGGTGTCAGGCTCCTTCGTGAGCAACCTTGACCGAGGGTAAGATATCGGGTTCGATAAAAGCTCGACCGGGGGTAAGATGTCGGGTTCGATAAAAGCTCGGTGTTTGGCCCCGGCAGATGAGCCATAGAGGCAAGGGTTATTTGAGAGGTCAACAAAGCTAAGTGATGCAAGGAAGCTTCTACGGTTTTCTGTGCGCATAATCTCATCTCCTTCGTTGGTCATCTCGGTGATGGCGGGATAGTCGGATGTCGAGTGACGACCGTGTTATGCTCAGAGGTCTTTCAGGTGCTTGATATTTTTTTCTTGTAATGTGTTCAGACAACAAGGCTTCTAGAATGGGTATTTTTTTTAAAACATGCCACGTGCCTACCTTTCTAAAAAATGTTCAAACAAAAAAAAGTGAGTCAACATCCGGTTTAAGAGGAGAGGCTACTATGCTATGGAGAGATTAAACAAAGACTTGGATATTTCTGTAAAAAAAGACTTGGATAATTGTATTTTACAAACCCTAACACTGGACCGATTCGGTCACCTCCTGGACCCAGGCCCTCTGGGCTTCTCTTCTCGCTCACTTCTCCCCAACCCTCACTGCGGCAGTCTCTCTCTCTCTCCCTGCTGCAGCGCCGCAGGAGCCGGCGGCGATGGTTCTGGAGCAGTTCTTCGGGCACATACTGGGCAAGGTTCGCCGGAAACGCCCCTACCCTCGTACCTCCTGACGGTCTGTTGATCTCCTCCTCCCCCTCCTCCGTGCTGAGAGGGACTGACGGTCGTGTTCCTGCGTTTTCTGTCGCTAATGCAGCGGCACGGGGCCAAGAGGGCGATGCTGGAGCTGGAGATCTCCCTGCGGGCCAAGGTTTGTCGCACACCTTCTTGTTGGTAGAGGCGGCGGGTTCCTGATTTGGGGTTGATGCTGGCTGGCTGCTGCAGGACCCGGTGACCCCGCTGGAGGATACCGAGCTCTATTCGACCACCATGAAAGCAACCTCGGCCTATTTCTTCACCTTTGTCGGGACGGGCTCCCTTGTGTGGTTTGCTACAAGAAAAGGTGCCTCCTCTCTCGATCCCTAGTTCTGTACTGACGAGAGGCAAATTGCCATCAGTTCCAATTGTTTAATTTGCACACGGTTATTCTTCGGCATTACCCAATATTGATACTACAAAATTAATTAGATACTATACCTCCGTTCCAAAATGCAAGCCTTTTTAGCAGCTCTATTTGAACTACATACTATGTTAAGCCTTTAAAGATCTGTCAACAATACAACAACCGTGTTCTTCGTGACCGAAGAATAACAATACAAACTCCATTCTTTCTTTATCTTTGCCACAAGACTCACCTTGACATCCTCGGCTCTTGCGTTCCTTGCACCACTGCAGCTCTGCAGTTTAATACCAAGAAGTGCCTTCTACCACATTGACAAGCATTTCGACATTCAGGTTCTGTCAAAGCATATCTATGGCTTGATATGAAGCAATTTGTAATGCACAGGAGCTCATGTATGTCATGTTAGTTGTTACGCCATGGAAGGTGTCTGCAAGCGCTTGAACATGCATGTATGCCACCTTACGCATGCCGGGTGCAGCTGCGTCAGTCTCGGCCTCATTGCATCAGCCTTGCCCTTCTGCCTGTCGTCCCTGCACATTTTTTGTTTATTCCTCATTTTGTCGGCTGTGAAAGTTTAGTTTCGAACATGCACTCCTGTGTAAGAGACTACCTGTACAGAAAACGGGATTACGAAACACGATACAATACACAGATGAATAATGGGACATTATACAAAAGATGATAACGACAATATTTATATTTTGCAGACTATATGTATCTTGAGTGCACAAGTGTTGTTTAGAGTAAACCTGCAAAACCAGCATTGTTGAGTTTGCTACTGCAGGGACTCTTTGTTGGTACCATGCAAATGTTAACTACTACTCTTTTGTGCAGCTCCTAAGTTTCTTGGCATTCCACCTCTGCATGGACCATTGGCATTCTTCTACTCTTCATGTAAATCTCAACGCTTTTCACCTGCTACTGATCCCTGTAAATATTGATAATGACATACAAAGGCATATGCATGCTTTATATTTCTTGATTCTTGAAATCTGTTTTGTGGAAATATATCGTAGTCACTGTGGTACCACCTGGGATGATTCAGCTGGGAACTGGTAAATAGGCAGCATATGCCTATTCATTCCTTCCACACATGAGGCCCATGCCATTTGCGTGATCACTATTCCACCTAGATGCATCTCATCAGGCAGCGCTCTCTTATCATGGTGACAAATCCCGCCTCCCTCAGGCGGGTGTAGCGCTCCATTTATGAGGGGGGTTAAGATATGTAGAGAAACATTTAAAACCCAGGCATGTGCATTTTGTTCATATAAATGCCATGCATATGTTTAGGTTTGCAGTATATATTTGAATGATCTTGGCATAGCTGAAAAATAGTTAGATGACCTTTAATTTTTTTTTAAGTAGAACATGCTTGTATGTTCCTCCTAGTTTGTGATGGAAAGACGGGATCAGAGACATTAACCTCAGGCACAACCTTCGAAATTATTCCATGGTCTGAATTTTTTTCTACGGTGCGCCTGTGCCCATTCATCAAAGTTTTACCTTTTTTTCCCCACCAGGAGTGTTCATTTGTAAGTTGTATGACAGGTTGTGCTCGTATTTTGGGGGATATGAAGTATTATGAGTCTTATCATGAGTCCGCCACAGAAGTTTTGGAAGGCGGAGAAGAACTCAAGAAGATGGAGCTAGCCAAAATGTGTGTGTTTTTTGCAAGCTAATGATGGTTTATTCTTTTCCAGTATCGGCCTGAGCTTCACAGGTGTTTGGACTAACAATTTGCTTCACCCGCAGAATACTTAACAAGCATAGCACCGACGAGCTGCTGGTTGGAGTTGTAAAGAGGTACTTCATAGCTGAGAATCTGTTGAGTGACCAGCATCAAGAGCAACGACTTTTCAGGTGGCGCCAACGTAATTCATACGTGGACTACAGTTTCAAGGAAAGGATGAAAGAGTATGAAGCAAACAACTCTGCTGATGATGAGGCCGAATCAAGTGTAAACAGTGTGAGTTGCAACTAATTTTAGACCCGTGGAGTCTAGTTCTCCACATCGATTCTTAGTTTATTGTCTGAATTTCCAGAATAGCTGATAGCAAAAGAATCCGATGCGTGGTCGAGGAAAAAGCATTGTTCACCTATATTTTTTATGTTTATTTTTGCAGAGAGTATGTGAGGAGGAGGAGGACACTCTGGCTTGTATACTTGGCTCTCCAGGCATCAGTACTGAGATGATCACACAGGCGGCAGAATCCTGAAGAGACGAGAGGTGCGTGGAAACGGGAGAAGTCACATTCGGCATCGGGCGTTGCGAGCATGCTGACAAAGCTGATGTGTTATGATGGAAGACTTAGCGGTTTGTGTGGAAGGAAATACATTCCTAGATAGATATAAGCAGTTGTAGTTCCGTAGTGGAGTCATGTTTGTTCCAAGAGATGGAGTCCAAATCCACACGTTGCCACTGCTAGGTTAGTTAATCTTTGTGGTTTTGGAATACCATGTAGCTATCTTTTCTATGCACGTTAAAATATTTTTCTTCGCATATAATAATTATGATAGTAGTACTCCGTCAATCGCATATGCACGTTAATCTTTATGGTAGTACGGAATCGCTTTACATGGCAAGATGGTCAGGCTGTGAGAAAGTTCACTACACGTTTTATGATTTGGGGTGATGTATAATAATTTCAGAGATTTCCATTTTAATTTGCTACTGATGTTTAATTTGCAACTTGGAGGACTACTACAGTTCATCCTAAATATTCCAGCATGTAACAGTTGATCTGCTTGCTCAGGCAAAGTAAGAAGAGAAGAGAAGAGAAGAGAAGAGAAGAGAAGAGAAGATGAAAGAAAATTGGGATAACTGGTCCAAATCCTGAATTAGAATCGTTTAGTAAATCAAGTGGTTTCGTCATTTCGGAAGTTTTAATGAGAAACAGTAACATTGGAGCGTGCACATTGGAGTTGGAGGCAAATTTGGACAGTGAAGTCGCTTGCCACCCTTCATCCCCATATTTTCCAAATGTGGCTTTACTATTCATACTAAGGTCCACCATTGATGAAATGGAGATGCGCCAATCATCAAAGATTTGTCTAAGTAGGAGAAGAAAGCAAACACATGATTATTAAGCGACACATATTCATTCTCAAGTGTATACAAGTAAAGCGAATACTTAGAGGCAGACCCATTGCTCCAGCTTCTTGGATTTGTCGGTGCTCGGCTCATCCGCTTGAGTGGTCGATCTAGAGCCTCTAAAACTCCAAGCAAAGATTGAAGGGGATTAATCAAGATCCACCACCGACGCGGCTGCACAGGCACATAGTTAATTAGTTCTGACTTCTGACTTCATCTCGTAATTTTTAGTTTGCTCAGACCTGTGGCCTTTCACCACTCCAAATTAAAGGGAGGTCTAGTTTTGTCAGTTCTCTCCTAAATTAAACATAGCTTTAAAAGTTTAAAGCATATGTTATTTCGCCAACATAGACCATGTACAGTAGAAAAAAAATCAGCAACCGGATTTGTTAATTTTAGGTGTCAAAGTTTAGATGATCAATCCTTGCTATGATATGTTGGTGCGTGTGCAGGCCAGAGCTTGGAGACGGCTCCACAGTCGATGTTGGTCTAGGCATGCGACCACGACCCCAACTGCCGACGCTACAATAACATTAACACAGTGAGGTCACACACTTCTTTGACGCTGACAAGAACGACAATCCAGCGCGATAACCAACCGTGCATCCACTCTGTACTCAGGCTATGTAGATTAGGATCTAAGCCGCGACGGAGTTAGGGCGCAGCCGAGAAATTCAACTCAATTGTACCAAAATTCAGTTGCCATCAGTTTTGCACTACTGCATTTTAAACCTTTCATCATGGTCACCGCCAAAAACGCCTGCTGCACCTTACACGGTTGTTGTCTATCTATGTAACGCCGTCAGCCAGCATTTGGTTTTCTCCTGCATCTCACGGATAGCTAAACTAAAGTGAAGGTAAATCTTAGATACATATGAAGCTAGTTACGGTGGGTCTTGAGTTCGCGCAATGGTAGCTCACCATGGCTAATTATTTATAGCTGGACTCTGGACTACAATTAGCATCGCATACACGCAAGATACATGAATTCTAAAACCGAAGCAAATTCATGCATTTGCGGTGTGGGCTGCACACAACACGAATGATCCATCCACCTTGTGTGCATCTAGTTTGCGTGCGGCCCTAGATTATCTAAACAAAAAAAAAAAAATTTAAGTTTTCCAAGTGAAGGAGCTCTGACATGGGAACGGTAATTCTAACAATATGATCCAGCCGCCCAAGTTTAAGTTCTCGCAGATGTGAAATTAGGTTCTTATTATTTCAAAATTAAACTTGCTCGGGAGGTTTCCCCACCGCTTTCCTTTCAAAAAAGAATAGCACCCGCGAGTGCATTTGTGCTTGGGGTGAAAAGAGTAATGTTATTATTGTAAAAACATCTACAATAAATTATTGATGATATTCCATGCGAACAAGCGAATTTTGTAGGTAAAAGTTAAGTTTGGTAGCCTGTGTTAAAGAAAACAAATCTACTAGTTAAATTACATTATATTCCAGAGAGAAAAAATTGGAACAGTTTCTAGGGCTCCCGTGATGAATTGCCGCTACTTTTAACCGCTAGAAATAGATTCGTTGTTGCTCATGATTAACTTCTTCTACTTTTAACTGCTTATCAGTGTCATGGATCTAGGGTTGTTAATTGTTATATTCTAATCGCCATGGCGTGAGAGATACATCTACATGTGGCTTCGATTTGTTTCCAGAGGGAATTTTGGCGAGGTTTGAAGCTGCTCGAACCTGAGCAGGACCACGATGCTCCCTGTTAAGAGTTAAGACTACGGACACACGACAAGAGATGAACCAGGGACATCAGCATAGACAAATGTGGGATGGAGGAGCGGAAAGTGTTATTGGCTTCCGAGTTCGAGTGCTCCGTTCATTTGATAAAAGTCAAAGATCATATTTTCAAAATAAATCTGGATATAGTCTTTGTTGTATCCCACAAAACATGCAAAATCACAACATGAAATTCTTTGTACTATGGGCTACATAGAAATGATAAAATATGATAAAGTTTGGGTATTTGAAAAAAGTATGCACACATCCACAATTTTCTCATTTTTGTGTGGGTCAAAATACAAAATATTTGAAATTGATATTTCGCATGTTTGAGGGAAAAATTACTGGCTACATCCGGATATCTTATAATTTTTTTTGAATCTCACAAATATGATTTTCAATTTCTTTAAAATAGCTAGAGCACAAGTGCTCAGGAGCCAAAAATCTCCGCTCGGTTTTGGAGTTAGTACTCCGTAGGGGGTATAGGGCAAATCGTGGAGTACCAGATCATGTGAGCCATTGGATTAAGAAAATTGGACGGTTTCTATTATTTTTAGGGTATTGTATTGTAAAAGTCCTTAAATACAAACCCATACACCAAACATGTATAGTTTGGGGTGCACATGCGGCTTAACTGCCTAGGGTTTTAACACAGCTGCAATTAATGGAGGTCTTCGTTGCCAACCAGCCACCGCCACAAGATCAGCGTATCGAGACATAAGCCCGGATTTGGTTTTCTCCAACATCTTACGAATATCTAAACTGAAATAAAGGTGAATAGTGGATAACCCTAGTTACAAGCGGTCTTGACTTCGGGCTTACCGTGTACATATTTATAGCTTGACTTCGGGCTAGGATATGTGCTCGTACATTGAAGACACATGCATTCTATAGCCGAAGCAAATTCATACATTTGCGTTTTGGGTTGCAACGACCGACCGACGTGGATGATCCATCCACACCTTGCTTGTGACATCTAGTTTGTGTGGCTTGGGTCATATGAAAGATATGTCAAGAGAAAAAATACCTTCAAGTTTTCCGAGTGAAGAAGACATCAATACGGTAATCCAAACTTGCACCGTGCATTTGCTATTCGGATAAAATAATAAAAATGTTATTTGCCAAACAAAATCCGAATTTTTTTTTGCGGGTAAAAGAGGATTTCATTAAACAGGCAGGATTACGAGGTGTTCAAGATCTAACTCATGCAAAACAACATTAGGCCCGGAACCAAACCACACCATAGTGTGATGCTCTATCCTTTTTTTTTGACACGAATACTGCTCTTTATTGATTAAATCACATCAATACACGGAGTCTTACGGATACAATCTGGTGCAAAGTCTGAAATAAAACCTATAGAGGCCAAGTTTGCAAGACAGTGATAGCCCTAACCTGTGATCTCTCCACTTTCACAATTTGACACTCCACTCTTTGTCTAAGCAAATAACTAATCTCTAAACAAAAATTTATATGAATGAGACTAGTACCTTATTTGTTTGGTTTGAGCAATATGAAGCAATAATAGTATTTATGTTACACAAAACAGACACCATTAGCTCCGTATTTTAAATGTAGCTTTTTTTTGCTTGTGATATTGTAACCATAGAATGCATATGTTCTAAAAAAATTTGTACAATTCCGTCTTATGTTTGAGGAATAAAGTAGCTAGCTATTGAATTAATTAAATCTTACAGAGAGAAAGAGATAACCAGGCTACATGTACGTCTCTAACTAAATCTTGGCTGAGATAAAACTGCCCAAGTGCAAGTTGCAAAGGCTGATCTTGCTCTCAAGGTTGTCCGGTGTCTCTACGACAGTCGTGCATGTCTTGGTGCGTGTATCATAGCTCTTTACGGCCTGTGCTCGCCTGCGAAAGAGAGAGCATTGGAAGAGCAGCCTCACGCCGTCGTGTGTCATTCTCAATGGCATATAATGATAGGTGTTTGGGGTCATCCGGATCTTATACGCCTCAACCCAGACGTTCCTCTTAGAATCGGTCAGAAGCCATATGTTGGCAAACCGGACCTCCGATTGGACCATGCAGAGGATGCCATTCAGCTCAGCTAGACGGACTGTCTTTGTCATCTTCCTCCACGACTCATGTCCCACGCCTTTTTGCGGTCCTTGGATCGTCTCCGTCCACTTTTCACTCTCGAGATCAAAGCAATGTATTATATCCCCGAGGAGTCCATCCATCTCGTCAGAGGCCAAGACATACAAGACGCCATTGACGACAGTCACGGAGCCCGGGTAACGTCTGGCACGGGTTGGGGGTGGGAGCCTCGGTTTCCACTTGTTGCCATCTCCTAGAGTTAGAACGCAGCAGCTGTCGCCGTCTATGAGGCCAACCACCTTGTATGCACCCGAAGGGACGGCACGGCCCAAGTCCACGGTGGTAGTGTCGTAGTATGGAGTCCGATTATGTGTGAGTCCGATTATGTGTGAGGCTCTGGATGGATCAACCACCTGATCGCTAGTTCGATACTTAGTAACACAGATAAGGTCTCGAAGACAGCTTGCGGAGAGCTTGCCACCAGGTGATCCACCACCATGCTTGACCACCCTCCTGCTGAAAACGTGGCCATCTATATCCACAAGCCGTAGCTCGTCGCCTTTGCTAGTAGGTTGTTCTTCTCCGAAGGAGAAAATCGCGACGACCTGATGATCGTCGCCGTGGCGGGACTTGTGCGCGGCGACGAAGTTTGGGTCGGAGATGAGGGCGCACCACTCCTTGGATACGCACCGGAATCTGCACGCGGACCAAATCGGCACTCTGCAGAGGATCTCGAAGATGATCTCGTCTGGTAACGAGACGGCAACGGTCGACGGTGCATGTGTGCTGCTTGTTGCCTGGGCTGCACTAGCCGGCCGGGGATGGTGGCGCCGTTTGGGCGAGGGTGACAGCTGAGGCGTCATATGATGGTGGACGCAAGACGGCCGGCGGCCGGCGCTGACGAGGAAGACTTACGGTTGGAGGCGCAGCTTAGATCCGATAATTAAGCAGGGTTTTTTGTGTTTACGTTGACCTGACACCTTGTGTTGGAATAGGACTCTCTTAACTTGAACCGGAATAATCGTCTGGTACGAAGATAAGATGGGGCAGAGCTGGCTGCCTGATCGGCCGCCAACCCTGATCACCCACCCTCGTGCTCACTAGGGACGTCCATATCCATCAGCTTTAGAGCATCCCACCGTTGAACGTTTCTAGGCCGAAATTCGGATAAAAATGTGGCAGGAAGAAACTCGTTTTCGGCCTGGGAATGCCGAGTCTCGCGTTCCCAGGCCGTGCTTTCGCGTTTGGCTAAAATTCAGTCGAATTTAACAATTTAGACGAATTTTATTAATTATGGGTGGATATAGGCGGATTACATCGAATTCGGGCGAACACCCGAATTTAGGCTAGAAAATAAACTAAAAAACATAAAAAAGCATCGATGCCGTCGCCGCTTCTACATGCCAAAGTTGCCGGACGTGTAGCCGGGATCGGCCTTGCCGTCATCGTCGCCGTCGTAGTCGTCGTCGTCACTCAGCAGGTGCGACGGGCGGGAGCTCCCCTGGCCGGCGTCGTCGCACCTCCAAGGCTGGTGGGAGGGGCCGGCCTCCTCCTCGTCATAGAGGACGATGAGAGGGGCCAGACCACGCTAGGCGCTCGGCCTGCTCCTGCCAGAACTGGACGCGGAGGCGCTCCTCCTCCTCCCAGACCGCCCTGGACCAGGCGAGTATGTCCGGCGACGACGGCTCCACCGGCGGCTGCGGCGCCGACTCCCGGAGGGACTGCTCCATCGCCATCTTCATGACGAAGGTGTCCTCGTCGATGGGCACCGCCCAATTGGCCGGCTTCGGCTTCGGCCGGCGAAGGCGGCCAGTGGGCGGCGACTATATGGCGGGAGAATTATTCCGGCCATATAGTTGGCACCGACTTCATTAGGTCGAATAGAACAAGTTTCGTGAAGGGACCCCTATATAAAGAGGCTTCGGACGACGGGAAACATCGCTTCTTTTCGACCTCAACTCTCCCTACCACCAGAAGCCGCCACGCCGGAGGAATAGATCTAGATCTAAACCTCTAAACCCTTCCACCACCATAGCCATCTTTCACCACTTATAATAGTAGATCTCTTCTTAAATTGACGATATTATAAGACTATTTGCTATCAACCTTATGATCTCTATTACAATATTTATGATTGTCAATTTTATCTCTATGTGTGAGTAATTATCCTTGGGCTAAGGGCTTTGGCCTAGCCATGTAGCTTTTTGTGCATGCTATTTATCATAGATGAGATCATGTATTAGTTTGTATGACATGATGATTGTAGTATCCTATCTTGCCTCAATCTAAGGACTTGTCAGGTACTCAAGACCCCGAGGATTGATCTAGGTAAAGGGAGTGTGAGTAATGACTGATCTGCAGGATGGGAACCCCAGTGACAGAAGGGATAGTATGGCTGTATGTGAGGGATTTACTTGGGATTAACAATGACATCACTATGCATATCATTAGTTTTCTTTCTTCTATGGATGAGACTAGTAGGTTATTCCTATAAGCGGTTGCGGAGGCAATAACAATTATGGATGTACTGCCCACATATAATTATTTTTATCTAACGATTACATGTATACTTTAGGATCATCTATTATTCCCATCAGATATATTTTGCATAGCTACTGGTGAAAACCGAAGACTCTAGGCCCTCTATCTCTCCATCGTCAATGACAAAAAAAGATCGCAAACACTTGGTCCGGTGAAAACAAAAAAGGAGTTCTAAAACTCTCAAAGGTCTGTTTAAGTAATCTCACTTTGTTTTCTGCTTTCCGAGGATTCGATAAACCTAGGTATACTAGGAAAAAAGAGTTACACTACATCCGTAATCCGGATCGAAGGTATCAACTCTTTTTCTGGCACCGTTGCCGGGGAATCAATCGCTACCCTGGTGAGGTTAGTAGGAACCTTACTAGTTTTAATTCTTGTTTCTAATTTTGTTAGTTTGCTTTGATTATTTATTTGAAAAACTAAAAAAAATAGTTAGTCTTTTAATTTTTGTTTTTATTATCATTAGTACTTGTTTAATAAAATTCAAAAACATAGGAAGTATGGCTGAAAAGAAGCTTGAGGAGTTTGCTCCAAACAATGATTATTTGCGTACTCCTATTACTCAGCCAACAATTGCTGGTGAAGATTATGAAATTAAGCACCACTATTTAAGTTTGGTTCAACATAATTAATTTGGTGGCTCTGCTGTTGAAGATGTAGTTATGCATTTAAATACTTTTACTGAAATATGTGATATGATGCGCATTAAAGATGATGACCTCAACGCGATCAAGTTGCGCTTATTTTCTTTCTCTCTTAGAGGAAGAGCAAAAGAATGGTTGCTATCTTTGCCTAAAAATACTATTGAATGTACTTCTTTATTTATGACTAAATTCTTTCCACCTGCAAAGACTATGAAACTCAGATCTAATATTACTGGTTTTAGACAGGAAGAGCGTGAGCCACTAGTGCTTGCATGGGAGAGAATGAAAGAATGCATGAGAAACTGTCCCAGAATGGGATGGAAGATTGGTTAATTCTCCATTTATTTTACAATGCTCTTAACCTTGTGTCTAACTCTATTAAGTCTATGCTAGATACTACAACTGGAAGAACATTTATAGGTAAACAAAATACCAAAGCAAAGCAGCTGCTAGACAATATGCAAGACAAACATGCCCAATGGCATGTTGAAAGATCAAACACGAAGAAGGTGAACTCCGTTATACCTCAAGAAAATGAAGAACTCAATGATAATTTGGATGAGCTCATATTAGCCGTTGAAGGTAAGGAAACCCCGGTAAGAGCCACTCTCGAACCAACTATTGAAGAAATAGACTTTATAGATTGTAATAATTATAACCCTGCTTGGAAAACGAATTATAATCCAAATTTTTAGAAACATTATTCTAGTCCCGCAAGTAACTCTAATAATAATATGGCATCAAATAATAGTAGTCTCCAAGAAACTCTTAAATCATGATGCTATGCTTGGTAAATTATCTAACCAAGCTGTTAGTTTGAGAAATGATTTGCAGACCCTCAAAGAAAGAAGAAGGATTGTCGAGGCACAGCTAGGTAAGATAACCGAGAGTCAAACTCTCATTCTAGCTAAATTTGCAGATAAAGCTGAGCCCAATCTAGTAAAAGACCTCAAGATGATAAGAATCCAAAGGGAGGAGCCCGAAGAACTTGATTATAGCAATGCTCCTTCACCAAACTACACAGTTAAAGATCTTGTAAAAAGAATCAATGTCAAGATTCTGATAAGTGAAGGAAATGATGAAGCCATGTATCAACACTTCGTTAATCATGTAGCAATAAAGGTACGTGAGCTTGAGTAAGAATATAAAAAAATTGCTGAAAAAATTGCCTGTTAAGCTAGATGATATATTTGAGCCTACTATTAAGATTAAAATTGGGACTAGTGAAATAGATGCACTCTGTGATCTAGGTGCAATTGTTTCAACAATTCCAAAGAGTGTTTTTAACAAGTTAAATCTTGGCTCTTTTAAAATCACCGAACTTAAATTGCATCTAGCAGATTCTACTTACAAACAAGCAGTAGGCTTTAAATAAAATACCTTACTATACATTAAAGACTGTCCTACTCTTATTGATTTTGTTATTGTTGACATGCCAGAAGATGCTACTGCTCCTATCATATTAGGCCGTCCTTTCTTAAGAACTATTAAGGCTTTGATTAATTTGCATGAAGGGAACGTGAAGCTCCAATTCCCTTCGCGGGATCTTTTTGTTATTCATTTCCTCAGGAAAAAGAAAGCCATGCAATATGAGAAGGAGGCCATAACTTTGAAAGTCAACTACTTTGGAGTGGGTGTTCCACTCATATGGTCTAAGTGATCAACATCAAGGTTAAACTATTGACCATAAAAGAGCACTGCATGAGAGGCAACCCATGTGAAATAAAGGTTTGATTAAAGTTTTAAAGTTTTAATTTAAGTTTATATAGAATAAAGATTGCTAGAAAACTCCAGTGAGAAGGAGAGATTCTGCGGTACTAAAAATTCATGTTTTATACACGCCAAAGTTGGTCAAAATTTTAGTCTGTCATATTTTATGTCAAAACAAGGTGTTTCGCTAAGTTTCAGTCTAAAAATTAAATCTTAAAGAAATAGAATTTTTTGATGTGTACAGAATCTTTAACGACCAACTATACCGCGGGAATACAAATTCCCGCCGTATAGCTTCGGCCATGTAGTTATGTGACCCATCGACAATTTTTCATCCCAGGATACACAAGGTTTAACGACCAACTATACAGCGTAAACAAAAGTTTCAGCCGTACAGTTCCGACCATATAGATACATCCGCCATGAAAGAAACCCTAGAAACCCTAAAATTTTGCCGTCAGACCAACTATACGGCGGGAACAAGTGTTCTGGCCGTATAGTTGCGACCGTATAGTTGTGTATGACCACTTAAACGCACGGGGAGGTACCCAAAACATCAAAACATCAATCCTTTTTCTCTCTTGTACCTCCAAACTCTCTCAAAACCTCAAGGGATATTCACCCCTGCTTAATTTTGTTCGATTTCCTTGCACGCAAGTAAGCTATGGTATGTTTCTCCTCCGATCCTCCAATTACTTTTCGCGAATTCATATCTGATCTATTGTCATTATCAATATAGGGTGAGACTTGTTTTGAACTAATTGTCATGCTTATCTTGCCTAGATTGTTATGTTGAGGAGATTCTTTAGTGTGCTATGATGGGGATTATGCTATGACTATTATTAGATCAACAAGTTTTATAATTGTCTTTCTTATTTATTTCTAGAAGATGAACATGAGGATCCAGACATGTGCTCTTGCCGCTGCTAGTTCTTCTCAGGCTGCAGCTCAGGAACGCATGGGGATTCGTTTCAGGAACGAGTCTCACCGTGAACGTTTTGACAAGATCAAAAACCGAGAAGTCAAGTCAACCAAGTGGGATTTCCCCATCATGTTGAACCAACTTGTTATTTCTAATGATTTTAATTTACTTTGCAATAGAGTTGGCCTGCAAAACATTGTATTTTATGATGCACCAACCTATCGCCGGTTAACCATTGAATTCCTTAGTTCTTGGAAAAGAACCGTTAAAGCATGGCATGGGGAGGATAGGATTTCTTTCTGACTCATGAACAATAATTATTCATTGTCACTTGATGAATGGTGCAATTGTTTTGGTTTACCCAACAATGATCTTACTGTTCTACGCGCATCTTTACTGGCATAGAACCTTTCCCCTGAACTCTCCTATAATAGAATGAGCTCTACTTCTAGAGTCAGCAAAGGGAAAAATATTCAACATCCTTCTCTTCGCAATTTGTTCTATATTATTGCTAACAACTTGCAGTCGCATAATGAGTTTACAAGACTCAATGAGGAGGACATCTTAGTCCTTGCAAAAGCTGTTTTCAACTATGACAACTTGTCACTTCACTTTGGCACAATTCTTGTGCGCTTCTTGGAGTACCAATCCTCCCAAAGCCAAGGACCAATCACTTGTGAAGGCGTCATCACCATGCTCGCCAATGCCCTAGGCACCGACCTAGGTGAGTTACAACCGGTACAAGGTGAGCGACGTGTTGGTGTCTCTACTTTGAGGGTGAAATGCTCACTAGGAGAGGTGGTGTTTATTATCTGCATACTGCTGGAGATGGGTGTCTCTACCCTGCTCCTTTTCCTAATGGTCTTTTCTCCATCGAGGAAGGACGTGTGACTTGCAGGTTGAGCAACACCAACCCGAGGAGGAGATTCCGGAAGAGGATGAGGACCAAGAGGAGGAGAAAGAAGTCCCACATCAGGAGGAGCTGCCACCGAGCTGGTTCGCTACATATCAAGATTTCTAAGAACTTGGAGGAACCATGGAGGGGATGCATAATCTCTCCCTAAAACTCCGAGTAACAACAAGTAACCTACCAACTCAATTTGTGAACTGGAGTCACAACTTCCCCCCCCCCCCCACCACAATGATTTGAAGGGCTTGCAAAAGCCTAAGCTTGGGGAGATTTTCTATCTATTTTTATATTTTGGTTTTCATTTACTTTATGTTATTTTCGAGGTTATGCTTTTATTTGAGTTTATAAGCACTCGTGTTGGTTTCCCCAACACTTTATCTTTAGTTATTTTATTTTATTTGTTATTTTCAAGCCGAGATTTGCCGCCAATTTTCTATTCTTTAATGCCCCTTCTCAGAAATCACAAATATATTTCTCCATTTATGTTTATTTTCCCTCTTTCTTTCTTTTTGCCTAGAAGTTCTCATGTGTTCGCAGGAGAGTGATTAGCTTCGAGTTTCCAACAAACAAATAAAAAGGGAAGCGATAAGTGGAACCAAACATGAGAGGTATGCCTTATGACTCCTCACTTTTGAAGTCTGAGAAACCCATGCTAGTTAGTAGTAATGTGAATATGTTATATCGGTGGAGTGAGTCTCTATATAGTTATAAAATTTTGTTTGCATGGGTATTTAATTGGGTACGTTTTGTTCCAGCTCTTGTAGTTAACCAAGTCATGCCTAAAATTTGCTAAATAATTGAAATAAGAAAAAGTCTCACAATTGAAGACTTGGGTGTTGTAGTGTTTAGTCTTGAAAGCTTATTCCTAGAGACACTCAACACCATAGAAAATAGTGATTGACTTGATAGATGTAACTACCTCGGTGAATTACGCTCCTAGTTACAAGCCTGGATGAGCGGAAATGGTTAAAATAGTACGGTGGGGCCCAAATGCCACTCACATGTAGACCTTTCGGCCGTCCTAACCATTTCCAAACATCGGGACAAGAACGGGCGGCGTAATCGGCAGGCGAAGGGATCAACTACATACACAAATGAGTATGTATGCAAGCCACCATACAGTCCTCGAGCCATTCCATCTAAAAGAAATAGAATATTGCAACGCCATACGGCAAGATCCAAATATCCTAGATAGATATATAGTTTAGGATATCTCCTCATACATCAAACATCGTAGTATCAGTGAGCGGAAAACAAGATCCGAGTACGGATAAGAAGCAAATCGGCATAAGATGCCCCATAAATAAACACATCCGCCCACAGATCTCACGGATCCCGTTCGGAATCTCTACACCGAATGATCGTTGCCCACATCGTCTCCTCTCCACCCAAGATTATCCATCTCGTGAGTTTACCTGCTCATCTGAATCAAATATTTTATCGTGAGACCCTAGGGTGCTCGCAAGTCTTTATTCCTCTAAAGGGGACACAACAGGGTGACACAATTGCAAGAAAAGATAAACCCTAACAGTTCTATAGATACTGCTAACCATCCGCCTAACCAAAGATAGACGGATGTCCGTGAATTAATAACAACTGATTATAACGAATATTAACAGATCCATCCTCCTCGCTACCAACGAGGAAGCGGATTTAACAACCCCCAACCGCTGGCGGTTTTATTATCCATTCCATGAGTGTTGCACTATTTACTAGTCAGGTACTTAGTCAAATTAAAAGCGGTACTTTAGTTATACTTGTCTATGATCGAGAAACTGTGCTCCAAGTCGTCCATAACCGCGGACACGGCTTTCAGAAAGTTTTACCCTGCAGGGGTGCACAAATAGCAACACACACTCGATCAACCTCGGAAAAACCAAATCAAAACCCAACGAGGCATTCACGACAAAGCAATCACAGGATTAAAAAATATTTCAGGGGGCCACCCTATTAAGTCTACCCGCAACGAAGTTGGCCGGCTCCGAGACGGACTCAAGGTTTGTGTGGACGGCTGTAAACGAATGGGAACCCGAAAGTGTGACTAGGCTTGTCGATACAGCGAAAACGTGTCACGATCCTAAACAGTACAGGTGCTCCTCGCACAATCGTAAATAAAGCAGTAAAGCATGGCATAAGTACAGGATAGTAATAAAGCTCCAAACTAATTGTGGCCCCAAGAAATAAGAATGAATCAAGCTCTGGCTCACGGGGGTCCCATAAGCCTCCCGGATGTGGATAGCGCGAATATTCAAGGAACAGGAATCAAGTACTCAGGGTCCTACGGGACACACGTGAGCATGAAAAACCAAATAGCAGATATTGCTCACCGGTGCCACTTTCATTAGTTATCCCATACTACTCAGGTTAAGTTGTTTAGGTACCTCGTTATCCATCAGACACTCACATACCCTACACATGCTGTTCTACGACTCGCATGGCTCAAACAACTCCCTAGTAATGGCTCATGGGATGGAGGAACAAGCTCTGGGGTTTAAAAGTAAAGGCTATGCAATACTTGGGATTCATTTAATGCAATCGCGACTCAATTATGCAAGAATAAGATAGAGGCAATAGGTACTATATGTATGCAAGCATGTGGTAGTGCTTGCTGGCGGCTCGATTGAAGCGAGAAGGATGGGTAGTGCTCACGGTTTCTTGATATATCCCCCGCCATTGCCTATTCAAGAAGAACCAAACAAACAAGGGCCAACATAAATAAAGCGCACAAGCATATGAATAAGATGCGACAAGAAAACAATCATGCCATGATGAATGATGCACAATTTGCATGGCAATAATGTAGCATGGCATGGGTGAGGTGTGGAATACAAGAATAAATCATTTTATGGTGTTTTAATCACCTTTTATCCTCAATTAAGTTGCTGTACACTTTATATTTATATTATGCATGCTGCAATTCAGAACATGGAATGCATAAACAGAAAGGTCTCGTCGAGCTGATCATTTTAGACATATCATTTGTCAAATTTGGAGTTATAAAACAAAAGTTATTAATTAATTAAGATAAAGGGCATTTTATTGTAATTTTAAACAACTTGGAATTTAAAGTGTCCAAAATATTTTTGAAGGCCATATTTGAATTCCTCACATTTTTCTGATTTCAAAACATATATTATTTGTATTATTTGGAATAATATTTGAAAAGTTATTTAAAACAGATTTGAATTTTGAATTTAAAACAATTGAAAAAGATTTAAATTAAACAGCCAAATAGAATTTTTTTTGTTACTCAGCAAGTCCTAGCTCTAGACACTGACGGGTAGGGTCAAAAGGATTGGGGCCACGCGCGCAGAAAAGGTTTTACTCACCGCGGCGCTACCTAGCCACAGAGGGTGACAGATGGGTCCGGTGGCTACGGGCCCACGTGACAGCGACTATCCCAAAGGATCGACAAGCGGGGCCGATGGAGTGCTTGTTAGGTGTTACGAAACCAGAGGCTTTCCTGTAAAAGCACACAAATGGTGGGGTCGGAGGGAGCGGGTTGGCCACGGATAAAAAGGTAGGGGTTTTTCAAAACGCGCCATGCATCGTGGATCTTCTCTCAATCTCGGATGACAAGCGGTGTTCGACGTGGGCTCGATCAGGGTCGACCTCGCATCTCGTGTGGCATTACCGCTGCGGTAGGCTAGGGAGTTGATAGGAGAGGCAACGCAGCTCGTGGGTTCCATGCGGCGTCTGTGTCACGAGACAACGAGGACAGCAGACGGTGGGCGTTCGACGAAACGATCGGCGAATCTAGGCGGCGACAGCGAGAGCGAGGATGTCAACAAGGATTAGGGGCTCACCGAGGAGAGGATGGTGGTGTGAGATCAGCTTGGGGAGCAGCAGGGCGTCGACGAGGCAAAGCGGGCTAGGGTTTCGCTGGGCGTCTCGGATCGCTGGGCTTCTCCTCCTCGCTGGAGGGTCCAGGGCGAGGCAGGGGGACCTCCTCGACCTCGCCGACAACCTCCTGCTCGCCTGCGCCTCTTGGATCGACGGGGCTGGTGGATACCGACGGTAGCCGGCCGGTGGAGAGAAAGGTAGAGGGGGAGGGGAGGTGGTTGCGGCGCGAGGCCGTGGGGTGGTTTGGTGAGGCGGAGGAAGGAGGGAAGGGATAAGGCGAGGGAGGAGGTGGTGCCGTGGGCGTGGGTTAGGGATAAGGTGGCTGCCACCTTTCCTCCTCTCCTTCGCGGCTTGGGCTGGGCTCGACATGGGCAGGCACGGAGCATGCAGTGGTGGGCCAGGCGGGTGAGGCTCGGGCTGGTGGGGTCGCACGACAGAGGGAGAGAGCTAGAGAGGGAGGCTCGGTATGGAGCTAGGGTTGGAGTAGGGTGGTGGCTCGGGTTAGGGCTTGGGGTGGTGGTAGCTAGGTGGGTCCAGGGTGGCCAGGTGGGACTAGATAGGTGCGAGAGGAGAGAGGCCGAGAGAGAGAGTGGGGACTAGGGTTAGCTAGAGAGGGGCTCGGGTTGGTGAGAGGAGAGGTGAGGTGAGAGGGGACATGGGATGGATGGAGATGGGTGTAGGGTTTTAACATGAACCAAACAAGATCAAGCATGAAGGGGGTAGAGAGAGAGATGGTAGTGAGGGATGGAGATGATCCCAAAAAGAGAAAACCCATTAAAAACCAAGAGTAAAACAAATGGCTAAAGGTGATGGTACTCTTGCATGGCCCATGCAAATTAATAAATGCCATGTATTATCCTTGTGAAAACAATAATGATGTTATGGCATTATTCTTATGCATTCCCAAGAAGTGGAATCAAGGCCAAGCAAAAGAATTTAGAATTGGACCCATCCTATCTCCCATGAGCTAGATTAAATACCAAAAGAAAATAGAATACAAGCTCATGGATAATGGAATGGTGGAATTATAAGGTGGTGAAAGAAAGGGTTGGTGGAGTGGAATAAAAGATATGCCCCAACTCAACTTGGGCATTTAAACAATATATCAATATCCAAATACAATATCAAGAGGCAAATACAATTGACAATGCATATGAGAGAAGATCCAAAACAAAAAGGGTTTTATATGATGCTCAAATGCAGGGTGGCATGATGACATGAGCATGATATAATTATGATGCAACAATTATATGTATGAAGTAGCCATATATATAGACTAGGCTAGTAGCATTACAATTGTTAGACAATTGGGATGCTACAATAGATCTCTTTAAAAAGATTTGTTCAATTGAATTAATGTTTAGCGGTATTTGTGAGCATGCCAAAGTTTGACTTGTGAACCATAAGAATGATATAGATTTATGTGTGTCAAACTTCATGGGATGCCAACAACTGTGCTAGCCTATGAACGATCTTTATGGAGGAAACTCCTAGATTTCGCCTATGAGTTAATTAATTATATGTAGCAGCAATGCTATAATGGGTAAGATTCTTGGAACTCCCGGTAGCTGTAGACATGATAGAATCACTCCTCTGGTTGATATGAGTAATCATTATGCAAAAGGAATAAAAACCTTAGTGATGCCACGAGTGTCCATCACAGCCCGATAAACTAATGATTTTTTTTGGCATGCTCTCAATTACTTAAGAACTGAAATTCTTGAAGGACAATGAATAGAAAGTAGTGTTTGAAAAGTCTTGATCTATTTATGTGGGAGAATTGAGATACTTTAGTGTATATTCTCTTCATGATGAACTCTCACACTATTAAATTTACATGATTATACTTTATTGTTCAATGCAAGCCTATGAGTTGATTACATGACATGGAATAAAGTTTACTCTTTTAAATTATCCATGCTTACAATAATTTTGTTGTGCTATAAGGATTCATGAAACCCGTATGATATGCTTGCCATTAATCTATCTATGCTGAAACTTTTTAGATTAATAAACTGGAGGAAACATGAGACTATCAATCATGAGTAAGATCATAATCTCGTTATTTTAGTTTAAATGTTGAGTTCCCTTTTGATTTTGGTTTTCTTGCTCGAGGACGATCAAGTTTAAGCTTCATAAGGTTGATGGTTGTGAAATATAGACATCCACGTCCACATTTAAACTAGATATTATTTGATGAAATATCTCTCTAAATCCTGCCACTAATGCCTAATAATCAAAGGGGTATGCAATCCTTTCTTGCTATTTTTCCCTGCACAGATAATGACGTATGATGATGGGAATCACTACATAAATGCCAAAGATACGAGATTTCCAACACGTCAAAGAAACCAGAAGCCGTGAAGTGGAGGCAGAAGCCTTAACGACCAACTATACGCCGAGAGAATTATTTCGACCGTATAGTTCCTGCTGTATATTTGGCGCCGACTTTATTAGGTCAAACAGAACAATTTTCGTGAAGGGACCCCTATATAAAGAAGCTTTGGGCGACGGGTAACATCGCTTCCCTTCGACCTCAACTCTCCCTGCCACCAGAAGCCGCCAGGGGAGAAATAGATCTAGATCTAAACCTCTAAACCCTTCCACCACCATAGCCATCTTCCACCACTTGTAACAGTATATCTCTTCTCCAATTGGCAATATTGTAAGACTATTTGCTATCAACCTTATGATCTCTATTACAATGTTTATGATTGTCGATTTCATGTCTATGTGTGAGTAATTATCCTTGGGCTAAGGGCTTCGGCCTAGCCATGTAGCTTTTTGTGCATGCTATTTATCATAGATGGGATAATGTATTAGTTTGTATGACATGATGATTGTAGTACCCTATCTTGCCTCAATCTAAGGACTTGTTAGGTACCCAAGACCCCAAGGATAGATCCAGGTAAAGGGAGTGTGAATAATGACTTATCTGCAGGATGGGAACCCCAGTAATAGAAGAGGTAGTACGGCTGTATGTGAGAGATTTACTTGGGATTAATGGTGACATCACTATGCATATCATTAGTTCTCTTTATTCTATGGATAAGACTAGTAGGTTATTGCTATAAGCGGTTGCGGAGGCGATAAAAATTATGGATGCACTGCCCACATATAATTATCTTGCTCTAACGATTACATGCATACTTTATTATTATATATTATTCCCATTAGATGTTTTTTTGCATAGCTACTGGTGAAAACCGAAGACCTTAGACCCTCTCTCTCTCTCCATCGTCAACAATAACAAAAAGATAACAAACTCTTGGTCTAATGAAAACACAAAAGGAATTCTAGAACTCTCAAAGGTCCTTTTAAGTAATCTCACTTTGCTTTCTACTTCCCGAGGATTCAATAAACCTAGTTCTACTAGGGAAAAAGAGATATACTACATCCGTAATCCGGATCGAACGTATCATCTGGCCATCCTCCTCGGAATCCAGTTGGCCGGAGGGTGCCGCCTTGCACTGGACGCTGGCGCCGGCGTATGCGGGAAGCCGAGACACGGGGTATTGCCGGCGTTAATGTGCTGCAGCAGCGCCGCGAGCGTCCGGCCTGGCGCGCTCCACCAATGCTGGCGACCCTCCGTGTTGTTGCACTTCAGCGGCAAGTCGAGCGGCCCCTCGTGGCGGGCGAGATCCTGGAGGCGGCACTTGGCAAAGAAATTCTCCCAGTAGAGGAGGTTGTCGGGATCCTCGGCGGCGGCGGGATCATCCATGGCCATGATGTAGGCCTGGATCTCGTTGGCGAGCTCATCGCCGGTTGGCACCAGCGGGATGGGGATGCCACCGGTGCTAAGCCCGATGGGTTCCGCGTGTCCGGCGGCGCCATGTAGCCGGCGCCATAGAGCATGCACACCTCCCATGGCTGGAGTTTGCGCTGGCCGAAACCGTTCGCCGCCGCGGGATCGCCGGGGTACCTCTCGGCCATTGCTCTCTTCTCGCCGGAGTTGATGTTCACAGTGGAGGGGGAAGTGGAGGAGCGTTAGAAGTGAGTGAAATGAGCCGGCGAGGTCGCCAGATTATATAGGCCGAAGGGGACCGGCAAGGGCGGGAGGGGTGTAGGGCGTGGGCAAGAAAGGGGAAACGACGGGAATTTAGTGACTGGCAGTCCGTCACGGGAGCCGAGGAGGCGGTGGCGCGCCATTACAACGACACGTGGGCCGACGTACAAGCAGTTATTGCCCGGCGGTCCTTCACGGGGTTCGACGCCGGAGGATAATGACGACTCGGCTTCAGTCGCTGACTGGGCGGGTCCATTCGTCGTCTATTTTTTCGCCAAATTTTCTTCGTCCGGTGTTCCCAGGGCGTTCCCGGGATCCTGGGAATGGCCTGGGAAGTGCAGACCAAACTTGGCCCAAATCCGGACGAAAACAGGTTCCTGAGAACGCGATTGGTCCAAATTTCGGCGTTCGGACCTAAAACTCGCCCTAGGATCGGCGTTCTAGGAGCATGAGTGCAGATGTTGGAAATATAAGCAATAATCCATATGATTTAATCCGAATAATAAACTGATAAAGCATGATCATACAAATAGTACTAAGACCAATCATGCAGATCAACAAAGTAGATGAACAGATTACATCTATATAAGATAAACCTATCACATCTACTCCAAATGGTAGAACAAATAACTCTAGGAGAATCTGAAAGAGATAGATTAAGATCACATAAGGTGTAGGCTGGATAGCAGCGGCTGCAGTAGCAACCGCAGCGGTCGCAGCAGCGTTGTCGCCCATGTTGAGGTTGTCGAAGAGGTTGGTGAACTTCGAGAAGAAATCATCGTTCGGGAACTCATTGACAGACGACGTCGTGGTTTCTATTAGTCGCGCTTGGGCGCTCCCCAAAAACCTGATCACCCCTCACTCGTACAGGTTCACGAGAGGCGGGGTTCCGGAGGCCTACTATCCCGATCTACAGTGCACGCCGCAAGCCGGGATGGGGAAGACGAAAGCGGTGGCGCTAGGTTCTGGAGGTAGGTGCGTGTGTTGATTGATCACCGATTAGGTTTAGCACAGATGCTTATATAATGCAGGTCAGGAAGATCATGGGGCTCAGCCTATGTCCGAGTGGGTAACATCCCACAATCCATAAAAACTAGAACGGCTGTAATTAACGCGTCCGTTAATGACTCATAATTAATTTTCTCAAACAGCAAAATAAAGCTCGGCTCGGCGATATTCCCACAACCTGCGGCGCACGCTGATGCAACTTAGATCACTGTAGAGATTCGGTGGGAACCCTAAGAGGAAGGTATGCTGAGCACAACAGCAAGTTTTCCCTCAGAAAGAAACCAAGGTTATCGAACTAGTAGGAGGAAGGAAACAACCCAAAGGTGTTGCTAGCAACTTGTAAACCTGCACAACACTAACTCAAGACTTTGCCCCAATGAATAGTGAGGTTGTCAATCTCATCGGTTTGCTGAAAACAAAGGATTAACTGTATGGTGTGGAATGTAATGATGGTTTGCAGAAAGTAAATAGGAACAGTGGAAGATGTATCAATGATAAAGATTGGACCGAGGTCCATAGTTCACTAGATTTGTTCTTCTTAAGATAAACAACATGGCATGCTGCGTAAAAAAATTACATCGGGGCAATTGACAGGACAGAACAAGGCATAACAATGCAATACTAGACATTCATGATCCTATGAGATTTGATTGGACAATACAACAAGATACATGGACCTCCATCCAACGACATATATGACTAGTAATCACCTTCAGGTTATCATCCGAACCCCCTCCAGTATTAAGTTGCAAGCAACTGATAACTGTTTTAAGCAAAGTGTGTAAGGTAAACAATCCACTTGTTAAATGAACAAGATATCGTTGTTTTCTCCCTAGTAGCAACAACACATCTACAACCTTAGAGATTTCTGTCACTTCCCAGATTAAATAGAGGCATGAACCCACTATCGAGCATAAATACTCCCTCTTGGAGTCACTAGCATCTACTTGGCCAAGATAGCTACTAGAAATGGAGAGCATGCAAGATCTCGATGTAGGGGTTCGTAGCATGGAAAATAAAAAAATTCTACTGCGTGAACACACAATCAAGATCTAATCTATGATAAAGCCAAGATCTATCTACTAGATTGGTACAACGAGTTGATAGAGTACTAACCCTCGAAGATCCAAAGCGGTTAACGAGAGTAGATTCTCGTGGGTGATGTAGTCGTTCACTTGCCGATCTCAAGATCGCGTCGAAGATCCTTCCGGCGCCGCGTTCCGGTAGCACTCCCGTATTCGGTCACACGTACGGTACTTGATGAAGACCTTCCTCTCCCTTGTTCCAGCAGGCAGCGGAGGTTCTAGCTCTCTCCTCACGATTCCGGCAGCACGACTACGTGGTGTCAAAAGTAGAGGGGGAATCCCGCAGGGCTTCGCCTAAGCCGGAGCGGGTATGGTGGAGTAGAGAGAGCCTCGGGACTAGGGTCTAAATGCCGAGGGAAGAGGGCAGCCGACGGCTAGGGTTTAGGCTAGACGGCAGCGGCAGTTTAGAGGGGATCTAGGGCGCCAGCGGCTTGGGGGGGGGGGGCAGCGGCGGCCTAGGGATTGGTTCTTGGGCGCCTAGGGAAAGGGGGATACCTTGGGTGCGCCCCCACCCCTCCTTATATAGGTGGGGGGGTGTCCAAGGGTGTTCCCAACCCAGGTGGAAACCCTCCCTAACTCAGAAACCCTCCCTAACTCGGAAACCATGTTGGGATTTGACTTTTTCAAACTGCCTTTTTGACTTTCAAATTAGAGTTTGATTTCTCTCTTCCAAGTGTCCAGCTAAGTGACCTAGGACATGATGCAGCCATTCCACTTTTTCATGACACATCCATGTACCCTTCCCCTTCCGGTTCGGTGGACCTTCTAGACCCTTCTAGAACCTCTCCGATGAAAACATCGGAATTATTCCCGAACTCCGGAATTGGACTTTACTTATATGAACCTTATTCTCCGACCATTCCGGATCTCCTCGTGATATCCCGGATCCCATCCGAGACTCCGAATAAAATTCGGTCTCCCTACTTATATTCCATAGATACTAAACAACATCGAATCCTTAAGTGTGTCTCCCTACGGTTCGTGAATTATGCAGACATGACCGAGACTCTTCTCCGATCAATAACCAATAGAGGAATCTGGAAATTCATATGGTTCCCACATATTTCTACGATTAATTTGCGATCGAATGAACCACTTACATACGATACTAATTTCCCTTTGTCTCGCGATAGTTTACTTATCTGAGGTCTGATCATCGGTATCTCTGCATACCTAGTTCAACCTCGTTACCAATAAGTACTCTTTTCTCGTTCCTGTGATATGTGATCCCTTGTGGGACAGTCACATGCTTGCAAGCTAATTGGATGACATCCCCCCGAGAGGGCCTAGAGTATATCTATCCGTCATATGGATGGACAAATCCCACTCTTGATACATGTGCCTCAACACATACTTTCCGAACATTCAATGCCACCTTTATAGCCACCCAGTTACGATGTGGTGTTTGATGTCATGAAATCATCCTTCCGGTGATAGTGATTAGCATGATCTCATGGTCAAAGGAATTAGGTTACTATGTATCTGAAAGCTTATAGCATGTGAACTATTTAAATGACTTGATCTTATGCTACCCTTAACTATAGGAGTATGTCCATGACATCATTTTTCTAATGATATGACCTTGTTGTTAATAACATCTCAATGTTCATGATCAGGAAACCATGATCATATATTAACCAACAAGCTAGTTTAAGAAGAGGCTTTACTAGGGACTCTTTTATGTTTACAAATCACACAAGTATTAATGTTTCCTATTAATATAATTATAGCATGGTATGTAAACCTTTATCGTAAGCATGAAGATATGATAAAAACCACTTTATTATTGCCTCTTGGGCATATCTCCAACAGTCTCCCACTTGCACTAGAGACAATAATCTAGTTTCAAATCTTTGTGTATTCAACACCTATGGCTTTCCGGTGTTGCATGTACACGATTGCTAGTGGTCAACTGATCTCCGGATCCTACTCTTTCAGGTCTGTATGTAATTGCATGTCTTTGCGTCTCTACGCATCACTCATTCTCTAATGAGATGGCTTTGTATAAATTTGGTTCTTCCGTGAGATCTTTAGTTCCTTGGGGTTAAAACATGTTGATAATATTGTCGTACAATATATCTTCATAGTATTATCCCGCTGTGAACTACACCTAGTTTGATAACAAACTACTTGACACAAATGCCCTCTTTTGCTGCTATAATAGCAGTCATATACTTAGCCTCTTGTTGTATTATCTGTCACAATGTTTTAACTTTGGAACTCATCCAAATACATTATGGAAGTTACTTTCCATTATATTGTTCCACCCTTATTTTAGATTTAGATAAACTTAATTTGTACTTTGTGACAAAACTAGTATCAATGTTGTACTTTTACAATGAACTAATCATCTATTTGTCACCTCTAAAAAAATAATATATTCTTAGTTCTTCCAAAAGATCATAAGAATATCCTTACTATCGTCCAATGATCATCTTATGAATCATTCTGGTATGTGCTCATAACATTTAGAGCATAGGACATATCTATATTTGTACAAATCACAGTATGATTGATATAAATACTCTTTATGATTTCATACATCAAGTATCAATCTATACTTGAATCTTTGTTTCACTTACCAAGTGTCAATACACTTGAATTTTGATTCAATCCTTTCTGTGCGACAAGAACCTTTATTGTAGTTTCTATATTGCAATCATTCAATATATCATCTATGTACTTTTGGCACAACCATATTAGCATCTCAATCTATCCTTATAGACATTGATGCCAAATATTTGGGTTTTTCCTAAGTATTTTATCAAAATGAAATTCTTAACTTGTGTTAACAAAAGATACATCATTTCCAATCAATAGTATGTCTTCCACATAATGTATTAGAAATATGTCTTTGCGCTCCCACTTAATTTCTTGCAAATGCAAGCATCTTCATCATCTCCGATGAGTTTAAACTCTTTTAACAGTTTCATCATGGTGAAGATTCCAACTCCGCGATGCTTATTTCAACAATTGAAGTTTGCATACGCTTTTAGCACCACTTGAATTAACAAAACCCTTTGGACTGTGTCATGTACACGTCCTAGGTAACCATTCTATTAGAAGAACTTGTTTTGTTTATTCAACTATCACATAAGTAAGTTATATGTATTGGTTGCTACATTAATCCGTCTAGACTAAATATTGCTATGAAAGATCAAATCTTGTCATAGTCAACTGCTTGAACATTGTCGTGAACTCTTTCCCAACATGTCGAATATTTCATAGATGTGAAACATCTATGTCTATTTATCTATAGATCTAAACACGACTATAATTTTTTACACCTTTCGGAGGGTCTTCCAAGTTCAAAGCTTGGTTTCTCGTGTATGGAACTATCACGGATTCTTTGAATTAAAGACATTTGACGGAGTCAGGGCCCATCATCGCTTCTTTGCATGTAGTCGGTCCATCATTTTCAAATAATGATCTAACTCTCAAATCTTGGTATTTGATTGTTTACCCGACCTACTAGGTTCAATAGGAACTTAGACCTCCGTGACCACAACCTTTGAGGCACGTGAGCCATGAGCATTGTTGCTGCCTCTAGAATGCTTTCCGGTGCTGCGCAACTTAGCACATATAGCTAAAGTTCTTTTAACCTTATCAAAATTCTATTGTCCTCCCACTTAACTTTTCACGAAAAATTCCTTCTTTAAGAAATTTGACGTTCCAAGCGACAAAAACTTTTGTCTTTGGTGTTATGGAGGATCACTTAACGGTTATTCGAAATAACATACAAAGACATGTTCATCCGACTTTGGTTGCAAACATCTACTTATGCATATCTAACCAATGTTTAAGAAAGGACAACTTGGGTTTTATCCCAAACCATAACTTTATATGGTGTCATTTCAACGGATCATGATGGAGCTCTTTTTAGTGGAAAAGCGGTAGTCTCTAAAGCTTTTAATCTTTAATATATTGGCAGTTTTATGAATTACACCTTTGATCTTGCCATGTAAAACAAGGTTTCATTTCATATCTCGATTATTCCATACTCATATGGTGTTTCAGGAAATGCAAATCCACGGAACAATTCCTCAAATCTTAGGTGTTATGTTAAACTTGTAACTCAAATATCTTCCTTTATGATCCTATAATAAATTCTTTATTTTCTTGTTACATTCATTTTGCACTTAATCTTGAAAGTCTTTGAACTTTTCAAATGTTTCACACTTCATCCTTATTAAGTAAATATTCATATATTCACTCAAATTTTCGGAGAAAGGATATGAAGTTGAAATCCACCGCTCTTGACTACACATAATGGTCTTCATACAACAATATGTAAAAGTTCCAATAAGCTAGTCATCCGTTTCCTTTGGCCTATGAACATAGTTTTAATTATCTCTAGGAAAGTTTCATAAGTGTCATTGATCAAAAATAAAAAGACTCAAAAATTCCATCCACATGGAGTTTCTTCATGTTTTCTTTCCAATATAATTTAAACGGCGATGCCACTTCCTAAGTGATCTTTCAATCAATTTGTCTTTCGACATTTTTAGCACTAGTTTTATGGATGTGATTTCTCCAACGAGATTTGTAAATCATCCATATTTTATGGATTACAACAATTATTTGAACAACCCTTTTGTTCTCATAATACCTGATTGAAATAACAACTATTGAAACAAATCTTGAAGGCAAGCTTTGATGTTAACGAGCAACACAACAACCCTTTATTTGTTCTCGATGAACATCATCACATATTCTTTTGCTAGTTAATAAGGCCATTGTAGTTCATGAATTGTTTCGTATGGCGATTCACACCAACAAATTCAGTATCCTATACTTAAGAACCACATTGTTTAATAATCAAAGAATATAGCCATAACATGTATATCCTCTATATACCTAAGCTGAACAATTCTTAGTCTTTTCTTTTCTGCCATATAGTTTTGAGATTCTCTTTTAGTATTTCCTTTTTTGTATGAAAGAATCTATCAACATCAATAGTGGAGCCATACACATGACACATAGTCCAAAGCATGTATAGTTAAATACCAATGTATTTGGACTTGCACTTTGAAGTAAATCACCATCATCAAATATTTGGTGTTCTTTCAAATTCCATTCTTTAGTAATCATTTAGTGTAGTAAACATTTCAGCTACATCAAATATTCATCCTTATCATGGAAGTATTCATGATCAAGCTACTTTAGCTTATTACGGTGAATCTCGAGTATAATGTTGCTCTCTAATACCTTTTGGAGGATTAGGACAACTAGTTTCTCCAACCTTTTGTAAATTCTCATCAAATATGAGAACATAAACTTTGCCATATTATACTCTATCATGTTGTAACCAAAACATCATTTCAGATATCACAATAGCTTTCACACATGATGGTTTCTGAATCAATTCTTTCAGTTCCCCGATAACCTTGATACTAAAACAATCTTTTGAATATCAAGAATCATGGAGACAAACATGATATTTATATACTAACACTGGAATTGTTACTCTTGATTTAATACCAATTATTAAACTTCACGGAGTAACCAGAACTTACCGAAAGTTTGCAATATGACTTTTAAAATTTAGATTAACACTTCAAAACAATACGATACCAGTTCGTAAAGTAACTAACCAGAATTCTATAGTTCTATTATCTCAATTATAACTAAGCGCAAGGTGGTAAACGGATGCCAATGACTACACCAACTATGCAAATTCACTTTGATTTAATTTATGATAAATAGTGTTCAACTTTTAATCATATTGTTGTCGAACACCCACTCAAAAAAATATCCCTCACATTGTTTTAGTGCCGACATGAACCAAATCCACTATACCAAGTCCGATCATCACGTGACATGATGTAGTTTCAAAGGCGAACAATCATCATGTTCATCATATCATCTATATGACTCATGCTTTACCTTTCGGTATTCCGTGTTTCGAGACCATGTCTGTACATGATAGGCTCGTCAAGATCAAACCTTAGCTTCCATGTGAGCAAATCTGGCTTGCTCCCGTTGTATACACTCGCAGAATATGACACACCCGATCATCACGTGGTGCTTCGAAACAACGAGTCTTGGCAACGGTGCCTACTAAGGATGAACACTTTATAACTTGATATTTTTTTGTGAGAGGGATCATCTTATAATGCTACCGTCGCGATCTAAGCAATACAAGATGCATAAAAGGATTAACATCACATGCAATTCATAATATGTGATATGATATGGCCTTTCATATTGTGCTTCCGATCTTCATCTTCAAGCACGAACATGATCTCCATCATCACCAGCGTGGCGTCAAGGTCAATGGCGCCGCTCCATGGTTTTCGTCCACCAGCATCAACTATTACAACTAATCTAAACAATAGACACACAGGTCTAGACGAAATTAAAAGACAACCATATGGCTCCTGCCGGTTGCCGACTTACAGTAAGGAACATTGTATACATCATATATAATCACAATCATGGCCATATCACATCACAACACACCCCTGCAAAACAAAGTTAGATGCCTCTAATTTTCTTTGCATGTTTTACGTGGTTTTAGGGCTTTCAGTAAGTGTCATTGTAACTTATGAACAAGAACCACAACATTGATACTAGTATTGTCAATCACCCGTTGTGAATTGAATCTTCACTATGTTGGGAGAAACAGGTACCCGCAAAGCCACTTATGCAATATAAGTTGCATGTCAAGCGTAAAGCAAGTCTCATGAATGATGTCATGTAAGGTTAGCCCAGGCCGCTTCATCCCACCATCCCACAAGATGCAAAGTACACAAGAAGAAATCAACAACAAAAGCATCAACGCCCACAATGACCATTGTGTTCTACTCATGCAACAGATCTACATATAGACCTGACTCTAATACCACTGTAGGGGTTCATAGCATGGAAAACAAAAAAATTCTACCGCATGAACACACAATCAAGATCTAATCTATGATCTATCTACTAGATCGCTGCAACAAGTTGATAGAGTACTAACTCTCGAAGATCCAAAGCGGTTAACGAGAGTAGATTCTCGTGGGTGATGTAGTCGTTCACTTGCCGATCTCAAGATCGCAGAGACGATCCTTCCGGCGCCGCATTCCGGCAGCGCTCCCATAGTCGGTCACACATACAGTACTCGATGAAGACCTTCCTCTCCCTTGTTCCAACAGGCAGCGGAGGTTGTTGTTGCAATTATGCCCTAGAGGCAATAATAAAGATGTTATTATTATAATTCTTGTTCATGATAAAGTTTATATTCCATGCTAGAATTGTATTAAGCGGAAACTTTAATACTTGTGTGGTTTGTGAACAACACCGTGTCCCTAGTACGCCTCTATGGACTAGCTCATTGATTAATGATGGTTAAGGTTTCCTAACCATAGACATGAGTTATCGATTAATAATGAGATCATATCATTGGGAGAATGATATGATGGACAGACCCAAACTAAGCAGAGCAATTAGATCGTGTCATCGTGTTCATCTTTGCAAACCTTTTCCTATGTCAAATATTGTATTCCTTAGACCATGAGATAATGCAACTCTCTGGTATTGGATGAAAGCTTTGAGGTCATCAAACGTCATCCTATGAGAGGGTGATCATAAAGGTGTCTCTCAGGTGATCGGAAAGTACCTGTTGGGTTGTATGTATCGAGATGGGATTTGTCCCTCCCAAGTCGGAGAGATATACTTCGGGCCCACTCGTGTCGATATCAACACGCTTGCAAGCCTGTGGTTAAGGAGTTAATCACAAAGTGATATCGGATTACGGGCAGTAAAATACTTGCGTGAGCGAGATTGAACTAGGTATGACCGATGCAAGCGATCAAATCTCGGGCAAGTAAAATATCGCGAGACGAAGGGAATATATATATGGGATTGAATGAATCCTGGCATAGTGGTTCATCCGATATGATCATCGATGAATGTGTGGGAGTCAATATGGGTTTCCAGACCCCGCTCTTGATTATTGATATAAGATCATGTCTGCATATTCTCGAACCCGAAGGGTCACACACTTAACGTGTCTCGACGCTAGGATATATTAGATAATTGGTTTATGAGTTTTTGTTCGGAGTCTCGGATGAGATTCGAGACATCACGAGAGGTTCCGGAATGGTCCGGAGAATAAGATTCATATAAGGCAATGCAGTTATTGGAGTTCGGAATTGTTCCGGATTAATCGTTATTGTACCGGAAGCTTCTAGAACCTTCCGGAGTGGGACCAACGTGGTCCCACTTGCTGGTAGGGGGCATGGGCCTATGAGGGAGTGCCCTGTCCGCATTGGTCCAGGGGCACAAGGCCCCATAGGGCCCAGCCGGCCAAACCTAGGGCAAACCCTACGGGAGCTTCTAGAAGGGAGGGGGGAAACTTGCCCCCCACTCCTCCCTCCTTGGCCGCCGGCCTAGGGCTTGGGGGAGGGGCTAGGGCTGGTGCCCACACCTCTATATAAAGAGGGCTGGGGGCGCACCCTCCCCCCACACCACCTCCTCCACAACCCTAGCCGCCTTGCTGCCCCTCCTCTCTCTCTCCCTCCCGACTGCGCGTAGGCGAAGCCCTGCCGCAGAAACTCTCCACCGCTTGAACCGTGCCATCGCGTTGTAGATCTAATCCATCTATCCACCCCACTTGCTAGATCGAGGAAGGAGGAGACGTCGAGGTGCCGCACGTGTGCATCTCTCGGAGGCATCCCCACTTATGGTGCTAGATCGGATCGGATCGCGAGGAGGAGAAGCGAGTACGACTACATCACCCACGTTCCGTCGAACGTTCCGCTGTGCGAATCTTCAAGGGTATGAAGATCTCATCTATCTCCCCTCATTGTTTGCATCTTCTAGATTAGATCTTGGCTCTCCCCGTTCGCATTCGTAGAAAATTTTGATTTACTATGCTGTGAAACCCTTCAGTGGTATCAGAGCTAGATCTATGCGTAGATGTGTTTCACGAGTAGAATGCAACATGGTTGTTGCGGGCGTTGATGTTTTCTATTGCAAGCCTCTTGTTTGTGTACTTCTTATGACGCGGGATAGTGAGATTGAAGCGGTCCAGGCCAACTTTACGCGACGTCGTTCGCGAGACCGGCTCCGCACTTGACGTGTGGCTTGTTCCACACATGCGGCTGGTGGATGCCTGTTTCTCTCACTATAGTTGTCATGGGATTTACACCGGAGTTTGGCAACCATAACATCACCGTTGTGGCTTTCCGTAGGTAAGAATCGTTCTTAGCTTACTACTCTCATAAGCCACGTAAAACATGCAACAACAAAGTAGAGGCATCTTACTTGTTTTTGCAGGGAGTGTTTTCTATGATATGGTATGGCCCAAGATGTGATGTGTATGTTGTATGCAATGATCATGTTTTGTAATGTTTCACGACTTGCATGTCGACGAGTACACAACCGGCAGGAGCCATATGGTTGTCTTTATAATTGTGTATGACCTGTGTGTCAACTTCTTATACGCCATGTAATAGTTTCACTTTATCGCTAAGTAGTTAGCAATAGTTGTAGTTGCTATTCGTGGTGGAGGCAATCATGGTGGAGTGATGGAGATCATGCCGACACGCACAATATGGAGATCATTGCGCGAAGATTGGCTATACCATGTCACATAAAGTTATATGCATGTGACGTTTATCCTTTTATGTATCTTATTATGCTTAGATCGCGACTGTAGCATTATAAGATGATTCCTCACTTAAAGATCAAGATAAAAACTGTGTTCTCCCCATATATGCACCGTTGCGAAAGTTCGTCGTGTGCAAGCATCACGTGATGATCGGGTGCTATAAACTCTACATTCACATACAACGGGTGCAAGCCAGTTTTGCACACGCGGAAATACTTGGGTTTGATTTGACGAGCCTAGCATGTACAGACATGGCCTCGGAACACAAGAACCTAAAGGTTAAGCATGATTCATATGAATGATATGATCGACACTTCGTTGTCCACCATTGAAACCACACCTCTTCTCGTAAAGATCGGATTAGGTGTGGTGAATTTGGATCATGTTCACTAAACAACTTGATGGATGTTGAATTTAGTGGGAGTTCATCTAGTAATTTGATTAAGTTGAACTATTTATCATGAACATAGTCTAAATTGTACTTGCAAATGCTGTAGATCAAATGGCTAAGTCCAACTTCAACTTCAACATTTTTGCTGAGAAGGAAAAGCTTAGAAACAATGGGTCTAACTTCACCAACTGGTTCCACAATCTGAGAATCATTCTCGCTGGTGGACAAAAGGACTATGTCCTTGAAGATGCGCTAGGTGACGCCCTTGCTGTAGATGCGCCGGCTGATGAGAAAGTTGTTTATTAGTCGCACAAAGATGATTATGGTGTGATTAAGAGCACCATGTTGTTTGCTATGGAATCGGACCTTCAAAATCGTTTTGAAGACTACCCCGGGCCCTATGAGATCCTCGAGGAACTGAAAACTATGTTCCAGACTCAGGCCCGTTCTGAGAGATATGAGATCTCTGAGAAATTCTTTAACTGCAAGATGGAGGAAGGGAGTTCCGTTAGTGAGCACTCCATTAAGATGTCGGGCTACACTCAACGCCTTGAGCAACTGGACTGCAAGATTCGGAGGAGCTCAAGATTGACGACAGGTTCAATCACTCCCTCCTAGCTACAAAAGTTTTGTAGTTACTCATAATCAGATTGGTTCTACTGATACGATCACCGAGCTCTTCTCTAAGCTGAAGGTTGCGGAGGTGGACATCAAAAAGGATAATCATGTGTTGATGGTCAACAAGCCCCCCAACTTTAAGAAAGGTAAGGGTGCAAAGAAGCCCTTCAAGAAAGGAGGCTGACAGCGTTGCCCTATGAGAAGAAGCTCAAGTCTGGACCCAAGTGGACCTTTAGTGCTTCTATTGCAAGGACAAGGGTCCTTTGGAGTGCAACTGTCCAGTACTTAGGACAAGAAGGCTGGCACCATCAAAGGTATATTTGATATACATGTTATTGATGTTTTCCTTACTAGCCCTCGTTGTAGTGCCTGGGTATTTGATACTGGTTCAGTTGCTAATATTTGTAACTTGAAACAGGAGCTACGGAATAGACAGTGGCTTGCGAGGGATGAGGTGACGATGCGCGTTGGCAACGGATCAAGAGTTGATGTGATGGCCATCGGCACACTCTCAGTTTTACCTTCGGGATTAGTTTTAAACCTCAATAAGTGTTATTATGTTCCTGCGTTGAGCATAAACATCATATCTGGATCGTGTTTATTGCAAGATGGTTATTCATTTAAATCTGAGAATAATGGTTGTTCCATTTATATGAGTAACATCTTTTATAGTCATGCACCTGCTGTGAATGGTTTATTTCTTCTGAATCTCGAAAGGGATGAAACACACATCCATAACATTGAGGCTAAGAGATGCAAAGTAGATAGTGATAATACTAATTATTTGTGGCACTGTCGTCTAGGTCATATTGGTGTAAAACGCATGAAGAAATTCCATTCTGATGGACTTTTGGAGTCTCTTGATTTTGAATCATTTGACACATGCGAACCATGCCTCATGGGCAAGATGATCAAAACCCGTTCTCCGGTATGATGGAGCGAGCAACAGACTTGTTGGAAATCATACATACCGATGTATGCGGACCAATGAGTGTTTCAACGCGTGGTGGATATCGCTATTTTCTCACTTTTACCGATGACTTAAGTAGATATGGGTATATCTATTTAATGAAACATAAATCTGAAACATTTGAAAGGTTCAAGGAATTTCAGAATGAAGTGGAGAATCATCGTAACAGAAAAATTAAGTTTCTATGATCCGATCGTGAGGTGAATATTTGAGTTATGATTTTCTCACGCATCTTAAAGCAAGCAGAATCGTTTCAACTCCATACCCGAACACCACAGTAATGGTGTGTACGAGCGCGAATCGAACTCTATTAGATATGGTCCGATCAATGATGTCTCTTCTTGATTTAGTTATCATTTTGGGGTTATGCATTAGAAACCTGCGTTCACTTTAAATAGGGCACCATCTAAATCCGTTGAGACGACACCGTATGAGCGTGGTTTGGTGCTAAACCTAAGTTGTCGTTTCTTAATGTTTGGGGATCTGAAGCTTCGTCAAGAAGTTGATCTTGGACAAGCTCGAACCCAAATCGAGAAATGCGTCTTCATAGGATACCCTAAGGAAACTATTGGGTATACCTTCTATCACATAAACCAAGGCAAAGTGTTTATCACAAAACGGATCCTTTCTTGAAGTAGTTTCTCTCGAAAGAAGTGAGTGGGAGGAAAGTAGAGCTAGGCGAGGTTGTTGAACCTTATCTTGAGTTGGAGAGTAGCGACACCTGAAATTGTTCCAAGGTCACTGCACCAACAATAGAGGAAGCTAATGACAAGGATCATGAAGCTTCGGACGATGCTACTGCTGAATGTCGCAGGTCGACAAGGTCACGTGCCCCTCCTGAGTGGTACGGCAACCCTGTCTTAACTGTCTTGTTAGTAGACGACAGTGAACCTGCGAACTATGAGGAAGCGATGATGAGCCCAGACTCTGAGAAATGGCTAGAGGCCATGAAATCTGAATTGGGATCCATGAGAGAAAACCAAGTATGGACTTTGGTGGACCCTCCTAGCGACCGAAAGGCCGTTGAGTGCAAATGGATTTTCAAGAAGAAAACGGACGCGGATAGTAACGTTACCGTCTATAAAGCATGACTTTTTGCGAAAGGTTTTCGACAAGTTCAAGGTGTTGACTACGATGAGACCTTCTGTCCCGTAGCGATGTTTAAGTCCATTCGGATTTTATCAGCAATTGCTGCGTTTCATGATTATGAAATATGGCAGATGGATGTCAAGACTGCATTCCTCAATGGCAACATTGATGAAGAGTTGTATATGATGCAACCCGAAGGTTTTGTCGATCCTAAGGATGCTGATAAAGTATGCAAACTTCAGAGTTCCATTTATGGACTGAAGCAAGCATCTCGGAGTTAGAACCTTCGTTTTGATCAAGTGATCAAGAGCTTTGGATTTGTTCCAAATAGCTACGAAGCTTGTATCTACAAGAAAGTGAGTGGGAGCTCAGTGACATTTCCGGTACTATATGTGGATGACATATTGATTATTGAAAATGACATTAACAAGCTTAACAATGTGAAGAGTTATTTGAACAAATGTTTTTCAATGAAAGACCTAGGGGAAGATGCTTATATATTGGGCATCAAAATCTATAGAGATAGACAAAGACGCCTGATAGCTTTAAGCCAAAGTAGATACCTAGACAAAGTTCTGAAAAGGTTCAGAATGGATAAGGCAAAGAAAGGTTCAGTGCCTATGTTGTCAGGTAAGATATTGAGCAAGGATCAGTATCCAGCTACGATAAATGATAGAGAAGCTATGAGCAAAGTGCCATATGCCTCGGCCATAGGTTCTATCATGTATGCCATGTTGTGTACTAGACCGGATGTGTCCAATGCTCTTTGTTTGACGAGCAGATATCAAAGTGATCTAGGAGTGGAACACTGGACAGCCGTGAAGAACATCCTAAAGTACTTGAATAGGACTAAAGAAATGTTCTTAGTCTATGGAGGTGATGATAAACTCGTCGTAAAGGGTTACGTCGATGCTAGTTTCGACACCGACAAGGATGATTCTAAATCTCAGACAGGATACGTTTATATTTTGAATGGAGGAGCTGTGAGCTGGAGAAGCTGCAAGCAAAGCGTGATCGCGGGATCTATAGTAGAAGCGGAATACATGGCTGCTGCAGAAGCGTCAAGTGAAGGAGTTTGGATCAGGAACTTCATCATTGATCTTGGTGTGGTTCCAAGTGCCTTGGACCCACTAGAGATATTGTGTGACAACATTGGCGCCATAGCACTGGCTAAGGAACTAAGATATCATCCAAATACCAAGCATATCAACCGCAAGTTTCATATAATCCGGGATTAAATAACAGATGGAGATCTGAAGATTAGCAAAGTACATACATATCTGAATGTCACAGATCCATTGACTAAACGTCTTCCACGTGCAAAACATGATCAGCACCTTAGTGCCATGGGTGTTAGATTGTTGCTAGATGTAAACTAGATTATTGAATCTAGTGAAAGTGGGAGACTGTTGGAATTATGCCCTAGAGGCAATAATAAAGATGTTATTATTATAATTCTTGCTCATGATAAAGTTTATATTCCATGCTAGAATTGTATTAAGCGGAAACTTTAATACTTGTGTGGTTTGTGAACAACACCGTGTCCCTAGTACGCCTCTATGGACTAGCTCATTGATTAATGATGGTTAAGGTTTCCTAACCATAGACATGAGTTGTCGATTAATAATGAGATCATATCATTGGGAGAATGATATGATGCACATACCCAAACTAAGTGGAGAAATTAGATCTTGTCATCGTGTTCATCTTTGCGAAGCTTTTCCTATGTCAAATATTGTATTCCTTAGACCATGAGATAATGCAACTCCCTGGTATCGAATGAAATCTTTGAGGTCATCAAACGCCATCCTATGAGAGGGTGATCATAAAGGTGTCTCTCAGGTGATCGGAAAGTACCTGTTGGGTTGTATGTATCGAGATGGGATTTGTCCCTCCCAAGTCGGAGAGATATACTTCGGGCCCACTCGGTAATAGATATCAACACCGCTTGCGAGCATGTGGTTAAGGAGTTAATCACAAAGTGATATCGGATTACGGAACAAGTAAAGTACTTGCTGTGAACGAGATTGAACTAGGTATGATGGTACCGACGATCAAATCTCGGGCAAGTAAAATATCGTGAGACGAAGGGAATATATATATGGGATTGAATGAATCCTGGCATCGTGGTTCATCCTATATGATCATCGATGAATGTGTGGGAGTCAATATGGGTTTCCAGACCCTGCTGTTGATTATTGATATAAGATCATGTCTGCATATTCTCGAACCCGAAGGGTCACACACTTAACGTGTCTCGACGCTAGGATAGATTGGATAATTGGTTTATGAGTTTTTATTCGGAGTCTCGGATGAGATCCGGGACATCACGAGAGGTTTCGGAATGGTCTGGAGAATAAGATTCATATAAGGCAATGCAATTTTTGGAGTTCGGAATTGTTCCGGATTAATCGGTATTGTACCGGAAGCTTCTAGAACCTTCCGGAGTGGGACCAACGTGGCCCCACTTGCTGGGAGGGGGCATGGGCCTATGAGGGAGTGCCCAGTACACATTGGGCCAGGGGCACAAGGCCCCATAGGGCCCAGCCGGCCAAACCTAGGGCAAACCCTAGGGGAGCTTCTAGAAGGGAGGGGGGGGGGGAAACTTGCCCCCACTCCTCCCTCCTTGGCCGCCGGCCTAGGGCTTGGGGAGGGTCTAGGGCTGGCGCCCACCCCTCTATATAAAGAAGGCTGGGGGCGCACTCTCCCCCCACACCACCTCCTCCACAACCCTAGCCGCCCTGCTGCCCCTCCTCTCTCTCTCTCCCTCCTGACTGCGCATAGGCGAAGCCCTGCCGCAGAAACTCTCCACCGCTTGCACCGTGCCGTCGCGTTGTAGATCCAATCCATATCTCCAGCCCACTTGCTGGACCGAGGAAGGAGGAGACATCGAGGTGCCGCACGTGTGCATCTCTCGGAGGCATCGCCACTTGTGGTGCTAGATCGGATCGGATAGCGAGGAGGAGAAGCGAGTACGACTACATCACCCACATTCCGTCGACGTTCCGCTGTGCGAATCTTCAAGGGTATGAAGATCTCATCTACCTCCCCTCGTTGTTTGCATATTCTAGATTAGATCTTTGCTTTCCCCGTTCGCATCCGTAGAAAATTTTGATTTACTATGCTGCGAAACCCTTCAGTTGTAGCTCTCTCCTCGCGATTCCGGCAGCACGACGACGTGGTGTCGGAAGTAGAGGGGAAATCCCGCAGGGCTTTGCCTAAGCCAGAGCGGGTATGGTGGAGTAGAGAGAGCCTCGGTACTAGGGTTTAAATGCCGAGGGAAGAGGGCAGCCGACGGCTAGGGTTTAGGCTAGACGACAGCGGCGGTTTAGAGGGGATCTATGGCGCCAGCGGCTTGGGGGGCAGCGGCGGCCTAGGAATTGGGTATTGGGAGCCTAGGGAAGGGGGATACCTTGGGGTGCGCCCCCACCCCTCCTTATATAGATGGGGGGCGTCCAAGGGTGTTCCCAACCTAGGTGGAAACCCTCCCAAACTTAGAAACCCTCCCTAACTCAGAAACCATGTTGGGATTTGACTTTTTCAAACTGCCTTTTTGACTATCAAATTAGAGTTTGATTTCTCTATTCCAAGTGTCTAGCCAAGTGACCTAGGACATGATGCAACCATTCCACCTTTTCATGACACATCCATGTACCCTTCCCCTTCCGGTTTGGTGGACCTTCTAGACCCTTCTAGAAACTCCGGAATTGGACTTTCCTTATATGAACCTTATTCTCCGGACCATTCTGGATCTCCTCATGATATCCCGGATCCCATCCAAGACTCCGAATAACATTCGGTCTCCATACTTACATTCCATATCTACTAAACAACATCGAATCCTTAAGTGTGTCTCCCTATGTTTCGTGAATTATGTAGACATGACCGAGACTCTTCTCCAATCAATAACCAATAGAGGAATATGGAAATTCATATGGTTACCACATATTTCTACGATTACTTTGCAATCGAATGAACCACTTACATACCATACCAATTTCCCTTTGTCTCGTGATAGATTACTTATCTGAGGTCTGATTGTCGGTATCTCTCCATACCTAGTTCAACCTCGTTACCGATAAGTACTCTTTTCTTGTTCCCGTGATATGTGATCCCTTGTGAGCCAGTCACATGCTTGCAAGCTAATTGGATGACATTCCACCGAGAGGGCCCAAAGTATATCTATCCATCATATGGATGGACAAATCCCACTCTTGATCCATGTGCCTCAACACATGCTTTCCGAACACTCAATGCCACCTTTATAGCCACCCAGTTACGGTATGGTGTTTGATTTCATCAAAGCATCCTTCCGGTGATGGTGATTAGCATGATATCATGGTCGAAGGAATTAGGTTACTATGTATCTGAAAGCTTATAGCATGTGAACTATTTAAATGACTTAATCTTATTCTACGCTTAACTATAGGAGTATGTCCATCACATCATTCTTCTAATGATATGACCTTGTTGTTAATAACATCTCAATGTTCATGATTAGGAAACCATGATCATATATTAACCAACAAGCTAGTTTAACAAGAGGCTTTACTAGGGACTCTTTTATGTTTACAAATCACACAAGTATTAATGTTTCCTGTTAATACAATTATAGCATGGTATGTAAACATTTATCATAAGCATGAAGATATGATAACAACCACTTTATTATTGCCTCTTGGGCATATCTCCAATAGTCTCCCACTTGCACTAGAGCCAATAATATAGTTTCAAATATTTGTGTATTCAACACCTATGGCTTTTCGGTGTCGCATGTACACAATTGCTAGTGGTCAACTGATCTCCGGATCCTAGTCTTCAGGAACGTGTGTAATTGTATGTCTTTGCGTCTCTACGCATCACTCATTCTCTAATGAGATGGCTTTGTATAAATTTGGTCCTTTGGTGAGACCTTTAGTTCCTTGGGGTTAAAACATGTTGATAATATTGTTGTACAATATATCTTCATAGTATTATTCTGCTGTGAACTAAACCTAGTTTGATAACAAAGTACTTGACACAAATGCCCTCTTTTACTGCTATAATAGCAGTCATATACTTAGCCTCTTGTTGTAGTATCTGTCACAATGTTTTAACTTTGGAACTCATCCAAATCCATTATGGAACTTACTTTCCATTATATTGTGCCACCGTTATTTTAGATTTAGATAAAGTTAATTTGTACTTTGTGACAAAACTAGTATCAATGTAGTACTTTTACAATGAACTAATCATCTATTTGTCACCTCTACAAAAATAATATATTCTTAGTTCTTCCAAAAGATCACAAGAATATCCTTACTATCGTCCAATGATCATCTTATGAACCATTCTGGTATGTGGTCATAACATTTAGAGCATAGGACATATCTGGATTTGTACAAATCATAGTATGATTGATATAAATACTCTTTGTGATTTCATACATCAAGTATCAATCTATACTTGAGTCTTTGTTTCACTTACCAAGTGTCAATACACTTGAATTTCGATTCAATCCTTTTTGTGCGACAAGAACCTTTCTGTGCAATTGGCATTGTGGCATCTTGTTAATAGGTTAGTCCCAGAAAACATATAAAAATACCTCAAAGTGTAGATAAAGCAAAGCAAAGTAGATACTAAACAAGCATGGAACATAAAAATTATAGATACATTTACAACGTATCAAGCATCCCCAAGCTTAACTCTTGCTCGTCCTCGAGTAGGTAAGTGATAAAAAGAATGATTTTTGAGGTGACATGCACCATCAAAATCAAGATCAAACCATTTTCAAGAATTGAAAGCTGGGACCGAAGAACTCTAAACATGAGCATGAAAGATGAAGTTCTAACAATAAGACATAGTAACTATGCATGCAACATGAAAGGATACAAACAAAAATTCATGAATAACAATGCATTGAAAGGCATTTGTTTGTTTCACATATAGAAAACATAGCATAGTGGAATTCAGCTTGACCCTCATGGAGTAGCAAATAAATGCATATGACACCTTGAAATTTCATAAGAGTGACTAGATACAAATAGTTCAAGAACAAGAAATATCAACAATATGAATCAATCAATAAGTTTTGGGACAATGCACATAGAACTAAGAATGCCAACTATGCTCTCTCAATTGGTGCCTAAGGATAGAAGGTGGAGACTCAATATAATAGTGGAAGAAAGGCCCTTCATAAAAGGGAAGCAGGGATTTCAAGTCTCATAAAGAGCTTCCAAAAATTATGGTACTTGTTAGATTTCAGCTCTCATTGCCCCTATCGTAAGCATCTTGAAGTGATTAAGGTTAAAGTGAACAAACTATGGAGTATATGCTTGAAAAAGTATAAGTTGGCAATCTCATGTCCCTTGAGTACGAGGGACGCTCCCTATGCTACTCAACTTTAGTCACCGGTAAGTTCTTGTGATAGTAAGTTGATACGTCCAATTTGCATCACCATTCTATAACATAATTTGCCTATATTCATTGATATATTTCATATTGTGAGGTGTTACTTATGTATTTTCATCTACTTTTGTATGTTGGATGATTCTTGGAGGATGAACTGCCGGAGTCAGGATTCTGATGGAAAAAGAGGTATTTCTATGCAATTTCACGAAGATCAGAAAAATACCAGAAAAATTACGGAAAATCATATTTTCCCAGAAGACGAAGGAAGAAGGGGAGGCGGAGATGGGCCATAGGCCCCCTAGGCGTGGGCCACCCCTAGGCTGCGCCTACAGGGGTGTGGCCCACCTGGCCCACCTCTGGCTCCGTCCTCTCGCCTATATCTTCTCCTATAAACCCTAAAACACGGGGGGCGACCACAGAAATATTCCTCCGCCTCTGCGAGGCGTTGAACACACAGAGAGAAAGAGCTCTCCAGCAGACAGATTTCTGCCGGGTAAATTCCTTCCTGGAGAGGGGAGATCATCCCCATCAACACCATCATCAAGCTAGACTTCATCGGGATCATCATCATCATCCACACCATCATCTCCACCATCACCATCATCACCACTCCATCCTGTTATAACATTTGTGTTGAATACTTTTATAGTTCTTAGGGGAAACTTTCCCGGTGGTGATTACTATTGTATTTGATGCTTGTGAGTGGAACCATTGGATTATTGTTTATGTTCAGATTGTTATCCATCACCATATCATCTTGGATCTTGATCCATATGATGTTTTTTGAGTAGTTCGTTTAGTTCTTGAGGACATGGGAGAAGTCATGTTGTTAGTAGTGGATTTGTGTTGAGATATTATTCAATGGTTTAGTATTTAAGTTGTGGTGCTATTCTTCTAGTGGTGTCATGTGAACGTCGACTACATGATACTTCACCATTTATGGGCCTAGGGGAATGCATTGTGTATATTGCTACTAATTGTGGGGTTGCCGGAGTAACAGGAACCTGAACCCCCGTTAGGACACCATTGCACAAGGGAGTGTAGGATCTCAGAGTTTAAGGCTGTGGTTAGGTTTATATCTTAATTGCTTTCCTGTAGTTGTGGATGCTTGCAGGGGGGTTAATCATAAGTATGTATTAGTCCAAGTAAGGTCGATACATTAGCACAGGTTCACCCACACAACACTTACAACACCAAAGAAGATTACTTAGCTATATGAAGATAAAGCACTTGACAGAATTCCCATGTGTCCTCGAGAACCTTTGGTCCTTATAAGTATTTCCACCGACTTATCCTTTGCTAAGAAAGGATTGGGCCACTCGCTGTAGTTGTTTGCTGTATTTATTACTTGCTAAGTATTTATAGAGATTTCCTGCTCCATACCACTAGTCAACACCTTCTGCTCCTCGTTGGGATCGACACTCCTATTTATCGAAAGTACTACAATATACTCCCTATACTTGTGAGTCATCAAGACTATTTTCTGGAGCCGTTGCTGGGGAGTGAAGTGCTATTGAAGAGTGGAACTGGTAAAGGAAACTTCTACTATGAATATTGCTTTTTATTTCTTTTTGTTACTTTGTTTCCAATATGGATAACCCACTTTGGTTTTCTATTTGGGAAAACTGCTACCATTGTTAGGGTAGTAGATGAACCACCATGATACGTCGAAAACGTATCTAATTTTTTTTATGCCCCATGCTTGTTTACTATCTACTTTGCTTTGCTTTGTCCACACTTTGAGGTGTTTTTATATGTTTTCTTGTACTAACATATTAACAAGTTGCCACAGTGCCAGTTGCCTATTTTCTTCTGTTTTTTGTTCCAGAAAGGCATAAAATCAATATTCTCGGAATTGGACAGGACAAAAGCCAAAGTCAATATTTTACCGTGGGCAACACGAAGCCAGAATACGAGACGGAGGAGGCTCACCAGGGGGCCACACCCCCTGGCCACGCGGGTGGGCCCACCCCGCGCCTGGGGGGGGGGGTGCAGCCGCCCTAGTGGCCCCCGCCTCGCCTCTTCGCCTATAAAGTCCCCCCGATGCCAAAACCCTAGAGACCCGATCAATATTCCACGAAACCGTCTGTAGCCGCCGCCACCATCGTCCCTAGATCGGGGGGATCTCAAGATCTTCCCGGCACCCTACCGGAGGTTAGATCATCCCGGAGGCCTTCTTCTTCATCATGCCAGCCTCCGGTATGAAGCGTGAGTAGTTCCACCTTGGACTACGGGTCCATGTAGTAGCTAGATGGTTGTATCTCCTCCTTGTGCTTTCATGTATAGATCTTGTGAGCTTGTTCATGATCAAGATCTAATCTATTTGTAATCATGCATGTTGTGTTTGCGTTGATTCGATGGATATTGAGATTACTATGTCAGATTGATTAATGGTTTTATCTTATTGATTCTATCATGTCTATGTTGTTTGTGATCTTGCATGCTCTATGTTGTTAGTATATATCTTGGCCAAGTAGTTGCTAGTGACTGCAAGAGGGGGTATTTATGCTCGATAGTAGGTTCATGCCTCTATTTTCCAAGGGAAGTGACATAAATCCCTATGGTTGTAGATGTGCTTGTTGGAGATATGCCCAAGAGGCAATAATAAAGTAGGTTATTATCATATCTTCATACTTATGATAAATGTTTACATACCATGCTATAATTGTATTAAAAGGAAACATTAATACTTGTGTGATTTGTAAACATAAAAGAGTCCCTAGTAAAGCCTCTTATTAAACTAGCTTGTTGGTTAATATATGATCATGGTTTCCTGATCATGAACATAGAGATGTTATTACCAACATGGTCATATCATTAGGAGAATGATGTGATGGACATACTCCTATAGTTAAGCATAGCATAAAGATCAAGTCATTTAATATAGTTCATTTGCTATAAGCTTTATGATACATAGTAACCTAATTCCTTCGACCATGAGATTATATTAATCACCATCACCGGAAGGATGCTTTGATGACATCAAACACCACACAATGGCGGGTGGCTATAAAGGTGGCATTGAGTGTTTGGAAAGTATGGGTTGAGGCACATGGATCAAGAGTGGGATTTGTCCATCCATATGACGGATAGATATACTCTGGGCCCTCTCGGTGGAATGTCATCAATTAGCTTGCAAGCATGTGAGCTCACAAGGGATCACATATCACGGGAGCGAAAAGAGTACTTATCGATGTGAGGTTGAACTAGGTATGCGGAGATCAAGCGATCAAAACCTCGGACAAGTAAACTATCATGAGACAAAGGGAAATTGGTATCGTATGTAAGTGGTTCATTCGATCGCAAAGTAATCGTAGAAATATGTAGGAGCCATATGAATTTCAGATTCCTCTATTGGTTATTGATGAGAAGTGTCTCGATCATGTCGCATAATTCACGAACCGTAGGAGACACACTTAAGCATTCGATGTTGTTGAGTAGTTATGGAATGATGAGTAAGAGAGAATGTTGTTGGTCTCGGATGGGATCGGGATATCATGAGGAGATCCGGAATGGTCGGAGAATAAGATTCATATAAGGAAAGTCTTTGTTTGGGGTTGGAGAATGGTTCCGGTGTTTTCATCAGGAATGTTTTAGAAAGTTCTGGAATGTCCGGCACTCCGAAGGGGAAGGGTACATGAGTGTGTCATGCCAAGTTGGAATGATTGCATCATGTACTAAGTGTCATTGCTGAACAAAATAGAGGGTTTAATCAAATCCTAGTTTGAAAAGTCAAGCAATTTGAAAAGTCAAGCGGCTATTTTGGGAAGTGGAGGGAGGTGGAAACCAAGTTGGGAGGAGTCCCTCCTCCACCGACCCCAGGATCCGAGTTGGGGAGGGATTCCCCTCCCCTTGGCCGGCGCCTCCCTCCTATAAGAGGAGGGGCAGGGCTCCCCTCCTAGTACACAAGATTGCCCCCTCTAAACCTAACCCTAGCCGCCGCCGCCCACCATAGCCGTCGCCTAGGGTTTCTCCCCTAAGCCGACTTGGGCACCTCAAGCCCTAGCCACGGCCCAAGAACCCCCTCCTTGGTGTGTCTAAACCCTAGAACACCGAGGCTCTCTCATAGTCCACCATACTCGCTCGAAGCGAAGCCTGCGAGATCTCCCTCTACTTAGGTACGCCGTCGTCTTTGCGGAATCGCGAAGTGCTACAACCTCCATTTTCTTTGGAACAAGGAGAGGAAGGTCTTCATCGAGTACCGAGCGATGTGACCATTGAGCGCTGCGGAATCAGCCGGAAGGATCGTCTACGCGATCTTGAGATCGACAAGTGTACGACTACATCACCCACCAGAATCTGCTCTCGTTAACCGCTTTGGAATCTTCGAGGGTGAGTTCCTCTATCGACTCGTTGCTACAATCTAGTAGATAGATCTTGGCTTGTTTGTTTGCATGCGGTAGAAATTTTTTGTTTTCCATGCTTCGAACCCCTACATTGGTATCAGAGCCGTGTCTATATGTAGATCTGTTGCACGAGTAGAACACAATGGTTATTGTGGGCGTTGATGCTTTTGTTTTCGATTGCTTCTTGTGTACTTTGCATCTTGCGGGATGGTGGGATGAAGCGGCCCGGGCTAACCTTACATGACATCGTTCATGAGACTTGCTCCACGCTTGACATGCAACTTGTATTGCATAAGTGGCTTCTTGGTGCTGTTTCTCCCAACATAGTTAAGATTCAATTTACAACGGGTGATTAACAATACTAGTATCAATGTTGTGGTTCTTGTTAAGTAAGTTAGAATGACACTTATTGAAAGCCCCAAACCACGTAAAATATGCAAAGAAAATTAGGCGTCTAACTTTGTTTTGCGAGGGTGTGCTATGATGTGATATGGCCATGATTGTGATTATATTTGATGTATGCAATGTTTCTTATTGTAAGTTGTTGGCGGGGATCCATATGGTTGTCTTTAATTTCTGTTAAGACCCGCGTGTCTATTCAAAGTAGTTGTAATAGTTGAAGCTGGTGGACGACAACCATGGAGCAGCATCATGGACCTTGATGCAATGCCGGTGATGATGGAGATCATGTTCGTGCTTGAAGATGGAGATCGGAAGCACAAGAAGAAAGGCCATATCATATCACATATTATGAATTGCATGTGATGTTAATCCTTTTATGCATCTTGTATTGCTTAGTTTATGACGGTAGCATTATAAGATGATCCCTCAAGCACACAATTTCAAGTTTAGAGTGTTCATCCTTAGTAAGCACCGTTGCTAAAGCTCGTTGTTTCGAAGCACCACGTGATGATCGGGTGTGTTAGATTCTGCGAGTGTATACAACATGAGCAAGCCATATTTTCTCATGCGGAAGCTAAGGTTTAATCTTGACGAGTCTAGCATGTACAGACATGGTCTCGGAACACGGATCACCGAAAGGTAAAGCATGAGTCACATAGTAGATATGATGAACATGATGATTGTTCGCCATTGAAGCTACATCAACTCTCGTGATGATCGGTTTTGATGTGGTGGATTTGGTTGGTGTGATCACTAAAACAATGTGAGGGATATTGTTTTGAGTGGGAGTTCAACGACAATATGATTAAAAGTTGAACACTATTTATCATAAATTAAATCAAAGTGAATTTGCATAGTTGTTGTAGTCATTGGCATCCGTTTACCACCTTGTGCTTAGTTATAATTGATATGATAGAACTATAGAATTCTGGTTAGTGACTTTACGAACTGGTATCGTATTGTTTTGAAGTTTTAATCTAAAGTTTAAAAGTCCTATTGCAAACTTTCAGTAAGTTCCGGTTACTCCATGAAGTTTAATAATTGGTATTAAATCAAGAGTGACAATTCCAAGAGTTAGTGTATGAGTATCATGTTTGTCTCCATGATTCTTGATATTCAAAGAATTGTCTTAATATCAAGGTTATCTAGGATCTGAAAGAGTTGTTTCAGAAACCATGATGTGTGGAAGATATTGTGATATCTGAAACGAAGTATTGGTTGCAACATGATAGAGTATAATATGGCAAAAGACATGTTCTCATATTTGATGAGAAGTTGCAAAAGGTTGGAGACACTAGTTGTCCTAAACCACCAAAAGGTTTTGGAGAGCAACATTATACTCGCGATTCATCTTTATAAGCTAAAAGTAGCTTGATCATGAATAATTCCATGATAAGGGTGAATATTTGATGTAGGTAAAATATTTACCACACCAAGAGATTACTAAAGAATGGAATTTGAAAGCACACCAAACATTTGATGATGGTGATCTACTTCAAAGTGCAAGTCCAAAGACATTGGTATTTAATTATACACGCTTTGGACTATGTGTCATATGTATGACTCCACTGTTGATGTTGATAGATTCTTTCAAGCGAAAGAAATCTTGAAGAGAATCTCATAAATATATGGCAGAAAAGAAAAGACTAGAATTGATCAGTTTAAGTATATAGATGATATACATGTTATGGCTATATTCTTTGCTTATTAAAAATGTGGTTCTTAAGTATTTGATACTGAATTTGTTGGTGTGAATCGTCATACGAAACAACACAATTCATGAACTACAATGGCCTAAGTAACTAGCAAAAGAATATGTGATGATGTTCATCGAGAACAAATAAAGGGTTATTGTGTTGCTCGTTAAACATCAAAGCTTGCCTTCAAGATTTGTTTTATCAGGTATTATGAGAACAAAAGGGTTGTTCAAATAATTGCCGTAATCCATAAAAGATGGATGATTCACAAATCTCGTTGGAGAAATCACATCCATAAAACTAGTGCTAAAAATGTCGAAAGACAAATTGATTGAAAGATCACTTAGGAAGTGGCATCACCGTTTAAATTATATTGGAAAGAAAACATGAAGAAACTCCATGTGGATGGAATTTTGGAGACTTTTGATTTTTGATCACATGACGCTTGTGAAACTTTCCTAAGAGATAATTAAAACTTCGTTCATAGGCCAAAAGGGAACGAATGAGTATCTTATTGGAACTTGTACATATTGTCGTATGAAGTCCATTATGTGTAGTAAAGAGCTATGGATTTCAACTTCATATGCTTTCTCCGAAAATTTTTAAGTGAATATATGAATATTTACTTAATAAGGATGAAGTATGAAACATTTGAAAAGTTCAAAGACTTTCAAGATGAAGTGCAAAATTATTGTAACAAGAATATAAATAGTTTATGATAAGATCATAAAGGAAGATATTTTAGTTACAAGTTTAGCATAATACCTAAGATTTAAGGAATCGTTCCGTGGATTTGCATTTCCCGAAACACCATAAGAGTATGGAGTGTTCGAGATATGTAATTAAACCTTGTTTGACATGGTAAGATCAAATGTGTAATTCATAAAACTGCCATTATATTTTAAAGATTAAAAGCTTGAGAGACTACCATTTTTCCACTGAAAAGAGATTCATCATAATCCATTGAAATGACACCATATAAAGTTATGGTTTGGTATTAAACTCAAGTTGTCCTTTCTTAAAACATTGGTATGCTATGCATAAGAAAGATGTTTGCAACCAAAGTCGGATGAACCTGTCTTTGTATGTTATTTCAAATAACTGTTCCTCCATAACATCGGAGACAAAAGTGTTTGTCACTTAGAACGTCAAGTTTCTTTGAGAAGGAATTTTTCGTGAAAAGATAAGTGGGAGGACAATAGAACTTTGATAAGGTTAAAAGAACGTTAGCTATATGTGCAAAGTTGCGTAGCGCCGAAAAGTGTTCCGGAGGCAGCAACAATGCTCATGGCTCTCGTGCCTCAAAGGTTGTGGTTACGAAGGTCAAAGTTTCTATTGAACCAAGTAGGTCGAGTAAACAATCAAATACCAAGATTTGAGGGTTGAATAATTATTTGAGAATAATGAACGTACTACATGCAAATAAGCGATGATGGGCCCTGACTCCGTAAAATGGCTTAAAGCCATAAAATCCGTGATAGTTCCATCTACGAGAGATCAAGCTTTGAACTTGAAAGACCCTCTGGAGAGGTACAAGACCTCACAGTCGTATTTGGATCTATAAAGAAATAGACATGGATGTTTTCACATCTATGAAATAGTCGACATGTTGGGAAAGAGTTCACAACAATGTTCAAAGGTTGACTATGACAAGATCTGATCTTTCATAGCGATATTTAGTCTAGACGAATTAATGTAGCAACCACTACATATAATTTTGTTATATGGTAATAGAATAAACAAAACAAAGTTCTTCTAATAGAATTGTTACCTAGGACATGTGCATAACGCGTTCCATAGGGTTTTGTTAATTCAAAGGATGCTAAAAGCATATGCAAACTTCAATGGTTGAAGTAAGCATTGCGGAGTTGGAATCTTCACCATGATGAAACTGTTAAAGTAGTTTAAATTCGTCGGAGACGATGAAGATGCTTGCAGTTGCAAGAAATTAAGTGGGAGCGCTAAGACATGTTTCTAATACATTATATGGAAGACATATTGTTGATTGGAAATGATGTATCTTGTATTAACACATATTAAGAATTTCATCCTGATGAAAGACTTAGGCAAAACCCAAATATTTGGCATCAATAGACGCTAATATGGTTGTGCCGAAAGTACATAGATGATGTATTGAATGAGTTCAATATATAAACTACAAGAAAGGTTCTTGTCACACAGAAAAGATTGAATGAGTTCAATATTGATGATATATTCAAGTGTATTGACACTGGGTAAGTGAAACAAAGATTCAAGTATAGATTGATACTTGATGTATGAAATCACAAAGAGTATTTATATCAATCATACTGTAATATGTACAAATCCAGATATGTCCTATACTCTAAATGTTATAGCATATACCAGAATGATTCATAAGTTGATCATTGGACAATAGTAAGGATATTTTTATGATCTTTTGGAAGAACTAAGAGTATATTATTTGTGGAAGTGACAAATAGTTGGTTCGTTCATTGTAAATGAATTACATTGATACTAGTTTTGTCACAAAGTACAAATTAAGTTTATCTCAATCTAAACTAAGGGTGGCACAATATAATGTAAAGTAAGTTCCATAATGGATTTGGATGAGTTCCAAAGTTAAGACATTGTGACAGATACTACAACAAAAGGCTAAGTATATGATTGCTGTAATAGCAGCAAAAGAGGCATTGTGTCAAGTAGTTTGTTATCAAACTAGGTGTAGTTCAATGAGGATAATACTATGAAGATATATTGCGACAATATTATCAACATGTTTTAACCCCAAAGAACTAAAGGTCTCACCAAAGGACCAAAATTATACAAAGCCATATCATTATAGAATGAGTGATGCGTAGAGGCATAAAGACATGCAATTACACACGGACTGGAAGTGTCGGATCCGGAGATCGATTGACCACTAGCGTGTACTTACAACAGGAAAGCCATAGGTGTTGAATACACAAAGGTTTGAAACTAGATTATTGACTCTCGTGCAAGTGGGAGACTGTTGGAGATATGCCCAAGAGGCAATAATAAAGTAGGTTATTATCATATCTTCATACTTATGATAAATGTTTACATACCATGCTATAATTGTATTAAAGGAAACATTAATACTTGTGTGATTTGTAAACATAAAATAGTCCCTAGTAAAGCCTCTTGTTAAACTAGCTTGTTGGTTAATATATGATCATGGTTTCGATCATGAACATAGATGTTATTAACAACGGTCATATCATTAGGAGAATGATGTGATGGACATACTCCTATAGTTAAGCGTAGCATAAAGATCAAGTCATTTAATATAGTTCATTTGCTATAAGCTTTACGATACATAGTAACCTAATTCCTTCGACCATGAGATCATGTTAATCACCATCACGGAAGGATGCTTTGATGACATCAAACACCACACCATAGCGGGTGGCTATAAAGGTGGCATTGAGTGTTTGGAAAGTATGGGTTGAGGCACATGGATCAAGAGTGGGATTTGTCCATCCATATGCGGATAGATATACTCTGGGCCCTCTCAGTGGAATGTCATCCAATTAGCTTGCAAGCTTGTGATAGCTCACAAGGGATCACATATCAGGAGCGAGAAAGAGTACTTATCGTAACGAGGTTGAACTAGGTATGCGAGAGATCCGCGATCAAAACCTCGGATAAGTAAACTATCGTGAGACAAAGGAAATTTGTATCGTATGTAAGTGGTTCATTCGATCATAAGTAATCGTAGAAATATGTAGAGCCATATGAATTTCTAGATTCCTCTATTGGTTATTGATCGGTGAAGTGTCTCGATCATGTCCGCATAATTCACGAACCGTAGGGAGACACACTTAAGGATTCGATGTTGTTGAGTAGTTATGGAATGATGAGTAAGAGACCGAATGTTGTTCGGAGTCTAGGATGGGATCCGGGATATCACGAGGTGATCCGGAATGGTCCGGAGAATAAGATTCATACAAGGAAAGTCCTGTTTCGGGGTTGGAGAATGGTTTCGGTGTTTTCATCGAGAATGTTCTAGAAGGTTCCGGAATGTCCGGCACTCCGAAGGGGAAGGGTACATGAATGTGTCATACCAAGTTGGAATGATTGCATCATGTACTAAGTGTCATCGCTGAACAAAATAAAGGGTTTAATCAAATCCTAGTTTGAAAAGTCAAACGCCAATTTGAAAAGTCAAACGTCTATTTTTGGGAAGTGGAGAGGTGGAACGAGTTGGGAGGAGTCCCTCCTCCACCGACCCACTTGGGATCCGAGTTGGGAGGATTACCTCCCTTGGCGGCGCCTCCCTCCTATAAGAGGAGGCGGGGCTCCTCCTCTAGCACACAAGATTGCCTCTAAACCTAACCCTAGCCGCCACCATAGCCAGCCGCCGCCTAGGGTTTCTCCCCTAACCCACTTGGGAACCTCCAAGCCCTAGCCGCCCAAGCAAACACCCCTCATTGGTGTGTCTAAACCCTAGAACACCGAGGATCTCTCATAGTCCACCATAATCGCTCGGCTTAGGCGAAGCCTGCGAGATCTCCCTCTACTTAGGTACCACGCCGTCGTCTGCCGGAATCGCGAGAGTGCTACAACCTCCACCCTGCTGGAACAAGGAGAGGAAGGTCTTCATTGAGTACCGAGCGATGTGACCCATTGGAAGTGCTTTGGCGGAATTGTAGGGAGGATCGTCTCATAATCTTGAGATCGGCAAGTGTACGACTACATCACCCACGAGAATCTGCTCTCGTTAACCGCTTTGGAATCTTCGAGGGTGAGTTCCTCTATCGACTCGTTGCTATAATATAGTAGATAGATCTTGGCTTGTTTGTTTGCATGCGGTAGAAATTTTTTGTTTTCCATGCTACGAACCCCTACAGTGTTGTTTCCACTAGGGAGAAAACAACGGTCTCTTGTTCATGGAATGCGTGGATTGTTTACCTTACACACTTTGCTTAAATAAGTTGTCTGTTGCTTGTAACTTAATACTGGAGGGGGTTCGGGTGATAACCTGAAGGTGGACTTCTAGTCATAGATGCAGTTGGATGGCGGTCTATGTATATTGTTGTATTGCCCAATCGAATCTTATAGGATCTTTGTGTCTAGTATCGCATTGTTATGCCTTGCTCAGTTCTGTCAATTGCCCTGCCGTAATTTGTTAACCCAACATGCCATGTTTGTTTATCTAAGGAGAGCACCTCTAGTGAACTATGGACCCCGGTCCAATCTTTACCATTGATACATCTTCCACTGTTACTGTTTACTTGCAGCAAACCATCATCACCTTCTACACCATATAGTTAATCCTTTGTTATAGCAACCGGTGAGATTGACAACCTCACTGTTAGTTGGGGCAAAGTCTTGAGTCTGTGTTGTGTAGGTTTCCATGTTGCTTTCAACACCTTTGAGGCGTTTCCTTCCTCCTACTGGTTAGATAACCTTGGTTTCTTACCGAGGGAAAAATTGTTGTTGTGCTGCATCATAACTTTCTCTTGGGGTTTCCCAATGGGGCGTCAACACGCATCACACCACCTATTGAGATAGATACTTTTAATATACCTACAAGTATTGTTGATTGTGTTATGGATAATTATTATTTAGGGGATGGAACTGTCCACCTTGGTGATCATTTGCTTTTTATCCATGAATTATGCAGGTTGTTTAAGTGTGCAGGTATCACAACTGAACATGTGAAGAATAAGTTACTCTCTATATCCTTGAAAGGGAGAGCTGAAGAATGGTATAAGCTGCTGAATAATGGACAATCCATGGAATGGGAGGAAATAGTACCTCTCTTTTATTCTAAATTCTATCCTCCTAGTAAAATTCGGAAGGATAGGAATCTAATATATAACTTTTGGCCTCGTGATGGAGAGATTACAGCTCAAGCTTGGGGGAGATTGAAGTTACTAATGCTTAAATGTCCTATTCATGAACTCCCTAACAATATTATTATCAATAATTTTTATGCTAGGCTTTCTCTTCATGATAAAGATTTACTAGATGCTTCTTGTGCTAGATCATACACAGGTATGAAGGAAGAAGCTAAATGGGATCTCCTAGACCGTATTCAAGAGAGCACTGAAGCTTGGGTGAATGACAAAGGGAGAAAGTCAGGTATAAATTATGATTATGAATGCATAAAATCTTTATGGGAACTGATGACTTCCGTGATATTAGTAATGAGTATGGTCTTGATTCTCAAAGTATTTCCAATTGTTTTAAAGTCTTTGCCTCTTACATAGAAATTCCTAAAAAGAAGTGGAATAAGTACCATGCACCTTATAAAGATGTTGTTAGTCATGTTCCTGTAAGAAGCACCGAATTTTGTACTACAAATCATATTGTGCCTGAACCTTATGTTGAGAAAATACCTTTACCAACTAAGGTAAAGTAGTATTCTATGATGATTAGTGCAAATAATAAAGGTACAAAGAAAGCTGCGGAACCTGATGAGCGAATGAATACTGAACCTGTGGTAGCGATTGTGAAAGATCCTGTCACTAGAAATATAGAGGATGAGCACATTGTCTTATGTGAAGACGCTTCTAATATTATTTCTCATCCTAGTAAATATAGAAAATCTAGTGTACCTGTGCTTTCTGTTAGAATTGGTGATCATTGCTATTATGGTTTATGTGATATTGGTGCTAGTTCTAGTGCTATTCCTTATGAGCTTTACAGGGAAATTATGCATGAAATTGGTCCTTGTGAGCTTGAGGATATTGATGTGGTTATTAACCTTGCTAATAAGGAAACCATTTGCCCTATTGGTATTGTAAGAGACGTGGAAGTCCTTTGTGGTAAGATTAAGCATCCTGCTGATTTTCTAGTGCTTAATTCGGCAGCTAGTAAAACTTGTCCTATCATTTTTGGTAGACCTTTCTTGAACACTTGTGGATCTATTATACATTGTAAGAAGGAGAAAGTTTTAACTAAGTTTGATGGAGATTCTTATGAGTTTAGCTTTTCCAAATTTGCTAAAGCTCCTTGTGAATATAGCTTGCCTAATAAAGATTTCAGGATGGAACAACTTGCTTCTATTGATCCGGTTTATGACCTTGGACCTCTTTTTGGTGATTGTAAGTATGCTCATTCGGATGATAAAGTTGTTGACAATGACAGTTATATTGTTAATTTTATTCAAGGTGCTACTAGAAGTTATTATGAGAGAGGGAAACATGGTTTTATGCATCTCAATAATGTTAAGTTTCCCCGTTTTATGTTGAAAGCTTTGAAGTTGCATTTGTTTTGTCTTCCTGTGCTAGTGGCTTTTTGTTTCAACAATTTGTTTTCTCATGATACCCCCATGCATAGGAAGTGGGTTAGACACAATTGTGTTAGTTATTTGCTTCTTGATGCTTTCTTTCACTTCAGATATTTATCTCCTATGTGAGCATCTTTGAAACTATCAAGCCTAACTTAAAGGCATTAAAGATAAGTACTTCTTGGGAGATAACCCAATAGTTTTGTCAAGTCTTTGGTGTTATTACCTCAGTAATAACCGCTTCTAATCCTTTCTGTTTTGGTTTTTGTGTCAAGTTCAACTACTTTTGAGAAGTAGAGGAGTTGTGAAAAGTGGCTGTCCTAGGACAGATTTTTTTACTGCATTGTCAAAAATTCATGAAGGAGCTCAGTACTTTGGATGGAGCTGTATTTTTCTGTGCTTGTTCTCCAAGTTGTTACCCAACTTTCATTAGTTTTGCACTTTTTGATTTGAGCAACAGAAGCTTTTCGAAAAAATCAATCTTTACCTCTTGGTCTTTGTGATTTACGCCATCATTTGCATTTGCCTCTTATATTGATTCCCTTCCAGATTCTTTTGGGTTTTTGGAAAGGAGTTGCTACAGTAGATTTTGTTTTGATGGATTTCGGTTGAAGTGTGAACCTAAAGGTTTTGTGTTTTTTCTTACACTAATGTTGCCATTGAGGTTTGTGTAATGCCTTGTGAGAAAAGGAATTTCCAGGAGAAGGAGAAAAGGAATCTGCAGAGTTTGTCTTTGAATATGTAAAAGAGGTGAAAACAGAAGATTCGCGAAAACCCTATCTTTTATATTTTTGATGTTTTTATTACATACGGAAGGTTACAAAATGAAACAGAGGAGGAAATGGAGGCCAGGGTGGCCACACCACCCGAACCGCCCGGTAGCCACGCCTGGGTGTGAGCCCCAGAGCTCAAATCTCCGCCTCGTTTCACTTATACTTATGCGTTGAAACTTCGTAATATATAACCCCCCCGGGTCCCTCGAGGTTCGTATATCATGCTCTCATCATGTTTTTGTTTCGATATGTTTTTATCAGGAAATCTTCTCAAGTTTAGAGTGCCATGGTCTCCGCCAACGACAAAGGAAAGAAGCCCGAGGAAGATGATCCTCAAAACCCCAAGGAGGAGGAGATTTTGGTAGGGGGCGAAGAAGACATGGAGGAGGACGAGCATCCGGACACCCGCGCTACCATCGCAAGGATTGGAGTGTGCAAACCCTACCAAGCTTAGGAGGACAGCACGGATGTCTATAGGAGGGAAAACCCCGCGTCATATCCTCTCTCCACGGTCATCTCCTCCACGTACCAAGAATCCCTTCCATACTCTTATACATGAGCAACAATACCAACAGGTGCCCAAAGGGAACTTGCCCTTGGTTTGGGATCTGCCTCGCTCTAACCATGCAAGGAAGGAACACACTAAGAAGGAAGAGTGGGAAAGAATAGCAAGGACTGGGACTCTCGGTCCGACATGATCATGAACCTCCTTGAGAAAAATTCGGAGTTGATTCATACTCTGACCTTCGAGATTGAGGATTTGAGGAAACTGATTGAGGATCTTATCAAGAGAACACCACAATCACCGAAGGAGTAATTCGTCATCAGGTTTGGCATCCCCTTGGCTTGTTCCAATCTTGGGGGAGTGCCGCGGTATCACATCATTATCTTTTATCTTTTACCTTTTTAGTAGATTCATATATTTGGTAGAGAAGTTATCTTATAGGTTGGTTTGCATGTGGAAGTATCTCTCCATTAGTTGATTATCTATGTATCCCTTGGTGTGAGTGCCTTTATGGAATATTAATGATAAGTTTCATCTTTTACTTTTTGCACTTCTTATTTTAGTTTGCAATCTCTATTATATGATTGATCTTGCTGATCAGTATTGGTATCACTTTGGGAGCATCAAGTAGATCTAAATTGGTTTTGGCAAACCGAGCTCTAGTCAGTAGCAACACTTTTTGATGGTTTGAAAGGAAAAGAGAAAAAGCTTACATGTATTTTGTATCATTTATTTTCTTTCTTGATTGGCTCATAAGCTTAGTATTTTTTATTTAAGATCTTTTGTGTCTTCAAGGAAGATTGCATATTTGGTTTTATTACTTGTATGTTTGCTTGTTTCTTTTAACTCTTTTGCTTGCTACCCAGCATTGCTAGCCAAAAACTTATTTTGAGAAGGCATAATTCTCATGCTTCCAACCCCTTTGAACCAAACCTATGCCATTTGTGTCCACCATATCTACCTATTAGCATTATTGCTATTCCAAGCAAATTCTCAAGCTTCATCTATCTTTTGAATTAAAAATTATTTTGTTATGTGAAAAATAGTTAGTAAAGCTCTCACAAACTTGATGTCACACCTTTTCTTGCCCCTAATAAACTTGAACCATTGTGTCATCGGAGTTGTATATTCTTGCATCTATACGTTGGGATTAGCAGAACCGTGTTTTCACGGGGAACGTTTTCAACACCTATGGATACATATCTAGTTGATATCATGATCTTTTGTTTGCGGATGTCGTTGGTGTGAAATAAAAGGGGAGCTTGTAAGTCCATGGAATTATGTATATGTGTTAGAGAAACGCCTTGTCACATCCCAAGATTTTCCAAATCTTGTAATGTGAAAATAAATAAACAAAATAAATTATTTTCGAAAATCAGGGTGAAAAGAAACTTTTGTTCCTAAATGGAAACTTAAAATCCCATCTTGAACAAACTGTAATTAAAGTTTGAATTCAACAAAATCCAAATCAAGAGAAATGCATTCCTCAGAAATGCATCTAGAAATCTAAACACATGGAAAATAAATCCAAACCTTAAACCCTAATGGAATAAAAATCATTTCCAAGTTATCTCCAAGCCTATGGATTTGATCCATATAAAATCTTGTCAACAAACATTTACAAATGATCAAGAATGACAAATATAAATATTATAAAGCCATATAAATTGGTTTCACTTAATTTGGAACCATAAATAAAATCTTATGAATTTAATAAAATAAGGAAAAGTAATTTCCAAAGCTAATAAAGAACCTATCTACAAATCCATACCAAATGGTGAGCAAATAATCCTAAAGACATTTAAAAAGATAAACAAATATTAAACAAGATTTTACAAATTGGAATCACCTAGTTTGGATCTCTAAATAAAAAGATATGAATTTTATAAGATGAAGAAAGGAATATTAAATAAGGAATATTTAAAGACCAAATTAAATCTTGGCCTAATCCATTAAACAAATGGAATGAATATAATCCAAATCCAAATAAAATAAAAGGATAAAGAATTTCCAAAATAAAATAAAAATGGCATTAACCATTCTATCCCTATTTTAATAAAGACAAATCTCTAATAAGAATTATTATATAATTCATGATAAAATAGTATTTTGGAATTTACCCAAATGAAATAAAAGTGGTTTAATCCAAATTAAATAAGATTAAATAAATCTTCCAAATAAAATTTAGGGAATTAAAACTATATTTAAATTCCATTGGAATTAAAACAAATACCCAATTCAAATGATTTAAGAATCATATTAAATACTTTCCAAATAGTTCTAGATGAATTATTTGACACCTTAATAATCAAATAAAAACCTACTGAAAAGATTTGGAAGGTTTAAGAATTTAAATGGAGATTTAAAAATACTATTAAATCTTATCTAATTAAAACTAGAGCCTATTTTTGAATAATTAAGAGACCTTAAAAAGAATAAATAAATTATTCTAAAAATGATTTCAGAATGTTTTATTAATCAGTATTTAAACCTACACAAATCTTGGTTGAGGTTTGCATTCAAATTGATGTTTGAATTGTTTAATCAAAATCAAAACAAAATAAAATAAAGGGAAAAAGGAAAAGAAACAGGTACAAAAAAAATGAACTAAACCTTCCCTACCCAGCAAGCCCAGCAGAAGCCCATCCCTCTCTTCCCCACCCGAATCATTCTTCTCACCGCAGAACGAACCCACAGAGTCGATGACGACCGGACCCCACCTCTCCTATCTCTCACTCGATGACAACGATGCCCCACCTGTCAGCTCATCATCCCTAACCTCGCGACCGTTTCCTCCCCTTCTCTCTCCTCGCCGTTTCTGGCCAAATGAATTCGGTTGAATTCATTTAAATCCGCGGTTAATTCTCCCCCTGGACCCTGCAGTCTTAACCCCCTCTGTCTCCTCCCCACTTCTCCTCCTTTCCACGAATCAGTAAGCCCCCAGGCTGCTCCGAATTGGACCCGCGCCGCCGCAGCTCTAACGAGTTCGTCGACAAATCCCGGTGAGCCCCGACCCTCTCTTGCTCTATGGTTTACCTTATTGCAAACCTTGATATCGTACGCGTTCACTGACGTCTTCCGTTTACCCTCTTGTGCCTCGTAGACCCGCCTCTGACAACCTCTGCTAGAACCCGACAGTGAGCATAACTTCGGTGAGCCATAGCGTCTGAACCCGTGCGTGCCTTGCACTCTAGCACAAGACATTTTAATCTCCATCATCTAGCGCGTTCTCTGATGCTCTCCATTTATTCGCGCATAACCTTTAGGTTCGCCATCGACGACGACAGCAAGCATCAGACGCCGACGACAACTACGGCGAGGAGTTCCGGTTGACCTCGAGCGCCTCTTCATCAGACAAGAACACGTTGAGCATCGACGAAGCGCAGTGAACCTGGTGAGCTACCCCTCTCACCCTCTAGCCCCCTGTGCCATGACATCCTCGCCGAGCCCGCCACCACCTTACGCCGGTAGCCGCCCTCTCTAGCAAACACGCTATGCCGTCCGATCTTGATCTAGTGGATAGGAAGAAAATTAAGCGAAGAGTGCGTTTGATTACGAAGCCACGATCTGTTTAGATCCAACGCGCCAGAGAAGCTGATCCGGACGAAACGGTATGGACGAATAGGAATAAGACACGTGGCTTGAGATCTGTTTTAAAAATAGAAACATGTCTATTAGATGATCAATTTTGAAAAATCCATAACTTTCAAACCACATGTCCAAATTTTGCAAATTTTATATCAATGGATTCAGCAGGACAAGCCCTAGCCAACCATGCACTCTGTTTAGTAAAAAGCTTCTGATAAATTGATTGTTTTTGCAGAAACTTGTGTATGCATATTTAGAATATAAAATTTGTTCTAAAATGAATTTTGAGATGAAACCTTTGGAAAATGGTTTGTTTTGAACCTACTGAACTTAGGAATCAATTGGTGGTTTCAAAAATGTATTTGGTGAAACAAAAGAATGAATCTTTGATTTAAACCATTTCTTGTCAAATAAAAATATGGTTTAATTATTAAAAATGGTTTTGGAAGAAAACCTTTGGCAAATGTTTTGGAAATAAACCCTCTGACCCTAAACACAAGGTCTTATGGTTTGAAAACATATTTTGTGAACCCTATAGAATGTTGCCTTATTAAAAGCATTTCATCACCACATAAAATAATGACTTGGTTTAAAAATGGTTTATGAAGTAAAAACTTTTGCAAATGGTTTTGCCACTTTATAAAATGACCAATAGGTGATTCCAAATGTTTATAACCTACTATAAACCACTTTTACAAATAAAACAACCTTTTGCATGCTTGCATGCATTACTTTGATTTTATTATTTTATGTGATGAATTGCTTGAATGGTAGATTGAAATATTATTTGCTTGATTGAATTGTAGTGATTTGAAGTGTATGAAAATTGCAAGATCAAGGAGTGAACCTATACTCTCTACCAAAAAGGCAAGTGATGCTTCATACTTTTGTCCCATTATTTTTACTATGCATTAGTGATATTTCTAAGTAGGACTTGCATGGAATTTTTGGTAAGTATAAACTATGCCATGGGAAATCCTAGTAGATGAAACCTTAGTAGAATTTCCTAAGTTAAGGTTCCTACTACTATCATGCTTAGCTTAGCTAGTAGAAAACAAGGGTGGAATATATATTCATGCTATGGAAAATTTCTAAGTCTAAGGACTTGTGTTTTGATTAATAAAACAACTAAGTGAATGAATCACCTGGGTGGAATGGAAGAAATGGTTTGTGTTGAGTGGTTCACAAGGCCCATTTCTATGATTTACCTTGTGTATCTCACTTGTGGATGACCACCCAGGAACAAAGAGATTTGAGATGTCAAATGTTGAGAAGCTTCAAGTGCAGCCACTTGGAATTATGGGCTCTGCCTGGATCATATAGGTTGCAATAACTTAGCCAAATGGACAGTTGGTGGTAGGGGTTTGATAGTTTGGAGCGCGTCCATTCTGGTCTAAGGGAAGGCTTCTGAAAGATCTTGTCTTGGTGAAACCAAGTCTTGTGGGGAAAGTGCACCACCTCTGCAGAGTGTAAAATCTAAGTACTTAGCCATGTCCCTGGCAAAGGACAATTTGAGCATCAAGACATGGAAGCTATCAAGAATCTCCTCATCCCAATTTCTAAGTTAAAAACTTGTGGTTGAACAAGGGTTGAAAGGATCACCAATTTCTATTGGGAGATGCCTTGGGAAAGATTTTGTCAAGCAAAAACTTAGAGTTTTCAAATGATAAGGAAAATCTATTTTGAGCAAAGCAAGCCTAAGCTCCACTTAGCCAAATGCATATAGATGATAGACTCCACTATACTACCATAGTATCACTTGCAAATACAATTCAAATGTACTGACCCTTGTGGCTGTAACTTGTTATGTTGCAGGTTTGTTTGATATTAGTGAAGTTTAATGATTAGGATTACAAGTCTACAACCAACATGTGCACTGTGGCACTTGAAGATGAAGGACCCCATGCTATTGTTAAATTCTGCTGCATTGTAATGAGATAGCCAAATGAGCTATGTAAGATGTAATAAATTATTTTATTCCTGGTTATAAAGTTGTATTATGACCTTTGTTTCTTGATATTACATCTTAACTGTGGATGCTAGCTATTGATCCAGGGACTAGCATTGTAAACTCACTGTCTGCTTGCCTTGTCATTTTGATTATGGGATAGCTCCTATATCATGTGCAAGGGGTACCCCGTTGGCGGTTCTTTATGATACACATGTACTTACAATGACAAGAACTTACCGGTAACTAAAGTTGAGTAGCATGAGGAGCGGCCCTCGTACTCAAGGGACGTGATATTTCCAACTTATATTCCGTCAAGCATATACTCCATCTTTGTTCACTTTAACCTTAATCACCATAATCTTTTGGAAGCTCTTTATGAACTTGAAAGCCATGTTTCCCTCTATGAGGGGCCTTTCACCTTTTTCGAAGTTGAGTCAGTAAACCTACCTCCTCTCCATCTCCAACAAGCATTTGAGTTGTTGTGTTTCAAGCATTCATATGATAATTTATTCAATCATTTTCTTTATCTTCCTTGTTTGCACAGGACTCCTATCTATTGAGTATTACTTTGAAAGCCTTCATTGTGAAAAATCTTTTATGTTTGAGGAAAGAGTACTCTTGTTGTGAAAACTTCAACAAAAGCTTTTTGTGAAACTGTTTGCCAGCTGTTCTCTGACCAAAAACAAAAGTTTTCCAATTCCAATTATGATTTATCTTTATGCATCTCTATTGTGACTCCTATACTTTTTGCAAGCTAAGTTATATAATGGTGAGTTGCTTTCTTCTATGAGTTATGTAATGGTAAGTGTGATGCTTCTTGTCCGTTTTCTTTTATCGACACTTCACTCCATAAATCTGTGGACATGTTTACTGAGCTCAGTTTTCACTTGGGGACAAGCGAAGGTCTAAGCTTGGGGGGAGTTGATACGTCCAATTTGCATCACCATTATATATCATAATTTGCCTCTATTCATTGATATATTTCATATTAAGAGGTGCTACTTATGTCTTTTCATCTGTTTTTGCATGTTGGATGATTCTTGGAGGATGAACTGTTGGAGTCAGGATTCTGATGGAAAAAGAGGTGTTTCGATGCAATTTCTTGAAGATAAGAAAAATACCAGAAAAATTACGGAAAATCATATTTCCCCAGAAGACAAAGGAAGCCAGAAGGGGAGGCGGAGATGAGCCACATGGGGACCACACCCCCCAGCCGCGGGCCACCCCTAGGCCGCGCCTATAGGGGTGTGGCCGACTGGCCCACCTCTGGCTCTACCCTCTCGCCTATATCTTCTCCTCGAAACCCTAAAACAAGAGGGGCGACCACAGAAAGATTCCGCCGCCTCTACGGGGCGGAGAACACCGAGAGAGAAAGAGCTCTTCGGCAGACAGATTTCTGCCGGGGAAATTTCTTCCTAGAGAGGGGAGATCGTCTCCATCAACACCATCATAAAGCTAGACTTCATCGGGATCATCATCATCATCCACACCATCATCTCCACCAGCACCATAATCACCACTCCACCCTGTTGTAACAATTGTGTTGAATACTTGCATAGTTCTTAGGGGAAACTTTCCTGGTGTTGATTACTATTGTAGTTGATGCTTGTGAGTGGAACCATTGGATTATTGTTTATGTTCAGATTGTTATACATCACCATATCATCTTTGATGTTGATCCATATGATGTCTTGTGAGTAGTTCGTTTAGTTATAGAGGACATGGGAGAATTCATGTTGTTAGTAGTGGATTTGTGTTGAGATATTATTCAATGATTTAGTATTTAATTTGTGGTGCTATTCTTCTAGTGGTGTCATGTGAACATCGACCACATGATATTTCACCATTTATGGGCCTAGGTGAATGCATTGTGTATTTGGCTACTAATTGTGGGGTTCTTGGTGTGAAACACGAACCCGTTAGGACACCATTGCACAAGGGAGTGTAGGATCTCAGAGTTTAAGGTCGTGGTTAGGTTTATATCTTAATTGCTTTCCTGTAGTTGCGGATGCTTGCATGGGGTTTAATCGCAAGTATGTATTAGTCCAAGTAAGGTCGGTACATTAGCATAGGTTCACCCACACAACACTTACAACACCAAAGAAGACTACTTAGCTATATGAAGCGAAAGCACTTGACAGAATTCCCATGTGTCCTCGAGAACGTTTGATCCTTATAAGTATTTCCACTGGCTTGTCCTTTGCTAAGAAAGGATTGGGCCACTTGCTGCAGTTCTTTGCTGTCTTTATTACTTGCACTTTGTTTCTTTGCTTTAACAGAACACCCCTAAAAAATCCGTTTGCTAAGTATTTACAGAGATTTCCTGCTCCATACCACTAGTCAACACCTTCTACTCCTCGTTGGGATTGACACTCCTATTTATTGAAAGTACTACGATACACCCCCTATACTTGTGGGTCATCATAAGTACATGTGTATCATAGAGAACCGCCAACGGGGTACCCCTTGCACATGATACATGATCTATCCCATAATCAAAATGACAAGGCAAGCAGACAATGAGCATCTCAACAATCTTGTTATTTACCATGGGAAAATGAGCTGCAATCTTCAATATGTCTCTTTTTTTATAAGAAGAAAGCTTCATAGATTTATCACTATGGTGATGCGGCAAGTTTCCACCATGATTAGGTGTAACACCCTCGAATCAGACCTATGCAAGTCTCAGCGATTCCCGCCAAACCCGCATAGAAACGATTCAAAGGTGCCCACCAGGCACTTGCGTGCGGGTGGAAAACGAAGTAATAACATTACACAACAGTCCTCGATGGGACCCACAGAACAGATATATATATACAACACGACTCCATGAGTCAAGAATACAGACATACGATACATAGATCCAAATCACCATGATACACGTCCGAGCTACGGACAAGATGCAAATGGGGCTAAGAGCCACGAAGAATAACCAATGGCGTCCATAGCCCTGCCCGAGCCAAGCCGTGAGGTAACCACTATAACGACGTCGATCTCAAAACCTGCTTAAACCAAAAAGGGTGCCGACAAAGGAAAAGGAAAAAGAGGGCGTCGATCGAGGCCGATTGCAGCGAGGCTAGAATTCGGCGGTCCTCGCCTACATAGGTATGGTGGACTGAAGCGGCAGCGGCAGCATGCACTAAACAACCTATAGAGACTCGATACATCTGGCGACTATTAGAGAGGGGTAAGAAAGACCTATTCGGAACCAACCTGATACTATCATCAAACAAACCCATCCTGGCGTTTCCCCCTCGAGACCAAACGAGGAAGTCAACCGAGGAACTCACACAGTTGGCAGTTTTATTTATTCGGTTATCGTTGCAGCAATTACTAGTCCGGTGTAGATAACGTCCTGATAAAAGAAGCAGTGGGCCCTTTTAGTTAATCATTCCGTTGTAGCTGCAACAATTACTAATCAGGTACAGATAGCATGAGATAAACCCAAAACCCAGCAGTTGTTGGTACTTTTATTTAGCCATTCCGTTGAAGTTGCAATACTTACTAGTCAGGTACAATGGTCGCAAGCGACCCTCCAAACAAGCAATTGTGGGCAGTATTATTTAACCATTCCATTATAGTGAAGCTGATTACTAGTCATTATAAAGTCAAATTTATAGCAATAAACTTTAGTTATGCTTGTCTATGGTCGAGATACTGTGCTCCAAGTCGTCCATAACCGCGGACACGGCTTTCAGAAAGTTTTACCCAGCCGGGGTGCACCAATAGCAACACACGCTCGATCAACCTCGGAAAAACCAAATCAAAACCCAACGAGGCTTTCACGACAAAGCAATCACACGATTCAGAAATATTTCAAGGGGCCACCCCTTAAAGTAGAACCATAGCAAGCCCGGCTCAGAGGCGGACTTAAGGTTGTGGGGACGGTACCAGAACGATCAGGAACCCGAAAGTGTGGTTGGGCTTGTCGACACCGCGGAATCGTGCCACGATCCTAAACAGTACAGTGTGCTCCTCGCACAATCGTAAATACAGTAGTAGCATGGCATAAGTACAGGATAGTAAATAAAACCTCAAACTAGTTTGTGGCCCCAAGAAATAAGACTGAATCAAGCTCGAGGGGGTCCCATATACCTCCGGATGTGGATAGCGATAAATCAAGGAACATGTATCAAGTACTCGGGGTCCTACGGGACACAAGTGGGCGTTCGGAAACCAAATATTATCTATCACCCACCGATGCCTCTGCTTACTTCAATTTTAGTTGTTAAACAGGAATTAAAGTGAACGATAAGTAAAGCCATGATCATCTCCAACATCAACATGCGGTCATACTACAACAACTGTGGTTCATGACGACACGCAACAGCACTTGAGAAAGCGACTAAGACGCGCAGGTCCAACTATCTACCAAACAAAAGGTAATAGGATGTGTACGAAAACTAGAGCATCGCAACACAGGTAGCAATAGATCAACAGGAGGAAATAAATACTATAAAAGTAAGATAGGTAGAAAGGGGGAGGTGCTCGCCTGAAAACATTGCCGAGGGTTCATCCGAAGATCGGGGCGAAGCTCACATCAACTCAACGGCCTTATCCGCGAAGAAGCAAAACACTAGAATAAACACCGGGTGCAATATTTAATACAACGGCAGAAGATCGGCATGATGCATGTATGATGAATGACATGGCAAAGATGCGATGCAATTAGGTCATATTAAGCGGAACCGGGGGTCCGACAATTACTTCTTAGGTTCCAGTTGTTTAGCTACCCCGCATTTTAAATGTTGCATTATCAAGACAAAAGATAGTACCGGTTCGCTACACAAATTTAAATGAGGCCAATATAAGGCTAGATTTGCCCGCATATGGGCCCCATATTAATTATTAGGTGAATCGGCATAGGGCCCCCAAACCACACAATGTATGCATGCAAGAATGGCAATTAATATGCAACAAATTGTTATTACTTTTATAAAATAGGGTTTCGGGAAGGGGCACACATTTAGGGTCTCGACGAACTTGGGGTTCCGGGGTTCGGGGTCGGTCTCAGGGTCCAGGGTTCGACGGGATCGTTCTCGGCATGAACATTCTCGGTTAACAGCGTAGATGTGTAAATGCGTCTCCGCGGTAGTCGGGCCATGTTGTCGGTCTTGGCGTTCAAGGTGGCGAACTTGGCGTTCCGGGGTGGAGATCTTGCCGTAACGGGGAGAAGATCTTGGAGGTGCCGGCTTCGATTGTCGATGGCGAACTTTGCTCGGAGCCGGGAAGAAGTGCTCGGTGTCCATGTAGAAGACCTTGTCGGTTCGTCCCTTGGTCGGTGGCGAACTTGACCGATGGTCTACGAGGTCTCGCCTGGCGAATCCAAGATGTAGGGCTTGGCGTCATTTATTGGAGTTCTCGGGTGTCGGTGCCGGAATCGGGTGCGGCGTCGATGGGTCTTCGGATTTATTTTCGGGTTGATGTAGATCTTGTCTTAGGGAGCATGGCACTCACATCGTTGGCAGGGATCTAGACACTGTCCGATCTTTGTAGCATGATCATTTGGGTCGTGGATTCCGCTTTGCAAACGCCACCCACAAACTCCGCATGGTCAGAGTCGGTGTCTTCTATTCGGCCTTGAGGTCGTCTTACTCCTGGTTCGATGTCTAGGTTTCAGCAGCACGAGTACACATACAACCAATTCCAAATTTCTTGGCCGTCTGCGTTGGGTCACACCAACACGATGATATAGTACTCGCTAGATGGAAACATATGGTGGGACATCAGGATGTGGACTTGGCACATGCGACAACCAGCGTTAGCGACGCAGCGTCTGAGGCGACGGGGCTCCAGTCGGCGACGGGCGAGGAGGGCGAGGTCGGGCGCACAGAGGCCGAGAGGACGGCGAACGGCAGCCGAGGGCGAGGGCAGCGGTGCTCTGCTGGCGGGGTCCGGGGACACGGCGAGGAGAGGCCCATCGGTGACGAGGTCCGCGGCGGGACGGCGGCCCGCCGGAGGAGAGGTGGGGTCGGCAATGGCAGCGGCGGAGACGGCAGCGCGCTGCGCCGCGAGGCGGGACGGGCGGGGACGCGGCGAGGGGAGGTTCCAGGCGGCAAGCGGCGGGGCCGGAGGTAGGGAGGGCCGACGGCGGGCGGCACGGCGGGGCGGCCGGAGGTTGTGGCTCAAGCGCGAGGAAGCGCGGGGCGCGGCGCCCGAGCCGAGGCCAGCGGCTGGGGGGGCGTCCAGGGAGGAACGGGCGAAGCGGCGGAGGTTGGAGGGGAAGGCGGGGCAGCGGAGGTGGAGGAACAAGCGGCGGGAGGAGCGACCGGTGAGAGGGAGGCAGCCGGCCAGGCTGGGCGCCACGAGGGGGCGCGGCGGGAGGAGGCGGAAGGCGGTAGCCGGCGCTGGGAGCAGCTGGGAGGCCTGGCTCGGGGCGACGGGGAGAGGGAAGCAGGCGGCGGGGAGCTCCGGCAAAGGGAGGAGGCAGGCGGTGGTGGAGCGAGAGGGAGACGCGCGCGGGGAAGGACGTGTGGGGAGAGAGAGGATGGGGACAGGGGGAGGGACGGCTGGTGGTGGGGCCGGCAGGTGAGTGGCTGTGTGCGTGTGTGGCTTGTGTGGCAGGGAGTGTGGGGGCAGGGGTGTGTGTTGAGATGGAGTGGGGGTGGGCTTAGCCTAGGTGGCAGCATGGGATTGGGTGGGGGATAGGGCCAGGTGAGGTGGCGACTACTCGTGATAGGAGGGGTGAGGTGGAGGGAGGGCTGGGTAGGTTATCTGGTAGCTTTAGGATTTAGGTTGGACCGATTGTATTTTCTGGGGTGGTCGTTCGGGTCATTCGGCCCGTTCGACTGCCCCACTAAAAATACTTAAACATTTTATTTGTTTTAAACGGGCCGTTTGCAAACCGATAGCAGCCAAAACAAAATAATCCGGAGACCCAGGTTGGCGTTTGAATAAAAGACGGGGCGTTTAGAAAACAGGAACCGGTTTTTCCGAAAATAGTTTTATACAAGCACATGCAAGATGATGACGATGCTCAAATGCAATGTGGCATGATGACATGAGCATGCGGTCATGATGATGCAATGCAAAAATCAACGCGATTTTCTAGTAGTGGTTTTGCGGGATGCCACAATTCGACACCACTAACAATGGATCTCGCCCTCGAGATCCGCCTCATGGTACCGGAAAGAAGGTCGGCGATCTGAATCTTCGCGCTTCGTGTAGATCCTCGCGACACCACTAACAAGAGGTCGTTGTCCGTGATCGTCGAGAGAACTCTCCGGTAACAAAAGGGCGAAGGTAGAGGCATCAACAAATAAAGCCACCCCAAACTTCCGTGGATGGAGTAAAACTGCTGGATCCACTGATTCGATGTACAAAAGCGAATGATAAGAGTAGTCGGATGGTGATCAGTCCATCGCGCACCCAAACCATTACTCTGCACACGAATAGGCGGATTATGCAACCAACTCGGAATCGGTCAAGATCTCGACAAGCGAGGTTCGAAACGGAGGATGCGACTACGCATCGGATCTGGCGTAGATGATGTCGTCGCGTCGGAAAACACCGGAAGGCACAAACAAGGAGCAAAGAATGGTACCACAGATAAAGGATCACTCAGATGGCATGAATACCGGATGTAGACGCACCGTTATCAAAGGAGGAAGCGAAACCCTGAAGGTACGACGGAAACCCAACCACGAGAATTCCTGGACTCGAAGAGAGAGAAGAGAGCGGATTTAAAACACGCAGAGGTAAGAAGAGAATAGCAGAGGGGTAAGGAGTAAAACCAGACCTAATCAGAACTATCCAACCGGTTTTGCAAAAATAGTTTTGACACTCTACTTCGACCGTTAGCTAGGTTATCCTACAGGCTGGACTTGAGGGGTATCACAACTGCTGAGCTCTGATACCACTCTGTAACACCCTCGAATCGGACCTATGCAAGTCTCAGCGATTCCCGCCAAACCCGCATAGAAACGATTCAAAGGTGCCCACCAGGCACTTGCGTGCGGGTGGAAAACGAAGTAATAACATTACACAATAGTCCTCGATGGGACCCACAGAACAGATATATATACAACACGACTCCATGAGTCAAGAATACAGACATACGATACATAGATCCAAATCACCTATAAGACGATACAGCGTCCGACTACGGACAAGATGCAAATGGGGCTAAGAGCCCTGGAGAATAACCAATGGCGTCCATAACCCTACCCAGGCCAAGTCGGAAGGGTAACCCTGCTAACGACGTCGATCTCAAAACCTGCTTAAACCAAAAAGGGGTGCCGACAAAGGGCAAAGGAAAAAGAGGCGTCGATCGAGGCGATTGCAGCAAGGCTAGAATTGCGGTCCTCGCCTACATAGGTATGGTGGTGAGCGGCGCGGCAGATGCACTAAACAACCTATAGAGACTCGATACATCCGCGACTATTAGAGAGGGGTAAGAAAGACCTATTCGAACCAACCGATACTATCATCAAACAAACCCATCTGGCGTTTCCCCTCGAGACCAAGCGAAGTCAACCGAGGAACTCACACGGTTGGCGGTTTATTTATTCGGTTATCGTTGCAGCAATTACAAGTCCGGTGTAGATAACGTCCTAATAAAAGAAGCAGTGGGCCCTTTTAGTTAATCATTCCGTTGTAGCTGCAACAATTACTAATCAGGTACAGATAGCATGAGATAAACCCAAAACCCAGCAGTTGTTGGTACTTTTATTTAGCCATTCCGTTGAAGTTGCAATACTTACTAGTCAGGTACAATGGTCGCAAGCGACCCTCCAAACAAGCAATTGTGGGCAGTATTATTTAACCATTCCATTATAGTGAAGCTGATTACTAGTCATTATAAAGTCAAATTTATAGCAATAAACTTTAGTTATGCTTGTCTATAATTAGAATCTTGTGCTCCAAGTCGTCCATATAACATGGACACGGCTTTCAGAAAGTTTTACCCGGTCGGGGTGCACCAATAGCAACACACGCTCGATCAACCTCGGAAAAACCAAATCAAAACCCAACGAGGCTTTCACAACAAAGCAATCACAGGATTCAGAAATATTTCAGGGGGCCACCCTTAAGTAGAACCATAGCAAAGCCGGCTCGAGACGGACTTAAGGTTGTGGGGGCTGTGAACGGGGAACCCGAAAGTGTGGCTGGGCTTGTCGACACAGCGGAATCGTGCCACGATCCTAAACAGTGATGTGCTCCTCGCACAATCGTAAATCTGATAGCATGGCATAAGTACAGGATAGTAAATAAAACCTCAAACTAGTTTGTGGCCCCAAGAAATAAGACTGAATCAAGCTCTGGCTCAGGGGGGTCCCATATACCTCCCGGATGTGGATAGCGCGATAAATCAAGGAACATGTATCAAGTACTCGGGGTCCTACGGGACACAAGTGGGCGTTCGGAAACCAAATATTATCTATCACCCACCGATGCCTCTGCTTACTTCAATTTTAGTTGTTAAACAGGAATTAAAGTGAACGATAAGTAAAGTCATGATCATCTCCAAAATCAACATGCGTTCATACTACAACAACTGTGGTTCATGACGACACGCAACAGCACTTGAGCAAGCGACTAAGATGCGCAGGTCCAACTATCTACCAAACAACAGGTAATAGGATGTGTCCAAGGCAATATAAGGCTGCAAGGGATATCACGGGTACGAAAACTAGAGCATCGCAACACAGGTAGCAATAGATCAACAGGAGGAAATAAATACTATAAAAGTAATATAGGTAGAAAGGGGGAGGTGCTACTTTGAAAACATTGCGAGGTTCATCCAAGATCGGGTGACTCACATCAACTCAACGGCCTTATCCGCGAAGAAGCAAAACACTAGAATAAACACCGGGTGCAATATTTAATACAACGGCAGAAGATCGGCATGATGCATGTATGATGAATGACATGGCAAAGATGCGATGCAATTAGGTCATATTAAGCGGAACCGGGGGTCCGACAATTACTTCTTAGGTTGTTTAGCTACCCCGCATTTTAAATGTTGCATTATCAAGACAAAAGATAGTACCGGTTCGCTACACAAATTTAAATGAGGCCAATATAAGGCTAGATTTGCCCGCATATGGGCCCCATATTAATTATTAGGTGAATCGGCATAGGGCCCCCAAACCACACAATGTATGCATGCAAGAATGGCAATTAATATGCAACAAATTGTTATTACTTTTATAAAATAGGGTTTCGGGAAGGGGCACACATTTAGGGTCTCGACGAACTTGGGGTTCCGGGGTTCGGGGTCGGTCTCAGGGTCCAGGGTTCGACGGGATCGTTCTCGGCATGAACATTCTCGGTTAACAGCGTAGATCTCGTCGTCTCCGCGGTAGTCGGGCCATGTTGTCGGTCTTGGCGTTCAAGGTGGCGAACTTGGCGTTCCGGGGTGGAGATCTTGCCGTAACGGGGAGAAGATCTTGGAGGTGCCGGCTTCGATTGTCGATGGCGAACTTTGCTCGGAGCCGGGAAGAAGTGCTCGGTGTCCATGTAGAAGACCTTGTCGGTTCGTCCCTTGGTCGGTGGCGAGCTTGACCGATGGTCTACGAGGTCTCGCCTGGCGAATCCAAGATGTAGGGCTTGGCGTCATTTATTGGAGTTCTCGGGTGTCGGTGCCGGAATCGGGTGCGGCGTCGATGGGTCTTCGGATTTATTTTCGGTTTGATGTAGATCTTGTCTTAGGGAGCATGGCACTCACATCGTTGGTAGGGATCTTGACACTGTCCGATCTTTGTAGCATGATCATTAGGGTCGTGGATTCCGCTTTGCAAATGCCACCCACAAACTCCGCATGGTCAGAGTCGGTGTCTTCTATTCGGCCTTGAGGTCGTCTTACTCCTGGTTCGATGTATAGGTTTCAGCAGCACGAGTACACATACAACCAATTCCAAATTTCTTGGCCGTCTGCGTTGGGTCACACCAACACGATGATATAGTACTCCTGCTAGATGGAAACATATGGACGTGGGACATCAGGATGTGGACTTGGCACATGCGACAACCAGGCCCGGCGGGCAGCGCAGGAGGAGTGGGTAAGCGGCGCTGGCGAGAGAGGCGAAGCAGGCCTTGACGCGCCGGGCGCGTCGAGGCAGGCGAGGGAGCGGGCGAGCGGCCAGCGGTACTGCCGGGCGAAGGTAGGGGAGGCCGGCGGCGGCGAAGCTGCGATGAGGCGGCCGGAGGAGGTTGTCGAGGCTCGGGAAGCGCGGAGGCGGCAGCGCCGAGCGACGCCCGCAGCGGCAGGCGTCGGCAGGAGAAGCAGGCGGCGAGGCGGAGGTTGGAGAACGGGCGGCGGGAGGAGCGACGGTGAGGAGGAGGCGCCCAGCGCGTGGCGCTTCAGCCAGGCGCGCAGGCGGAGGCAAGGAGGGCCTCATGCTCGGAGGAGAGGGAGGAGGCGGCGGGAGCTCCGTGAAGGAGGAGGCAGGCGGCGGTGGAGCGAGAGGGAGACGCGCGCGGGGAAGGACGTGTGGGGAGAGAGAGGATGGGGACAGGGGGAGGGACGGCTGGTGGTGGGGCCGGCGGGTGAGTGGCTGTGTGCGTGTGTGGCTTGTGTGGCAGGGAGTGTGGGGGCAGGGGTGTGTGTTGAGAGGGAGTGGGGGTGGGCTTAGCCTAGGTGGCAGCATGGGATTGGGTGGGGGATAGGGCCAGGTGAGGTGGCGACTCGTGATAGGAGGGGGTGAGGTGGAGGGGAGGGCTGGGTAGGTTATCTGGTAGCTTTAGGATTTAGGTTGGACCGATTGTATTTTCTGGGGTGGTCGTTCGGGTCATTCGGCCCGTTCGACTGCCCCACTAAAAATACTTAAACATTTTATTTGTTTTAAACGGGCCGTTTGCAAACCGATAGCAGCCAAAACAAAATAATCCGGAGACCCGGGTTGGCGTTTGAATAAAAGACGGGGCGTTTAGAAAACAGGAACCGGTTTTTCCGAAAATAGTTTTATACAAGCACATGCAAGATGATGACGATGCTCAAATCCAATGTGGCATGATGACATGAGCATGCGGTCATGATGATGCAATGCAAAAATCAACGCGATTTTCTAGTAGTGGTTTTGCGGGCTGCCACATTAGGCATGGCCATGCGTTTATCTAACACACATACATAACTCCATGGACTTATAAGCTCCCCTTTTATTTCACACCGACGACATCTGCAAACAAAAGAACATGATATCAACTCGGTACAATGTACAAGTGCAATGTTGAAAGCGTTCCCCATGACAACATGGTTCGGCTAATTCTATCGTATAAGTGCAAGCATATACAACATAGATGACAAAATGGTTCAAGTTTATTTATGGGCAAGAAAAATAAAGTGTTTCATCAAGTTTGTGAGAACTTTAATCACTAAGTTTTCACATACCAAAATAACTTTTTAACTGGAAGATAGATAAAACAAGATTATACTTGAAATAGTGTAACACACCATGCATAGGAATTTATAGTGGACACTTTGGAATAACTTGGTTTCTTGGGAGTTGGATGCACGAGTGGAGCTTACTCATACAAGTGGAGGCTAGCAGAAGACTAGGATCGACCAACTAAGAGAGAAATAATTTGTATAATCATGTAGAGCGACAAAACATTACTAATCAAAGCATAAAGTGGTACCACAAGTCAAAAACTAAATAATCATAGGCGATATGGTAACTGGTTATAGTCATAACATGGTGTGAGCATGTGCCAAGTCAACCCAAACAAAGCATCAAAGGAGAATACCACAATACTATCCTTTTGTATGCTAAAAAAACGCATGATTCTTTCAAGGAACATTAAGCAATCCTAATTGTTTGGAACAAGTCATGATACAACAATAATCACTAAGCATAATGTCAAAACAACATCTAGCATGACATGATAAAGTCCAAGTCACAGTCAAACCAAGCTCCTCTTGTACTACTCAAGCAAGAATTTTCTACTCCTCTCCAACACCAATCAACTTATTTGAAACAACACAGCAAAAACGAGGGTCCAACTACTTTATTCAAGCAAACTAAGTAAACAAAAATCAAAAAAACTAAGGCGCTCCAAGAACAACACAACTCGTGCATGAAACAATAAAAACGAAGTGTCTAGAAAGACCTGAAATTTTTATTGATGAAGAAGGGGATGCCCAGGCATCCCCAAGATTTGACGCTTGTACCCCTTGAATATTTCTTGGGGTGACACGGGGTGGAATTCCCAAGATTGATATTTTTTCCATTCTTCATATCTTTACATCATTCTTTCTCTACACCTAAAATTTTTCCTTCATACAAAACTTCACACAATCTTCATTAGCAACATTAGCGTATTCAAAAGATAATAGACCTTTCGGTTTTTGTTTTAAAATAGAAAAACTTTCACTAAATACACAAGATACTGTAGCAATTCCCTCGAAAAACTCAATTTTCCAAAAAGAACCCAAAAAGGAATCAATAAGAAGAAAATGCAAATAATGGCAGAAATCTGTCAAAACAGACCAGCAGGTAGAAACCGATTTTTTAGAAGACCTTTTGTTGCTCAAATAAAAAAGTGTTGAACTAAAAAAGTTAGCTAACAACTTGGTAGATTTATTCAGAAAATTACAGCTAAATCCGACTTATAGAGATTTTACACGAATTTTATAGTGGAGCACAAAAATCTGTTTCGGGACAACAACTCCCCAAATATTACTTCCCTCTCATTAGAGGTTATTCTTGGCACAAAAAACAAACAAAAAGGATAAGGAGAGTTCATTACAGAATTAATCACTTCCAAGACTCAGAAAACTATTGGGTTATCTCCCAAGAAGTACTTTTCTTTAACGCCTTTAAGTTAGGCACAAGAAGCAAGAATCAAGTATTTTCAAATGAAGAAGCATTAAGATCAATACTCAAAATCTCTTCAACTAGGAAAGGTATCTCATACAAATGAGTTTTATAGGATACTTTCTCATATCTCTTAGGTTCACTACTTTCATCAAATGGGTTTTTAGGAACAATCCAATCAAAATTGTTTTCCAGGGTTTCATCATTCCTACAAGTTTAAAGGGTATGGGTATATTAATTTCCTATTCATTGGGTTTGGTTTTATCCAACTTTTCTAAAGTACCCATAACATCTACACATGAGCCTAGCATATTAAAACGTTCAAAGACCTTTTTGTCTTCCTTAGCAACATCATTGAACCCTTTTAAAAAAGTTTCTAGGATAAAATCTCTCTTCTCAACATCCTCCTCTTCTTTTAGTTTAAGAAAAATTATTTGCATCATGGGGTTAAGGTTAAAAAACCTAGCCTCCAACATGTGAACTAAAGAAGCTGCAATAATTTCATAATTAGGAGCAAGTTCTGCTAAGGATCTATCCTCAATATCCTCATGTTTGCTAACATGATTAAAGAATTCTTCAATATTTCCTTTTTTAACTATAGAGCCACTACCTATTGAAAGGTCTTTCATGGTGAACTTTGGGATCAGCATGGTGAGCTAGAGCAAGATGACAACTAGGGTAGAAACTAATTTTTTTTGTGTTTTTATAAGCGAAAGCAAACCAAACCAAACCAATTTTTTTTTTTTGGAGTTTTTGATAAAAAGAGGCAAACAAAACAAGACAAAAGAAACTAAGAAAAACAAAAACAAAGTGAAGAGAAAGGTAGTGAAAGACTCCCCTTGTGAAGCCGTCCATAGCCTCCCCGGCAACGACGCTAGAAAAAGGCTTGATGCAGCTCATGTAGAGCTTCATTAGGAAACCCTAAGAGGAAGGTATGATGAGCACAACAACAAGTTTTTCCTCAGCAGGGTTCTGGAGGTAGGTGTGTGTGTTGATTAATCACCGACTAGGTTTATCATAGACACTTATATAGTGCAAGTCAGGGAGATCGTGGGGCTCAGCCCACGTCCAAGTCGGTAACAGCCCATGATCCATAAAAACTGGAAATGGCTATAATTAACGCGTCCGTTAATGACTCATAATTAAATTTTCCAAACAGTAAAATAAAGCTCGGCTCGGCGAGATTCCCGCAACCCGCAACGCGCGCGTCATGACAAGGCGAGGAGGGCGGTGTCAGAGGAGGAGTGCGCGAGGGATTCTCTCCTTGTCACACCTTAGTGAGTGGTGCAACACTCTACTATATAATGTGGTCCAAATCCCCTTCCACTAGCAATGTGGGACTAAACTTTAGCACCACTAGCATAGCCATATGCTGCCATGCACAAGTGGGCCAAAGAGAATTTCAGAATTTGTCTAATGGGCTAGCAGCCCAAAACTCACCAAATTCCAACACGAGATACTCTTAGACGCCCTAGTCCTACGGATGGCAACGAGGAGGGTCTAGAGGAGTGGAGATAGGATCTATAATATTAAATTGCTTAGACCATCTCCAATAGCAGTGCCTCTCCAGGAAAAATTCAGCACAAAATTGGGCCATTTGAGGAAGCACAGGTGGAATTATTCGGCCTCGGGCCGGCGAATTCTCAGCCGTGTCCCTAGGTCCAAGTCAACAAAAAGGAACAAATTCGAACGAAAATCATAAAATAAGGCTAAATTCATAGATAGTAGGCGAGTTCATACAAGATTCGATGAAATTTAAACTAAAACCGGAATTTAAACTAAATCGTAGTTCATGTCAAAGTGGCGGTAGAAGAAGGTGTAGTCGACATCGTCTTCATCGCACGGTGGCTTGTCCGCCAGTGGGCCAGGGCTGCTCCCCCTAGCCTAGGTCGCCCAAGCGCCTCCGTGGAGGAGCGTTGCTCGGCCTGGCCTTGTCGTCGGCAAGGACAATGACGTCCTGGTTGAGCCGGGCTGCTCGGCGGCGTGCCACGCGATCTAGGAGTAAACATAGATTCACAACAACAACACCAACAGTGGGGCGACACCTTGATTCCTCGAAAGCTTCTCCAAAAAACGATGCCTTAAAGAAAGAAACAGTGCAAGAACATCGTCATCGTCTGGTCTGACCAACACTGGTTAGAACCTAGGTTTTCACCTCGGAGAAGGTTGAAAATCCAGACAATGCCATCAACAAAGAGATTACTTGGAAGCCACCATTTCCAGGTATAACCACATGGTTAGACCTAGAGTTTTCACCCCGGACAAGAGACACAGAACTACAAGAGCATCGCCAACAAAGAAGCGTTATAATCACCACCACCCGGTAAAGCCTTCTGCTAAAACTGCAAATTGTTGATTACCAGGAACACATACGTCAACGCTCCATCCTTCTTGATACTTGAGCATGTAGAACCTCTATCCATCGACCCTCTTAACACTTGCACCATACCAATAGCCGTATTTGGCATACCTAAGGTGCTAGCAAAAAATAATCTTAGAGCCTCCAATTCTTGAACAGATCGAGACGGACCCGCTCGCTCGTCTCGCTTCGCCCAGCGGGCGACGGAGCTCTCCTGTCCCGCTCAGCCCTCTCCCATCCCTCCCCGCCGCTTTGGCGCGCTGGAGAAAAGCCCGTGCGGGGCCGGCGGCGGTGGGGGGTCACGGGACCCTCTCCTTGGCAGCGGTGCACCGCGGGGTCTGGCAGGGGCACGGTCCGACGGCGACGGCGAGCAGGGCGCGTCCGCAGTGGCGTGGCAGCGGGAGCCCCCTCGAGACGGGAGACGGCGACACCAGGGTTCCTGGCGGTGACCCTTGCAGGGCCAGATCTGGGCTAGGGTGGGCCGGGATCTGGGCCTGGCGGGTACCAGCCAGGGCCTTTGGTCACCAGGCGGGGATTGGCACCTCCCCGGGCTGTGTTGCTACCGGCGAACTGGATCTGGACCGGGAAGGCCTAGATCTGGTTATCGCCCGACTGTCTTGTTGGAGGACCCGTGGGCTGTACGGAGTTGTTGTGCTCACCATGCTCATCCCTCTGCGTCCTTGCGGGCCTAGGTGGTGATCCTCAGACCGGTGACGGTCCGGCTCTTCCGGGTGAGCGTGGTGGTGGTGCTGCTACTTGGTGGCAGGGATCAACGGTGGCAGTTAATCCCCTGGTGGACGGCGAAGTAGGGGCTAGCATGCGGTTGTCGTGGACGATGGTTCCCTTGCTGCAGTGCGGCAGCAGGGCTTCACGAGCCCTGCGGGGCTTGGCTTGGCTAGGAGGGCCTGGTTTGCCCTGCAGCTGTATCCGGTCGGCTACCGCCTTCTGGTGGTGGAGGTTGTTCCCTCCCGCGCACCGTGGTTCAGGCAATCCCCACCGATGCTTCCTCTTTCCTGCTCTTTCGGCCCTACTCCGCGTTTCATGGTGTGACGGCGGTGGCGGATGCAAGACTGTGGTGGCATGCGTTAACGGGCGGCGAGCATGGTGGAGCACTAAGAAGCGTCCGGGGGTGTGGTTTTTTTGAGGGGTCGGGAGAAATCCTTGTCACCTTGACACCGACGTGGTGACGCCTGCGGGTGCCACCGTCCTCCTTGAAGGACGTCGGGTGTACCTCTTTCCCACCCCCCAAAGCTTACCGGGAGAAACCCTAGGACTTGTTCGGGCAGCAACGTCGTCATCGTTGCTCCCCTTCTTGGAGGTGCTGCTTGGTGCGTGACGTTTTGGAGTGCTAGGCACGTGGTGGGACTTAGCTGGAGGGCGCAACGGTTGCGGATTTTCCCCGTTTTCGTCAAGCCACTGTTTTCGGCTTTGTTTTCTCTTCTTTTCTTCTTTGGTTTATTTGTTTTTCTTTTGGACGTTGTGCTGTCTAGCCCAGCAGCAGTATCACATGGTGGCTATATTAATATGGCTGGGCGTATGCCTGTTTCGAGGAGGTACCCATCTAGTTTTCAAGGTGTTGCACATGGGCTGCCCAACCAGAACCGCCTTCACCACAGAACCCCCAGACTCATGGACCTGGCTTTAGACATGTAAGCAATGGCATCCGCACGAACGTGGCAGCAAGATCTTCCGTCCATATGGGAATTTGGTGGTGACTAGATGTTAGGAAAAAAAGGCTCCCTACCGCCGTCGTACGCTATCGGACGGCCTCCATTGGTGGCAGTGGGGGAGAGGTATGGTGGGGGAACGGTCGCCTTAGTGAGGAGAAACGGGTTGCAACATTTCAGGGTCAGGGCATATGCCCTCCAGATCAAGATCGTCGGGACTACCATCTCCCTCCACGGCGATGATCGCACCTCCCTGACCCCCCATCCGTGGTAGGCCACTCGTCCCTTGCTGTGCCTCGCCCTGCAGGTCTCCACCGAGCTCCAGGGCCGCCGCCCTGTCTTCCGTGCCACACCATGCTAAAGCCCCGTTTGGAATGTCGTTTCTTAGCTAAAACCACCGTATTATACGGACCTCTTCTTCTTAACCTCTTCACAAAATAAAAATGACAGGACTAAAATACAAGGATCCAAACGAGGCCTAAGTGAGAAGATTCGGTGATCCCCCACCATTCGGTAGCAAGGGGCCCGCCGCCACCGCGGCAATGACCGGAAGTAGCGGTGACAAGGAGGGGGCTCGGTGGGGGAAGGTTTCCTTTCATTATGTAATTGATTTTTTTTCTAAAACATATATAGCATAAATATTAGTAATGAGATATATTTCCACTACGTGCTGCAAATACACAACAACTTGTCTTGCTTCAAAGTAGGGCTGAGGAGGGCAACTTCCGGCAAGACTTGGGACGAAGGAATAGGTGGGGGTGAGGAGTGATCGCTAGGCGGCGTTCATAGTTTGTTTGCCTTGGTTGCAAGCTAAGCCGAAAGCACATTGCCGTCATAATGGGATAAACATGATAGATGAACTCTGCTATTATTTTTTTTCTATGGCAACGCATGGGTATTTATTCAGTAGTTAGATTTGGACCCCCTTCAGAAAACATCAATTTGGTAGAGTCGAATTTGGAATAGAAATAACAAATTTATCGCTCGAGTTCCATGTACGACAATACAAAACCATAACTCGCCTACAAACTGAAATGTATTTTCTTCATTTCCACGCCACCGCAAAGGCTTCCATCGTAACGTAGCAGTTTAGTCAGCACGTCGACGCCGTCGGTGACTTCTCCCGTGTGCATGCACATCTCATCTCGTCAGGGTTGTGCCTCCTGTGTGCTTAGGGGGCTAGGTTCTTTCACTTAGTTGCATATCTAGAGAACTTATTTTATGTCAAGCCTTAATTTGAAAATAAAAATAAAAATTGAGTAGCGCCTATTCACCCCCTCTAGTCGGTTATACTGATCTTTCAACGGTTCAAATGACATTATCATCGTGGAATGCACAGGGGTCATTATGGGCATCCCCGTCCCACTATTGATTATTGATAGAGATCATGTCTGTGTCATTCCTGAGCCGTTGGGGGAAATACACCTAAGGGTACAATGGTGCTAGAGATATTCTATAATATAGGAATCATCAGATGAAAGAGAAAATGAAATCCTAAAATTTCCATGAGAGAACCATAATTGTCCCGGAAAGTTCCAAAGTCGTTCGGAGGAAATCGAAAGAGAACTGAAAGATGTTTTGGGTCTAATCGGATTTTGCTATATGTATTTATATATTACTTAATGTAATTAATATTAAATATAATATTAAATCTAATTTAAAAGGCTATTCCACTAATATACCAAGTTCCTAGGGGATAAGGGCCCATAAGGGAAATTACCAGAGGGAAGGGCCAAGGGCCAAAGGGGCCAAGCCTAGCCACTAGGGGCCCACACCGCTAGCCTTGGGCTATGCGCGGGGTGGGGATTCCCCCAGGCCGGCTGGCCCATGGCACCACCCCCTCATCTCTCCCTTGTTTAGTCCCACATGGGAAAGCCAATGGTAAGGATACACATCCCTCCATCTATATAAAGGGATGCCCATGGGAGAAATAAATACAACAATGAAATCAATAATTCTCCGAGGCGCCTTCTCAAGAAATTCTATCTCTCTCTCTCTCTCATTTACGTGTGGTTCCTATTGTTTGGAACCGCACATGGGAACTGAGATTACTTTGTCGTCGTTGTTGCGCTGCAGGCATTTCAAGCCGGAGATCTACTTCCGCACTACCGACAAAGATCAGAAACTAGATGTCGTCATCATACACTGTATGTGTACGAAACCTCGATGGTGATACCAATAGTGACATCGTGGATGTCGTGAGCCGGACTGCTGCACGATGAAGCAAGAGGTGACTTGTGAGGAGCTTGACGGCCTTGAGATCGGCTACGAGCAAGACTACATCATCCATGTTTCGAGGAATGTTAACCGCTTTTGGCCTACAAGGATATGTATCCAAAACCTTGGCCGTTACTGCATTACTTCTAAATAGATCTTGGACCGTTAGGGCGTTTCAACATAGGCAAATTTTGTTTTCTGCCACAGAACTCCTTTATAATGGTCCGATGGAAAGTACAAATCGGCTTCCGATTTCTAGTGGTATCCACAATATTATACTAAGAACAACTAAATATTTTTTAGACTATAAAATGTAGGCCATTTTGAAATTATTTATCTCTAGTTTATGTGTTATACTCTATGTAGTTGTGCACCCATTCATCTATATGTAATTAGTTTTGATAGCTCGACAACATATCTTTTCCATGTGATGTCCTTGTATATAGTAAAAAGAACGACCTAATCACAACAAAATTGCATGTGAACTCAGATTTTTTTTGTAGCATACCAGTTTTCTGTTTTCAAAAACTTTTTTTTATTGCGGTGTCCCTGTCCTTGTACAACCAGACGAATGGCCTGATTTAGTGCATTTTCTTCATGTGAAGAAAACATAAAATATAGTTGCACGAACTCGTCCAAATAGGAACTGGCGTTCTTGTCCGTAGCAGTTCAAATGGTATCTTTGTCAATCTCAAAACTCTTTGAGTGAGTTGTGACAACCTATTGTAATTATGTGTATATAGATGGTGGTCATGTACTCGTGTGTATGACTAAATATACTATGTTTTATCCATTAATAGGGGTCCTCAAACACTTGTTATTTGTAGGTACATGGTTGTACAAAATTAGGAGGTGACTCCACATTTTTGTCATTTATTCGTCTACAATTGAGCCAAACACACTCAATGTAAACATGATCCATCTTACTTATGGACTCATATTTATGGCGCCTATGCATGTATATTTTCTGTGTGGGTACGTTTTTTTATCTATTATATACTAAAAGTAATATAAGGGGTTGTTTCGAGGCACCACGTTGATCCACATCATCAAAGTAATTTAAACAATTAGATCTACTATTTATGGTTATGATTTAAAGATAGCAAAGATTACGTAGACCAGTTGTTGGTACAACTAACGGTAAGAATGTCACGTCTAAGGTGTTAACTTCCATATAAAATAGACGTGTGAATCGGAAGATACGAAAGCACATCGTGCATGCTGAAAGCAGATTTGGCCGCATCAAATAACATCCCGGACTCTCAAAGTAAAATAAATCCCGGAGACCATGTCACATGTAACGAGTCTGACTTGCAAATCTGTAAAGGCTACCGAACCACACATCCTCCAAACCGATTTGATCACACCAGCAAACATGTCGGAGACCTAGCTGGCCATGAACCATTTTATATACTCTCTCCGACCCATATTAGTTGACTTCGATTACTCAAAATTTGGATAAACTTATATATTAAATAGTGTCTAGATTCATCTAATTTTAAATAAATTTGAGTCAACTAATATGAATCGGAGGGAGTACTTAAAAATTACTCGATACATAGAATGAAATTGAAGGCTAATATGAAGATTCTAGATAAAATGAAAGCTTGGCCATGATCCCTGGAAGTCAATGTCTCTGTTATTTGCATCTTCTATTCTTCCAAGCCACGGGAGACGAATGTGTAAAACCAAATATGAATTGATGATGCGGTAAAACTTTTGGGAAAGCCCTGCCCCCCAACTGCAGATCCGATCATAAGAAACAAGCGGCACCGAAACGATATTTGTGGGCTTTTTGTTGAGGGTCACATCTCTCCTAGACAATTGTTGCAATTTTGTTTCCATCCTTGGACTAATGAGGGAAAATTGGCAGGACGAAAAGACGAGCAATGAGAACTATCGGTCTGGTGCAATAAACCATGACAAACAAATTGGTATAATGATTTTCTATATTTTATAACGCCGAGGACACTTTCATAAAGGGCACAAAGAACTAACAAAGAGTCCATCGAAACTACACCCACATGGAGATGCACAAAACTAGCAATCTTTGCAAATTGAAGGATGAAGCTTGACATGTGATTTCTTCGTTCAGTTTTTATTGGATAATTTAAATTGTAGATATATGGAAGAAAAAAGTTGGTGCAAAGTACCTTAGAAATGTGATAATATGAGAGATTACCTATTTATCAAAATAACATTGTTTTAGTGCCACAAGGTGATCCTTCTAATATATTATATATTTCTATTTAGTTGGATGGCATGATGAATTGAAGGGGTCATGATGTGTGTGGAAATAGAGGACCAATGTTAGTGATTAGGTATGTCCTTATACAAGTGAATAGTACCACAGCTATAGAAATATCAATAATAATAAAATATGGCTAAAGGAAAAATCACTAATTATAATTCCTCTTCCATATCCATAAGTATTTGCAGCTATTTGTATTTAGAAGATTTTAGAACATCATATAATTATATTTTTTAGTGTGTTTCCTAACCCTTGGGGATTTTTCTATAGATCACACACAATTCTAATAAAAAACCGAGTAGAAACATTTTAACAATATATATTCATCATTGATCCTATTATGTGATCAAACACACTTTTGTATTGACCTTATTCGTTTATAAACCTTGATAAAACAAGACATGGCATTGCAATCACACAGTAAAGTCAGGGATGGTTTAAGTTATTAGAACTATACATGTCAGTTCATGTCGACATATTCATGTTACATGATTTACTACAAGTAAAAGCGAGTGAGAGGCTAGAATGACT